>JANSME010000003.1:0-1200000 GCA_029299165.1 Ophiostoma himal-ulmi | reverse complement strand
GGTTCGCTGATTTACACGGCTCCCACGTTTTAGATACCCTGTCGTTCTTTCTTTCCTTGGCTTTTTCTTTCGTTCTTTCTTATCATTTCTCTCTCTATTCTAGTTTTCGGATTATATTTCCATCTTGTTATCTTTCAACCGTGTTGTTCTTCGGTTTGTTTATTACTTTCTCGGTGCTCGGTCAAGGTTATTACGTTTTGATTGTTTGTCATTTTCTTTCCTTTCCTCCCTTGTGTCCCTGTCGTCTCTTTATCTATCTCCCCATGGTACTGCCGGTTTTGTTGCATCACGGTTTAGTTTCATGTTCTACTATTCTTTCTTCTTATTTACTCTTCCAACCACATCACCCTTTGATTTCTCTGTCCCTTTACTTCAGTCTATTGTCGTCTCTGCCCTTCCAACCTTGACAATCAGCAGCGACGGGCACGACGCCCGACTCTATATTTGTGTTTTGTCATGTTCTCGTCCTGTAAATATATGTCCAATTGACCAAGTATTCGACTTTCCTTGACCGTGTAATTGCAACTCAATACTTAATTATCAAGACGTAGAATAACTAGCAGGCTTGATCTTTATTACCGTCTCTTCAGACATCCTGCACGCTTCTACCGCCATTGATCCTTCTTCAACCCAGCAATTTGGATATCACAAATCACAAAATATTATGACTATTTGGGGGCGATCTCCAGGCTGAATCGTAATATATTATATTGTTACAGTGCATTTCTTCTATATCAGCAATATAACCTGCGGACTGTAGTATTCGTGGCGAGCACAAGCGAGCATGCTTAAACGTATGCAGCGAAACATGTTGCTGCTGACCGGGTACTCTTGGTTAATATATCTGAAGCAGCAGAGAGAGACAGAGGCTACGAGACTAAATACCTAACAAACACCTCTGCTAGTCCCTCTGCAGGATTCGCTTCCTGCACGTACATGGTGACCAGTTTCGAGTTTCCTGTTGCACACGTGGTACAGTACTCTTTTCGAAAATCAAAAGTAGAGAAACCAAGCCAAGGGATCCTGGAGAAGAATGAAATGCATGGGCACGTCGATGCCCACCTGATGCCAGCTGCATGGTACTTCTCAACTAGATCTATTTCTTTCTTTTTAATTTATTTCTTTTTGAGTTGCTGAAACATTATATCATGCTAGTGCATGCGAGATGCCTATCTGCTCGCCTCTTTATTTTGTTGTATTTTGTGTGATAGTGATTGTGCGGCATATCACATGGATGGACCTCTACTGTTCTCATCCCGGCAAGACATTGCTACGATAAAGATGTGTGTCCGACCGTTTCCTTGACCTTGACCTCGACCTCGTTTTGCTGCCTGTCCTCTCTGCCCCTGCTGGCCTATCGTATGCGGACTCGACGCAGCACAATCTGTATCTCGAGTACACAAGCAAATGCGCCCGAGACATTCTTCATACATGCTCACCGACTTTTTTTATTTGCTTTTTTATGCATCTGGTCGGATTCTAGAGTCTTTCTTGCCTTCTAGACTTTATCGTTGACTCCGTCATGTAGCCGTCGTTCCCAGACAGCACGAGTCTCTGTCGGTGCACTCCGATCTCCCATCTCCTCATTGTGTTCGCACCCATCGCCACATGACGCCTAGACTAGCATGTAGAGTTTTTCTTATCTATTTTGACGTCAAGGCCATGTATTTCTGTATCCTGTCCTTTTACCTGCCTGTCTGCTGTCAGTCAGATCATACTCGCATTGCTCATGATCTATTACCCGAGACACTTTTATTCAACACTCGACGCCTAGACTCGCCTTCAAAACTCAGAGTCTGGAGATTGCCGTCAATATTAGGAGCAGCACTACCAACCAAAAAATTCCAAGGACTGGCAATCTATTGTAAAAGTCCCATATCCTGACAAAAGTGTGTGTGGGATGCGGACTCTCACACCACCTGGCAAAAGGCCCCGTCTATTCATTAGCTTTACAGAAAGACTGCATTGTCAAGAATTGATAAACCAGTAAAATCAATTCTGTAAATATGTGCCAATCAACTTGATAAATAAATATCCAGCACAGGAGTAAAACTATCAACCACCCCGGACCTGGCTAGTTTTGTCGGCGGTGTAAGCCAAAACAACTGCCTCCTTGCCTTTCCGTTAATCTCTTTCAACCCCCCCCCCCCCCCCCCCCCCCCCCCTACTCCGCTTCGGTCTCGATGCATTCTGGGGATGGCATGGAACCAGCCAAACGAGAAGAACGTAGATACTCCCAGATACTCCCTATGTACTGTCTTTGTCTTTGTCTTTATGCTTAATGTCTCAAGTCTCCCATGTCTGCCCTCTCCTAGATCCCCGTCTGTTCGCCTTGATGGCCGTTGAAGTATCTCGTTGAGCAAACAAAAGAACCACTCACGTTCTTATTTATTGTTTATCTATTGTCGTTTATTGTTATATACTATCTATAAATTAATCAGACACGTTATCTCGTTGTCCGCCTTTATATATACCTCCTGTTCCCTTGCCTGACTTGACTCCATCTACAGTTTGACATCTCACAACGCACATCAACATCACACATCATCAGCAAACGATAACAAAGACAAACGATCATTGGAGCCACGACCGACCGTTCCCGCTCACCTGCTACCGACAACCTGCTGTCCTGCCGTCCTCGTGTCGTCTGTGGTGTTGAATAGAACCTGATGACACCTGATGTAGAGACCGAGATCAATATATTTTACTGTTTACTCTTCACATCTGCTCTATCTGTTCTACACAGCCATATATACTGAGCCTCTTCGACCCCAGTTCATCCATCAAACCTATCACCTCGACCATCCACCCTTGCCAGCCACATAGAAACTACTGCACCATCACATACAAAATGGCAAGCTACTTCTCCGACGAGTTTGTCTACGGCTGGCCCCAGAAGCACTGCGGGTGTGCCCAGATCATCGAATCCTGTTCCTACTGCTGTGGGAGTTTCAAAGCGTGAGTCCATCAACCCCATCTCCACCTTTGCGTGGTTTCGGGATTCTGACAATGCAGCTGCTCATCCTGCCCATACTGCCTGGGAAAGGCCTATGTCGAGGCACCATGCAGCCACAGCCGCGCCCCGACCTGCGCGTCGGCTGCGGCTGTAGTCACCAGCACGCCCGCTCCGCCCTGGGCCACTGCCAGATCCCGTACGCCACCGTCACCACCGTCACGATCAACTCCCCGCTACCAACCACCGACACAGAACATTTCTTTACGAGGTGTTTCGCTAGACGGGCCTTTCGGCCTCTCTGGAGAGACCAGTCTCCGCAGGACAAGTGAAGGCAGTCGCAGCAGCTCGGGCCGGTCTGCATCGCCGGCATCGCCGGCATCTCGCTCATCTCCAGCGTCGTTGTCGTCATCTTCATCCTCGACATCAACATCATCGACAGAGTCACCATCAAAGAGAAGAAACAGGACATCGCGTTACAAGAAAGGATCGGAAGGTGGACGGTCCGGCGGAAGCAACAGGGGCAGCCCCAAAAAATAGATGTGTGTAGTTTTCTCGATTACTTTTCCCGATCCTAAAGACTATAATGTCTTGCAAAATTCTACGGGACAATACATCTTACTCAATAATAAAATACTAGCTATTACCTCTATTTATCTATACCGTTCTCGATGCATGTGCCGTGTTGCCTTTTGGATCCCTGGTACTGGATGTTCCCGGGATCGGATTTATCTTGCCTGAAAGTGATATGTGATAAAATCAATGGATATCCCCAGAAGAAGAGGGAAAAACTGCATGAATCGAACAGGGGCAATAGGCTGGATATTGCATCTTGCACTGCATGACACGAGGTCCAGGGCGTGAGCAACTCTCCAGGAAGCGATGCTAGGAGCCACTCAGCTGCTCATATGTAGCCGCCACCTATTAGATCCATGTACGAGATGGTTCATTCATCTATAGTTAATTTAAAATACGTAGCATATACACGGATATCTGCAAAACATAGGCCGTTGCTCCGGAAGTGAAGGTCGAGCCGAGATTGGCTGACTTGAGGAAGCTGGCGATGCACCTTGCATTGTACCTCTCGTTGCACCTCTATTGCACGCCCAGCGGCAACACTTGCAAACTTGGAGAGTAAAAATGCAATTACTATGGAAAATAACTGCCGCGCTCGTATATTCACCAACCAGATCATTGCGTGTTATGAACTTGCTTATAGTCGTCTTTTTGAGCCTTCCCGATCCGTGGCAGGTGTAAGTGATCACGTGTGTCAAATGATGACTAATCTTGGTCGCCGCCTTGCACCTTCCCCAATAGCTTGCTGCTTTCCCCATAGGCCATAGCGAGTAATTAGTTAGCTGATGGAGCACAATCGCATCCACCTGATCTCCTTCAACCTCACCTCACACGCACCCTGTCAGCTTCCACGCCCGCGCGGACGACTCGACATACCCTCGACGAACATCTCCCCGTCCAATCTTATCGTCCTCCTCTACCATCCACCAAAATGTCTGTCATCCTGTGCACGGCTGGCTACGACCATACCATCCGCTTCTGGGAGGCCCTCTCCGGCATCTGCTCGCGCACCATTCAACATCCCGACTCGCAGGTCAACCGCCTCTGCATCTCGCCCGACAAGCGCTTTCTGGCCGTTGCTGGCCACCATACAGTCAAGCTGTTCGATATCAAGTCGTCGAATCCCAACCCGCTTGTCGTATTCGAGGGCCACACCAGCAATGTCACTGGCGTCGCATTCCACTGCGAGGGCAAATGGATGGTGACGAGTTCCGAGGACGGCACCGTCAAGATCTGGGATACGCGCACAGCCGCAATCCAGCGCAGCTACAGCCACGGCTCACCCGTCAACGATGTCGTGATCCACCCCAACCAGGGCGAGATTATCAGCTGTGACCGCAGCGGCAGCATCCGCGTCTGGGACCTGTCGGAGAACAACTGCACGCACGAGCTAATTCCCGACGGCGACACGTCCGTGTCGTGCGTCACCATGGGCATGGAGGGCTATCTCCTGTGCGCCGCCAACAACACTGTAAGTTGACACTAGAAGGCTGGCCTTCCTTTTACAAATCAAAGCTAACAAACAGGGAAACGTCTTTATCTGGCAGCTGCTGCCGACACAGGAGCGTACAAAGCCGGTCCCGATCACCCACTTCAAGGCACATAGCGAATACATTACGCGCATTCTGCTGTCGCCCGACGGCAAGCGCCTGGCCACATGCAGCGCCGACCACACGGCCAAGATCTGGGAAGTCGACATAACGCCGCAAGCGCCCGACCAGGAACCCAAGCCGCTCGTGCTCAACGCGACGCTCAACCAGCACCAGCGCTGGGTCTGGGACTGTGCGTTTAGTGCCGACTCGGCCTACCTTGTGACAGCGTCGTCTGACCACTATGCGCGTCTGTGGGAGCTGCACAGCCAGCAGGTCATCCGGCAGTACAACGGCCACCACCGCGGTGCCGTCTGCGTCGCGCTCAACGACTATTCTGACTCGAGATGATATCTTCCTGGGACAAGTTTCCTTTTCAGTATACTCGGATTATTACAAGAGCTGATGGGATCATCAAAGGTCTCGTTTGTTTTGTTTAGCAAAAACCAGCCTGCTCGGCGCCCTCTCCTTTTTTAACTTTGATACCCCGGGTATTGGCCGGCAGGTTTTGGTTTAGGGCCTGCATGTATTGGGCCTTGTTCTTTGTTTGGGTCGGCTTAGTTGGCCAAGCCGGGCTGCTTGCATAGCTGCCACTTGTCAGGCCATATTTCTCTAAATTTCCAGAGTGGACGACATTGTCCATAGCCACATCGTCTGAAGGCCCTTCGCGGAAATTGCAGAAGGATACCCAAAGAAGTGTCGGGATAGGCAGATGACAGGGGTTTATACATCAAACGCCAGGTGGCAAGATCGCAGTGACAAGGCCCTGCGTTAGCAGCATGCCGCCCATGAGATACACAAGCAGTTTCAGACGTATGCACACAATCTACGCTGCATGGCATGGTATATAAAGAACAGGATGATCTGATACTATTTCAATAGCTAGACTGCGGCTGATTCTATACTCAACAAAGCAATAAATCAAAAAGCAACGCTGTTGGTATTATAACTGTTGTAACTGTTGGCATCTTTGAAATTCAAAGATGCTAAGCAAAGTAATGTAGATATAAAAAAGTATTTAAGTAACCAAAATGCCAACGCCGAGTATCCCGAAAAATATCATAAACCATCAGGGTCTTGGAAGGTATAGAATGACATAAATCTACATTTACCATCCATCACCCCATCCGTCGTCGTCGCCATTGTCCTTGGGCGCCAAATCGATCTTCTTGGTAGGCTTTGGTGCTGCCTTGGGCTTGGCTGCTGATGCTACGCGGCTTGCCGACGACGACGCGCTCACAGTCGGACGCTTGGCTGCAGATAGGGCACTGCCGCCCGTCTTGGACAGTCCCTTGGGCAGAACCTTGCCGCCGCCGACGCTCTTCTTCTTGGACTCTTGCGCTGCAAGCCAGCCGGCAAAGTCGGGCTCAGCATCGTCGTCACCAAAGGGTTTGACGCCACCGCTGCCGCTGCCGCTGACTGCGCGACTAGCAGGTGCGCTCGACTTCTTTTGTGCGGAAGAAGCGCCGTTGTCATCCCACGCATCACCATCACCACCATCGCCGTTATCATCACCGAAACCGTCTTCCATAGCACCCCAAGCGTCGTCGGCACCATCGTCAATGTTGTCGTCTGCGGCATCGGCAAAGAAGGAGTCACCGGCGGCATTGGAAGATGCAGACGCGGGCGACATGGGCCGCGATGCCGACGGAGAGTGCATAGCCTGGCGGTGTAGTGTAGACGCCGACGAAGTGGTTAGCATGCTGGACTTGCCCACTGTCGGCTTGCTAGCGGCTGCAGCTGGCGGTGTGAATGTGGGTGTTCCACTGGGCACAGGTGTAGGTACCGAGGCCGACTCGATCTCGCCGGCTGCAGCAGAAATGTGGTTGGTAAAAGAAGAGATGGCCCAGCCAGCCCAGCCCGCGGCCGAGTTGCCCTGGTCCGGCTGCGGGGTGCTCATACGAGCAACGCCGTTGCCGTTCGCGTCACCAGACGATGCAGCTGCGGGCGGAAGGGCAGACTCAGGCAAAGATGCGGCAGCTTTGCGGATTCTCTGCATGAATACATCCATTGTCTTGATGCTCTGGTCGCGAATAATCTTCTCCTTGTCAAGAAGGACGGTGCAGATGGCTGGCAGGACGCGGGCAGCAATATCTTCCGGGGTAAAGTACTCGACGGTGGCGGCAAGCGCCAAGAGAGCTGCATTCCGTGCGTGGACAAAGGGATCACGCAGGGACCGAGAAAAGGCGGCAATGAGCACCTTGGCGCGGGACGAGCTACCCATGTTCTTCGCAATCTTGCCGAGACAGATAGTGGTGTTGGTGCGGATGCCGGGTTGTTCGTCATTGGCTGTTTTTGCCAGGTGCCGCAGGAGCTCGCCGTTGATGGTGCGGTCCGACAGCTTGGGTACAAAGACGAGTACAGATTTTAGTGTTTGCTCACGGACAACGGGCGCGATATCCGTAAATCCGCCGACGACCTGGGGAAAGATCTTGTCGTTGACAATCCGATTCGAGAGACGGTCGATGATGAATGGGAGGTTGTCGAGTAAGCTGACGCGAATGGCTCTATCGGGGTTGGCAAAAAGACGGACGATGACGGGCGTGACTTTGGCGTCAAAGTCGTCGCTGGACAACTTTGTGGCAATCTTTGTCACCATGCCCAGTGCTTTTGGTCCACCACCGCCAAACTCGACAGACTTTAATAGCTCGGGCAGCACCTTCATTTTGAAAAAGTCTTCGGGAAAGTCGTCTGTAAGGCCATCAAGATCGCTGTCCTATTAGTTTGTGTTTGTGTACAAGTAAGAGGCATGCATAAACTCACTCTAGAAACTCTTCGCGCTCTTCTGGCGACTTGACGCCGAGGTTTTCAATGCCGTCTGTGAGCTTGATCAATGGCGAGTCGAAAAAGGCACCGCCGCGCTGGCCCATTTCGAGGAAGCTGCCGACGCTTATCCGCGCCTTGGGGTTTGCATTGACGAGGCGTTTGTAGCCTGTCTGCATTGTCGGCGGTACGCCCTTGGTCTGGCCGGCCTGATCAGTGCCGGTGTATTCGCCGTTAAACGACTCGTAGATCAAGACACCAAAATCAAACGAGTCGACGACCCAGTGGTTGCTGCGCTTGATAGCATCCCAGCCATTGCGGGCCAGTTCCGGGGGTGTGTATCGTGCCGCATCAGGCACAAGACTCCCATAGTTCTGTATCATTAGCCTCGAGTATGAACGTTGTGGCCGTGGTCGAGCCAAGTGTGAGTACACATACATAGATGATGGCCTCGTCATCCTTGACGTTGCTGAGCACCTCGAAACCGCCCAGCTTCCACTCGCCGCTCTCGGATGTGAAAATAGAGGCAACCTTTAAGCTGCCGTGCACAGAGGATGCCTCATCGTTGATGAATTTGATTGTGCGCTGTGACTGTTAGTAACAGATCCAAACCGCGTAGTTGCTGGATATGCTCAAAGTGGTGCATACTGCAATATTGAAGAGGCCCCATTTCAAGGTCTCGGGGCTGAGGCTCTTGCGCTTCACGTGCCACCGCAGAGGGACGATGCGCTCAGTCGCAATATAGATATACGAGTCGGTTTCCACGGTATCGAGGACCTTGATGACGCCAGGGTGTCGCAGTGTCCGGAGCTTCTTGACGGCGTTGCGCGCGAGAGGCAGGCGGGCTTTGTTGGCGGTGACGTCAAAGGAGAAGATGCTGCAATTGGAACCGTCTTCCTGGGTGTGTTAGATATTTGTCTAGTATGTAGCAACATATCTAGTCTGCAGGGAGTCCTACCCTGCGCGTGCCGTTGTAGAGGGTCCATATGGAGGGATCGAGGTCGACACGGTCGCCAAAGGAATAGGGGAACGCGGGCCCCTTGGCGATGGCCGATGCGACGGCCGACTTGAGAAAGTCCATGGGCAGAGTCGAGGTAAGCAGTCGTGAATGTTGTGGTGCCCTAGAGGATATTGGGGACCGCAGGACGGTGGTAGTAAAGTGTCGCTTTTTGGTGCAGCTTGGCGTGCATTCGAGATGAGGTTGAATAGGAGTGTCGAATTGGTGGAGCGTATGGTGTTGTGACGAAATAGGCTGGCCTTACATAATTCGAGAAGGCAAGCTTAAGCTACGAAGCAGACGATCGCTCCTTCCTGTACGACTTAATACTTACTGTATTACGGAGTTCTTCTCCACCCCTCCTGCCTATTCTAGCGCGACGTGTTTACCAGTTCGGGCACTATATTTCCCTATATTCGGCGCATTATTGTTCCAGCACCGGCCTGAGAAAACGAAAAACAGCGTATTCGATGTCTCGGCTGGCCAGCTGCAAGAGAAGGCTGAGGCCCCCCTGTTGGTGCCATGGGGTCCAGGTTGCTGGCCCCTGCCACCTTACACCGTTTCTCCCGTTTATACGACGTTTACGCTTTTCTCCAGCAGTGCACCTTAAGTGGGTCGCACTACCGTCGGGGACGTGCCTGCCTGTCGTCTTGCGCGCACCTGTATGCTTACTTATTGACTCGCGCAATCACTGAGTCTCGCAAAACGAGCCGCTTTCCACTGCGTACTGTGCGCTGCGTTACTGCGTGCCTTTTACCTTGTCAATCCCTGGGCGTCTATCGTCCATAGTCTGTCATCTGCCGTCGATATTCTATCGCAGGGCTGCGTTTGCTCTCTTGCTCTCCTGCTCTCCTGCTTTCCTGCTTACTCTCTCCCACTACATCACCACATTGTCACACTTCCGCCTGCTGCCTTGTCACCGTCACCTCCCGCCAATCCGCCCATGTCTCTGACCCCGGCATTCCTGAGATTCGTCCGAGATTGATCTAGATCTTGTCTCTATCTATCTCTCGCTGTTTCTTCTTATTTCTTTTGTTTCTGTGCCGGCCCGAACTGCGTCCGGCTGTCGGACACCTCACGCTCGCATCAGCGCCCACTCCAGCACCAACTGCCACAGCGTCTCGCGGCCTTTCAGTATCTGCTTACTATCTGCTCATCTGCTCGTTTGCTCGTCCGCTCGTCTGCTCGTCATCTGCAACGGCTCTCATCTCGTTGCCCGAGTCTTCAATTTCGGAACGCCGCTCATTTGGACATCCCGCGCCTCTATGTTTACCTGTCCCGGTCGCAATTAGAAGCGTAAGCTCTTGTAGAAGCCGGCCCAGCTCGAGAGTGACACTCTGTCAGTCTGGTAGGTATTTTCTCATATGTCCTTGATCTCATTGAGCTGCTATGCTCTTCTCACTCTCCCCCCGAGATCAGCTCATCTCCTTTTCCCACTATACCTCTTATACCCTGCCTTCCCCGTCTGTGATGACTATTGGTAAAAGGTCGGACTGTGCGTTCGGCTCTTCTGGTTCCTTATAGTTGTTCCGCCCTCTTCTCCTCGTCTCAGCCCTCCCAACTCTGCTCCGGCCTCGTACCGAGCAGAGCGGCCTTTCCGCCTATATACACTCAAACCACCTGGCTGCATCCCATGGCCGTGGTGTGGTATCGGACTGGCCGTAATCAAACCCTACTGGGTGCGATCTGTTCATTCGTGGACGGACCATACCCGGCTGCCATCTCACGGAGTCCCTGCTGTCAGTGCTTGCACCTGTGGCGCCGGGACCAAAGGCGATGGCAGACATTACCCATGGAGACTGGGGTCTTGCAGATCAGGGTATACTATAAGAAACCGCCGAGCCTGCCTGGATGACGATCTATTAAGAAACTGAAAAGACCTGAGACAACGCTCTTCTTCCCTTCCCATGTCCCTATATCCATACCCTTACTTCCATCGTGTATCTACATCATCTCTGCTCCAAGACTAACTCACCAGGAAGTAGTACCGCAAGAAGACCCGCTACGTCATGCCTGGGATACCTGACTCAATGCACTCCTCTTTGGCTGCACAGTCGGACCATCTATATTTCCGCAAGACGTAATGGGTCACGATACTGTCATGCCCGACTATGGCGGCGGCGGCAGCAGCAACCTCGGCAGTCCGGGCACTTCAGTTTCTGCGGCTCACAACGTCCAGGATCGCGGCATGACATGCAGTTTCGCAAAGTGCAACGAACCGACACTGGGAATACCGTTCTGCATGTCGCACCTGTCGCAGCTTAATATGCCGAAAACACAGCAGCAATCCAGGAATGTATATGCCCCTACCTCCTCGCATAGCCCTGCACAGGCCATGGTCACAGAGCCAAGTCAGAGCCAGAGTCAGGCAAGTCCAAGACAAGGCAGAATGACTGGGCCATATGTGATGCGCAAGAGTGCGTCAACTGCCGGTATACGGCCTCCATCATACATGGCCCCATCCTTACCAGCCACACGCCGCTCTATACCAAGTGGACGGCCGCCCAATGAACGGCCGTCATCAGGGCCTTGGCCACGGCCTCTGACTGAGCAGCATTTTGTCTCAATGATGACGCATAATCATAACGGCAACATGCACATGCGCGTCGGAAGCAATGTTTCTAGCCGTACGAATGCACTATCGACGCCAGTTGAAAGCCCACCATTCTCTCGGCCCGATGGCCCAAGCAAAAGACCAGGGCCTGCCCACGACAGTAACAATCATGGCCAAGCCCAAAGAGAAGCCCAAAGAGAGGCACTCAGAACACCGCGGAGCCGGTCACGAGAACCAGACACCAGCTCGTCCACAACACCACGACAGTCCTCTATTAGAGACAGAGAGTCTGACAACTACATTCCATCTGCCCAACACCAAGCGTCGCACATTCTGAGTCGATTGCGCAGTCAAGGCCAAGCAGCCGTGCGCGAGCGTAACCAGTTCACGCCCTCCTCATCCTCGTCGTCTTCGTCGCAGCTGCCGCTTGCCAACTTCTCACTCGACACATATGTTTACAACCAGGACGCTAGTGTGTCTCCTCTCCCACCGCCGCCCGGCGTCAAGATCAGCTCGGCGTCTGACATTGCAGTAGCTGCCGAAGCATCGTCAGCTGCTGCAGCCCTGGAAAAATCATATGCTGCCGCCATAGCCGCTGTTTCCTGTGCCACGGCACCTCCATCCTCTATCCTATCGTCATCGAAGCCATCTATCTCATCGCAGCCATCTACACCCGGCTACGTCTACGCCTATATCGACCCTCGCGTCCACTGGACTCGCGCTCGGTCCAAGGAATGGCACTCCGAAAAGCAGGCCGAAATTAAGGCTCGCGGCGGGCGCAAGGCCAACGTCGGTATGGCCGCACTTCGTACAGCTCGGCAAAAACTACACGCTGCGGCGGCGGAGCAGACCGCGTCGACTCCCCGTTCTGAACCAGCGGCCAATGGTGTACCGTCTGTCTGGCAGGGCGAGCTGCCCAGCAATGTTGTGCACAACAAGGACTGGATGGCGCTTGTGGCTTCGTTTGCAAACGACGAAGAGAAACGCCTTAAGAAGGCGAAGCGCCAAGCCCAGCTGTACCGGCAGAGATATGGCCATTGATCCGCTCTCCCTCCCCAGCTCTCTCATGTTCCTCCCTTCATCCTCCCCTCATCCTTCCTCTCATCTCTTCGCTTATATCTTATCCATCTCTCCTCGTCTCTCCTCTTATCTTTCAGCCTTTTTCTTTTACATTTTTGTTGTTTCTTTGGCAGTGATACCCTCTTTGGCAGCCATTCTATTGCCGGTTGCACTCTACGCATAGGTTATTTGGGGTACTTTTTGTCTTTGGGTAATCTGATTTCTCTTCAATCATTTTTTGGTTCTTTTCCTCTTTCTTACGACGACGTTGGGGTTCTCCCTTTATTCATAGGCTTTCTCTTGCATCTGTCATGGCATCCATCTATCGATCCTTGAGACTATGGGTAGGTCAACAGTCTACACAGACAGCATTGGGCAAGCAGTCCCGCTGCACATCTCCATGGTGCATGGCTCCTTTCAGGTTATATTCTAATTGATAATCGCACATCATATATTCCTATGTAATTCTGAGTTATGCCGTGTCGTGACTTGGGTGATTTCTACTTTCGAAACAGAATATAGTCATCTATAGGCTTACTCATCATATATTATGTAATGCACGATTTATTCAAATACTTTATTCAAATGCTGTCAAATAGATATCTCGTCCCCTTCAACTGCTACAACGAAAAATGAATATGATATACCAAGAACGAAAACGAACCCTCTGCTGATTATCTAAAATGAAAACAGAAAACAGACAACAGAAAAACACTTGAAACTCTCAGCTATGCCATGCAGTACTATAAATCACTAAAACATTAAACCAACTTTTCTTCTTACTTTGTTCTTTTTGTTTGTGTATTGTTTAGTTTGCCCTTGCCGGTCTTCACGATTGCCGCTTGGACAGCATGTTCAGAGCGCTACCCGCCAGAATGAAACCGGCCTGGTCCTTGCTGACAGCGTGCTTGACGGGGATGATAAACTCCTCGCCAGTCTTGGCCTTGGTCACCTTGAGCTGGACATCGCCCTTGCCGCCAGCCAGCAGCATCTCGTACAGGCCAACAGTGCCGACAATATCACCGGCATCGATGCGGTCGTAGTCGGCCTCGTTGGCAAAAGTCAGAGGCACAACACCCTGCTTCTTCAGGTTGGTCTCGTGGATACGAGCAAACGACTTGACAACGACAATCCGGGCACCCAGGTAGCGAGGCTGCAGAGCAGCGTGCTCACGGGCACTGCCCTCGCCGTAGTTGTGCTCGGCAACCACCAGCCAGGGCTGGTTGCGCTCGCGCCACTTAAAGCCAAGCTCGGGGATCGTGCTCTTTGTGCCGTCCAGGTCGTAGGCCACGTTGACCTCGCCCGTGGCGGCGTTGGTGGCCGTGTTTAGCGTGTTGGCGCTGATGTTGGGCAGATGGCCCTTGTACTTGAGCCAGGGGCCGGCAGCAGAAATAGTATCGGTCGTGCACTTGCCAGTGATCTTGACCAGGACACGCAGACCCTCGAGGTCAGACTCGGGAAAAGGCTCAAAGGGCTCCAGGATGGCCAGACGCTCAGATGTAGGGGCAATGGCAATATCAACCTTGGCATCGGGGGCCTGGGTCAGAGCAGCAAAGGCGGCACGGCCCTCGTCAAAGGGCGTCGGCGGGCCCTCCAGACCGTGCGGTGCAGGGAAGCGGAACTCGCCGCCATCAGGGGTCGGGATGGCATCAGTCAGGGGGTTGAAGGTGGTAGAGCCGGCAAAGGCCAGGGCAGTGACAATCTCGGGCGAGGCCAAGAAGTTCATCGTGTCCAGGTTGCCGTCGTTGCGACCGCGGAAGTTACGGTTGTAGGATGTGAAGATGGCGTTGGAAGTACCCTTCTCGACACCGTCGCGACGCTTCCACTGGCCAATGCAAGGGCCGCAAGCGTTGGACAGAAGAACACCACCGGCATTGTCAATAGTCTCAAGGGTACCGTCACGCTCAAGGGTGGCGCGGATGGCCTCACTGCCCGGGGTGACGTAGAAGTCGGACACAGGCTGCAGTCCAGCATCGGCAGCTGCCTTGAGCAGACTCTCGACACGGGTCATGTCCTCGTACGAGCTGTTGGTGCAGCTGCCAATCAGACCGGCAGACAGCTTCTGGGGCCACTGCTCCTGCTCGACAACTTCGCGGAACTGGGACAGAGGAATCGACAGATCGGGAGTGAAGGGGCCGTTGATGTGGGGCTCAAGCTCCGACAGGTTGATCTCGATCACTTCGTCATACTCGGCACCCTCGTCAGCGGCAAACTGGAAGACGGCGTCCTTGTCGGTGGGCGAGGCATCGATGCCACGGAACTGCTGGAAGTTGGCGGCATCCTGGGCCTGCTTGGCGCGGCGAGTCGACTCGAGGTAGCGCGCAGATGCGGCAGTGTAGGGGAAGATGGAAGTGGTAGCACCGACCTCGGCACCCATGTTGGTCATGGTGGCCATGCCCGTGCAGCTCAGAGTCTGGACACCAGGTCCAGAGTACTCGATAATGAAACCAGTACCACCGCGGACGGTCAGGAGACCAGCAAGGTGCAGGATGACGTCCTTGGGCGACACCCAGCCGCTCAGCTGGCCGGTCAGGCGCACACCGAGAATCTTGGGGGCCTTGAGCTCCCAGGGAGCACCGACAAGAGCCTCGACGGCATCAGCACCACCGACACCAATGGCAATGGTGCAGAGACCGCCAGCGTTGGGGGTATGGCTGTCGGTACCGAGCATCATGAGACCGGGAATGGCGTAGTTCTCGAGCACGGTCTGGTGGATGATACCGGCACCAGGAGGCCAGAAATCAACACCAAACTTGCGCGCAGCAGACTCCAAAAAGGCAAACACCTCGCCATTGTGGCCAATACCGGCCTCTAGATCAACATCGGCACCCTTCTCACCAACAATCAAGTGGTCACAGTGGATACTGGCGGGGATGGCAGTCTGGGGCAGGTTGCAGGCCATGAACTGCAGCAGGGCCATTTGCGCCGAGGCGTCCTGCATGTTAACCCGATCAGGCTTGAGTGCCAGGTTGGCCTTGCCGCGAATATCACGGCCGTTGTTGGTGTTGGTGAGCAGGTTGGTCTCGACATCGTCCAAGTGGCTGTAGAGGATCTTCTCAGCCAGGGTCAAGCGGCGTTCGGAACCGAGCACACGACGCACGGTGGTGTACTTGTTGTACATGCGTTCATAGACTGGTGGGATAGGAGAGGCATCGTTGACGGTCGAGAAGAGGCGGCGTGTGGTGGGAAGGGCGCGGAGGGGTCTCTGGACGTGCTGAGAGTGTTAGCAGGCCATATAAAAGTTTATAGAAAGGTCGTATGGAGGTCATATGTATATATACAAGTGCACGTAGGTGTAAATCCATAAGAGGAAGCTGTAACCCATGTGGCAGCTCGTGATAGCAAATTGCCGTGAAAAGAAGGTCCCAAGGACAGCAGCGGGGACGTGGCAGGTGAGGACTTACCCTAGCCAGAGCCCCAGAGCGGCCAGCAAGCACAAACGGCCCCATGGCGGCTCTGTGACGATCAAGCTTCCTGGTGTGCGTGGGAGGAAGAGAGAAGCAGAGCGATCTGGGCGATTGCGTCGCGAACCAGGATCAAGAGACAGATGTCGTTTGGTGGTGGTGAAGGTGTTTGTCGTCAATCGCAGAGTTGTGAGTCGTCGAGATTGGTTTTTTTGCGGGGGAAAAGAATCAAAAAAGAGAAAATAAAAATAATTAGTTAATTAAAAAAATGATTTTTTATTTACAAAAAATAGTGTCAATTGACGGCAGGTACGACTATGACACACACTGACAGACCCGCCCGCAATCGGACCCGACAGCGGGTAATATTTCACTGGGGAAAGAGAGAAAAAAAACTTCGAGGTAAGGTGCAATCGCCCAATTTCCAGCCAATCAACAGACAGGCAATTGCAACCGCGAATGTCGCCAATGATCATCAATGACATAATCACGACTACATCCGTGACTGCATGCCACGTTTGACGATGTCTCAAGTTAGAGAAGCCGATCGCGTCTCTTTATTCATATTTTGAGAAATCCTCACAAATGTATAGCAAGCGGCAGCGTCGGTTATATAGATGGCCATCATCGGCAAGATATGGCAGAATGACTGTATTCTATGGCAACACAAGTAACAGCAATGTTTATAATAACAATAGCGCAGTCTCAAACTCGTTAATAAAAATGGAATAAACGATAAAGATGCACTGCAAAATGCGTGCGTGGTAAAGATTGTCCATGAGACGCCCGGTATGTTGCCAACCTGACCCAACGCCCAGAGTAGATATACTTGAACTGCGAATAGAAAAGTAGAAAGCAATAGATAAGGAAAGTAAACCGAGAGAACACCGAACAGATGAAAGCGAGCAAATCCGCAATATGGCTCTGATATGAAACCGAATAGAACCGACAGGATAGCGCAACATGATAAAACGTCCTTGAAACCCATTCCTCAAACGTGAGCAGAGTCACTTGCTCGCACTCATCCCATCTTCTGCCGTTTGGCACCAAGACCATCTGGACCTGCTGCTGCTGATGCTGCACTGCCGACCGACACATTACTCGGGACATCCGCAAGAGGAGGCCGGGCAACACCGCCCGCGGCATCATTGGGCGGGCCGCGCTTCATTGGCGGTGGGCGAAATTGATTGCGGTTGGCAAGCGGACTCGATATGCTGGGCGGTGCACCAATACGGCGTGTTGGTTCGCCGATAGCGCCGATGGGATGGTTCAGACCACTGCGAGTAGCAGGCCCGCCAGCTGGTGCGGGCGAGGGTGATCCGGCACGGCCAGAAACGGCTCCTATGGCCGCTCCAGGAGCTCCGGCAGCAGCTGCTGCAGTGGCGGCGGCTTTCTGCATGGCCGCTTGTCTAGAGACGCGTGCCGACGTATTGTGATCGAAGCCAGGTGTTCTCGGAATGGATGGTGTTTCGGCCTTGTGGTTGAAGAGTTGGCCAGACTGAGCCACAGAGCTGATATCGTTGCCGTCGTCGGCCTTGGAAACGGCACGAGCGGACAGCCAAGGTGTGCCTGTACCGACATCGCCACCAGGGGCGGGTTGCTTTTGTACAGGTGGTGCATGTGGCGGTCTGTTGAACTGCTGATTGTTATTGTTGTTGCCGTTTGGACGGCTATTTACAGCGCCAGGAGTCTGTGGTGGACGCGGGTGCATTGCGTTTGGCGGTGGTGGCCGAGCTCCCTCGGCGAGGTGTGGTGGCAGTTGACGGACGGGACTAGTGTTTCTGGACTGCTGGTTTGGCCGCGGCGGTGGTAGAGATGGTGCAGAGATGGCGGATGTTGTAGCTGGCTCGGGAATGACAACCTCGTCGGGGTGGCCTTCCTCGGACACGCAAAAGTCGGCCTCATCAAAGTCTATAACATTAGTATACCTGTAATGATACATGTAATATGTAGAGAAAAGAACGATCAAACCAACCTCCTAGAAATTCGTCATCAAACATCTCCATGGGAATGGCAGACGGCTCCGACTTGACGTTATTAGCTGCGGCCTGGGGTGCTGGTCTTCCCGCAGCTGGCTGTTGTGCTGGTGCTGCTGGTCGAGCCATGGTGGGTGCGGCATTGTTCGTAGCCCCTGGTCGGTTCGTCGGCGGGTTCGCCGGCTGGTCTTCGGTCTTGACAATGTAGTCGGCATGCCGGTGCAGGTTCTGCTCGTTGAAGGCCCGCTTGTTGGTCGGCACGGCCTTCATCTTGGACACGCGGTCGACATAGGTCTTGTCGTAGATGCAGTTGCCGAGCACGTTGCCAAAGTTGCGCAGTGCGCGCTTGAGGGCGTCTGTGGTGCCCTCCTTCTTTGCCTTTTCGAACGCGGCCGCTTTTCCTTTGCAGTTCTCAATGTGGCCGTAGCCAATGTCTTCGTGGTAGGTGCCGTCGCGCAGCGTGACGCGCATAATGACGGAGAGGCCGACGGAGATGCGGTAGGTCTGGGGGTTTTCGTCGACGAAATCGATTTGGATGTTCTGGATGGACGACGACCAGCCGTTGAATCCAAACACTTCATTGGCGAGGCTGATTACTTTTTCAGCGGCGACATAGTGGACGCGCTGGCCCGAGGGACCGGAGCGCGACGACAGGTACTCGGGGCCGAGCTGTTTCTCGAGGCGGCTCTGGAGCGTAGCGATCTCGACGGCAGTGTATTCGGAGACGTGCTGAATAGGCATACCGGAGCCGGCGAGGGCGGATGACGAAGTCGACGAGCCGTTGTTGTTATTGGAGGTGGTTGATACTTGCTGGTTCATCCTGGACGTCTGGTTGTCGGCGCCAAACGGGGCACGACTTTTTGGGATGGGCTGCTGCTGGAAGGGATTTGCGATGGGTTGATGCTGGTCTCCAGGGCTGTTTTGTTAGTATTTCTAGATGAAAAGAAGAGCTTGAAGAGATTAAGAAGAGAGTGAGGATGGCATACGCTGGCATCGTCACGGGATGACGCCCTGGTGCAAGTCGGTGTAATGTTGACGATGAGAGACGACGTTGCCGGCGGGCGTCGCGACGCGTCGAGATGGTGAGTGACGAGGATGCAGAGGCTGTTGGCAAGTGCCCTACACAAAAGAAAGACGAGCTATTTCAGGTACAACTACGCCCTTGTTGATTGGCGATTGGCATGAGGTGAATGTGAATCCAGTATCGATCGATTCTCAACACCAGAGCAAGTACCAGAGAGTAGTGGGTTGTGATGGAGCGGCAGCGGGCCGGAGAGAGCGCGTCTGTTCCAAACAAGGCAGTCACCACTGATCAATAACACCCACAGTGGTATAAGACGCGACTTGGCAGTGTTCAGTTTAAGTCGAACAGCAAAGTGACCCGTAGTCACGTGCAGCATTGGGCACTCTGTAGGTAGAGTCAACTAGAGCTGCCTGTACTACCTCACTACTACTGTCTCCACAGTGAACCCCGCTAAACAGTGCTACAGCGGCATCGTTCCGTGAGACGATACACTGGTGATATGTCGAAAACACACGAGACAATAGGCTCGGAAAATACATATTTATCTAGCAAGTGTTTCCCGATAGTGTTTTCATTCGCCCGTAGATTTACTTTTGTTGTGTCTTAGTTTGCCTCGTGGAACAACGACGTGAGCTGGAAGACTCTGGTCAGTGTTGATAGATGACAACATGACAGCAGGACAGCACATGTGCGAATGTGTAATGGATATATTGGTCTGCAGGTTCTATTCGTTACAGATGTTGATTGCCTAGCTGGTGGTACGGGTGCTTACGTGGAGGGTCAGCTGGATGCGGCTTACGAATGAGAAGCGTGGACGAGAACTAGGACAGAGGATGATGCAGCATTGGAGGCAGCGGGCAGAGTGTGTCTGTGGGAAATGCACAGTGGTATATTAATCCGTTCTATACTAGAATACAAAAGCAGGTAGCAAAGGTAGGATAGATGGAAAGCTTCTTCCAAGTGAAAGAGAGCCGTCGAGATAACTCATGTGGCATGACGAGACGAGGAACTCTTAGACGGCACCGGCAGCATTATTAGAAGCACAATGCAGCTAGACAATGCATCGAAGACCAAGCAGCAAATAGTAGATAAAAATGATAATATAAACAACTATGTTATTGAAAAAGACATGGAATTGATTTGATGAGAACTACAGAAAATGCTCACGACAACAAACGCCGGGTACAAGATGATGGATTCCCCGATACCACTGCTTTATAGAGCATGGAAAGAGATGGGGTCTGTTGGGGATATATGAGTGAACGTGATGAAAGTGAATGGAAGGGATATGATGGGTGGCCGAGATACAGCGAAAGTGAAAGAAGAAACTACAGCAAGAATTAAAAACGAAACCCAGAAAGCCCAGAGCCTACTGAAAACAAAACATAAATGAGAGAGGGAGTAAAACAGAAAACCCAGGAGTAGCAGAGAAACGCAGAAACAAAGAAACAGATATGATAATGAGTGTCGTTAGTCATAAGAATGCAATATGCGATAAGCATAAATGTGAAGGCAAAGACCGTCATCAGCGGACCCGCGGTCGGTCATGCCTACCAAGGCCCAACCCGCACTGGCGCACTAAAGGTGCCGTTCATCAGCTGGTTGCGGATCGAGCTGGGGTCGCCGCTGCCTGAGCCAGAGCCGCCGGCCATGCCCATCCAGCCAATGTGTGCCGACATGGCGCTCATGGCATGGTCGAGACGGCCGCCCGACTGGTTGTTGTGCTTGGTCAGCGTCTGGTCCCAGTGCTCCGAGGTCAAGATCGAGTTGAAGCCGACACCGCGCTTCGACACCTCCTGGATGACGACAGCCCAGGCACGGGCAATCTCGTCATAGGCACCCTCCTTGTGCTGGCGGTATGTCGGGTTGTCCCAGTCGGGCAGCTGGTGCACAATCTTGGTGGCGCCGTCGAGGAACTCGAGCGATGCCGACGTCTGCGACTCGACAGGCGGCAAGAACTGGCGAGTGAAATCAGAAAGGGCCTCGGTCAGGGCAATGAGCGGCTGCTTCACGCGGTAATAGTTGTAGTCGGCGCTTGAGTGACCGTACGGCATGGCGCTTCGTAGCCGGTCCTGGTATTCGCCGAGAATGTGCAGAGTAGATGCGGCGGTCGGGCGGGGAGCATGGTCGGAAACCTGCTGGGCAATATCTGGGCGCTGATCACAGATCGTCTGCAGGATAGTGCGAAGCTGGCTGGCATCAAGAGCCTCGAGTAGCCGGGGCAGTGGCAGAGGGCGGCCGACCAGATCGGCGGCACGGGCCTTCTTGGGAGGGCGGGCCAGTTGGCGGTGGGCGGTGGCGGGCGAGCTCATGGGCGACAGAGACATCTCATCGCCATCGTCGTCGGCTTTCCGCTTCTTTGAAGATGTGGCAGCAGTCATGTTTGTGAAGGGGGACACTGGGCTGTTAGCATGTAGGTCGTTGACGACAGAGTTGGGCATCAGGCAGGCAGGCAGAGGCTGACAGGCAAACATACTTGACCGGGATGGTGAATGTCTAGGGGATTCGTGTTGGTGTGGGAGTAGAGGTGGCTGCGGCGATAGCAAGACATTCATTTTCCGAGGGTGTGAACAGGTAGATCGTGTGATAGAGGCCGTATCGGAAAAAGCCCGGCTGCAAAGAGGCTGGAGAGAGACGGCGATGTTGCGAAGCCGTCTGTGCGTTGTGCCAAAGGCCAAGTTCGTAGTTGGCCTACAATCACAAGACTGAGAGGCAGGGAGGTTGTTGATGGAGTGTGGTGTCCAGCCGGGTTGCTGGTGTCGTCGTTGTCGTTATTGTGGCCGAGGGATGAGTCGAGATAAAGAGACAAGACGAGAGGAAGTTAAAATGTGGTGTTTGTAGTTGATGATGGTTGTTGAGTGAATAGAGGAAGAAGAATCGTAGAAAGGCAAAGTACAGAGATAGAGAGCAAAGTAGAAGAGGAGAGAGAGTTTAAGAGAGAGTGAGAGAGTGTGTGAAAGAGAGAGAGAAGCGGAGATAAATGGCTGGTGAGGGAGAGGAGTGGTTAAGGGTGTTGGCGCCAACGAAATGGTTCAAAAGGAGAAAGAGACGAAGAGACGAGAGAGAAGAAAGGTCTGAAAAAAATAGGGAAAAAAGAGGAGACGATGAATCTCAGAGGATTGGCGGATTGCAGGGCGAGCAGCAAGAAGATACGGGGCAGGGTCAGTAAGGCTTTACGGGGTGATAGTGCGGTTGTATTCACTGTATGTGCTGTATTTGCTAAATCCAGTGTGTTGAGATGAGATACTTTAGTCGTTGTTGGTGCTTCCGCCACCGGGCCCACATGACAGGGGCCAATTGGCTCGACGAGACGCTGGAGCCCCCAAAAGAAACAAAAAACCAGGCCTAAAACCGAAAAGACAGGGAGAGACAAGCCACAACTGCAGCTGCCCAGCGACCAACAAAGGCAAAGGCTGCTTGTGCTCTCCAACACCCTCCGCCCTCCACTTTTCTCCGTCACCTCCGTCTCAAGCGATAGCTCCGTTTCCACCGTATTGAGTGATCGGTGGTCAGTGGACAGACTATTATTCTAATTGATTAGTGCCTGCCATCTCAGCTGGTCTCACATCTCAGACTGGCTGCCATTCACACACCATCACTGTCTATCCATGTGCCGTATCCATGTACTTTCGTGATGAAATGCAAATACCTAATAAAAACCTGACATGCCTGACATACCTGATATGCCTGTTATGCCTAATATGCCCGATGAACACGGCCCTGCTGCACTTGCAAGGGTGCTGAATCCCAAGACAACAGGGCACAAGAACCTTTGGACATCCCCGGCGCTGTTTGATTTGCTGGATGCACGGTGATGCAGGTGCAGGTGCAGTTGCAGGTGTAGGTGCAGATGCAGATGCAGGGTGATTCACACATATTTGAGTTGCTATTCTACTTTGATACTCCATATTCACCTTGTCTGACTCTCTAGTGGTCTCCTTGTATTTGCTGCAGCCCATCGTCAGCCCAGGGGGTGTGCTGGAACTAATACTAAGATACAATGCAGGCTTTTGCTCTTGTTTTTGCTTTTTGTCAGCCGTATTTACCAGGGTGCATATATTTGCATTAGCCTGGCAATATGGGCTTCTCAATAATGCACGGTTTGTCTGAGATGATGAGCTTATGAGCGCTTGCTGGGGCTGATGAAAACGGAGCATAACAGTCAAACGATCAGTTATGAAACGGCCATTGTGAAAACGGTACAGCATTGATACTCGAGGAAAGAGGGAACGAGGGAAAGAGGAAAAGAGAAAGGGGAAGAAGAGACTAAAGTAAAAGTAAAGACGCCCTGCATGGAGAGCGAAATTGTATTTCTTACGGAAGGAGCACCCTGGTCAAGTGCCGAGAAGCGGTTAAGGAGGAATGAGAAAGAGAGCAAAAGGAAAGAGCACAATCGAAGCGAGCAAAGCGAGAGAAAAGGAAAGAACGTCCGGTGCGTTGTCTCGTTTTCTGTGATGACCCATGGTTCGTGGCTGGCCACCAACCCAAAACGCCAAACAGCAAATCAACAGCGCTTCCAGCGGATGCCACCAACACATCCTAGAATGCAGCATTCATTGGCTTGGCGGGGAACGATGCAGAGGTCAGTGGGCAGTGGGCAGTGGGCAGTGGGTTGGTAGTGGTGGTCGGCGATCTAGGTGACGCTAGTGGCAGAAAGTGCATGGCAAGGCAAGAGCAGGCAAGTCAGATGCGAGGAAGGGGTCGGGGAAGGAGCGACTGGGCAGCCCCAAGCGAGAGAGCGACAGCTCATAAGTCAACCACAGACAACAGACAACAGACAAGACGACAAGACGACAAGACGACAAGACGACAAGACGACAAGACGACAAGACGACAAGACGACAAGACGACAAGACGACAAGACGACAAGACGACAAGACGACAAGACGACAAGACGACAAGACGACAAGACGACAAGACGACAAGACGACAAGACGACAAGACGACAAGACGACAAGACGACAAGACGACAAGACGACAAGACGACAAGACGACAAGACGACAAGACGACAAGACGACAAGACGACAAGACGACAAGACGACAAGACGACAAGACGACAAGACGACAAGACGACAAGACGACAAGACAGGAAAACGAGATGCAGCTAAGCAAAAAGTTGCAGGGAAGTGAGACACGACGATACAGTAACTTGCTGCTATCAGGGTGTCAGCGGCACATGGACCGTGGCCAATATTGGCAGAGGCGAGCGGAAGAGCTGGCCGGATATGCTTTCTTTTTCTTTTGCGGCGCTGTTATGCACTCCTATTTTACCATGTACTCCTATTCTCGTCACAGCGGTAATTACCATACATGCATTGCTTCTTTCTATTGATAGCCTCAGAGACTGTGGCGAGACGAGCTGCAGCATGCAACGCAGGGATATTGGAAACTAGTGGGAGCCGACATTGCAAAAGTTGACTTGAATAAAATGCACAATTTCAATGTATCTTGATGCATTTTCAAAGTGATGATTCTAATCATAACGACACCGAGGCGAGGCTATTTGGCCGTTCACTATTTCATCATATACGGCCTAGTGATACAGTGGGGCACATCTGCCCAGTGCCCCAAAATGTAATTACCCTGGAGTCTAAAAGTCAAAGATATGGGGCTGCCGTCAAGCCTTATCAGCGATAAGCTGATTACAGCGATAACGTAGAAAAAAGTTTTGGCTGGCAGAAAAATGCCCCAAAAAAGATATCTGCATTGCATATCGTGGACGACCTAACCTCACGACCTCGGCCATCTATACACACACGAGCGATTGCGGACACACAAACACACACACACACATACCGACATACACACAATGGCTACTGAACGGTCAGTATCGCCGGCTCCCGCCACCGACTCGGCCGACAAGAAGCGCAAAAACGCAAACGCCGACGTCGCCGAGCTCGAAGTCGACATCAACCTCCCCGAGCCCCCCTCCAAGCGCGCAAAGCGTGCCCTCAAGAAGGGCAAGGTCCTGCCCCCCAAGGCCCGCCCGGCCCTCGACGGCGACGAGAACGACGACGAGGCCACCGCCGCCGGCGTCCCCGGCAAGAACGCCAAGGGCAGCGGCAAGAAGGAAAAGGAGGAGCGCTCGCAGTTTGGCATCTGGATCGGCAACCTGCCCTTTACCGTCACCCGCACCCAGCTCTTCAAGTGGTTTGTCGACAACTCCGGCGGCGCCATTGCCGAGTCCGACATTACCCGCATCAACCTGCCCCTCGGCAAGCGGCCCGCCGTCAGCCACGCACAGAGCCTGCGCCCCCACAACGTCCACGCCGACACCGAGGGCAAGCCCCTGCCGCCCAACAAGGGATTTGCCTATGTCGATTTCCTGACCCTCGAGGCCCAGGTCGCCGCATCGGCTCTGTCCGAGACAGAGATTGACGGCCGTCGCGTGCTCATCAAGGACAGCAAGTCCTTTGAGGGCCGCCCGGCCAGCACGCCCCAGGCGACAGGCGACGACTCTGCCACTGGCGCCAACGCCAGCAAGGCACCCCGCAACAAGGCCGGCGAGGCCAACGAGGCCGCCGATGCCGCACCGCCCGGATCCACCAGCACCAAGGTGTTCGTCGGCAACCTGGGCTTTGAGACGTCCGAGGAGGACCTGCGCCGGCACTTTGCCCCCTGCGGCCCCATTGCCTGGGTCAAGGTGGCCACGTTCCCCGACAACACGGAAAAGTGCCGCGGCTACGGCTGGGTGCAGTTCGGCGGCAAGACCGACGAGGGCGTCAACATTACTCCCGAGGCGGCGTCCAATGCGGCCACCAATGCCGTGCGCGGTTTTGTGCGTCTGCAGGAAAAGATTGACACGGAAGAGGACTTTGTAGCCGAGGCCGAGGGCGAGGACGTGTCGGAAGCCAAGGAGGACAGCAAAAAGGCCACAAGAACGCGCAAGTGGTGGGTGAACCAGTTCAAGGGCCGCCCGCTCAAGGTCCAGTTTGCCGAGGACGACGTGTCGCGGTACAAGAAGCGCTTCGGCAAGGGCCGGCCACGGGACGGCGAGGAGCAAAAGAACAATGTTGGCGGCAGCGGCGGCGGCGCACCAAGAGAGCGGCGCACCAAGCCGTTCAAGCAACGGGATATTGGTGTAGCCGCGCTCACTGGTGGTATCGTCGAGTCCACCGGTACCAAGACTGTTTTCGAGTAGACGACGGCATGTTGACACAAAAGTATGGGGGACAGAGAGCGGAGGGCGGCGAGATTCAGGTTTGGTTCGGTTTCTATCGCATGTGTCGTTTGGCAGCAAGGACATTATCACGGGCGTTATCTTTGGCTTTGATGTTTTTTTTTCGTCTAATCTATATCATCTATATCATCTATATCATGTTACTCTTCACAGGTTTACACTTTGCGAACTTCGTTTTGCTTTTTGATTTGAATGCATAGAGTAGAATTCAATGGCAATCTGGAACTACGGAAACTAAACTAAAACAACCGACGAGACGAAAGACGAAAGACGAAGACAAAAGAGAAGACTGCATGACCACAAACACGTCAAATCTTTTTAGAATCAATGCGGCTTTTCACGTTTTGCTGACATCAAAACGGTACAGGTGCACTCTGGTTAAACAGGGTTGGAATCAAAATTTGTGATCAAATACAGATACATCGGTTAAATAGTTGAGAAGCAGAAAAAAGAGTGTTGAGATCAAGGGTAAGGAGCAAGTAGAAAATATCAAAACATCCCAGAAAAAAATAAATAACCAGAGGACAATAGAAAAATTGCAAGAGAGCAAAAGCACAAGTCATGACACAATGCAAGGCAGTCTGTCGTTTAGACGAGACTGCACAAGCTTGATGCATTTCAGCACGTTTATTTGCGAGGGGGCGACTGGAACTCCTCGTCAGAGGCATCCAGAATGTCGTACTCCTCGTCGGTCATGAAACCGCTCTCAGAGTCGTCGTCGGCCCACTCTCCAAACTCCTCGGCCTCAGAGACGGCCTCAGCATCCTGCTCCTGCTCCTGAGGCTCGACATCGCAAGCCTCGTGGAAGCTGACACCAGGCGACTCCTTCTCGAGCTTGGGGAAAATCATCTGGCTGGTGTACACAGGCTTCTGCTCGGCCTTCTTGGCTTCCTTGGCCTCGTGAACTTCCTCAATTTTCTCGGCAAACTCCGTTCTGATGTCGATTTGCTCCGGGACAGCAGCCTGGGGCTTCTCCAGCTTCACCTCCTTCTTCTCCTCCTCCTTGTCAAAGACATTGACATCACACCACAGACGGTCGCCAAACTTGATGCCGCCCTTGGTGGTCAACCGCCAGTAAGAGATGATCTTGCCGGCGCGGGGAGGCGTGCGCAGGAGAACAGTAAAGGGGAACTCGGCACCAGGGGCCAGGGGCTCGTAGCAGACAGTCGACTCGGAAGCCGACACCAGCTCGCTAATGCCAGCAGGGTTGGTAGGGTCGACATGGCCCATGTAGTCGCCGCTGACAAACTGAACACGGCTGCCAGCAGGCCAGGCAACAGAGCCGGTGTTGCGCAGGACCCAGGTCTGCTCAAACACAAAGTTGGGTGCAAACATGGTGCCGTCGGGAATGGTCTCGCGCTGGAACATGGCGCCGAGGTCCTCGGCGCGGGGCTCGACCAGGGTCTCCTTGGACGACTTGCGTGCGGCACGAGACGCCTTGGTGTGGAATGGCAGGGTAGACGTAGTGGGAGCGACAGGGACCTCAGGAGCGGCAGGAGCAGCAAAAGGAACAACGCTGCCCGAGGGCTTGACATCGAGAACAGTCTGAACCTTGTTCAGGTTCAGGTCCGACACGGTAGTCTTGGCCGGGCTGGAGCAGTTGCGGCGGTCACCCATGACTGGCATCGCGCAGCCATTGCCGTGCTCGCCAGTGGTGGTGACGGAGACATGGCGCACGGGGGTGCGGAACTTGATCAGAGGGTGAGTCTTGTTGTGCTTGTTAGAGGGGCTAGCCTCGCAAGTGGCGCAAAAGTCCTTGTTATGGCACACGGCACACTTGTAGCGGTCGCCCACAATGTAGCGGTAGTTGCCGTTGGGGCCTGCGCAGTGGGGGCCGTCACAGTAGATGCCACTGTGCAGAGCAGAGGCGGGAGCATCAAACTGGGTCGACTTTGCGCCCGGGATCTCAGGCAAAGGCTCGTACATGGGCAGGAACCGGTGGTTTTGGTGGGTAGCGTCGGCGCCCACAATGCACTTGGAGCACAGATCCCAGTCGGGGCACTGCATGCACTTGTAGCGCACACCAGTGATGAACACCTCGCAGCCGTCGCAAATGGCATTGTGGCGCGCACCACGGCCAGCAGCCAAGAAGCGGTTGACCTCCCAGCTGAGAGCCGTGCCTGGGACAGCAGCGGTGAAGGCGTGGTTGGGGTGGTGGCCGTGGTCGTTGGCAACAAAGCACTTTTGGCACAGATCAAAATCGGCACACTTGGTGCAATGCACAAAGTCAGACTCGGATGACTCGCGGATGCAGTTGTTGCACGTACGGCTCATGATGAACTTGTTGGCCACGGTCTTTTCGGTCTTTTCGGTCTTTTCGGTCTCCTCAGTCTTCTCAGACTTCTCAGACTTGCCAACGTTAGTCACGGCCAAAGCCGCGGCGTTGCAAGCAGCAAGGTGAGACAGAAGAGACTCCGTCTGTGACGCGAAAGCCTCCACAAACTGGGGCTTGGTCTGGTTCTTGGGCTTAGGAGCAATGCGCTCCGTGGTGCTGTTAACGATCATGCCGTTCTGGACGCTGCGCTTGATCAGCCAGTGGTCACTGTTGAGGCAGGTCACGCCATTGTCGACACATAGTAGGCACAGGTCATAGTCGCCCTCCTCGCATGTGGAGCAGTGGAAGTGGGCATTAGGAATCTGCTCGTGGCAGCGGTTGCAAGCGACAGTGAATGCTGGGCGAGGAGCGATAGCACGAGCAGCAGGGGTAGAAGTCGGGCAGGCGGGTGCAGCCTCAGCCTCGGCTTCAAGCTCGGTCTTCGACATGGTCTCGACAGGAGTCATGCTGAAAGGTTCATGGTGGTAGAAACCAGTAGCGAAGGCAATGGCTCTATCCCGGGCGAATGCCGCGGTGACCTCCGACTTCCGCTCTCTGTAGCCTCTCGGCAACCCCCCAAGAGCGGCCTGTGCTGCGTAAATTCCGGAGACATCTGTCACAGCAGCCTCTTTGGACTTGGAGAGCACTTCTGAGAACTTTTCTGAATCAGCCGCATCAGCATCCGCGGTTGCTGGCACATCCAGGACGTCCTCGATGGAGACAGGCAGGGGACCAGGGGACG
Source organism: Ophiostoma himal-ulmi (assembly GCA_029299165.1). Classification (NCBI taxonomy): domain Eukaryota; kingdom Fungi; phylum Ascomycota; class Sordariomycetes; order Ophiostomatales; family Ophiostomataceae; genus Ophiostoma; species Ophiostoma himal-ulmi. Next base: position 1,170,868 of record JANSME010000003.1, on the reverse strand, counting down.
ACGCAGCAGTGGCCGTGTTAGACACAGACTGGCCCTCGGAAGCAGAAACAGTCTCAGGGTAAATGACACGGAGCTTAAGCTTCTGCTTTGCCTTGGCGGCGCGCGCGAGCTGCTTGTAGACACTGGTGTTGTGACGGTTCAGATTAACAAAGCGACCGGCCGAGTCAGAGTAGCGCTCAAAGTGGCATGCAGTCGAAGGAGAGATGTTCAGAGCCAGGCGAAGCTGCAATTGTTAGCATTGATGGAGCGAAACAGAAGACGGAACATAAAATAAATAAAAATATATAGCGAAACTATGGTCTTACCTTGTTCTCGAACAACTCGGGAGTGAGGTCGCTGTAAGGCATCTTGATCTTCTTGTTGGAGCCATCATGGTTGACCTTGATGTTGATAAGGGTGTCCAGCTGGAACGGCGTGGGTGCCGGCGTAGCCATGATGGATAGTGGTTGTTGTTGAATGCAGGGAATATAGAACGATTCGTAGCTGTTCGGCGAGAGTTTGTTAGAAAAGGCACGGCACATGACAGTAGGGCGGGTGATTGCAAGGTAGATGTGAATGTTGATAGATAAGGCGGTGACGGGGAAGTATGGCACCAAAAAGCAGGCTGGTGACGTGTTTCCGGGCTGAGCTACAGAGAGCAGAGGAAAAGGAGGCAACAAGAAAAGGAAACGAGCAAATGATGAATTGACAGTCAAATCACGAGCTACAAAAATGACGATGATGGTGATGTTCGGAATGACATCGATGACAACAGCAGCAAAGGCAGAGAGATAAGGCAAGATGGGCAATACGGTGCAGAGAGGATAGAGATGGGTCCGACGATGGAGAGTGCGTGTACAGGCCCCATGATGGTGTGAGAGATAACGCCAAAGAGGACTCGATAATGGAGACGGGCAACTTACAAGCAAAAGACGATATCAAAAGGGCAGAGATGAGAACAACCGTAATGAGTGATAGTGAGGTTTAACAAAAGGTCACGATGATGGTTGGTGATGGGATGTGAAGAAAGTTGGAAGGGGATAAAAAGAGGAAAGTGAAAGAGGAAGGAAGGAGGAGAAAGATAAAAGAGAGTCAGACGAAGAGGGCAGGAGCAGCAATAAAGAGGAGAGAGATAGCACCAAAAGGAAGGAGCGATGGGGGTTCAAAGAGCGGGAAGGCGAGATTGTCACAAGTCGGTGAAGTTGAGAGTCGATAGCGGTTCTTAGGGGCAGGAAGGGGGCAAGGTACAGGGAACAAGTCACTAGAGCTATAGCAGTAAGCGGCCTTGATGTTTTAGAACAGGAGGCAGGAAGCAGCATGCAGCATGCATCAATTGGTCAGTATGTGTGTATAAATGTGGGTATTATGGAAGCGGTGGCACCAGGCAGTCAGATACGAATTCGTCCTCGCGGGAGCCGTCAGTGAATAGGCGCTACAGGTGTACTTGCTGCACTTAAGCATACGGAAAGAGCAGCTCCACTTTTGACCTGACGAGTGCAAGCTGCCTAGCCTCTCTCTCCTATTACTATATGTACTACTGAATAGCACTGGAGGGTACGGGGAATGCAAGGATGACGCAAATGGAGTGAATCAGCTGCAATCGGACGAGGAAGGTGCGAGCTGCGGCAGCTTCCTCACACAGGTATTTACAAAAGACTGGGTGTGCGGGTGAGGGGACAAAAGACAAGGGGACAAAAGATGAGGGGAAATTGTAAATATAGCAATGGAAAGGGAAGGAGCGACCAAGGAGTAATCCCGAGCTATCACAAGTTCACAACCAAGACAATAGGGAAGGAACAGGCTTACACCCACAGGCTATCTCGGGAGTCTGGACAAAAGTACGGAAGCGCAAGAAAGTACCTTTTCCGCCATATCTTGCCTACATCGGTACAGGTGATTAATCATTGTAAGACACAATCACATCACAATCTATGCATCAGTGCTAGCTCTTTGAGGTTGGCGCCGATTGCGCTGGGCAACAAATTGGGCAAATGAGTGTTGGTGCTGGAGACACTCAAACAAAGGCTGAGAGGCCTGAGAGGCCTGTGGCCTGAGGGGCTTGGAGACCTGAAAGAACACAAGTAATCTTATGACGATATGTGGCGTCTAGCGTCTAGTGTGTAAGGAAGGAGCGACTATGATCGCCTTAATCATCAATCGCATCGACTGTGTAGATATCTCGAAATACATTTACAGTCAAAGGGAACACTTATTCTATTGGGTGATCAAAGGCTAGCAACGCCTCAACACCGTCAAACACTATCAACCTGCACATTCTCACATAACACCAGTACGAGAAAGCGAGGAGGGGCAAGAAGCGGGCAGAGGCGAGCACGATCCGTCAGACGAACAAACGGAGAGAAACAGAAAAGCCACCGGCTACGTAGGCATTTGGCATTTAGGCATTCAGGCATTCAGGTAATCAGGCATTCTATCTGAAAACGCGGCACCCTGCGTAGGAGACATGCCGTGCTGTGATACGCGGTGCAACCCGAAGCAGCAGGGCAACAGGATGAGGCGCGGCCAACAGGCCAGGCCTGCAGGCCAACAGTCGAGCCATATGTTGTTGCATGTTTGTTTTAGTACTTGTTTAATTCAAAATGCTAGTTACTTGACTAAATATGCTATTTAACCTAGGCCAGGACATGTCACGGCTGATGCATCGATCATAAGCTATAGGAAGCTTCTAGTTGGGCTTATGCACTTCCAAGGTCAGAGGCAAAAAAAGGCCGGAAGAAAGCCAGAGCTCTCCAGCTCATGCTTATATAATCGCCTTTATTAAAACATATCTCATAATGACTCTTTGTCCAAATCAATTGTGTCATCTCCCGCGCGATCCGGTGCAGGGCGCAGATTGGAAGTGGAATACGGAACTCAGAATAGAAAACACAAAATACAGCCGAGACGAGACCATTGACATGCTACATGATACAAGATACACGCCTCATTTTCAAGTAGACGAGGTGACAAGCAATCAGTATGCACTATGCAATGCAGCTACAAGTCAGCACATCACACGGATGTAGGGATTGACTGCGACTCCTGACGGCTATTGCGAAACAGTTGTGTAGTAGATAGACAAGGGCGTAATATCAATATACAAAGTAGAGAGTGGTAAAGGCCTGCATGCTGACGACGTCTCGCATGGATCTACAAAGTAGGCGGCTGTGCGGCAACCAGGACTTTGGGGTTACAAGGTCCAGGTCAAACTGAAAAGATTGAACAGACACGGGGATCGAGATGACGCCAAAAGGTACAAAAGCGGCGGCAGAGGAGGACAGAGATGCAGGCCAAATGCAGTCAACGAGAAGACGCGCACGCAAGAACGCAATCAGCTGTGTCTTTGCCTTGCGTGGGAGTACGGGATATGGGCAGCTTGTATTGCTTCTTCCAACAGGTCATGCGATCCATGTGAGTGAGATACCTCAGGCCTCAGGCCTCGGGAGTTCAGTCAGTAACATGTAACAGGGCGCGAGGGATCGGCAGCGCATTGATATGCACAAGCTCGCAGGGAAGTAGAGAAACGAGAGCAAGAGAAAGCAACGTCGGGTGCTCACATGCACATTGCTGCAGCTGAGCTTGGGGCAACACTCCAACAAAGAGCCAGCCTCCAGCGAACCCACCACGGCCGGGGTCTGCGAGACACTCCACCAGATAAAGACGTAGGGGATGAGAAAAGAAGAAAGAACAAAAGAAAGGACAAAAGAAGGCAAGAGGAAGAAGGAAGAAGAAGGAAGAAATCATACAGAAAAAGGAGGAAAAGAAATATAATAGGAGAAGCCAAACGCTCTCAGCCCGCTATTCAGCCGACGATCAAGCAGGATAGGGGATAAAGGATAAAGGATAAAGGATAAGCAATAACAATAACAATCGAGGCAACCAAACAACCAAGCAGCCAGACAACAGCAACAACAACAACAGCCATCAGAAATACTTACAGCCTCCTTGCATCGGATGTTGGTCAACTGTAAGCCTAGCCAAGCTCCAAGTATCTCAAGTAATATCTCTCAGCAACTATCTGTAGCCAGTAAACGCAAATAGGCTCGCGTCCAGACTGTCGGTGTATCGAAGCTATCGGGATGGTTTTAGTCCCCTGCACGGTTGTATTGTGACTTTTGATCAATGAGCAGCGTCGCCTAATAGCTACTACGATCCTATCTTTAAGAAAGGCTTTATTCAGCTACGAGTGGATGACTAATTTATGCTCACATGAGTTTGAGGAAGGGCTTCAAGAAGCAAGTGAGCAAGTGCAAGTGGGCAACTGAATAAGAAGGTGCACTGAGTCACTAGAAGGAGAAGGCACACTGGATAGTGAATCACAAGAGGAAAGTGCAAGTCACAAACAGGCTGACCGATATTGCACAAATATGTGCGGCTCACATGTGCTTTATTGGCAAACGGCTGAAAAGGCTGAGGGCGGCAGGAGGGTGCAGTCCTGCCTCCTTTTCTTTTCTCTAAAGCCGTCTTTTTAGCCGTCTTTCTAGGTGCTTTCCCCGCCAGTGAGCCAGCTCGACAGGCCCAGTCAGCCAGTCAGCCAGGCCAACTTTGCCTCACCGCTGACCGATCTTATATTGATAATGATCGACCAAGACTCAACTGCCCAGCTGTCAGGCTGTCGAGACATACTGCCAATTTATATTTTATATTGATATAAATCAAGACGACAAATGGATTGTCTAACAGAACTAATATTACACATCTGACGAGTTTCGAGAACGGGGTTCAAGGCAAAGAAATGTCCGGCAAATTTTTTGGATATATTAAAGAATGGTCTTGGAAAGCAAGTCATCAAAGTAATCAAAATAGTCATGTAATATGTATACAAATGCTTTAGCTAAAAGGCAACTGATGGTGTCAGGCAGTCGGATGTCGATTAAATGATGCAAATAGTTTATCATAATAATTAAATCACAATTATTAAAAAATTAAAAAGACTAAACATAACTTTGCAGGTCCACTATCCCCTTATTAAACAATATTTCTATAGTGATTATGGAACTAGGAATAACTTGAATGCCTTGAAGACGTCAATTTAAGAGTCAATTGTGAAGCTCGTGGATGCTGCTACTTACATCACCACATATGCAACCGAGGCCCTGAGCCGCTAGTTGGTGCCCGGTCAATCTACATTGAAGGGTATGTGCTGATAACAAGTGCTGATATATCTATATGAAGCTATCTCTATATATATACGAGTAAACAGATGAAACAGGTCGGACCCGAAGCAAGACCCGCCCGTAGTAGATGGCCAGGTACAGCTTCTATAATACATAGACGATAGATGCAGATTGATGCCAAAGTACAACTATCCGTCTACTACCCGCTTCTGGGCGGGTACTGGCTACCGTCGAGCAGCCCTTGGAGGGCCCCGGTCAATGTTGCCTCATCGTATCTCTCCAGCTTCTTCTTGTCTGCCTCGGTGTTGGTACCGGTACCGATCCCGGCAGACGCTCTGTCTGTCCCCTGGGTGAAAGCCTGACTTGGTACCCCGACACACTCTACACCCAACCGCCCGAGTTCTGCCTTGTCCACCTTGGGACCAGACTCGGCCTCCTCTTTGTTTTCTAGATAGACCAAGTGCGTGACATACCGCCGGCACTCGCCATCTTGCACAGCGCCAAAGTCCGACTGGCTCTGCTTGCATGCGCCCACAATCGCCCGCACGAAATCAGCCGCAGTCATCGGGTCGCTGTGCGGTCCCGTCTCACGGTCCAGTTTGCTGTTGAGAATAAGGATCTTCTTGCGATCTTTCCGGGGCGAGTCAATGGCACTGCCAATCCCCCGCAGGACCAAGCTCGGCACGATACTCGTGTAGAGACTGCCAATGCTATAAACAATGGCCTCGGCCTGCCGCAGTGCTGCTACCGTCTTGGGGTTGGCTTGTGGCCGGATCTCGTGGCCGTACGGGTTAATATACCACACACGCGCAATGCGCGACTGCAGGTCTTCTTCGTCCTCTTTGCTAAAGGCTATTGCCGGCTGCCGCAGCACAGGCAGCGATCCAGGCAGTGTTGCATCCTCAAAGTCAACTGCCGTGCTTGCCCGTTCGCGTCGTCTCGTATCTGTCCCGCTAGACCGGCTGCCGCTGATTGACGACTGTGCTACCATGGCTGCCGTCGGTGGTGCCATTGGCATATTTTGAAGAGTGGCTTCAACAATGCTCGGTGTACCATCCGGAAGCGAGGTCGGTGCTGACGGGTGGCTGATATTGACTTGTCCGGCAATGGTGGTGCCGTCGGCCAGCCCAGCCGAGATATGGTGGGTAAAGTTGGAGTTGATCGAGGGCAAGACGGCGACATGGTCAGGGATACCGCACACCAAAGATAGCAGGTAGATGGCCGCCTCAAACGAGCCCGAGAACAGTCGTGCTCCCGTTAGAAACAGGTTGCCCACGCTGGCACCGGCAAAATTAAATACGGACGTGGACGGCCGTGCGCGCTTGACAATTTCAAGATTGAGAGTGTTGAGCACAGCGCGGATAAGCTCGCGCGTAGCACTGGGAACAAATGTCCAGAGCAGATGCCGCGCCTCGACGAGGTCCAGCCATTCAATGCGGGCCTGGTTGGGGTCCGACGAGCACAGACGGTGCTCAAAGAGGGCACGCAGCGCAGCACGCTCGTTTGTTGACGACGGGGATGATGCCATCTTGCCTGCGTCTGCGTCATCATCTCTCGTGGGAATAAGGCGAACCAGGCGACCTAGGTTGTCAGTTGAAGAATACAACAATATTGTAGTAGCCAGACATACTTCTGATATCACCGACACCTAGCTTGTTAGTATCTGGGAAAGCATCTGAATATCGAATAAAAGGTACTGTAAAACATAATACACCTACTGGGACCTCCAAAGAACCGGATCAGCTCAGATGAACTACCGCCATTGTCGGATATGGGGATAATGTAGGTGAGTGAGCAGGGCTGCTGTGGTGATGACGAGGAAGATGCATCTGTCCTCCCAGACATGTGCGATACCACGGCTTGAAAGGCATCCACTAGCGAATTGGCTGCCGTGCCACCCGAGAAAACACAGATGCCATTCAATAGGCCTGTCTGATCACCAGCTGCCATGTCGGGCTCATGTGCTTCCGCGTGCAGTAATGGCGATGCTGTCAAGCCTGATGCCCCCGTGAACACAGGGCCGTTGCGGATAGGAGTACTCATTTTTCTCCGAGTTTATCGAGTAGCTGCGGAATCGTCATCGCTCGCTCAATCCGTGGCACATGTGCTGGCTTTGTATCTCGATGCAAGGGCGGCGTCGTGAGGTGAGGTTGAGCTTAGCTATGGTGCAAGATGACAGGCTTATTTTAAGTGGAGTAGCTGCCGACTATGTAAGCATCAAAGTACACAAGAAAGGACCGTCTTCTTATATTCACACAACTACCGCACTTGTCCCGAGGCTTTGCCGGCTCTTTTTTAACAAACTGAACATCGTGTCTAATTCTCATGGCACTCATGGTTTCCACGGTTGGCATGGTATTGTGTCCTCATCTTTGATTACCACTGTTTCATTTGTTAGCGTTGACTCACAGCTCGTATTCTCGACATACCTGGATCCCACTCTGCTGGGGTTGATAATTATAGAAGTAAACATTGTGCATCACAGTAAGACGTCTCTGCTTATGCCTGGTAAAGACAGATCGCAGTTGGAAGGCAGCCAATGATCAATGCTGGTCTAATATGATGTGAATATTATGCAACATAAATGGTCATCTATACAATTATCTGGTAGTTATATAAATAGGAATTAAGAAATTAAGAAATAAAGAGAGGAGAAATGAAGTCGTAGATGATGATATTTGGTAGTGTATGTCTAGGTATTGATGTTGGATGGCTGTGAGTGATAGATCTGGTTAATATAACAGATGCTGAAGAGCATGCTGGAGGGGGGGTAGAGTCACGCCCCCCCCAAAAAAGGAGAAAAAAGGCCAGAAAGGTAAATGAAAGTTATTGATATTTATAATCAAGAAGAGACTACCCAGATCTACTGATTATAGTAGACCGGCCCGTAATAATACTGGTCAGAAGGGTTCATTCCGGACGGCATGTAACCGCCTTGCATAGGGACACCCGGCTGCTGGTAAGCTGGGTAGTTAGGCTGCACCGGCACCTGCGGCGCATTCATGTAGTAGACCATGCCGTTCATCTCCTGGGCTACCAAGTTTTGCGGAGTGTCGCCGCCAGCTCCTACCGAAGCATCACCTTGGTTGTACGCCATTGGCATTGGGCCCTGCTGGAGCGGCGCAGGAACATATGCTCCGGCACCAGGGACGTTGGGCGCCGCATAATAATAGGGCTGTTGAGGCGTAGATTGCATAACAGTATAGTTGCCACCAGGTGCGCCATAGTATGCAGGCGGTGCAGGCGGTGCAGGCGGTGCAGGCGGGGCAGTCGGGGCAGTCGGTGCTGCGTTGTGCTGGCCATTTGTGGTGTGCTGAGCGGTGGGCTGGAACGGCGCCGCATGGATTGCACGCTCGGGGATCTGGGAAAGAGGCGTGCCCGTCGATTGAGGTGGCTGTGACGAAGACGGATGCCGAGAATGTGAATCAAAAGAAGGCGGGTAGCCATTAGAAGTCATCTGGATCGGCATCTGCTGATGAAAGGCATTGCTGTAAGGCTGATTTTGAACATTGCTGGCATTAGCCGGCGCCTCAATGTTCTGGAGCGACACGGCCTTTTGCGGCCGAGGCTGATGCATGGGGAGGTTGTGGCTCGGCCGGGTTTCTTGGTAAGATGGCCTTGGTGGAAGGGAATGGGTTTGAGTAGGTTGAGCAGGAGGAGGGCCATGGCGAGACCGCTGTTGCTGCTGGTGAGGAGGCTGAGAGAACGGAAGTGGATGGAGTTGGTGTTGTTGGGATTGTTGGAAAGATTGTGGCACGTGGGAGTAAGGCGGCATGGACATCGGACCGGTTCCCATGGGCTGCTGGGACTGGCCAAAGTTGGACGGCGGAAGACGTACAACGGGACGGCCGCCCGCCGCGTTGTCCATGATCATTTGCGGGCGCGAAAAGGAAGAGCTGGTGGGAGAGATGATGAATTCTCGCGCGGCGTCCTGTGCTATGGACGACCGTCGACTTGGCGCAACACTAGGCGTATAGACGCTGCCGTTGTAGACGCTGCCATTGTACACACTGCCGTTGTAGTAGCTGCCACCATACATGCTCGTGCGGCGCGAAAACCCCGAGATGGACCCAATCACGGACCGCGTGCGACTGCCGCGTGAGCGCTGCTGGTTAGGCCGCAGCGCGCGGGGGATAAAGATGAACGATCGGTCGGAGGCTGGAAATTTCTGGAACTTGAGGTGGCCGGGCAGGTCGATAATGACGGCCTTGTCGCGGCGCAGTGGAGGACGATGATCGGGTAGTCTGGTATATTGCATGACCTTGAATTTTTCAAACAGAATTGGCTCTTTCAACGGCGGGAAAAACACCCTTATTGTCACTGTGCCCAGCTGCTTTTCCACCGACATTGAGCGGTTGATAGGCACGTCGCTGGAAGGGCAGGTCGGTATGGTATTGACAGATGGCGGCACGCCGGACATTTGGCTGCCGCCGTATTGGCTGCTGGTGTCGTAGTTTTGACGGCGAGGGGGTACAGCAATCCGTGGCGCATTGGGCCTGGCTACAGTGTCGTGCATGTCGTGTGCCCACGGAGCACTGACAGTTGGGTCGGCCTGTTTTTGAAATTGGTTGCTGCAGTGTTAGCTTCTGGTAGTTGCATAAAATTGCAAATAATTGAATATGAAAAGAAACATAATTTAGTTAAAAAAATCATACTTAATAGGGGCAAAGGTATTGGCAAAACCACCACGGCTGCCTCGACCTCCTCTACCGGGACGGGCAAACGGGCGAAATCCGTTTGCAGCTGGTCCTGCACCGCGGTGGTCGTGCATGAAGAAAGCGCCTCGATTGGGCACGAACGCGGGATCCTCGTCCCGCCGCTGTTTGTAGAGGTCATGTTCGCGGCGTTGTCTTTCGTAAGCAGACTCTCGCCGCTGCTGCTGCTGCTGTTGTTGGGAACTTGCTGATGCCGGCGGTGTTACTTCTGGTGTGGCTGCTGTAGATGAAGACACAATGGCAGGCTGAGGTGCTTTGGTCGTGGTTGCGTTGGGTTCTTTGGGCTCTTTGGGCGCCGGCGTCGGAGCTGAACTCGAAGCTGCCTCCGACGGGGCCTTGGACACAGCATTGGAGGATGCCTTGTGGTTTGGGGTTGCTGCTGCAGATGCTGCAGTCAAAACTGCAAGCTGCTGTCGACTAGGCGGTGTTGATTCTGCTCTACGCGCGGCAGCCACTACAGCAGAGACGGCATCTCCTCTCGGCACCGCGTCTGATGCCCTGCTCTCTGCTGCACTTGACGGTCTTCGAGGTACCCGAGCACTGGACAATGCCCCGTTGCCATTACTCAACCCTTGCTTTTGTCCGCGTCTGTCCCCTCGACCACCTGGGCCTTTACGTCCTGGTGCTGGTTTGGATGGCAAAGCATCGTCGACACGTCCAGAATCGCGCCCGTCACTGCCGGCCGAGCCGTCTGTCAACGAATCGTCATTGTCGTTGACAAGATCTACGGCAGAGTCTCCAAGTGCATCGTGATCGTCACTTGTTTCGTGCTCGCCTGCTCGGCGCCGTTGGCCGACCAATCTTTTGCGGCGTGGTACGTTGTGCTTTTGTGTGGCATTGACGGCATTGGAGGACGGAACAGTGGTGGCAGCAGCCATAATTATGTGTGTCTGTGTGTGTATTGTCGGTGTGGGAGGCTAGAGGGTGGCAAGACTGGCGGTAATGGTAAATGACGAGCTGTTGAAGGTCGTTATGTCGAAACGGTTGGGAGGAAGGCGGCGGTCGCAATGGGGTGAGAGGCAGGAAGGCGGTGGTTAGAGCGTCGAAGAGGTTTAGATGTGTGAAGTTGTAAAGGAATATTAAAGGTAGTATTGCTGATGAAGGTATGAAGATGCTGAGAAGAACAAGTGAACAGGCAAAGTCGGGTAGGAGTTGAGGATGAACAAGTCAGGCTGGTGGTTAAAGTGGTGTGTATTTTGTTTGCTTATGCAAGACGGCAAGGTCGCGCTTGGAGAGTGTCCTTGCAGATTGGGCTTGATGGAGGGAGGAGCGACTCAGGGCGTGGGAGCTTAGGGCGACCTGTTTGAGGTCGAGCAAAGAGTTGAGGGAAGGTGCGAGTGCCGGAACAGATAGTAGATAGGAAACCGTTGTCGGCAAGAGGCAATTGCTGTTAAGGCGGACGTGCTGATACTGTTGAGAATGCTGAGGATAGGGGATGAGGAATAGAGACAGAAAGTAAACGTAAACGATTCTAGGGTTCTAGGTGCAAGGCAAGGTGCAAGGTCTAGAGCGACAGACGGAAGAGCGGAGTCTAGCTAGGAGGCTAGGACGAGAGTAGGTGACGATGACGACAGTGCGAGAACTCCCAAGTAAACGGCAGGTGCCCCCAATTAGCGCCAAAGTGTATTATTGTGTTAAGCATGCCAGGAGCTAGGCTTCTAGGAAACAATTCCAAACATAAATTCTGGGGAAAGTACGATAGACGGGGTATGCCAGGGGAGGAAGGAAGGGACTACAATCACACAGGCAAATAGAAAGCGCGACCGTAGATTCAACACGTAAATGATAAACCGGGAAAGAGCGGCCAGTGTTTGCTTACAATTAATGATGACCGTCATGAACATTTATCTATTAATTAAATAGTTTATTTGCCGTATTTATTTATTTGTATTGGCTGTTGCTGGAGCTCGGAGATCGGGTTGGAGCTAAAGGCCTAGAGCGGAGAGCACTAAGTGGAGTGGCGACTAGAACTATTGATCTGTTTAATCGAGAGGCATTGAGCAGCATCAATCAAATGTTCACGAAGCTCGGAAGTAGCAAACAGCAGCCCGCTACCCGCTACCCGCTACCCGCAATTTGCAATGTGCCTATGTGCCTACAGCTCCTTTCCTGTTTGACTGGCATTTTGCTGTTAAACGGCAGGAGCAAACAGCAACACGGAATGTATGATGACTAGCTTCAGGCAGAACAGAACAAAGAGAAAGAGCTATCCAACCGTCCAAGGGACTTACTAATGGACTAGTCGCTCGACACGGCAGTCAGATCCAGAGCCTCATGGAGCTCCTAAAGACTACTATCACTAATATGAAGATATAATAACTTGAAAATAAACAAATGCAACCAGACTGCCCCGAAGCTATGAGTAGGAGTAAGAAAAAACAATTAATTAAAAGAAGACGCTAGCACCGTGCAAGTGCTCACAATTCTTCAACGACGGGAGGCGCAATAGATAAGACAAGCTCCCACATGCTCAACGTCACGTCCATGATCGGCAGACACACGGCCGTGCCTTCCCTAAGGGCCGATACTATGTCCGTATGCTTGACTGACCGGGTTCTACTAAAAGTAAATAATTAGATAAACGGTTTCAAATAGAATCGAGTAACTGAGCAAGATAAAAATATAAATCAATAAATCAATAAACCAATAAATTATACAGCAAAACGTATATACGAAAATTAGCATATATACCCAACGCGATGCACTGTATCCCCACCACGCTGCAGTTTGATTGGAAAGAAGCTTGTCGTCTGTGTCTGCAGATATGCAACGGGATGGACACGTCTGTGCTGGCCAGAGGCCCGCCATGCTGCCAAAAAGCAGCTTCTTTGCTATTCTATGCATATTGCACCCACTCTTTGAATACGTGTATATGTCTGCATAATTGGTGCAACACGACGGCCCTACAACATGTGTGGCAGAGAGGGGTGATTTTGGCGATGTGGAAGAGGGATTTAGTTTACTCAAAGTTTACCTTGATTCGATGCTATTTCATTTATGATATCTCAGATTTAGCATTTCCATAGAGGCATTCCAGGTACTAGCCTTGACAATGAGGTAAAGATTACTTGCATTATTGAAACTAAAGACATAAAGGCGGTGGTAAGAAAAACAAGAGACTCGAACAAATCAAAGACAGAATGACAGAAACATTACTTCGCGTTGCCCATGGTCAGTCATCATATCGCACTTAGCATGGTGCTAGTACACTACTGGGCGGTGCTGCCGTTGCCGTTGCCGTCACCCAGGTTCTGGTTGGCCTGGATCTTGGGCACGGCACCAAAGCGGACATTGCCCTGGTCCCAAATCTAAAAGGTTAGAAAATGAAGCATCCAACGAGGCTGGAAACAGAGACACGAGATAACTTACTGCGTAGATCGACTTCAAAAAGACATCGCCCAGAATGTCAAAGGGGTTCTCGCCACGAGACTGGACACCACCGAACCAGTAGCCACCCTGGGCATCACCAAAGATGAGATCCTCCTTCTGAATGACAAATTCATTGGTACCAACAGCAATCGAGAACGTGGGAAGCTTATCGACGGTGGTGGTGGTGGGGATCAGGTAGCCGCCCTGGGTGTCGTCGTACTTGGAGCCGGGAATGGTCTTGTACAGGGCCTCAACAGTGCTGTCGTCAATCAGGCACAGAGTGGTACCCGTATCGGCAATGGCGGCGTTGCCCGAGCGGGTGACCTTGGTGCCGTTGATGGTGGCCGTTGTGGAGGGGAACATCCAAAAGCCCAGGCGGTTGTCAATGTCGGTCCACACAATATCCTTGCCAGAGGCCTTGACCAGGTCCTGGTCGACATAGCCAAGGGTGTAGAACGACTCAAAGTTGGCATCACGGGTGCTGTAGAAGCATGACGTGAACAGCTGGGCATCTTGGGGCAGAGTCTTGCTCGAGATCAGGTTCTCAATGGGCGTGGGCTGGGGCGAAGGGAGGTGGTTCTTGGTGATTGTGTTGATCGAGGACCAGGCGAGGCCCAGAAGGCCATCGCTAGGGCTCTGCTGGAACTGGTCCGAAAGAGTCTTTGCGAGCTCGATAGACTGGGCCTTGATGGGAAGGCCCCCGACCGACACGATATCAGTACCAACATCACCAGAGGCCGTGCTGCCGTCACCGTACAAGATCTTCCACTTGAGGCCGGAAGACGTTTGGAAAGACGACGACTTGGATGGGTCAAACACGGTGTGGTTTTCCTGGGCACTCTTTGGAAGCTCAGTGGAGAACACCCAGAGATCGGCCGAGCCGGTGTCAAAGTCAAGCATCAGCTTCTGAGGGGGAGTGCCGATATCGACCTCTGCAATGTAGAGAAGGTCCTGCTGGTCCTCGGCAGGATCCTTGCCGGTACCATCGCTGGCAGCCTGGACCTTGCTGGGCAAGATCTGTTTGCCCTGCTGGAGAAGGCCGCACTGGCTCAGGCCGGCATACGGACCGGGGCGGGTAGGCTTGAAGTTGTACTTCTTGACAGCCTTGGCGTACTGACGAGTACCGTTGTGCTTGAAGTTGCCGTTGAGCTTGACGTTGATTTTCTTGAGGTCAAGGTCGGCCTTGACCTTTTGCTGGATGCTAAAGGCGCGCTGCATGATGGCGATGTAAGTGGTGAGGGTACTCAGAGGAGTTGGTGTGAAGACGAGGTACAGAGACGTGAAAAAGCGTGCAAGAAGGCAGTTGAATCAATCAAGTGAGTTTCTAGGATCAAGTGGAAGTGTGAGAGCTGGAACTTGTAGGTAGGAACGAGGGTGAGAAGCAGAGAGAATGAAGAGGGAGAAGAAGAGGAAGAAGAAGAGGAAGAGAAGAGGAAAGGAAGAGAGCAGACATGACGAGATAGATATAGCCCTAAAACGTCCACCAAAACGGGCGTTGGCCTCCCAGAATAACAAACAAACAGGCTGCCTCGTTGTCAGGAAGGAAGAGGCAGGAGGAGGCGTGTGATCAGGTTGTGGCCAGGTGCACCTTCCCTCCTTGCTCTGCTTAAATGCTGGCTGAATGCTGGCTGAATGCTTGTGCTTGAATGCACTTTCCATTTCCAGCTCGGATTATACCATGATACCGGTTTGGGCAATTCTATACGTCCGTATTGTATGACGCATGAAAGACCGCCGTCGGTACCCTTGCCAAGGAAAGACCGGCCGGCGATAAGACAGGTAGCATCATGACGACATTGTTCAGCTGATACGGCAGGCGCGACGTCGCAGGGCCGGCCTTCCCATAATGGCGACTGTACTCTGCAGATGCGGTGATGAGATGCCTCTAAAAGGCTGGTTTATATACAATTTTGGCCCATAGATTAATCGGCGGATGAATCTCATAGCTATATCTCGCTATCAACCGTGTAGAAACCCTAAATGTTTACAGAAATCACGGAAATCACAGAAACCACAGAAAACAGACATTCATACAAATTAAACACCGACGCAGCCTCGTCTAGAGTCGATGTTATACACAGCTGTCGTGCGACCTGCTGGTGGGCATTGCTATCATCTGCGGGCATTGTTGCGGGCATTGCGTGGAGATATGAACCGATTGGTTTAAAGGGACAAGAAAAAGGCATCAAGCGGTGAAGAGGGGCAGCGTAGAGCAGCGTAGTAGTGACATGATGAAATAGGAAATAGTGTCATAGTGAAAGGCAGTACAGTGACAGTATTGGTGGTAGCAGCGGTGACAGAGCAGGGAGCAGCAGGCGAAGCAGATAACAGTGAAACAAGAGGCCTCGTCATGGGACGTCCTATCGCCTGGTACCAATCGTCTACGGAGTACGGAGTATCGCTGTGGCAAAGTCGCAAGCAGCTGTCACGGGTATTAGGATAAAAGGAGAATATGAGTCAAAATGACGAAAATAAACAAAAATTGATAAATGACATGTCTTGAAGACAAAACTCGATAGACAAAAGGCATCGGATCATGAAATTGGAGATTGTAGGATTTCAAGATGCCGAGACCCAAGCCGAGAGACTGAGAGTTTGAGAGACCGAAAGACAGCATTTCGCCAAGAGACCCCGACTGCATGTCACCAAAGTGAGCAGAGACAGCCGGTGAAAACACATATCAGACTGACAAACCGGTAGACGGACAGACGGACAGACGGACAGACGGACAGACGACAGGACAGACAGGATAGAGAATGACAGCAAGACGCCCGATCCATCTTAGTACAGCCTCAGTCTTCCATAGATATAGCCGCGCACGCCGTTGCTGATCCAGCACTCCTCGCCGTGCCTTAACGCGCTAATATTGACTGTGTCCTCAATGACGATTCTCCTAAGCCGATCAGCAAGACATGACAGATTTGACAGTTATAACAAGGCATAAAACATAAAAAAGAACCTACCGCTCCAATGCCCACCGTCTGGTGGTGCCGTCGAGACCACCGCTGCCGCTGGCTTCGGTATACCGAGATGGTACGGGCGGCGTTGACCAGAGGCCGCGGCGCCAAAAGTACACGGTCGTAGTACTGCCGTCCATGATAGTGCCGTTCTCTTTGTTGATAAGGACCACTTCTCTGGGCTCGGCGCCCGTGATGCCGGCCCGCTGCCGTGCGGCGTCGTACAACTGCCGGCGGGTTGTCTTGTAGTGCGTGTGTTCGGACGACGGCGTCGTCTCAACGTCCAGAGTCACTTCATACGGACGGTGGCCCATGGCCGTGCGCATATCCTTCATTACCATGGGCACGTCTGGGATTGGCTGGTTGCTTATCGGAGGGCCAGCCCCCATCATGAAGCCAGGTGAGGGGAATTGCAGCGGAAACAGGCAGGGCAGCGTGACCGGCGGCGTGCTCGAGACCTCGACATTGAGCTCGCCCTGCTGACCAAGTATGATCTTGCAGCGCTTGGGCTCGGTGGTGTCGGGCCCGACAGCGTCGTTGAGGGCCTTTTCCAGCCGTTGCAACCCATCCTCGCCCCAGATGACAGACATTGCGGCCTCCCACCTCCAGTACGAGGCTGCACGCAAAAGCCGGTCACGGTGGAAGTCGAGCATGTAGTAGGACGACTGGTTGCGGTAGTTCCAGCCGGCATAGTTGAACTCCCTGTTGCCGGTGACTTGGCGGAGCTGCACATCATACCGCACGGAGCTAAAGAGCTCAAAGGGTGCCGATTCGTCTGCGGGGGTAGCCATGGCGAAGTAACGGAGAGTTTGTGGGGAGGGGTATTGTGTAACCAGGAGATGAAGGAGGACGCAAAATGAGAAGAGAGAAGACGGATGACAGATGGCGGAGTATATAAAAAACGGAAGATGCAAGCGAGGACGGATAGTGACACAGAAGACGAGCGGGGATGGGGCTGATGCAGTCAAAGGACAGAGTGAGGTGACCAAATTATGCAACCACAAGAAACAACAAGATGCAATAAAGGCAACAAGAGCAGAATAATGGACTGTCGATCAAGGATCCAGTGTAGAAAGGCAACAAGATCAATAGTCGAATAAATCAAGAGATGAAAGATCAAAGATCAAAGATCAAAGATCAAACGATCAAGCGATCAAGCGATAAAAAATCAAAGAACGAAGAGATGAATGAGATCAATATTGGGCAGTCAGGCTGGTACAAGTCAGACGTCACGATCATCCTTTGGGCGGCAGCATGCGTGCATTTACATGAGCTGGCACGGGCGCTGGCGCTGACACTCGCAGACCTGACATCCAGACATCCAGACACCCAGGCACGCAAGCACTGACACCCAAAGAACCAGAAAAAAAGAGACCACCAAGACATAGTCGGTAATTAGTCGCTGCTAGTTCAGGCCATCACAGAGGGGTGCGCTGTCAACAGCCGCTTACTTCGTACAACAGCTCCCCGTCACAAACTGTTCTTTGCGAAGAATTAAAACGGGTTGGGATAGGCTTGGATACGACGTATCTTGCAGGATGAGCTGCACCTGCTGCATTTTTGCTGCATCCTCGCTGCATTCTCGCTACATTCTCGCTGCATTTTGCTGCACTCTAGATGCGCTTTGCTGCACCTTGATGCAATCACAGCCCACCTTTGACCCAGTGCTTGGCCCCCACCGAACAACAGAGCATCCAGCATCCTCGCAGACCAGACACAACTTGCATAAAAAGGCAGCGATGTTCCTGGCTGACGAATCACACACTCTCTCCACAAATGTGCGGGCTTTGCGGCCTGAGGCACCACGGCTTCTGTGGGGCTTTTCTCGCACGACCGCTGCTGGGTGGCCGGATGTCCTCTGCCAACAGCCGCCCTCTCTACTATTCTCGTCCCTCTTTCCTTTTTCAGCTTGTTTTCCTCAGTGCGCGCCATGTTCGCACCTGCTCGCACCACCCGTGTACCCGTAATACTCGTTGTCACCCCTCCGCGCACCTTCCCTCCTAAAACCCTTTGATCTCCTTCTCTTTCTCCTTTCTCGTCCTCTTCCTCCACCCTCTTTTCCCCTCCCCTGCTCCAATTTTGCCTGTGATAGCGATGGCCAAACAGGAAAGAGGGAAAACTGGGGCGGCAGGAGCATAATTTTTCTGTGTAGCTCCTTCCCGCCCGCCGTCCAAGCTCCTAATTCCCATTTAAATTGCATATAAACTTTAATCCGATAGTGGATGCAGCACCGACATCATCGGTGGCAAGTCAAAATCCAGGTGCAAGGACAGCCTAGTGCAGTGCGGTGCGGGCGCGGGACAAGTGGGAGAGAGAGCCTGATATTAGTGGCTCCAAGTCTCTAGTGGAAGTGGAAGGAAGTGGGAGACTGCGATAGAAAGCGAGCGAAAGACGACTACTCGAAAACCAATTAAACTTTATTGAAATTAAAACCGAAAATAACCAAAATACCAGTCTACCAAAAATCCGTAAGCCAGAGATTTACTCCCAGCCAAACAAACACGAGCGGCCCTTTTCCTCGGCAGCGACACAGACAAAACAAAACAGCTTTTACAGCTTTTACAGCTTTTACACGACCCCCGTCATCGACAAGGCCTTTTTCATGTGCCCTTCTCATCCATTGGTTCATATTATATCCTGATTCTTTGAGATCTTTTAACCGTACAGCACACGCTCTCAATTCGCAAAATATATACACCGTCCTCCTCGACATCGTCATCGCCGATTTCTCTACTCTCCCGGCTGCCCCTCTCCGCCTCCGAGATAGCGATATTATAGACATTGAGCATACTTGAGAACTCTTGAGCTCTCAAAGAGTTCTCCCTTCTTTCTCCTGTCTTATACACGTGCCCATTGACTCCGGCTTCCACATCCACA
The DNA here is from genome assembly GCA_029299165.1 of Ophiostoma himal-ulmi. Lineage (NCBI taxonomy): Eukaryota > Fungi > Ascomycota > Sordariomycetes > Ophiostomatales > Ophiostomataceae > Ophiostoma > Ophiostoma himal-ulmi. The sequence continues at coordinate 1,151,854 of JANSME010000003.1, read as the reverse complement.
ATGGCCGCCAGACCGCCCATCGTCTCGCCGCCGGTGGGCGCTTTCCCGCCTATTCCGACCACCACCACCACCGCCGCTATCCCTGTTGCCGACAACTCGTCCTTTTGGGACCGGCTATCGGGATGGGTTAGTGAGAACAAGGCTGTCGTTTACACCATTGCCGGTGTTGCCGTCGTCGTCACCGGTGCCGGTGTGGTGTACTACTCGCAGAACAGCCAGTCCAAGGACTCGTCACCCAAGCTCAGCAAGAAGGAGCGTCGGAAACGGAAAGAGGCCGAGCGCAAGACCGCCGGTGCCTCGGGCAGCGAAAAGGCTGCCGACAGCGATAAGTCTGCCGCGAAGCAGGCCGTCGCTGTGCCGGCATCGGCCGTTGAGGAGGAGCTTCCCGAGATCAGCGAGACCACAGTTCAGGCTATGAGCCTTGACGAGCGCAAGAAGCTGGCCCTGAAGCTGAAGGAGGCCGGTAACAAGGCCTACGGTGCCAAGGACCTTGACCGTGCCATCGACCTCTACTCCAAGGCCATCCTGTGCAAGCAGGACCCCGTCTACTACTCCAACCGTGCCGCCTGCTACAGCGCCTTGAACGACTGGGAAAAGGTCGTCGAGGACACCACTGCCGCCATCAACATTGACGCCGAGTACATCAAGGCCCTCAACCGCCGTGCTAACGCCTTTGACCGTCTGGGCAAGTACAGCGAGTCCCTTCTCGACTACACTGCCAGCTGCATCATCGACGGTTTCAAGAACGAGGCCAGCGCCCAGGCCGTCGAGCGTCTGCTGAAGAAGTTTGCCGAGACCAAGGCCAAGGAGATGATGGAGACCCGCCCGGCCAAGCTGCCGAGCCCGACGTTTGTGGGCAACTATCTGCAAAGCTTCCGCGCCCAGCCTCGCCCCGAGGGCCTCGATGACGCGGCCGACCTGGCCGAAGACTCTGGCAAGGGCCAGCTGCGCCTGGGTCTGCAATCGCTGGACAAGAAGACGGCCGACGGCTACGAGGAGGCGTCTGCTGCCTTTTCCAAGGCCATTGAGCTTGGCGGACTGGAGGACAACGAGGCCCTGGCCTACAACCTGCGCGGTACCTTCTTGTGCTTGCTCGGCAAGCACGAGGACGCGCTTGCTGCTCTGAGCAAGAGCATTGAGCTGGACGAGAACATGACACAGAGCTACATCAAGCGCGCTAGTATGAACCTTGAGCTTGGTGCGCCATCAATGGCCGAGGAGGACTTTACCAAGGCGCTGGAGAAGAACAGCTCCGACCCCGACATCTACTACCACCGCGCCCAGCTCCACTTCATCAAGGGCGAGTTTGGCGAGGCTGCCAAGGACTACCAAAAGTCGATTGACCTCGACAAGGACTTTATCTTCTCACACATCCAGCTGGGTGTGACACAGTACAAGCTGGGCTCGATCGCATCATCCATGGCGACATTCCGCCGATGCGAGAAGAACTTTAGCAAGGTCCCCGACGTGTATAACTACCACGGTGAGCTGCTCCTGGACCAGGCCCGGTACCAGGATGCCATTGAGAAATTCGACAAGGCCATTGAGATGGAGAAGGAGACCAAGCCCATGAACATGAACGTGCTGCCTCTTATCAACAAGTCACTGGCTCTGTTCCAGTGGAAGCAGGACTTTTCCGAGGCTGAGAAGCTGTGCTCCAAGGCTCTCATCAGTGAGTTTTTCTTTGCCCATTTTCATTCTGTTGACACTGCTAACAAAACAGTTGACCCCGAGTGCGATATCGCCGTGGCCACCATGGCCCAGCTGCTGCTGCAGCAAGGCAAGGTCACCGACGCCCTGACCTACTTTGAGCGCGCCGCCGACCTGGCCCGTACCGAGGGCGAGCTCGTTAACGCCCTGTCCTATGCCGAGGCCACACGGACTCAGATCCACGTCCAGGACAAGTACCCGAGCCTTGCTGCCAAGCTGCAGGGCATGGGCACCGTCCTGCGGTAGATACGAGAATTTATTTTGTTGATTCTCGTTCTCTCTTTATCTTTTTCGACTTTCTTGACCCTTTCCCTTGTGTACTCTTGGTTGATTTCTCGCATGGAGTTTATCAAAGCACCCTCTTCTTTCTCCCTTTTGTCTTTTATCTTTTGTCTTTTTGTCCTTGGTCCGTGGTCCTTTTGTCCTGGTTCTTACCTTATTACCTGCTGTACAATTCCTCTCCTATCTTCCATTGCCGTTATCACTTGCTCCCTTTTTGCACGCGCCACGTCTTTAATGTTTCTTTTGTTCTCCTGTACGTCATTTCATATTTCCTTATATTTCCCTGGTATTTCCTTGAACCCTTTCTATTATTCTTCTTCGGCACGGATGGTTTTTTTTATCACTTCCATACTTTTAGAAGTGGAGGAACAAAATGGGGCAATGAACCGAGCAAGGAAAAGGTTGTTTGTATCAAAATAAGAGGGGAGGTGTTTTGTTGAAAAGTAGGGATTCTGTATAAAATTGATGACTCTAAAAGATGCACTGGTATGTGACATATGGCATGGTGATGATTTTATAAATGTGTAGCTCAATGTTTGTTTGACAGTACGAGACAAATATCAATATATCATAGCAGAATTCATGATCAACATAGTCGGTTTACGAGACCAAAGCAAAAGGAGATAGATAGCATAGTGAATCAAAGATTAATAATGAGATAGACAAAGGAAAGGGATAGACAAAGGAAAGAGAAAGACAAAAACGTAAGAAAGCATCAACACTTCAAGGTGTATAAACAAAAGGGGAAATAGAGAAGAAATGTAGACCCAAAAATACAAACATGTCGCCTCAGGCCTGGTCGGTCTTGAGGAGACAGCCATGCATAACGATATATAAAAAGGGTAGAGAGAGGGGAGGTGGACATTCCCAGAATTAAGAGTGTTTGAAACCAAAAGCCAAATTTGTTTGCAGCTTGAAAACCGTTCTTTGACATTATGCTTAGTTCTTGGCGACGGTCAGACCCAGACCAACACCCAGGGCAATGGCAATGATGATGAGAACCACCACAAGGAAGCACCACCACTTGAGCTTGCGGCGCCGGCGGGCGTGGTCGGTTGCCTGCTTGACCTGCTTGTTGGCATTGTCCAGGTTCTGCACGGCACCCTGGGTCTGCTCCTCAGTGCGCGCAAAGACGGGGTCCTGCTGCACAACAAGGCTGTCGAGATCATTGAACATGCCGTTCAGCTCAATAATGGACTGCTCAATGCCCTGCAGCTCGTTGTGACGGGCGCGGACGGCGCCCAGAACCGCGGCGGCCTGGCCAGAGCGGTTTGTCTGGAGCTATGTAGAGTTAGTATGGTGCAGCTCGAGGAATAAAAGGAAAACTAATACGTACAGCAGTCTTAAAGATACCCTCGTTGCCCCAGTCGGCGTCGGCAGCACGATTGAGCTCCTCCTGAGTAGCATCCGGGTTGACGATGAGGTACTGGCGAGAGATCTGCTCGCGGTAGCGATCACGGTACACCTTCTCCTCGTTCATGTAGCCCTGCAGCTCGCGCTTGAAGTCGTTGTTCAGAGTCTCAAACTGGCGCTTCTTGAGGGCGTGGGTGTTGTCAGAGGTGCGCTCGCAGTCGCGCTGCAGCAGGCGCAGCTGGTTGCGAATCTGGGTGTTCTTGACCTGAGTCTCGGCGACAAGCTGCTCGAGCTGCTGAGAGGCGCTCGGGTCGTTACCGCCGAGCGAGCGCTGGTGCAGACCGCCAATGGCCTGGACGCTTGTTGTCAGAGACCGGATCTCGCCGCGGACGTTGGAGACCTGGGTCAGGTACTCCTGCTGGGTCATGACGGATGCGCCGGCACCATCCTGCTGGCCGTACTGCTGGAGCTCGTGCTGTTCCTGTGGGTATTAGTAATCTTGTTCGGAACGTTTGGGTATCGTGGCGGCAACAGCGGCAACGACGGAAACAACTATCAACCGCCGCTATTGTTCGTCGCAATGGTTGGAGCGCGACTCACTTGGTAGCCATTCTCGGCGGCGGGTGCCTGCTCGTACGGGTTGCCCTGGTATTGCTGGTACGGGTTCGGGGCCTGCTGGCCCTGGTACTGGTTGTAGGCCATTGTGATGTGCGATGTGGTAGAGGGTAGAGGATGGAGGTGAGAGATATGAGATGAGGTTGAGGTTGAGAGACGCGGGTTGCGTCAAACCGGACCGGATGGCGCGGGCCGTGTAGACGTTGTTTTGATGCGGTTCGTTTCCGTATTATCGATCCCGGTAGGGGTGCGCGACAGAAAAGTAAAGAAAGAAACAAAGCGGTCGATTGGGCGCGAAGAGTACAGCGTACAGGCAACGGCGCAACGCGGATGTGAAAAGGTCGCAGGAGACGCGAGAGAGATGTGGTGCAAAAGGGAGCAAAAAGAAAAGACAAAAAAGTAAAAGACAAGACTAAGCGGGTCGGGATTGGCTTCCGTATGCGCAAAGTGGGAGAGGAGCAGGACACGAAGAGAAGAAAAAGAGAAAAACAACACAAAGAGGATTTGCTACTCGTCTGTGCTGTCTGACGTCGTGTGAGTGGGCGGATGGGGAGGGAAGATGGAGAAAGGTGATGAGCACAAAAACAAGCAGAGAGATCGAGAAGGAGAAAAGAGGAAAGAGGAGAGGGCGTGGGAAATTAAAACGAAAAAGAAGGCGCAAAAATAAATAGATAAAATCAAGCAGGGGCGAAACGGAAGCTAGTAAGAAACAAACAAATAAAGAGATTAAAGATTCATAAACAATCGAACCGGCGTTTGAAGCTAAGCTTCCAGAGGGCCCACCTGGCCGAAGCCATTGCCCATCGCACCTTCTCTCAATCAGCATATGATTACTATGCAATGGCAGGCGCGGTGCGATGCAATTCATTTCCTTTTCCCTAACCTTGCGGTTCTTTCCTTCCACTATGGATTGGCTACTGCTCTTTCCTTGCGCGTCTGGCGCTGTTGCCTCGTGGCTGTGGTGATGGCGACAAAGAAAGAACTGCCGCGCAGTTTACGTATTTGGTTGTCCCCTCTCTATGGCGCATTCTGGTAGAAGGAACGCCAGAATCGGGTAGGTTTACGAAGCGATAGCAAAATATAGAAGGACGACCCACATTTAGCAGTCGTACACTGTGTCTTGGGTTTGCCTCTGGCTGTGTCTCTGCCACTCTATCTTACATATATAGTCTCGGCCCTAGGTTGTCTCGCTGTCCAGACTATGGCAGCTGCGGGTCAGATGCACTGCACCCGCTGAAGACGAAAGAGTTGGCTGCTGGCAGTCAGACGGGCAGATTGACTGACACGAGAGACGACACGAGAAACGCGAGACCTGACACGGAAGGAGCAAGGCAAGGGCTTTTTCGAACGGGAGACTAAATGGCTCGGATAGATGCATTACTCGCTACATGCATCAATACGAACAGCAAATCCTATCCGGACACTTCTAGGGATCAAATTGCTCTCACACGAGTACGAGCCGGTCAGATCTCGGGGACAAGCAATATTCAGTCCGAGGACCCCAGAGAGGCAGAGCTGCCAGCTTGCAGGCGTGCAGACTGAGAGAAAATGGAGATGGGTGATGTGCCTAATCAGGACTAGTGCATATGCAGAGTCGAAACGTTCCTGTCCATCTCAATTCCTTCCGCTAGTTGTAACTTTAGCAATCTATCCCCACATTTTGGTGGTAACGGTGGTGAGCACCGGCGGAAGTATGACATCTCGTATGCTTCACTGTATTTGCTTCGTACATCTGACATTTATGCTTGAATTTTATGTATATTTGAAATAGATATGATACTTTTGTAAATAACATGAATACGAGCTTGCTGCTGATTCTCAATGACAGCCTAGCCGTATTGGATAGGAGAGATGATTTGCTGAGCGAAATTGAGATGATCAATAACTGCGACATCACAACGTAGTTTGCTATTTGCTTGACATATACAAAGTAGTTGCCAAGTTGCTACTGCTGCGTGCCGACCTTGTGTCTTGGACGGGCTGGGCAATTTCGCTCTTTATTGCAGTTATGGTGCCCCATCTAGATCACACGGACATACCCTTGAGCAGATCCGAGGAGAGGCTACTCATGGTGACACTCGTGCTGGTCAAAGTTTGAATAAAGATGAGACCCTGGTATGGATGGCACTTTTGGCAGTTACCTGGTGGCAAGGCTGAGTGCGGTTGTTGTGCGCCTCTGTCAAATGGATCGTATTCTATTCCCGGAACCCTATTTGCCCCAACAAAGCCTCAGTTGATAAACTCACAATTCTGTTGCCTAGAATGCGAATGTTGATAGTGCACCCTCTTGAATATCAAAGATAGATATTTTAAAAGCCGCATATACAAAAGACAGTCATGGCGAATGTGGAAACCAAATGTATTTAACCCAATCGCTATTTTTTGCGCCGAAAATGAAGATGTAGACAACAGAGGTAGAAAATAGAACAGAAGAAATGAAGAACAGAAGAATCAAACAAAGATACTGATTTGCGGCTGCCTGTCACTGCGGGAGCAGCTGGCAAGCTAACGTCAATTAAAAATTGATACACGGCCCTGCCTCCTGTAGAACCAGTACCGGGTGGCGATGCCTGATAAGACACCCGTGCCTGGTGGCTGTCCGTAACAAGCCGGTGTCGCCGTCTCTGAACCGCTTGGCATGCCGCTTAATGTTGATACGGCTCATACCGAGAAATAGTCGTGGCAGTCGTGGCAGTCGTGGCAGTGGTAGTACCAAAATGCCATAAAAGACAAGAAGCAATGTGGCGGTCTGCAATGTGCGACCTTGCCCGCAACCACACGCAGTAGGCCGGCGCTCGGGAAACCCAATCACAGGTAGTCCTTCTTGCGGCTCGTGCGCGTAAACTGGTTCAGGTGCCACTCGACATGGCCGTCCTTGTTCTCCAGCGTGCCGTTGCGGATCTCGAACAGCTTCATCGACATGCGCGGGCCGACCTCGGACAGCTCAACAGAGTCGTGGGCCGTGCGCACATAGACGTAGTGGCGCACCTCAATGACATCCTCAATGTTCTTGAACACCACGACACGGTTCGACAGCTTGGTCTTGCTGGTAATGGGGTCACGCGGCGGGAACAGGTGCTTGAGCACCTTGCACACGCGCTCGCCCAGCCGGCTCGTGAAGCCCTCAAACATCAGGTGCGGGTATGCCTCGGACACACTGCCGCGAATGCTGCCAGGAATATCACCGCGCATCAGCACATTGTGCAGCGAAAACGACACGGTCGGGCCGTGCGGCAGATGCGAAATAGTGAGACCGGTAGGGGTACCACGGTGCTCCGACAGCAGGACAATGTCCGTCAGGCCGCCGGCGTTGGCCGAGCGCACACAGTCGTCCAGAATCAGGTTACCACGGTTGAGGCGGATGGCAGTCGGAATAAGCAGACGGATCTCCTTGCTAAAGGCCGTCAGACGGCTCGACGACGAGCGCGACGTGGTGACGAGCACGCGCGGGTCGACGAGGCCGCTGAGCTGGGCATACTCGTCGTCAATGTCAATCTGGGCATTGGTGTCGAGGTCGTCGCGCGACTCGTCGTAGGCATAGTCCTTGCGCAGTTGCTTGTCGTCGGCAATGCTCTTCTCAAGGGGGCGGCCCTGGGCGATGGCAGTCCGCAGCTTGGCACGCTTCTCGTTGATCTCGGCCTCCTTCAGGATCATTGCCTTGCGGTAGAGATAGTCTCTCCGTTGGCGGGCTGCTTTGCGCTGGCCTGTTAGTATTTGTGTATACAGTAATTCATCAAAGACTGCAGACTTACAAGCATTGTGACGGTTGTATGGGTGCTGTGGTGGTGATGTTGTTGATGCCTCTTACAGTAACGTCAAGATGAACAAGTGAAGAAAGCCTTTACAAAAAAAGTTGGCGATAAGGCTTATCGATAAGATAACAGCTAAGAAATGCGCAAGATTGCGGCGGTGGATCCCTTGCACGTGATCTATACAACACCGAAAATCAGTGCGAGAGCCCCTGCCAAAACCAGCGGCGTTTGCCTTTTGGGTGGTGGCCTCGCCCCGCGCACATCGACCGCATAGCACCCGTTATATGCTAATGCTAAGCGAAATCTTCGGCCACCTTTGATACACATTGCCTCAACGCCACGCACGCCCGCAACGTCACCCGACGACACTCGACGCAATAGTTTCTGTCCTGGAACGAGCCTGCTACTCCGCTCACACAGGACACGCATGTCGCAGTTTTCGAGGCCGACGCCAGTACCTTTTGAAAAGATCACCAAATCTCAAACATAGCTTCAACAGCGCGGATATTGACATCTACAACACTAACAACTCGTTTACTCTCCCTCTAGGGACACCTGACAACTTCCTCCGCCATCGGCCATGGAGGGTGCTTTTACCCATGTGGGCAACCACCTGCTTTCCGACTCGGCTGCCGCTATCAAAGCTGCCGACAACGACGACCTCTCTACGATCGACCCCGATGAGAACCTGCTGTACAACAAGTATGGCGGCGGTGCCGAGCTGGACAGTGCAGGCGGTGGCAGCGTAACGCGTCGGCGGCATGACGAAGACGATAGCACCACTGCCTACGACGATGCCGACACCGAGAGCGTCGTAAGCACCACCGCCGACGGCGTGCAGGGCCTCAGCCTCGAGGCCGAAGCTGAAGAGGAGGAGAAGGAGCTCCCCGCTCATGCTTGCGCGTAAGTATACGACAGTACCCCCTCTTACAATCATTCCATTGTCTAACATCACAGCTACTGCGGCATCCACAACCCCAGCTCCGTCGTCAAGTGCATCCACCCCAATTGCAACAAATGGTTTTGCAGCGCCCGCGGCAATGCCTCGTCCTCGCACATTGTCAACCATCTCGTGCGCTCGCGCCACAAGGAGGTCCAGCTTCACCCCGAGTCTTCGCTTGGCGAGACCGTCCTCGAGTGCTACAACTGTGGTGTGCGCAATGTCTTCCTTCTCGGCTTCATCCCCGCCAAGTCCGACACCGTCGTCGTGCTCCTGTGCCGCCAGCCCTGCGCCGCAAGCACTTCCTCCAAGGACATGAGCTGGGACATTTCGCGCTGGCAGCCGCTGATTGAAGAGCGCGTCTTTTTGCCGTGGCTCGTCACTATCCCCACCGACGCCGAGCAGCTCCGTGCCCGCCACCTGACCCCCGCCACCATTGGCCGCCTCGAAGAGCTCTGGAAGGACAACGCCAATGCCACCGTCCAGGACCTCGAGCGTGGAAACATTGCCGACGACGACCCACAGCCCGTGCTGCTCAAGTACGACGACCCTTACCACTACCAGAACATCTTTGGCCCCCTCGTCAAGATGGAGTCAGACTACGACAAGAAGCTCAAGGAGGCCCAGTCCGAGGACAACCTCGTTGTGCGCTGGGACTATGGTCTGAACGACAAGTACACGGCTATTTTTGTGCTGCCCAAGATTGAGTCTGGCGATGTCAAGCTTGCCGTCGGCGACGAAATGCGCCTCAAGTACAAGGGCGAGCTGCGTCCGGCCTGGGAGGGTGTTGGCTACGTTGTCAAGATTCCCAACAACCAGTCCGACGACGTCCGGCTCGAACTGCGCAAGACGAGCAACGAAAAGTCGATTCCAACCGAGTGCACGCACAACTTTTCCGCCGACTATGTCTGGAAGGCCACGTCGTACGACCGCATGCAGGTCGCCATGAAGACGTTTGCCGTTGACGAGATGAGTGTCTCGGGCTACCTTTTCCACAAGCTGCTAGGCCACGAGGTTGCCGTGATGCCTGTCAAGACGGCCATGCCCAAGAAATTCATGGCGCCCAACCTGCCCGCGCTCAACGGAAGCCAGGTCAGTGCTATCAAGGCTGTGCTGACCAACCCGCTCAGCTTGATCCAGGGTCCGCCCGGCACGGGCAAGACCGTGACATCGGCAACCATCATCTACCACCTGGCCAAGCAAAACAACAGCCAAGTCCTGGTGTGTGCGCCGTCCAACGTCGCCGTCGACCAGCTGTGTGAGCGTGTCCACTTGACTGGCCTCAAGGTTGTGCGTCTGACTGCCAAGTCGCGCGAGGACGTCGAGACGTCGGTCGACTTCTTGTCGCTCCACTCGCAGGTCCTCCTCAACGACACCAACCTCGAGTTCACGCGTCTGCTGCGCCTCAAGGCGGAGGTCGGCGAACTGTCTAGCCACGATGAAAAGCTTATCCGCAGACTGACCAAGGCCGCCGAACGCGAGATCCTCAATAACGCCGATGTGATTTGCTGTACGTGCGTGGGTGCCGGTGACCCGCGCCTGGCTAAGATGAAGTTCCGTAATGTGCTCATTGACGAGTCGACGCAGTCAGCCGAGCCCGAGTGCATGATTCCCCTGGTTCTGGGCTGCAAGCAGGTTGTCTTGGTTGGCGACCACAAGCAGCTGGGTCCCGTTATCATGAACAAGAAAGCTGCCAAGGCCGGTCTTAACCAGTCTTTGTTCGAGCGCCTGGTCAAGCTCGGTCTCTCGCCCAACCGTCTTACGATGCAGTACCGCATGCACCCACGTCTGTCCGAATTCCCCTCCAACATGTTTTACGAGGGCTCGCTGCAAGACGGTGTTACGGCGCAGGAACGCCTGCGCCGTGACATTGACTTCCCTTGGCCCGTGGCCGACACGCCGATGATGCTGTGGTCCAATCTGGGCCACGAAGAGATCTCGGCCTCGGGTACGTCGTACCTGAACCGTACCGAGGCGTCCAATGTCGAGAAGATTGTTACTCGCTTCTTCAAGGCCGGTGTCAAGCCCGCCGACATTGGTGTCATCACTCCGTACGAAGGCCAGCGCAGCTACATTGTGACGACAATGCAAAACACGGGCACGTTCAAGAAGGAGAGCTACAAGGAGGTTGAGGTGGCCTCCGTCGACGCTTTCCAGGGCCGTGAGAAGGACTACATTGTCCTGTCGTGTGTGCGTTCCAACGACAACCAGGGCATTGGTTTTCTGTCGGACCCGCGCCGTCTCAATGTCGCGCTGACGCGTGCCAAGTACGGTCTTGTTATTCTCGGCAACCCCAAGGTGCTGGCCAAGCACGATCTGTGGTACCATCTTTTGATGCACTTCAAGGATCACAAGTGTCTGGTGGAGGGTCCGCTGAGCAACCTGCAGACGTCCCTGCACCAGTTCAACCGCCCCAAGCATAGCTACCGCCCGCCGCGCAGCTTTGGCAGCGAGATGGGCACCGGCAGCAGCGTCACCGGCAGCAGCGCCGTCAGCACCAGCGGCAGCCGCTACGGCTACGGCCCCAACGCCTCTAGCAATGGCGGCGCCCGCTATGGCGGCCATCACCACGGCCAACGCGACTTTGATACGGGCTCCATCATGTCGTACATTCCCGATGATGTCTCGTCCATCCACAGCTCTGCTCTGGGCGGCGGTGCCGGACTTGGCGGATCCTCCTCGGGATACCCCGCCATGTTCTCCGGCTTCAGTGCCGATCAGTGGCCCGGTCTGCCCGGTGCTGGCTCCATGGGCGGCCGGTCTGGCGGCAAGGGACGCGGCCGCGGCGGCGGTGCCGAGAGCGTTGCCGGCGAAAGTGTGGCCAACTCCGAGTACACTGATATCACTGCTGGCTCGAGCGTGATTGGCGGCAAGGGCGTCGGCCAGGGCGGTGTCAGCCTCGGCGCTGGACTGCACGATGCTGTGGCCAACGACCGCATGACATCGTACAGCCAAAGCGATCGCCTCAAGCAGTACGTCGAGACCAGTGGCCGCATTGCTGCGGGCAACGGTTTTCGCCGATACGACGATGACCAGCAGAGCATCAGCACTACAGGTTTTGCCAGCCAGGTCGGCGGCCCGGGCTATGACTGAGGGGTTTTCCCGAAACGCTCTCCTTTCTTGTTCAAAAAAGAAACGAAGCCTCTCTTTCATACTTGGAATCAGCAGTCAGTCAGTCAGTCAGTCAGTCTGCCGCTAATGCGTGAGCTCGAATTTGAGCTTAAGCCATAGCTTGACCTTGAGCTTTTCTTTTCTCAAATTGGAAACGGCCGTCGTCAGTCTCGTCAGCAACTTTAGCAACTTAGCTAGCAGCAAAGACGTCACTCCATCGAAACTGGCACAACGCCATGGAGATGCCCAAGACGCCCCAAACACCGGAGGGCATAGTACAGCAATGTGCTACACTTTTACAACAAAAGTATCCGACGCCAGTCAAAGACACCAGCTCTAGCTAGGCCTGGTGACCTCTGGCTCTCTATTTTTTATTTTTACTATATCATCAACTGGTATTGACCATTATTTTCTCTTCACAATCGACAAAGCCGGTTCGACTAGGGGCTGCCGAATAGCACCACATGACACTCGACGACGACAATATGCACCGACTATTTCGTGACAGCGAGACGAAGACTTTGACCCAGGCCACACTTTATTGGATGGAAACAGCCCGAGAGCACAAGGCTCTGGCCACCTAATATCTCTATAGAGATAAGCAGCTGCTCATGGTCTCTTGTTGGCCGCCAACTGACAATTGCGATGAAAGCCGGCAACGTGTCGTTTCGAAAGCAGATTGCGAGCTTTCCAAGTACGCAGGATGGGCTGCCAGTGTCCGTGTCTCGTTCCCATCGCTTTTAAGATTTTAGTTTTAGACTGGTGAAGAAGTGTTGTTACGTTTGTTTGTGAGGCGAAGTGGAATACAGAGATAAATAAAAGATATTAGCAGATTATTTCACGGATTCGCTGAACTGTGACAACCAAATCAACATGTTGTGACATTTATTATCAATATTATTGCTTAATGACAGCAACGCGTAGTGAACTCTCAGCATTAGCTATACAACTCTTAACAAGCCTTAATTCTTTCTCCGCTTGCCGCCCTTCTTTCCGGCAGATGTGCCTGTCGCCGTGGCTGCGTCGCTCTCGGCTCGTGATGCTGTCTCGGCCGGGATGGAGGGTGCTGCTGCCAGCATGTCCAGGACATCGGCACTGTATTTTGGTGGCGCCTGTTCTTCGATAGCAGGGGCGGCACGCTCGGGGTCAGCGGCCGCAATGACGGGCACACCAAGTGCAAGAATCCTTTGAAACGGCAGGGCGACAAAGTTGCCGGCGCTGTCAAACCACTCGGAAAAGGGGCGCTCAATAGAGGTGACGGACTTGCTGCCCTTGGCCTTACCGGTTACGGCAACGGTGACCTGGTAGACGGGGGTGTACTTTAGCGACTTCGTGCTGATGCTGATCTTGTCGCCGCTGGGCGACGTGCCTTGGTAGATGATATCGCCCTGTACATTGGTGAAATAGGTCAGGGCAAGGTTGAGCAGGGCGTACGCGACGACGGCGGCGAGCGAGTAGAACTTTGTGTCGTCGAAGCCGAGCTTGTAGTCCCAGTAGAAGCAGCCAGCTGCAACGGCGAGACTAGAGTAGCCGAGACCAAGGCGAGTATCGGTCAATTTGTGCGACTCCTTGAAGCCAATCGAGGTGAGGTAGTTGGTGATGGCAGCGTCGGAGGTATTCTTGATGTCTAGAGGAGGAGGGGGTTCGCTGTCAGCTATTGAGAGGATGAAGGAGAAAAAGGACTAGATCATGTTTCATGTACATACCTGCAAGATTGTAGACCGAGACCGTACTTTCTGCCATGATGAGTAAGTTCGATGCTGTGTTGGCAGGGTGGTGGTCGTGAGGTGCAGATGCTGTATACGGTGCAGATGTCGTAGGTCGTCCGTTGAAGCTTCCCAGAGATGTGGCTACTTGGTGATGCGCAAGAGGCAAGGACAGGGACAAGCTATCATACTAGCCGAATATGGGTTAGTCCAGAAGCGGCATTGAGTTTCGCGCATATGGTCCACTATTTCAGCCACTCACCACTGAGGGCAAGCCACACTAGACACCACCTACGCAAACTAGCCGGCAAGCTCCTTTTCCCACTGTGTCCGAGTGCATCAACGGCGGCTGTTGATAAGTGCTATCGCCAACTCCAGCATCGTCCCCTTTCGCACTGCATCGGCGACCGCTATTCGCACAACCGGACACTACAATGGCACAGGTCCCTGTTCAGTTGATCCCTCGGGATCCCCAGCTTCTGTGCGTGCTCCTCGACTTTCCCCGAGGATTCCCCCCCTCGAGCTTGTCCCTCCTCGAGGACAGCAAGACATTCCCGCCTCTGCCTGCACACCTGTTAACAGACCTCTACTAGCTACTGGATTCTTTTCCCGATTACGGTTGTCATGATTCTCACTGGTGTCCTGCGTCACTACGCCCAAGTGCTCATGACCACGCCCCCCAAGAAACTCGAGCTGCGCGCCATTCGCGAAGAGCGTGCGCTGCTGCACGGCATCAACGTGCGGACCAACCACCACGTGCTGTCAGGCCGCTCGTTCTCGACGCGCCGCGACAACCTGTCAGTCGCCTACGAGTCTGGCGCATTTCTCAAGGCGCCCGAGAACCGCGGCCAGGCCCCGCCCAACCCCATGACGGACCCCAACGCCATGGACGGCATGATGGGCATGATGAAGGGCAACATGGCCATGATTGTGCCCAACACCCTGATCATGAGCTGGATCAATGCCTTCTTCAGTGGTTATGTCATCAGTAGGTTATTTTTTTTCTTTCCTCATTTCTCAGATTATATCATTGCTGCCATACTAATAGCTCTAGTGAAACTGCCCTTTCCTCTAACCATCAAGTTCAAGAGCATGCTGCAGGCCGGCGTTGCCACTAAAGACATGGACCCGCGGTGGATGTCGAGTATCAGCTGGTACTTCTTGTGCATCTTTGGTCTCCAGTCCGTCTTCAACTTTCTCCTCGGCAACGAGAACGGTATGTCTCCTATCTATTCGTCTTTTCTTGTCCAAAATCATCACTGACGTCCGCAGCTGCCAGCCAGATGGCTCAGCAGATGGGCCAGATGGGCCCCCAACCCGGACAGATGTTTGCTCCTGGCCAGGACCCTGATAAGCAGTTCCTCGCCGAGATTGAGAACCTGGCCGTCGTCGAGCACTACTCTGTGCTGGACAATGTCGAGGACCGTCTCCTGTCCCGCAAGTTATAGGCGAGCAGAGTCTGGCTGCGGCTCGGCCCTGGGTGGTGGAAGTGACTATGAGGATGGAGGACCGAGACGACAACAGAAAGCAGACTGGCGAACAATGCTGGAGGATGAACTTGTGGATAAAACCTGGGTATAAAGACCGGAAAGCGTTTTTTTTTACGAGAAGCGTTGCGACGGGAAATCCAAACCCCATGCATCATCATAGACAGGTAGTCTAATCGGAGCTTTTTGTTTATCACTCTTGATCTTCTCCGTGTGCTTCCTGCTTTCCAGTCGAATCGGCGCTTGGTGTACTTGCTGCAGTGGTATGCTGCGCTCACTCGTCCCACCAGATGCACACGCCCAGGCCTGGGTCTTTCATGCTGCCGCGGATGCGATATGGCGGGTTGCGAGGTTCGTCCGACTCTTCGCCGCGCTCAATGGGCTTGGTCGGCGTCTGGTCGTGCCACTCCTCGTCAATGACACGGAAGCGCACCATTTCGTGGTTGTCGTAAAACATGCGGGTGTCTTCGATGTTCCAAACCCACAGCTGCTGGTTCATGTCGCTGATTTGTTAGCCTAGGAATAGTTTCGACGGTATACCAAAAAAGGCCTTACTATTCCGCCTCGTCTGGAAGCTCGTCAAAGGGGATGAGGATGTCATCAAAGAAATCCGTGCGGACTGTGGGTGTTAGCGCTGTTGCCATCTTGGTGTGACGTCGACAAATCAAGACTCACGATGGATGCCGTTGGGACTGCAGCTGCTGATACGGGCAAACATGACCTCGCCCTTGAAGGGGTGAAACACGACAAGACGGAACTCGACTGGATTGTTAGTATATCACTAATAAAATGAATGCATTAACAAAGGTGCCTACCGTTGACATTAACGTAGCCATCACCGTGGCCGATGAGGCCTTCCGAGGTCCAGAGCAGGTCGTACAAGCAAATGCAGAGACCAATCTTTTGGATCACCTATACAATTAGCATCTCTATATAGTATAGGGAAGAAGGAATGATAGTAACCCACCTTGTTGGCATACTTGGCGTTGATGTTGTCCTCGATGGCGTGTATGCTCTTCTTGGAGAAATCGTTGGGATCGATCCGCACCAGGTCGGCGACTTTTGTCTGGTTGGTTAGCATTGCTATATGACGATATTCACCTCATCCTATATGGCTAGTCTCGTTCCCTTGGCAAGTATCAGCCATCACCGCCATCATCATCATCGTCACTTACGAGGATGAACATCTTGTATGCGGTAGACGAGCTTGCCTGAGCTCCCTGCTGCAAGCAATAAAACCGTTTGAAATTATATAAACAAAATTGAACACCTCCCGTGTATAAGACACTAATAAATGGTCGAAATCAAATTTATGCCGTCGTCGTCTTGCTCATGCCGTCGTCGTGTTTGTCGCGGAGGGGGACGACATGAAAAAAAATACAGTGGAGTCTGCTACAAGCTGGCATTCTGCCGCTCATTGTCTGCTTATATAATACGGAATTGTCTCTCACCGCCCGCTGACCGAGAAGAAAAAGCGCGTCAACCTTCTTATGCCTTTTAGGCTTTTAGCTGCCCCATGTCTGAGATCCCCTGTAGATATTTTCGCGGCCCAATCTCGTCAGCCATTCCGACCTCGACGTTGACCTCGACTGCTAATCTCGACATTATTCCCGGCGAACACTCTCCAACAATCACTCGGCCATTCCCATCGCGTGCCCTCGTCTGCATTCACCCATCTACCCAATTTTTCTAGTCGTCACATACCGGGTCGAGTCGATCCAGGCAGCCCAAGCCGCCACCTCCCTGCCCCCCCCCCCCCCCCTCCCCTTCCCCTGACTGTCGTGTTTCCATATCCCTTGCTATCTTCTCTGATCTTCATCTTCTGCTTCACCGCCTAGTGCGCTGTCATATTTCTCACCTTGATCGTCACTTGTTTTGGATGCGCTCGCTTGCTTGTGTATAGCTGCCCTGAAGCCCTGCCTTTGCCACCCTCCGCAAAGTTACCGGACCATACACATCACATCGACGGGCTAGTTCTTGTCGTCGTCATAATCTTTGCCTTTGTGTTGTTATCCTCAATAGTGTTGATTTTACTCAACTTTTTCCGTCTTTATTGCCATCTTTACTCGTCTTTTCGTCTTTCATCTTTCGTCTTCTCGCTTTCTTACTAGATCCGACATGTCTTCCTACGGCTACGCTCCGCCACCGCCTCCGCCGCCCCCTTCGGCTCAGCCTCCGGGCGGGTATGGACAGCAGCAGCAGTACCAGTCCAGCTACCAGCACGGGCAGTCGCACGGTAGCACCCACCCTCGCGGTGGGCGCGGCGGTGGCGGATACTATGCAGGCGGCCGGAACGCCAGCAGCGAACACCAGCAGTCTGCTGGAGCTGGAGGATATGGATATGGCCGCCAGGGATCGCAGCAGTACGGCCAGCAGGGCCAAGGTCAGGTCCACTACGGTGCACAGGCCGCACACGGCCCTCAGCCTGGCGGCTACCCGGCATCCGCACCTACACACCAGCCACAGCACCACCAGACGCATCAGTCACACCAGCCGTGGTCTCACGATTCTGCAGCCCAGAGCCAGCACCAACAGCCGGCGACGCCCCTAAACCCCCAGAACTACCACCCAAATTACGCGCCGCATGCCTACCAACCATCTCCGCAGGGTGGAAATCCTCCCCAGCACCTCCAGTCGCCCGCCTACGGGCAGCAGCACGCGCAGCCGGCCTCGTATAATAGCCCGGCGTCCTCCCACAGCTCTCAGCCCTCTTATGCAGGCCACCAATATCCCCACCAGTCCGGTGGTGCACCCACCCAGCCATGGAGCGCGGCTGCTCATGAGCATCAGCACGGCAGAGGAGGAGGGCACAGTGGCCACTACAGTGGCCGGGGTAGAGGAGGATACAGTTCGTATCACGACCGCAATGGCGGCGCGCAGAAGACGCAGATGATGGGTCCGCCTATTCGCATTGGTTTCGAGAACAGCACCCCTCAGGCCCATGGCCACGCACCTGCAGCTCCAGTGAGCAGTGGCTACCCGCAGCAGTCGTCGTACGGCCCCCCTTCAGGAGCTCCAGTGCCGCCTCCGGGACCGGCTGGCTACGCTGCCCAAGGCCCTCCGTCATACCCAGTGTACCCCCCTACGGGCCCAGCAGCCGGGCCAGGTGCCCCTCCCCATCACTATGAGAAGAGCTACGGAAATAATAACAACCGTAACCAACACGGCCGTGGAGGATACCAGAGCAACGGGTTCCGTGGAGGGCGCGGAAATTTTGGAGGCGACAAGATGCGCCACAAGAAGCAGAATGGAGGCGGCCCTCACCATGGCGACAGAGCCCATGGCGCAAACAACCAACATCAGAAGCCTGATGCCAATGCTAATGCCAATGCAAATACGAATGCAAATGCAGGCGGCAAAAAGAAGAAGCGGAAGACAAACACGCTTGGCTTGACGCCCGGCGATGATTCCGGCGACGAGGAGTACGATGAGGAGGCCAAACTTGTCGAGATGATCGGCCCAGATGCACCAAAGTATGATTTCCCCCGACCATAGCAGTGCTTGATCAATGCTACTTTAAAATTGTATCTACTAACAAAACAGCCCCGACGACATTGCGGCGTGGATTGCCGAGCGCAGACAAAACTTCCCCACCCAAGCCCGCTTAAAGGCAAAGCTTGCCGAAGCAGGCGAGGGCGACAAGGCAGTCAAGACAGAAGCGGGTACGCCTTCTGGCAACGGTGGCAGTAAGAATGGAGGCATGACCGCTCTGGAGCGCCAGCAGCAAAAGGCCGAGAAGCTGCGGAAGCAGCTGGAAAAGGTCGAGTCCAGCATCAAGCGGAAGCGGGAACAGCAAGACGAGGGTGACGAGATGCGTGATGTGGATGCTGACGGTGCGTCGGACAACGATGGCGACGACTCGGATGCCAAGTCGGACGATGACGACACGCCCGAGGCAGCGCCCATTCGGTCGGCCAAGGCATCCAAAGCAGCAGTGGCTGCTGCTGGCAAGTCGGCGATCCCGCCGGCAGCTAAGAAGGCGGACCCGACCAAGCACTGCAAATATTACTCAACGGGTGGAACATGTGGCAAGAAAGGCAAGTGCCGGTTTGTGCACGATCCGGCGGTCCGCGAGGCGGCTCTGCAGGAGCGCGAGCGCAATGGCGGGCGCATGACGCTGCAGCAGCGGCTCACGCTCAATGACAAGGACCAGGAGGACTTGACGATTGTCAAGACGCTGCAGTACTTGAAGGAGAAGGGTGCCATGAAGGAAGCTCCGGTCGACGAGACTGCGGCAACTCCTGCTGGTGCTGAGACAGACTCGCCGCACAAGTCTGCGGCGCCTTCATCTTCATCGCTGCCGAGCCTGCCCAGTGCACACAACCTGCCCAACCTCCCCCCTGCGCCGTCCGGCCAGAACGGCCCGCCACCGTCGGCCCTGGACGTTGCGGCATCTGGCGGTCAGCCTGTGCGGTACCAGGGCTGGAACTTGAGTGGTTTTGGCAACACGGGCGTCAAGGAGGATGCTTAGAGAGCACCACGACGGAGGAGAAGGTGATGCATAGCATCTCATTTCTCTCTCTTTCTGATTACTCGTGTCCAATACCATGCTTTTATTCCGGGTCCCGTTTGTCTTTCTTTCCTTACTGTTCAGTTGCATTTCTTTCGTTTATATTGCTGCTTTTCTCTTCGTCTGGATCTTCGTCTCCTCGATCTCCTTCATCTTCTTATCTTTAATATGCATCTTTATGGAGTTTAGAGTGCTTATAGATTGCCTACTGCTGTTATTGACTGTTGTTGCTGTCGCGTATCCTTTTATTTTCGTATGTTTCACAAAAGATAAAACCAGTCAGCTACTTTTAAAGTCACTGCAAGCTTCACAGCATACTCTGCCATAAAATTGTCATACACTACACCCCTATATATATTTCTCCATTGTCTATATCTGATAGTCTTTATATGTATGCTTTCAAGTTGTCATATCGTTGTGATGCATTGAACAGGCACAAGGTGTTTACAAGCGTGTACAAGTTGCTAGATAGCATGTATACGCGTCTCACCCCAGTGTAAGCAGATGCAAGTGCGCTCTCTATTTCAAGGTACAGTATAAGCTCTCACTTTGAAAAGGGCACGTCGAATTGTCCTATGCGTATGGCTGCGCTCTCTCAAGCTAGCTAGCCCCTCTCGCAAACCCTGTCTAGACTCATACACTACTAGTATATAAGAGGTATAAGCAGATGCTAGCAATACTACTTTAGCTGGAGATCCTACCGGGTGTAATAGATCTATTGATCAATCATGTCGGCCGTCTCAAAATTAAGCGAGGCAGCGCGGCACACATAGACGCATGGATGCATAGACGCGAGAAAAATAAGCGCTACTGCCGCCACATCGTAGCGTCCGAGGCAATGGCACTTTGCCGGCTCCTTGAATGGCACCTCTCTTTATCCCAAGCCTCTAGAAAGCAGATGCGCCAATAGAGTAGCCTGCAGCGCCTGCAGCATGGGTATCAGTATGTTGTGGGCTAGGCGCGCCGGCATCCTTGCAAGCGCGGTATCGTCGTCTTTCGATGCGACCGATGCTGCAGAGGCTATAGAAACCAGGTATTGCCATACTTGTACTGTTTTGGTTTCTGAAAATACCGGCACTCGCGCTTGGGTTTCTACACTTGTACCTAAGCGAGAGATGATCTGTCCTCGGTGAGATCCAACGATGCATCCTACAGGATATGCCATGGAGGGATGTGGGAGGAGTGGCGCCCAAGATGGCCGGTTCTCGTTTGTTTGTTTGGTTTGCGGCTCGTTATCTCATATTCGCTTATTGGTGATGATTATTGCCCGTGTCTGTTTATAGTCGATGCAGTCAGATGTACGGTTGCATATAGTCGTCATATAGTCACCACAGTCTGGTGTCAGACGCGGCTGACTTGTACGCCATGGCACTGCCTTCATCTCGCACCCATACTGCAGCTCGGTGGAGAGGTAGAGGTCTGTATCCATCGATGGCTATATCTGATGAGACGACTCTGCCTCGTGAGATTATACTCATATCTGATTGACTGGCAATGCTAGCACAGATAGATCGCCACTCTGTACAACGGTGTGTGCTACGCGGAAGAAACTGCCTCTTTAGATTACGCAAAAGTGCAACACAGTAGCCCATTATCAATTGCATGATCGATGCTATATTTACTTGAATCGGACGTTTCACTGATCGTTCGCATGAGCATGCGCCTGAACTTGCTGTCCTCGCAATCAATACGTTGTCTGGCCTCACTGTGAAACTGTTGCAGAAATATAGGCTTTTGGCTATTTACTAGTGAAGCTCCTTGCCTCGGTTTAGATACGCCACGTTTTACTTTGTACAGCAGTCTTTTCCATCAACTATATTCAGTAGTATTTAGCAATCCAAGACAATCACGAGTCTGGCCGTTGCGACCCGTGATCTTCAAAAGACACCGACTAAAGAGAAAGGACACAAAGACACAAAAGGCCAGAGAGGAACCGCTATTCGGGGCGTGAGATCAGTTCGGTCCCGCGAGGTGGCCGGCTTACGGTTCGTTTCTCGCTTTTTTTCTTTTCTTTTTGATTCTTCTTAATCAGTTCGGCGTCCTTTCTATTCCTCACCAATTTTAAAGGTCCGGGTAAAGTGTTAAGCCCTACGATTCCGATACGGTTTAGACTGTATTTATATATTTCAGATTGTATCTTGTACTTTGGTGATTCTTTATATTCTCTCCCTCTCATCAATTTTTTGTTTTATCAATGTCTTTTCTTTGTTTCTTTCATTAATTTATTTTCCCAAGGTCTAAAGGTCTCGTATTCGATTATTGGCTTTGTTTCCAAGCCTTCATACTGTGCCTCATTTACCACAATGCTCAATAAACATAGACTCCAGATACTGTGTGCTGCAATAATTGCTCCGCGCCGCTTCGTTAATCTTGCAGTGGTCGGCTTTCTTGCCCTTTGTTATCACTGTCGTGCACAGCAGGCTGGCAGACGTCGGCGACAAGTCTAAAAATAACCCACTTTTAAGCGCCCACGCTTTCCCCATTCACTCTAGCCTTGAAAGTGGACCGGGAAGGCTCTACCTACTGGACGCGGGGAGCTGTTATTTTTCGTTATTTTTCGTTATTTCCGCGCCTTTTGGTGAGTGGGCCAACAAAAGAGGAAGGTGCATACAGTGCTAATAGAAGCAGTGCGAGTTTCTGCAGCTCGATGCAACTGCAGTACAGCCGTAGTGCCGAGTCTGTCTGCGTCTGTAGTAGTGAGCCGCCCCAGACGATGTGCATAAGAATGGGCTCATCTTTACTTTGAGTTAATTTGTTGTTATTGATTTAATTCATTTAAATCAATATACATAGTATCTGATCTCAGCCTCAGACTGTGCGGTGCATCCTCGCCGGTGCGACGCTGCAGTCGTAGTGTCACAACGATCGACGGTAAAGTTGTCGAGGAGGAGAGAGGAGAGAGGTAGAGAGGATTATTATTAAAAAGATATGATATTCATGGCTTTGTAGACTACTTAATACTGAGCATTTATTAGCCATGGACGGAGCTGTAGAGACTCTACATAGACTCTACATAGACTCTAAATAGATTCTAAATAGATTTTAAATAGATTCCGAAAAAGAGAGTCAGATACAAAAGAGATTGCACGAATAGCAGGACGATCGAGATGAGGCAAGGGATGAATGGAAGACCAGGGGAAGACCAGGGGAAGGCCAGAGAAGGTCAGATGGAAGCAGAGATGAAGCACAGACGCATCATGAATGACCGTGCTATGCCCAAAGAAAACGAGGCTTGCTTTCTCCGGCTTGCTTCTTTTTCTTCTTTTTCTTCCTTCTTTGTCCTCGTGGCCTCTCTTGTTGGTCTCATGCCGTTGCTTTTTCTTCTTCTCCTTCTTCCAACTTTGGTTCTCGTTCCTGTTTTGCACATCTGCGCATCTTTGGCATGTTGGTGTTGGTTCAGTCGTCCCCCTAGACAGCAAGAAACAGCCTGATTTGCTTTGAATATCTACGTGCTTCTGCTTACCGCCCGAGACAAGCCACCAACAGGACAAACACAGGCAGACAAAAGATAAAATGCAGTTCAAGCTGGTGTTGGCTGCAATAGAAGGCGACCAGAAGGATGGAAGAAGCAGGCAGAGGGGTGATGATGTAGATGCAAAAAGAAGGCAGTTGTGCCTGTTTTTGATTTGATTTTGATTTCCACCGACTTCCAACCTGATTTCTTCAGAATACCAAATCTTCAACACCCTACGACGTAATGCATTTACTCTACTCTTAATTTCATCTCATATGCGTATTTCATTTTCCCAAAGCTACAGTAGCAGTGGCATAATCCCGCTTTCATGCTCTAAGCTCTAGCTCTTAGCCATGTCCCAGAGCATAGCCTACCCCTGCCCATACCCCTACTCCGTCCGTACTAGAGTACTAGAATAGTATCTTATTACTCCTTGGTTCCGTATCTCCCTGCCTGCTACCATGGTCTGGCCTCATCCCGACTTATCCCTGCAGTCCCCGAACCCCTAACCAGGCTACATTGATCACCGCTAACTCCTAGTAGGATATCTTTTTAATATCACTCATACTCGTCTCATCACTTGCTTGACTGCCTGCTCGCGCGGCCCTTGCATAAATTACCCGCCCAAGTTCTTGGCTGTGCATCACGGCGACGTCTTGCATGCAGCTGCAGCATGCACATGCACTTGCAAGTACACGAACACCACACACATGATAGACCACAGTGGCGTCGAGTCGAGTATTGCTACCCCGTACATGTCTACGGAGAAGTGCGGCGAAGTGCAGGATTCCTCGGCAGAGATAGAGATACCACCCAAACCCCCCTACATATCCAGATATACAGGTAAAGGCTATGCGGTGACAACGCGGCCCGAAAAAGCGCATGTGGTTGCAGACAGTGCCAGTTATTTGCACTGTGCAGCATCGGCGATGGTTCGCGACTTGTTGGCAGAGACGGTCTTGAGAATTTACACTTGTGGCGAGAAGTCGCAGTCACGCATTGATTTGAATATCAGATAATGTCAAGTAATATTGAACAATTAGACAGATGAATCATAAATCAGGACAACCCTCTTTCAATACAACCTAGACTGCTGATCGTCTGCCCGGTGGGCCGCAAACAGGCGCAAAACTACTTTGGCTCGATGTCGTAGCAGGGAGGCAGAGTCCGAGGTTACAAAGAATGGTCGCAAATGACTGGAAAATAAAATAGAATGAGGACAGCAGTCGAGGCAGTCTTTATGCCTTGGAGATTTGGATGCGTGTATTTTAAAAGCTTTTACTTTATTTTCCAGTACTTTATTACTTATCTGACCGCGACAAAAAAGCAACATTGTCAGAATCGAACGATTATGAGACAAGGACTGCGGAGTGAGCCGGCCAGAACAAAGCGCGAGAGAGTAGAAACGAATCAAAGCAAAGACGAGAACCAAAAAGAAGAATCAACCACTCTGCCGCACCCCGACGAAGCCTGACCACAGCGGTGTTGACACATTGTGCTCGAATTAGCCGCGCAGGTGGGACCAGCAGCCACACCGTTGTGCATGGTATTTGCTATTTGTTATTTAGTATTTAGTATTTAGTATATTGAATATTTAATTATTACTTTTTGGTATTAACTTGCCTATTATTCGTAAGTTGATCTTCTCGAGTCCGTGCCCGTGACCCCTGCTCGTGACCTCTGTGATGAGAAGATCATCTGCACAGGGTAGCAGTGCATGTACGACAGGAAAAGAGAAGTAAAAGAGAAGTAAAAAGAATTAAAGAGAATTGAAGAGAAGAAAATAAATAATAATAAAAAGAACTAGCGCTGAAGACAATGCTGCATCTGCCTTCACAGCAGTGAATACTGACAACCAATAACTAACTCCTTGTACCTATGTATGCTTGCCTGCGCACAAGCCAGGTAAGCAGATCTTATTTGTTTTTGGTATTCATAGTGCGTGTTCAGACGTCTGCAGCCGGCTGTTGATTATCATCACGATTCTGTGTGTATTTGCCAAAGACTTTGAATTAGATATGATTGCTTGATTCATTTTGCGTCTTCTTCCTTTTTACTTTGTACTTTTCGTTCTTTTTTTTTCTTTTCTTTTTTCCCGTCTTTTTTCCCTTATTTTTCTTCTGTCTTGTCTTCTTCTTTCCCCCCTCGGATCTATAATGCATATCTTTGTATATATCCGTCACCAACTCTATAACGACACATAAAGACTTGTACTTTATCTCTAGCTTGGCAACTGGTATGTGTTCGTCATTCTACAGAGTACTCCTTGCAAGTGCAACGGCTTATCAACACCTGTTCAGTATGACTCTACGTTATTTGTGCCACTCTGGCTGGCAGTGGCACAGTAGATAGCACGACGACGTTATTGTAGACGTATGGTTTTGTTTGTTTCGCTTGTCGTGTTTATAATTGATTTTGTTTCTATATTGTTTTTATTCTTTCTTTTTCTTTCTCTTTTTCTCTTGTGTTCTTCATCTCATCTACATCTCCTTCGGCCCTCTCCTTGCTACACACATAATCGACTCGCTTCATGCTCCCTGGCCGTTGAACATTAGACACGTCCGGCGCCACCTGTAGATTCCGTTGGCTAGTAGTCGACACTAGGACCGCACGAAAAAGGTGAATGAGGCCGACAATAGAGGCAAAATACGATATTCCGTCGGTTTAGTATGCACTTGTACATTCATTTGCATGATCAAGTAAAGCTGAGGTAAGGATGCTACTGGGCAAATATGTCGTCTGGAGAAAAGAAACGAGAAAAAACACAGGAGAGAAAAGAAAGGAATGCAAAAGAAAGGAAGAAGAAAAGAAAAAAAAAGAAAAAAAAAGGAGAAAAAGAAGGATCATCACGGATAAAAGAGGAGACTGGCCGATACGCGCAATGTATACGCGGAATAGGGTCGATCGCCAGAATAAGAGTAAGAAGAATTGAAAGATAACTTGTGAGAAAGAACAGAAATCAAAGAAAACTTAAAGCAAAAGAAGTATCAGAGGCCATTCAGCTTAACCTTCTTTGCAACAACTCCCGCTTATCTCACTGTCTCTGATACACTCTGCCCTGCTGCTGCTCCATCACCTCTCCTCTTTTCTCTCTTCTCGTTTCTCTCTTGTCTTTCATCTCTTCTCTTCTCACTTCTCTTCTCACTTTTCTCACTTCTTTCGTCACCCTGATCCCGAATGTGTTGTTCATATCCCTACTCTGTCTACACTACTGACCCCCAACGTTTTGGACCGCCTTGAAACAATGGCAAGACATCACACCCTTGATACTTGTCAGTCTATTGGTTGTGTTGTGTAGTGGTTGTAAAGCAACCAAAGCTTGTCTTCAACTTAGCACTCCATAAGACGAGACGGTCAAATGGGGGCCATAGGCATGGGCCGGTCCTGTACACGATCGTATCTTGAATTTCTTTGAATCTTTTGAATGCGTTTAGCTCTTTGAATATTGACTGAACTCCTATAAATATGAGAGCATGAGCATAAGCTTGAGCTGTTGATGATAGCCTGATCCTAGGCCTATTTCCTTACCCTGAAAGAACTCCATCACCGAGTATCCATCCTATTTCCATCATTACAATTTCTACTTCTCGGCTGCAACAAGTTCCGTCACTGCAAGCACAGGCTCGTCGAATCCGTCCATAGCCCCACGCCCGCGGAACCTAGCTAGCACTTCCGTAGGCACAGGGGTTATTGCAGACTCAAGACTGCTAGACTCTAGGTGGCTCATAAGACGAACAAGTCAAAAGGCAAGAGAAAAAGGTCTCTATGGAGTCGACAATCACTGTATCGGCCATGGACGGGTCGAAATCAGAAGTGGACAGACGAGCTATAAACATGAGATTATGGGCTATGGGCTATGGGCTATGGGCTATGGGCTACAGGCATGGGCTATGATTGCCTTGCTCCTCGTTTTTCCACGTCGTAATACTCTATTTATTTCTTATACTTTGCTCTGATATTATGATCGCGTATCTTATATCCTCGATGCACTGTCGTTGTGCATCTCTCAGCGTACCATTTTTGCCTTTTCCATCCTTTTCACGCTTCTCGCTCGTCTGTTTCTACAAGCACACTCTTTTCATCTCTTTTCTGTTCAAGCCTCCACCTTCACCTTTGACACCCTTGACCCTTGCTTGCGTTCTCCTTCATTGTGGCTCCCAACAACGATAGCAGTCGTTATTCCACTCTTCTCTTTCGCTTTCTCTGCTCAATTGTCCTCTGCCGTCCTCCTATCCTCGTTGCCTCTATCCTTGTGCCCTCTCATTATGCCCTCAGATCTCTTTACTCCGTAGAGAGTGCTCCTCTACTTACACAACTCCGGGCCTCATTTTCGTCCTGTGGATATGATCTCCTCAGCTGTATTATCTCTACTTTCAAACATCATGACCGACGGGGAAAGACGGAAGATTATGAGCTGAGCTGAGCTGAATCAAGGGGCTCTCATGTCGAGAATGGGCCCACGCCTTTCTACAGCATTGCCGCTTAATGCAGAACGACGGAGACTGCCAACAGGCGACATACTAGCCAGACACAGAACAAAGATGCCTATGTTCAAGTAGAGGCAAGGTAGTAAACTAAGAACTGCAAACTAAACTAGAGGGCTCGAGGACGACCATGAACCGAGAGCCTTACGGGGATTGGCGTGCACATTAGTAGCAAACGGGGTAATGAATATACAGTGATACAGGGCAGGGCAGGGCAATGTCTTTTGCCCTATGCCTTATGTCTCAGGTCTCGCCATATAGTCATTATTATCCGCAAGTATGGCGGCAAAAACCTGTCATCTTTAGACCTTTTGAGCGAATTGGCCCCAAACCTGGCCTCTTTCCAACTAACAAAAGGTCACAAAGGCATGAAACAAAGGGAAGAGACCTAGAACAGCCGCGTTCTTTGCATCTTTGAGTTTGCTAAGCTGCTACTTTATTAGTCTGCCTTGCCGGCCTCATGATGGGCCGCTGTTGTATATTGTTGTTGGCTTAGACGCAGCAGCATAGATACAGATAGATGATAAATACGAGGCAGACAAACAGAAGCAAAATAAAATAAAATAGAAATTAAATTAAATAAATGCATGAATGCAGGCTCAACCAAAGATGTTGGGCAAATTACCAGGTGGCTCGCGAGAATTTGCGAGAATCGAGTAGACGACAAGAACAAAACCCCGTAGAGCCGTGCATTACGGAGTAGAAAAGAGGAAAAACAAAAAAAGCCCCAAACGCTCAAAAAGCTCAAGATTGATCGAGCGGACCTCGCAAGCCTCAGACCGGAGCAATACTCTTTTCGTCAGTGATAACGGCAACGACGTAATCGACATGTGGGCAGACACTAGACAGTCCACTCTGCACACACAGACACACAGACCAGGCACTTTGACAGACTCCTTGACACCCTGCATGCATCCTTGCCATTCATGTGAGCTTCTTTTTGAAAAACTGTCTCTGCACTCCGTGGAGTTGCCTCTTGTAGCTGCCTTCTGCCCTTGGAGCTTGCCATTTCTCTGAGGCGCCTCTGTTGACCGGCTCCGTTGTTCTCCGTCATTTGTCGTCAGGTCTGCGTCTCTTTTCCTTTCCCTACTTCTTAGCCTTGGCCTTTGATCGCCTCTGCTTGTCTCTGCTCTACTCCATACGGAGCACTCGCTCGTGGCCCCCAACTCTGACCTCTACGACGCACTCCCACCCACCCCCATCCCACTTGACTTTCTGCATCTTTCTACACGTCTACACCCTCCATCCATCCTCTGGCTTTTGTATTCCATCCTACAGAGCCACTGTATATCCCCCATCTTTCAACCCTATCCTCACCTCTATCCAGCGTATGCCGTGGCCGCAAAACGGGCCCCTCTTCGTCTCTCTCGGGCCATCTCGATGATCTCCTATTAGTCCTATTAGCGTGACCCTTGGAAGCCGTTGCGAGTTTCATGCAGCCCTTTTATTCATCCTTTTCCTCTTTCTATGATTTGTTGTTCTGCGTTTTGGCCACAGTGTGCTCCCTCTTGAGAATCTGTTATTGTCGGCGTCACCCGCACCGCATGTACTTTTACCCTCCCAGTTCAAGTTAGCTATCCAAGGTTCAATATTTATATTAAATATTCAATATCTAGCAGCTAATATCCAACACCAAACCACAGACTAGACTCATCACCAACATCGTTGCGCGGATTGCTTCTGCATCTGGATTTGCCCTGCACCTTTGCTTCCATTCCCCACACCCTCCACTGGTCTTTGGTCTTTTCTTTCCAAGCTATCCAGCTAAATCATCATGATAGCTGGCCTATCCCTGGCTGAATGTATTCCATAGTGTTCGGCTCCGGCGTTTATTTTATGTGTGCGTTTATTCTGTAGACTGGTATTTATCCATCTAAGAAGGAAAAATAAAAAAAAACCAAAGATAGGATATAGCTTTGGCAAGCAAGTGGAGTGGGGGTGAACAAAGTGAATGTAGATGTAGATTTGACTTATTTAGTCAGTTTTTCAGTCTACCATTTTGTCATTTTGTCATTTTGTCATTTTGCCATTTTGTCATTTTGCCATTTTGCTAGTTGGCCATTTTATTATTTTGTTGAATAATACAGAGTAGACAATGCACGATACAAAGGGAAATAGACGCGAGAAGGGCAATAAGCGAGAAACAGTGTTGATCAGTGCCGTCGAGTCGAGTCAAGTGAGACGTCCACCAGGTCGTCGTAGATACAACAGAGGGGATAGTATTTGACATAATAAGGATGGCAAAGCTGCTCTGGTAACGTTTGTTAATAAGCAGCTGTCAACGAGTTGTCAACGAATTGTCAACGAGTCAACTGAAATACAGAGAAGAGCAATGGCAAACAACTAAAGAGGAAGGAACGATGGTGGCTACGAAACTCATCTGCCCACAAAAGCCGATGCCGTTGTTGGGGGCCGCAACTGTATTCAGTCCCCTTTCGTCTACCCTTGCCAGGTTGTCTCTTGTTTCTCTCTCGTTTTTATTCTCGTCTCTCTTCTCTCGTTTCCGTTTTCGCCCCCTACGGAGTGCTATTTCTTGTGTATTTTATTCATTTACTCTCTATTACAGTGTGTCTGATGCCTGCACCTGCCTCTGCCTCTCTCATAGCCTCTTCCTCTAAACACCCTCCTCTTTCCTAATTTATCTTACTTCCTATTATTCTCTAGACTCACCCCCCTCCTTCCATTGTTTGTTCTTTTCCTTTTTCCTTTTTCCTTCACCAATCGTGCCTTCTTCTTTTCAACTTTCACTCCTTCCTCCTTTGCACGATACACGTTATACAAGCCAACGTGTTGCTTTCCTACGCCTACTTACTACTTTTTACCCCCCCCCCCCCGCCCTGCATCTAGCATCTCCAGTCTACATCCTCGCCGTCTTCTACCCCGTTTACTATCCATCTTCCCTGTACATTGTACAAAGTCGGGCTCTACCTGCAGCCCACCGCTGTCCTTGACTGCCCGATTCACAGACATCCTCGTCACATACAGACCAAGTCGCCGACCTGCACCCTTTTCGTTTACGTTTTGCTCTTTACTCCTTCAGCTTGTTTGATACTGTTGACTTGAAGTTCCCCTTCTATCCCATCACATATCCAATCTCACTTGCATACGGTCTGATTCAGGGTTGACGTTGATTCTGTCTGGCACTGTCTATACAGGCTACGCTGCACTACTCTGTCTGATGCTCTCTACTCGTGGATGCCTCAACTTGATATCACCCCACCACTTTCATGTATACGGCGGGAATAGAAATACTGTATAGAAGAGGAGAAGAGAAGAAAAAGGGGAGAACGACTAGATATATAAGAAGACACAAGGCGAGCGGAGGAAGCGAAGGAGCGACACAAGGACATGAAGAAGACAAAAAGCACAAACGAGTGGAAAAAAGGAAAAAAAGGCAAATTCAAGAAAAGAGCTTCAGAACATAAGACCACGGGGTGAGACGGCATCTTAGTCCATCTGTTCTTTTGTTCTGACTGTGTGTTCTATCTCGCAACATCCATCTTCTCATACCCAAAGTCTCTTCTTATTCCCACAACACTCGATCATCTTTGCCATCTTGGCCACCTCTGCACCTATTCTCAGCTCGCATCTTCTTTTGGAGTCTGCTGACCATTAGTGCACCTCTCATCATTGACCACCTGTCTCTTCAACACGGCTGTCCTCATAGGCACGTCATCACCGCTCTTTTATCAGCATCGACTCTACCTCTGGAACGGACACCACCGGCTTGATCAAGACCGAACAGCACAAGATATATGCAGGAATTCAGCTCAACCCTTGCACACCAGCTACTCCTCTGTTTAGACATCTTACTCTTGCACAACTGCCGACACTCTATTTCTGCTCTAACAGAGTTCATTTCTGCGTTCAGCAACTTGCCATACACCTTACCTGGTCCTGAAGCTTCCCTTACTGCCAACATCCCCACCATTTCTTAACTACACATCGGTGCCTCTGTCGGGACCGAATCACTCTGACTTCTGCATCTTGTGTCTGTGCTCATCTTGGACGCATAGTCCTGACATCGACCGTTGACAGTCGAGCATTGACTGCTGACCGTTGACTTGCTTTATTTCAAGACAAGGGAAATTGCAAATAGCATCATTAATCGCTACCGGTCAGATCTTGTTAACCGTTAGCAGTTGACTCTTGAATCGTTTCAGAGTTCTTTGTTCCTGTTTATTTCAATTCTTGTCAACTCAAGTCCTGGCCACTGGTTGGACTTTGCTGTTGATTGTTGCCTGTTACCCCGTTTCACAGACCACCACTGCTTTCTCAAACCGTTGTTTTTGTCACTAAACCAGAAGTTTTCACCAACTTTTTTTTATCTTCTCTTTGATTTATTTTGGTTCATCTTCCTTTTCTCTCTCTTTGATTTTCCATCATTCTCTTTACGAACCTCTGCACTTGAACAGCTTTGCAGCTTCTGATCAGTTGTGTTGTTGTTCGTTTCATCCCGTTGTTGTCTCTGCTGCATCCCCTGACTCTTTTTTTAGGGTTCTCACGCATACAACACTACTACTGCACGCACGCAAATCACCCAGCCTCGTTGCTGACCTGCATTGCACGCTTCCTTTTCATCCTTTGCATTTGCATATTCCTGACCGTCTCACTCGTTTTCTATTTTGCCAGTTTTATTTTTATACACCTGCATTGTTATTGCTATTTTGATTACTATTTTCTGATTCTATTTTCTGGTTCTGGTTTCGATTATTTTTCACTGCTCTTCGCGGCCAGTTTGTTGACCACATCGACCACGTCGCCCACGTCAACTCGACTTGCATATCTTGTTGTCTCTGACCTGCACCTGCACCCTGCACCCTGCAACCACCTGCAACTAACTATAGGCGCATCTTTTAGCTTTATTCTTTATCATTTATTCATTTGTTTTATATCCCGGTTTTCTTTATATTCTCTACATCTCTTACACATTACCCCGTCTTTTATCTTTTAATATCTCCTTCGTCATCATGTCGTCCATCAAATACATCCTAGGACCCGAAGAGGATGAGCAAGGTCTTGCTGCTGGTTACTGTGCGTATTTTTAATCTATATTCTTTTTTTATCATTGCCATATCCCCTTTTCTTCTATCCTTTCCCTTCTTCTCATTCCCCTTCTACTTCTTCTCTCCTTTAATCATTATCTCCCCATCTTCTATTACCATCCACACAGCAATCTTTTTTTATCCTCACCACTCTACATCCCGTCGCCTCACTCATCCCTTTCAGCCTTCTCGCTTGTTTATTTTTATCTCCTACATCGTAATCACCAGCATCACTACTACCAGCAGTTTACATCTTGGTCTTGCCGTGCTGAAATTGTATCGACCCGGGCTAATATAAAGGGCTCCCATCTGCCCACCACTTTGATAGACTCTCAAGACCACGAATCTCACTCTCCACCACACACACACAGCACAACCACTCTCGCCTACAGACAAAGACCCAGTGCCGGCACAAGCGCAAGCAACTCACCCGGTTCACACGCTGGCTCACACACTGGCTCACACGCTGGCTCACACACTGGTTCAGCATCTGCATCCACATCTGCACTAGTATCGGCTTCTGGATCAAGGACCGACGACTACAGTAGTTACGATAACACAGCTCCCAACTACACCATGGACCCTCACTCTACCTATGAAGCGAACCAGGCACAAGCCTACAACTACGCCGCCAGCCAGAGCTTCCATGCCACCACCCACGCTGGAGGCCGGAGCAGCCGAACCCCTACTACGACTGGCAGAGAGGGATACTATGCCATGGACCACAACGCCGTTGCCGGCTTTGACGCATCGGCCATGACTCCGATGATGCATCCGGCCGGCGCCGTGTTCAGCCCGCACTATGAGACGACGACATATGATACCACGGGAGGATTGGATCCAAATGTGAATGGCGTCATGCACCAACACGCGCACCAACATCAGCACCAGACTCACCACCAGCACACACACCTACAGGGCGACTACAACGGCGAATACGTCGGCGAACCGGGCCCGTACGGCGATTACCAGGAGGAAACGGAGGTGACTCCGCGGACAGGACGGCCGAGCCGGGCCAAGAAGGGCAAGCCTGTCCACAACTGCCTTATCTGTGGGAGAGTAAGTTTTCTAGTCGATGATATCGTTGTAATGAGCATACAAACTGACTGCCGATAGGTCTTTACAAGAGCTGAGCACCTACGGTAAAACATCCCACTATTAGTCCGAGAGGACCAAGGGAACGCTGCTAACCTTTTTTTCTTCCAGCCGCCACCAACTGAGCCACGAACCCTTCAAATACTTCTGCAACTTTCCCGACTGCAACAAGAGCTTCTCTCGACCCGACCTTTTGAGCAGACACCAGCAAAAACAGTATGTATACATTTATTTTCTTATTTTTGTCTTACCTCTACAGGCCCCACTTATCCCTGGTGAAGCCCATGGCTGAAGGGTAGCAAGACTGACTGGTGTATAGTCGGTCCGGATATGATGAGTCACCTTCAGATGGAGGCAACGAAGGGCCTGGTCCGTCTAGCTCCGGGGGGGGACCACCACCGGGGCAGGCGGACCAGGCCGTCGAAGCGGCATGGACGCCAGGAGTAGTAGGGACCACCATCCAATGCCGCCGTCACTAAACAACCTTGATTCTGAACTGAAAATACTAATGATGCTTTCTGCTATAGTACTGATTCCACTGCAAGTCAGAACCAGGGCCAGGCTGGTGTTAGACCTATTGAAGACGAGAGAAGAGCTCACGATGAGTATGCTCCGTATCCTGAAAGCCGACACAGTAGCGGAAACAGTGGAGGAAACGGCCGTGAGGTTCGTGAGGCTCGTGAGGCTAATGGCAGTGGCAGTGGTGGCTCTGTTCCACGTACACACCAGGACTATGGCATTGCGCCAGGCCAGCACATGAGCATTAGCATTGGTTACGACCAGCTGGACGGATATCAATACGACAGTCACAACGACTCCGGGCTGTCTTACATGCAGGCAAGCACAACGAGTCCTCTGCCACGCGGTGTTGCAGGAGCAGGTGACGCCCACTACTACCAGAACAGCCAGTCTTCACCCGGCGTGGCGTGGTCACCGGCATTGACTGCCAGACCGGCGATGGACACAATTTCTGGCAGCCCCTTCTTCCGGGAATACTCTATGTCCACAGACAGTGCCCATATGAACAGCTGCGTGCCACCTCTACCGGCCTCTGCAACGACGGTCAATAGCTATCATATGTCGGCCTGGTCGCCCACATCACCACATGGGTTTGTCACTGCAAACCACGATCTGAACATGCAGCGGATGAGCAGTGGCAGCAGCTCGGGTGGCTGGACACCGCAGTCGGCACAGTCGGGCAACAGCTCCGGCTAGCTGAGTTGAAATAAAAAGAAGCCGTCTCTATAAAACCATAAAGTGTTAGTATGGGAGAAAAAAGGAAGTGTTTAACGACTCTCACGATTTGAATATTGAATTTTTGGAGGGGGGTTTTTGGACTTGAAGACGATGAAGAACATGGAAGAATGGATATTATAGACGGGCTTACGAGTCATGGATACTCTCAGGATTCATATAAATTTTGGGTTGGGGGTTTTTTTTTTTGTATCATTCTTCATAGCACATTGAATTCGTAAAATTTGATTTTATATCAAGAAAAAGGAGTAGGATGGAGTAGCAGCAAGGACGCGCGCGGCAAGAAGAGATGTAGTACAGGAATATGATAAGAACTTGGTGAGTGATGATCGGCGTGGCCCGAGCTTACAGCCCGATTACCGCATTGGGATTGTTAGTCAATGTCCAGATTATATAAGCTTGACTGGGGGTATCAAAGTCTGGTATAAACAAACTTTCACCCGTTTAGCAGCAAGACATCATTACTGGAATTATACTGACAAGAAAGAGAGAAGGCTGTCTGCTGAGTTGATCGCCACAGTTTCCTGTTGTGAGCAGCTCGTCGAAAAGTAAGACGTGACAAGGCAGGCACGGTTGGCGTAATACCAGGTCCTACTTGGCGTATTTGGCAACAAGTATCGCAAAACAGCGGTAAGTACTCACACGCGCACCTTCCTCTAGAAGGACATGGCCTTGCCTGTTCAGTGATATACTGATGTTCCGAATATCCAAAAGGAAGTCGCGATAGACAAGAGTTGCGGGATTGAGCTCAATGAGCTGATAGCTCTTTCCCAATTTCTCCGCCATTTGCAAGAAGAAACATGTAATTACTGCTCCGCACTTGCCGCACTTGCAAATAAGAGCAATTAGGGAAGAGGCCCCCGCTCAATCTTAAAATACGGCGCAGCTAGCCCGCAAGCCCACCGTAATCGAAAACCTTGTCTCCTTGTACACCCCATGCGCCTGTAAATGCACAAATATAGCCTTTCGCGTGACCAGTGTACCTCGTAATGGTGTAGTATTGCAACTCTTTAGTATTTTTAGTGCTCCAATGCTTCAATGCTAAGCGGTGCCTAGGCGTGTCCGGCCGTGCCTGCTCCATTCGTCTTTGCCTCTCTGACGCATCAGATCACCAGATTCCTTCTCTGCTCTTCTTTTGCCTTCTGTGCTTGTCTGACAGCTTACCTTGCATTTTTCGATTCCCATCTTCTCGACAGTCGACAGTCAACAGCCAACAGCACGACCTAGAGACTTTAGACTCCCTCTTTTCCTTCTAATATACATTCACACGACAGTATACCATATTCCTTGCACCAGCATTCCTCGGCGTTAGGTAAGCTACGTTGATTGATTTGTGTTTCTTTCGTTTGATTGAAGCGACACTATTCTTTTGGGGTTTGGCCTCTGTCACCGACTGCTGCGACGGCGACGGCGAGTGCTGGCTTTGGCGTCTGCATTCATCGCGAGTGCTGCGACTTGTATAGATCAGTTGCACGATTGTCCACCAAGTCAAGCCTCGCCTTGCCTCAACTGTCGAGTCTTGACTTTCAATCGCCAATTGCAGTCTTGGGCTACGATAACGTCTTTGCTTCGCTCTAGCTCGTCGCTCGTCGCCTCATATCTCGATCGCTTCAGCCATAGCCAGGGGCCTGTACCACCCCCTGCACTTGTGTCTGCGTCTCCTCTCCTCTCTGCCTCCCCCCCCCTCCTCCAATGATCACCGCCCCGTCACACCAGCCTCGCATCGGGATAACGGGCGTTTCAGCATTCAGTCGTTGAACCCGTCACTGCCAGACAGGAGGCTAAGACGCAGACAATGCCACTTTGGACGAGCTCTAGAGCTAGAGCTTACTTGCAGAGCTGCTAGCTGCGTGCCTGACCGTCTTCGTTTTGCTGTCTCACCTGTCCTTTTCTGGCTGTGGCTTGTCTGGCGTGTCTTACACAGCTGCATTCCTGAGCCGTCTCCGTTTTTGGTCACTGGCCACTGGTCACTGGCCACTTTCTAGCAACTCTTCACTGCTCATACTTACTCCTCTTTTGCTCATCGCGCTCTCTGACTTTTTCCACCTGTCTTTCTCGATTGCTAACGGCGCAACCTCTCTACAGAAACTACAGTTTCGACAACTCTTCCATCCCCCAACATCTCCTCTACACACCATTGAAGCATCTCCCTGCAACACCCATCGCGACATTTGTACGTCTTCTTGATTGTGCTGCGTCGAAGCATCTGTCCTCTGCGATCGTCTCGATCTGTCCGATCTGTCCGCTCAGCAACAGAAGCAGCAAGCAGAATTGCTGCCGCAAGTCAACCAGCTTCGACAGACCATTGGCGAACCACCACTAACACTACACCTAGTTATCTCGCGAACTGTCAATTCGACTGCATCTTGCATCCCATCTCCTACTCGATAGTTCACTCCCCAAACATCATAATGGGAAGCTTCGTTTTCACCTGGTACGTCGACTCTACAGATGGCGCCATGTCGGCCTTGCCAGCTTTGCTTCTTTGCCCGGTCTCATCGCAATCCCAGCATCGGCCAAAACAAGTCGATTGCAACGCATAGCCTCTACCTTCACACCTGCATCTACATCTATATCTACAACTGCTAACTATACAGGCCCAACGCCGCCGAAGAGGTGTACGTCACCGGCACCTTTGATGGCTGGTCCAAGTCGGCCAAGCTCGAAAAGGTCGACGGCATTTTCCAAAAAGCTGTTCAGCTGGAGGACGCCTCGTCCAAGATCTACTACAAGGTGCGTTTATCTCGAGCGGTGGAATTGCTGTCACCATCTTTCTTTCCAGCCTCTCTTTTCCGTCGCATTGCATTTTTCGCATTCGCATTGACTTTTGCACTATTGTCGCAAAGTACTTTTAGCCCCTTTCCCTTGCTCTATGCTCTTTGTTACCCTTCCCGTTAATCCATCACCTGCCCTTTCTCACTGCCTATCAATCCCGTATCAATCCCGAGCGAGCAGACTACCACTAGCTCTAGCTCTAGCTTTAGCTCACTTCAGTGACGAGAAAAGTGTATGGCGCGAGCCGGCTCATTCCCAACAACGCCGTATGCCGACGGTCTGGGCCAGCCACCTGCAGTGTCTTACCTTGTTTTAGGCTGGCGATGACGCACAGACTGCAATTGAGAGCCTAGCGCCACCTCAAGGCTGCGCCATTCCAGTGGGAGGCACACCACATTGTCAGGCCATCTGTTGTCCGCCCTTGCTACTCTGCGTATCACGGGTAGACAATGCAGAAAAAGCAAAGCAAACGATGACGGAACCATTCTCATTGTTCCCCTCCATTCCCGGCACTATTATTTGCCTGTTATCTGTCCCATGACTCTTCCCGATTACATCTCCTCATTGCTTTAAAGCACAGTTATCCTCCTTATTTGTTTGATTCTGATTTCATCTCTCATTCATCTGCCTTTTCACTTTACCACACCATCTCTCTGTTTACTCTATTTTGTTTACACTACAAACTGTACCTTCAATATCTAACATACTAGTTCGTCGTCGACGGTGAATGGGTTGTTGATACTGCTGCACCAAACGAAATAGACGAGTCCGGCAACGTTAACAACGTTCTGATTCCCGAAAACATCGTCGCCTCTATTCCCGTCACTGTCCTTAGCTCCGCCGCTCCTACCTCCACCACAGCCGACCTGGCAAAGGACGTTCCCCTGGAAGAGAAGGCCGATCCTATCTTCACTACCCCCGTCATCACTAATCCCATCGCTGTCGATCCCTCAGCTGTTGGTGCCGACTCCGTCTTCCTTTCCTCTGCCGCCCCTACCTCTACGACCGCCAACATTCTCAAGGACGTGCCGTTTGAGAAAAAGACAGAGACCGCCCCTGTGACTAGCACACCTCTTGAGCTCACTGAGCCCGCTGTCCCTGCCGTC
The DNA here is from genome assembly GCA_029299165.1 of Ophiostoma himal-ulmi. Classification (NCBI taxonomy): domain Eukaryota; kingdom Fungi; phylum Ascomycota; class Sordariomycetes; order Ophiostomatales; family Ophiostomataceae; genus Ophiostoma; species Ophiostoma himal-ulmi. The sequence goes on along the minus strand of JANSME010000003.1, from coordinate 1,113,175 downwards.
TCAGCTGCTACCATTAGCTCTGCTGCTCCCGAGTCAACTACTGCTGTTCTCGTCAAGGACGTTCCCCTCGAAGAGCCCGTTGTGGAGAAAACTGCCGAGCTGCCCGCCGAGCTCCCTGCCGCCACCGCAACTACTACTGAGATCCCCGAGGTGCAGTCCACTACCTCCAAGACTTCCGACTTCGTCGCGCCTATTGCCGCTGCTGCTGCTGGTGTTGCTGCTACTGGAGCTGCTGTTGGTGCTGCCGTTACTGCTGCTGCCAAGGATACCGTTTCCGATCCCGCCATGTCCGGCTCTTCCGACCTGCCCGGTGCCTTCCCCGAGACGCCTGCGACCGAGCTCAACAAGGAGATCAAGTTGATCAACCCCCTGCCCGCTGCTCCTGGTGGCATCAACCCCGTCAAGCTTGCTCCCGGCGAGCCCATCCCCGAGCACCTCAAGAATGCCGATATCAACGCCAACGTCAAGCTAGACCCCGAGTCCTACGCAAAGGCCGATGCTGCTATTGCCGGTGACTACTCTGCCACCTCGCTCCCCCCTGTCTCCAAGAACCTGATCCCCGAGTCGAGCCTGCCCATTGCCGGCGGCAACGACTTTCATATCAACTCGGTCGCTCCCGTCGCTACCACTGCTGCTTTGGCCGGCGCTGTTCCTCTGGAGAAGAAGGCTGTTGCCTCTTCTTCTACCGCTGCCCCCGTTGAGACTGCCTCGGTGCCCGAAGTTGTCAAGGAGAGCCAGATTGCTGCTGGTGTTGCTCCCGAGGCAAGTGCTATCCCTGAGGAGGTTAAGGAGAAGGAGCAGGTCGAGACTGAGCTCCTGCAAAAGGTCCCCGAGGCCCCTGCCACATCCGAGGGCACCACTAGCGGCACGTACACTGCTGCCGGTATTGTCGGCGGTATCACTGCTGCCGCTGCAGGTCTTGGTGCTGCTGCCTACGCTACTGCCACTTCCGCCAAAGACAAGGCTGTTGAGCAGGGCACCCCCGCTTTGGAGCAGGCTGCCGCGAGCCTGCCCGTGTCTGTTAAGCAGGTTCTGCCCGTTGCCGTCCAGGAGAAGATTGCCACCTCTGCTGCCACTGGCGGCGAGCCCATCACCACCAACATCCCCGCCGAAGTCAAGGAGTCTTATCAGGAGGGCGGCTTCAGCCCCGAGGCTGCTGCCAACACCGAGGCTGTTGCTGAAAAGTCGGCCGTCGAGTCGGAGCTGCTCAAGAAGATTGAACCTGTCGAGTCCGAGTCGGCTTCTGCCTCCAAGTCTGCCCCTACTGGTGCTCCCGTCGCTGCTCCCGCCGCCGCTCCTGTCGCCGATGCCGACTCTGCCTTTGTTTCTGCCCCTGCCCCTTTAGGTGTGAACGGCGGCTCCGAGCCTGCTTACGCTGCCCCCTCGACTGCCCCTAAAGCCCAGTCCAACCTTGACACTGGCGCACCGGCTGTCCCTGCTGCTCCCGGCTCGCCCGAGGCCGCCCACTCCACTATCCCTGCTGCCATTTCTTCGTCGGCACCCGGCGGCACTTCTGCCACTTCGTCGACGGGCGAGAAGAAGAAGAAGAACCGCATCAGCAGCTTCTTCCACAAGGTGTTTGACAGCAAGAAGAAGTAAAGTACTCTTTGTGGCTAAAACAATGCACTGCAATTTGAATTTAAAGCCTACTGCAGCTCTTATTCCCCATAATCCATGCTGTTTGGCTGTTTTTGTATAGCCCGCTATTCTAGGGCCATCTTTTGGTTTTTGTTAATTTGTCAATTTCATAAATCGATTGTCTTATCTTGTCGTTTTTTATTCCCTGGCTATCTATTGTACTTGATTCGCACATTGTTATCTACACTGCTGTTGTGTTTCATGCTTTATGTTTACTTCCTGTAACTGTTGTTGTATCTTGCCTGGCGGTAATCGGGGATGACGTCAAGGCACTTGGAATTGTACGAGCTAACTGGCCGTTGCAGTTCGTTCATAGAAAAGAAATCAATTATGCATTAATCAACCCTTATTAAGCTATGTTTATTTAACCTGAAAGACTGACTGTACCTTACTGTTATAAGTGCCAAGAAGCATCGGAAGAACAAGCTTTTGTGCGCCAAGTAGCCAGTTCAGCTCACTGCCCACTGACTATCTAGTTGCCGAGCGGGCACCGTTCACTGTGAATACAGACTGCTCGTTTAATGGCTGTCCGTTCTTTGGGACTTATTTTATATCATAGACCTTGAAGGTGCCGCAAAAAATTGCATGGTTTTAATTTAGAAGAATACCTAGCCTAGAATACAACCCAACTCACACTCGAGTATTTGCTTCAAGTGTTCCTTCCCCACGTTGGCCTGTACTTCTCTGCGTAGTTCGCTGCTGCTCAAAGGCTGGGGGCATGGGAGCGCGGAATTAGATGTGCCATGTGAAAAAAGATCTAATATTCAACATAATCATGCACCGAGAGAAGAATCTTCCTCACTGATAGGCACCGCTCGTACCATTCCGAAAGAGGTAGCATTCAAGCGAGAGACGCGTCAGCGGAAGAATAGAGCCTGGTTCGTATATACTATAAACTGCATATATCAGTTATTTGATAGTTGATTCTGGGTTTGAGGTTTGCCTTGTCAACATTGCTTCTTGCCCTGGATTTATAGTCCAGCTATATCCCGAAAAAATGCGCAATGTCTGTCCTCTGTCTCACATCTTTGCCTCGTGATTTGTTGACTATATGAGTGCCTTCATAGCTGTCGATGCAAAAGGCGAGAAAGTAGAATATGAAGGTAAAAATATGAAAAAAGAAAACAATCTTATCACATGGGGCTTTCCTCGGATCTAGCCTCATTTAGGGTCAATACAACCATGTATACCACCCATCCCTACGCACCCTTGACACTCTTGACACCCTTGACTTATTATAGTAACGACATCTCACCAGCCGTGAAGCTTGGTGCTATTGAAGCCTTTTCTACTAGCTAGAGTGCGGAATAGTACCTGGCACGAAAGATGGCGGCCGTGTGCCGTGATTCTTGTACGTAACATGTGCAGATAACTATCAACGGCAGATCGGGTGTATCAGCTATCACTTGACTGGAGTATTTATGGCTTGCAGACTTGCAAACAACGTGCCACGAGCCGTGCTTAGTTCAGGCCTGCCTATACGAGCTTGTCTACCTTGTGTTGCATAGTCGGGTTCCTCTTATGGGGAGTGGGCACGCCCGACAACTCTCCAGGACACATTTCATCTGAATAACTTGCACGGCCGAGTGTCTGCTTTTGGGCTGTGAAGGTTTCCCGTCTTACTCCAGGGCCTGGTCCCATATAGCTGGTCCACGCCTCTGGTAGGACATCTGTTACTTTGCCGCGCCTATAAAGGCACGTTTACATCCTGCCGCACGCTGCCTGTAAATCTCACGTTGCCCTTTATCTGATATTTGGATAAACTCGACACAGTTTTACCGGCTGACCTTGCTACGGCGGCGCCCGATAACACCCCAGGTGCCTGCTCAGATATCCGTCTCGCATGCCGACGTCGCCATGGTCACTGGCATTTTTCTGATATGAAAGACATTGACGATGGGGCGGACAGTGCCATTGTCGGTGCTATCCGACAGCTGCTGTTGCCGGCCTCGACTTTATCCTTGCCTTCTTCCTCAAAGACCGCCAACTTCCCGACACGCACAACGCCATCACGGATGAGGCCACGGGCCTCCCTATTGTTGTGGTTGGCTATCTTGGATCTGAAAAGGCGGCCGAGTTGACTAGAGAAAACAAAGAGGTTAGGCGCGCAACAGAGATCACGGTATAGCCAGTATAAAAGATAGCGGATATAGTAATGCAGGGAAATTTAAATCAGAGCAGCAAAACTGAATATCAAACAACAATAAACCATAAGAGCAAACTCCATTTCTCTATGCTAGGCAACATGTGTGTGTAGAAATAAAATAAAAAAAGCTGAACAAACAATACAAACAAAACAAACAAACAACAACGGAAGCCTCCAATAGAAAAACGTATCGCTTTCTGTAGACAAATATATATATATAAGCCAAATGTGGTGCTTTTGTTGAAAAGAGTATAGGAACGAAAAATAAAAAATATTATGGCCACCAATGGCCAACACTCACGAATGAGTAGCAATCAGTTGCTGGATGTTGTTAGTATAATATTCTCGAAAAACTTTCCATGCTGACAAGGATGCAATGTAGCAAAACTTACTAAATTTGGAGGGGGGCGACTTGGTCCACCTGGTACAGCCAGTTTCCATTGCCCTCCTCCGTAAGGAGCCAGTCGTAGGGGAACTGGACAACATGGCCCTGGATCATGTTGCACAACTCCTCGGCATCGGCTTTGGACAGGACCTCGTCCATGCCGCCCTTCTGGCCGCGGCGGCTGCCCCGCGTTGTTGCCCGTCTGCGCTTCTTGAAAGACCCTTGTGTTGTCCCTGCCGTAGTACCGGTCGTTGTCGTTGTCAGGTTGGGCATATGCTCTGTAGCTGTACCGGCAATCTTCTCCGACAGACGTGGCGGCTTCTCCTGCTCTGAAAATGTTGTGCGCCGATCCTTGCCCTTGCCATTGTAAGCCTTGGCATCGGGCTTCTCGCTGCCCCCCGACGTCATGGGAGGAACACTGCTATTGTCTTCCTGGCCGTCATGATCACAGGATCGGCCCGAGGCCGACTGAGGCCGGCGCTTGAATGCGTTGTCTGCTGCCGCGGCTCTCTCCATCTCCACCTTGGACGCAGCCTCGCTGGTCATGCAAGGGCCCATCTCAGTCTCGGACGGGTAGCTGTCCTTGGTTACTGGCCGGCCAAAACTGTCATTGCCAGCACTACCAGTGCGCTTCTCGTTCGCATTGTCGCCGTCTCCGTTGTTCTGCTTTTCACGGTTGTGGAAGTTGAATACAGCATTCGACGCCTTCTCACCAACAGTAGTGGCAGTCGCAAAACCTGCTGGGGTAGGCACACTGATGCCTGCACCACCTCCTGCAGCATGCCGGGCGTGGTCGTGGGGCTGCTGATTGGCGTTTGCCGACTCGGAGCGGTCAGTCTCGTCGGTTTTCTTGCGCGTTTCCATGCTCTCTTGGAAACGAGCTCCATATGCGATAAACTTCTGGAACTCGTGCCAGTTCGTAGCCTCCGAGTCCGGCAGGCAGCGGAAGACGCGGCGGTAGATCTTGGTATTGTTCTCGGCGACACGGTTCCACACGTCATCGTAAAATGCAGGGTCGATGGGGTCAATCATGCAGTCCTTGGTAATCCGGGCGAGGTGTATATTGGCAGCGTGAGGGTTGACTGGGCGGTCCGACGGGCCGCCAATATCGGTATCGTCTGTCACCGGAAGAGGAGGAAGAACACCCACGGGCGATGTGGGCAATTCCTTGGCACTAGGTTGGGGAGGCAGTACATCCTGGCTCACACCCATAGGCGAACTGGGTGTCAAGGTGTTGGACGTTCCAGGGCGTTTGCCGTTGCGATCCTTGGGCATCGACAGGAAGAGGTCTGGTACGCGTGTGCCCTCAAATGCGGTGGCCAAAAGAACCTCGTGGTCATTAACAACTGTAGTGTCTCGGAGCTTGTCCATTCCCTTGTTCTTAGCATGGGAATAGCGATCTTCACCGAGACCTTCAACGTCCCGTCTGCGGTCAATGTCGCCAGTAGCAGATGCCGAGTCCTGGGGCGCAGACGCCTTTGATGATACATCATCCGAGCCATATTCACGGAGATCCACGTCATGGTTGTAGCTGGCACTCCGCACAATACCAGGGAAGGGGTTGCTGCTGGATTCTGCAAGGGTTGCGTCGCTTGGCACTTCGACAGAAACGCTTGGCCGGTTGGCGGCGGCTGGAACCGAGTCTGACTGGACACCACTCTGGTCGTCGCCAGCATTGCCTACATCACCGGCCTCGGCCTCGCTGTACATCTGGTTCATCTCAGCTTCAAACTCGGCCTCGCGGCGCGCATCCTCCATAATCTCATCTGTATCCAAGCCAAGATGCTCCTGCATCAGACGAAGACGCAGGGTGTGCGCGAAACGGCCAACCATGTAGGGACGACCGGCCATGTGCGACGAGATCATATCTCTGTCCCGTACAATGGCAGCCGTCTCCGAATCACGGTCGCCAAGCAGGGAGCGCTCGTTGATGTTGGCGGAGCCGATCAGTGCAACACGGTCATCCACGATGATTACCTTGGCATGAATATACAGCTGCTCGGTTGTGAGGACACTCTTGTTGTTGATCTTGCCCCATTGCCGCAGGCTGAAGAACTGAATGTAATCCTCGGGCTCAATTCCAGCAGCACGTAGGCGGCCAAAGATGGAGTGCTCGCCACGGCAGATACTGCGATATTGGCATTGAAGAATCAAACGAACACTGGTACCATCTTGGTCGGCCACCGAGCTCTGGAAACCAGGCATCAACGGAATAATAATGACAGCACGCCAGTCTTCGTCGTTCTCGTGGGCACGGATGATACGCTCCACAAGAGCGTCGCCAATGCGGTTGACGATTTTGACGTTGAGGGTCTCGGTACTCGTGATGAAAAACTGGTTCTCCATGTACACGAAGTGGTCAGACTCCTCAATCATGCTGATGTAGGCATTCTGGATACTGCACTCAACGTCTGATATACCCAAAGACCAGTAGCATGCAGACCGCAGGATCTGCACTTCGCATGTGCCAGACAGGCCCAGGCTTTCAAGGTCCTCCTGGCGGTAGTCTGGCGGCGGCAGCAAGTACGGCGTAGGACGCGTCGGCTTGCGGCCACGACGAACATAGTTCCACCGTTGTACAAAGTGGCGCGTCAGATCACGGGCAGGTTGTCCGACGATTTGCATGCCGACATCGTGCCACGGCATACGGGGAATCTTGGTGCGATCGTACATCTCCTTGTATGGCTCGCGGAGACTGAAGAAGTCTTGCACGCGTGGGTTAGAGTAGTCCTTGCCGGGCCACAGCTGTGTATGGTCTGCATCCTTGGGAACGCCCATGTCGTCCATCTCAAAGCCAGTTGGCTTATCATCAACAAGTGTATGCTGAGGGCTATCCCAGCGGCCGAAGCACAAGTCAATACCACCAACAAAGGCAACGTCATGGTCAACAACACAGATCTTCTCGTGGTGGGCAAAAAAGAACTGGTTCTTCTTGAACTGATTGGGTGACCGTTGCACAAAGATATTGGGGTGCAGGTTGAGCAGGGAAAACTTGGTGTACTCGGAGTCGATTGGGATGGCGGCCTCGACATTTCGGTAGACGATGACGAAAATCTTGACACCTTCTTGTGCCTTGCGTTGAAGCAGACGGTCGAGACGCCACTTTTGACTGATACAGGCAGGCCGGCGCATGTACAGCTCAGGACTTAGCCACCAGTCGTGAATATAGATGACATCCTTGGCCATGGCGATGGCACGCGACACATTCCACATGTAATCGCGGCCGTCGACAAGCCACTGAGCAAAGACACCAGTGCGCACAGGGGCAAAACTGTCGAAGCGGTTACGACGGTGCCATGGTGTCTGCTTGAGCATGTCGACGATGGACTCTTCGAACTGTGTGATGAGGTGCTCATTGTGGCCCCAAAGGAGGACCTTGCGTTCGGCTGTGATCATTGTCATATGGTGCTTGTGGAAGGACTTTTTGCTTTTGGAAATGTCCATTTCTGCAGCGGCAATATTATCAATGAGCTTGCCGTTGACGAGCTTGCCTTTGACGAGCTGGTGCTTCTCCTTCTTGTGCTTGGAGATGATAAGAAACTTGGGGTCAACCAGGAAGACGTCGTAAATATTCATGTTCTCGGGCGACTCGACAACGGCAATGTAGCTCTGGCGGACAAGGAACCATTTGCGACTGTGGCGCTCGATGGCTGCGCCAGGTTTGATGATGGGCTGGATGGCACGCTTAAAGGTGAGCCCATTTGAAGCCTGTATGTGCATGTAACATTCCTTTCCGTGGTAGCTGCCTTCGGCAGCCAGGCGAACACCAAGAGCAGAGAGCTCCAGGAATCGGCAAAGACGGTTGCTGTCGGCACGGAAGATGAGCCAGTGGATCATCTCGTTGAGGTATTTCTCAACCACGCGCCGCTGCTTCTCGACGTACTTGCGCTTCTGTTCGGCGGCTGCATCCATTGCGTTGCTTTCACCCACAGCGTCCATGTCGGCTATACCAGACGAGCGGCGGCTCATACCCAAGACAGCCCCCATGCGGGACTTTTTCCGTTGGCGGTTAGCTCGAACACCGTCTGCATCAGTCCCAGTACCTTCGTCCGCTGTTGCATCGCCTGCGGTTAGATGGGCGTCCAGGATGGAGGCGGGAAAAGGGGCAGGGGCAGGGCCAGGGGCAGGAATAGGAGTAGATGCGATGTCAGCATCGCTGTGAATGCTGGCAGCGTCGTCCTCGTCGTCAAACCTCAGTCCACGCAATCCGCGGATGTAGGGAAACGCAGAGATGGGAAACTTGGGCTGCTTTGGCCGAGCGCCAGCCTGGAGCGTGTGCAGATATTTGTCATTTCTAGCGATTTTGTACTTGAAATGCATTTCCATAATCTCGCGAATGGTGCGCTTGACTGTCCACTTCATCCGACTTGGGCCGCTGCCATATTCCAGATCAATGATAAAGTTCCAATGGCGCTCCTTGTCATCGCCTGGTGAGGGTGTGCTATCGACGACGCGGAGTTTAAGCTGCTCGAGGAGGACAGGAATACGCTTATTACCGTGCTCGTCCCGCTGGATCATACTGGCGAGCATGAGTACGGCAGGGGCGCCAGCGCGTAGCTCGGCCATGAGCTCGGCGGACTTGAGGTAGTCGAATTCCTCCTTCTTTGGCCGGAAAGCTTTCAGTGTGTTCTTCATCTGGCGCCACTTTTGCACACCGTAGGTCATTGTGCGGTCCGTGGGGAAGAAGTTGCGCCGAGGAGTCAAAGCCATAGCATCACCATCCGAGATGCCACCGCCACCAAACACCGTGCTACGGCGAACATGGCGGGACACGCGGCCTGCGCGGGCTTCACCGTCCCCTTGCAGATCACTCCGGACAACCCACGATGTACCACGACGCCATCCATTGCCAGCCAGATGGTCGCGGCCTTCACCTTCTGACAAACCACCACGTTGCTCTCCTACATCTGGCATGGTTGATCGTCTCTGTAGAAGAAAATTCATCTGTCGACTTGATGGCATCGGTAAATTTGGTGTGGTGCTAAAGGCGCCAATGCCGGGAGAAGACGTACCACCGAGAGCGGACCGTGCCTTTTTATGATGGCGGTACATACGGCGCCGGCGGTGTTTAGTACGGTTGCCTCCATCGGTGACAGCCTCATCGGCTGTCTCTTCTGCGTCGGCGTCAGCTTCGTCGCCCGAGTCGGTGTTATCCGCGGCTCCGGCGTCGTTGATGCCGTTGCCGTTGCCGTCGCCGGCGCCGTCATTTTCGTTCAAGCTACGTGCAAATTGAGATCCGCGTGGTACAGTGGGAGAGCTAGAGGTTGATAATGGTGCGCTGAGGTCGTGTGTACTCGAGCCGGGTGTTCTAGGTCCGGGGAGACCACCCTGCACAGCCAGCGCCTTTAGTCGAGACATGAACTGTCTTGGCCGAGACGGGTTGTCCAAGGACCCTTGAGGTTCGTGGGATACGAAGGGCGGATCGATGACGGTATCTGCCTGTGAGAACTGGACGTCACGGCGTCGTGATAGCCCTGGGGTTGCTGGTGCTGACTCGACAGCTCCGTCCTCCAATACAACAGTTTGCCCAAGTGGCGAGTTTGCGTGACCATTGTGCGCAGCCTCTCCTGCTGGGGAAGGCAAATTACGGTGTGGCGAATCGGACCTAGACCAAATGCTGGGTGACTGTGAGCCGTGTGGCTGGCCACCATTGAGATAATCTTCGGCCTCATTGGCGAACTTTGACTGGACTGGAGGTATCATTTCCGATGGTGTCCTGATCTCTGGCTTGACAACTGTCGCAGAACCGTTGCTATTTCCATTGGGCACCGTTCCGTTGTTGTTTTCATTGTTGTTGTAGACGAGCTCCGGGATGGGGGGTAGATCCTTGTCTTTTGGTGGTACGGGCGGCGCCCCTGATGGTGACAGCTCGGGATTGCCGTCCTTCGACGCCGACATCGTGGGTGCGGGAGGTATCTAATTAGATGGAGGGCGAATGTAAGGTAGTGGGAGATGTCGCGCTCGTCGAGGCTGCCTATGGAAGATTCGGTCAGATGGGAGTACGGCAAGATGCATGCAGGCAGAAGCAATGTTTGACTGGTTGATGGTAGGCGAGGATAGTGAACACGAGGGGGGAAGGGAAGCAGCAACCTGAAGGCGTCGCCAAGAGCCACCGCACGTACCCAAGGCAGATTGGTCGGTGACCAGACTAGCAAATGGAGGACACGCAGTCAGGCCATGCAGCGTCAACTAGTTCACTGGGCACTGCAGAGAAGCAATTTGGTTGAAGGATGACGGCTTAAATGGCGTCAATGCCGGATGCTGGATGCTAAGATAGATGCTGTCCAAGAGCTGATGTGCGGCAAGGCCAGAGAGAGGGAATGGCGCGTTGTGTTTTGGGAATTCGACACGTTAGGGGAACGCTGCAATGCTTTGCACTTTGGGCGAATCGTGGAGTTCTGATCGAGCTCAAGATTTAGCTTTATGCTTCAGGTGTCGTCAACGTCGGGCAACCTTGAAAGTCGGAGTCGAGGTCGATGAAAGGGTCCGGGTCTGTCAAGTTGGAGCAGTCGGGGTGGATGGCTTGACTTGGTTTCAGGCCAGCAAAGTGCTACCGTATTATTGCTATTGTGATCCAGGGGTGGTTTACTGCAATAGGACAAGCCTGGGGGGGCTGCTTGTGGTCTCAGGCGGCTTTGTGCTTTGGGACTTTGAGCTATGAGCTTTGATGATGTCAAGAGTTGGAGATGGGAAGAGAGCTCAAAGGATAGGGTGACGGCGCCGTATTTCGCCTGGGAAAGCTGCTCACTAATAGATACAATATACTTTGTAAGGTGTCTGGATGCTCGGCCATCGTTCCTCCCTTTTTCGGATTCCTCGCTACTGTCATTTTGGTTGAAATTAAGGTGGCCCCACCAGTGATGTCAATCCACCGCACTAACGACTGCCGTAGCGAGCTCTGATAGGCCGCAGTTTGTTGTTGAGACCTAATTACAGCGGGAAGGTGTTATGCGCAGCGGAATGCAATGCATTCTTCAACTTTACGACTGTACACTTTGGGGAAGGAGCCTAGCAATAGCTCACTAGCATACTCCGTATAGAAGGAACAACGAAAAGGAGGAAGCATCGCCGGTAGTTCTTTCTGTTTTAAATTTGGACCTTCTCTTTCTGAAGTCCATATGGACTCGGATGTCTGTTTTCGGTTCGAATAGGAAAGTGCAAGCCGGTATACCAGATCAGACGGAAGGATCATGTTTGTGCACAGATCGTCATCGCAAGACGCTAATACTCGCTACCTGCATACGCCGCGTGATCCAGCAGTGTGCTGGTCTTCAGCAGTGAGGATCGGCTTACGGCACGTTGCAAGTTCGTTAAGCTTGTTTCGAGCTCACAGGCGTCGGGGAGACTCCAACAAAAGCCAAATTGAAATATGACGAATACGGCTGCATCAACGTGCCAATGAATATCATACTCGTAATCATGGAGGCCTGAAATTAACGACAAGGCTCGGCATAAAGATAATAGGAGGCAGTGTCAATACGGTCCGGTCATCAAAAAGTAAACAGTGTTTTTAATTGCAACTAACTTTCGCTGACGTATACAGCGGGATGCAAGAGTAATCACGTGCTTAGTCACGGTTACTGGGCGCAATTGGCGGGGTTCACCTGAACGCGTCCCTGACAGCACAGAAATGTACCAGCAGGCTGGCCGACGCGTCTCCATGCTATCAATCTAGCAATCTAGCATCGCATCGTCTTTGTGTGGTGACTTCACTGGCGATCCGGTAGAGACAGCCTTGCCACGACAAGCTCTATTTCTGACGACACCCAATTCCATTTTGGCTCACGACACTGCCGATAACATTCAGAATGCCTAGGTATTTTAATTCAGAGCACCGTTCTTCTGCTAAACAGAGTATCATTTTCTAACAACCACAGAGAAATTATCACCATCCAGGCTGGCCAGTGCGGCAACAGCAGTGAGTTCTCCTTCTATTCCAGAATTCTCCTATCGAACACTAACCCTGCTAGTTGGCAGCCAGTTTTGGCAGCAGCTCTGCCAGGAGCACGGAATCAGCCAGGACGGCAACCTCGAGGACTTTGCTACTGAGGGCGGCGACCGTAAAGACGTCTTCTACTACCAGAGCGACGACACCCGCTACATCCCGCGTGCGATCCTAATCGACCTGGAACCCCGTGTTATCAACGGCATCCAGACCGGCCCCTACAAGAACATTTACAACCCCGAGAACTTCTACATTGGCAAGAACGGTATCGGTGCTGGCAACAACTGGGGTGATGGCTACCAGACGGGCGAGAGTGTGCACGAGGAGATTATGGAGATGATTGACCGCGAGGCCGACGGCAGCGACAGCCTCGAGGGCTTTATGCTGCTGCACTCCATTGCCGGTGGTACGGGCTCGGGTCTCGGCTCGTTCTTGCTCGAGCGTCTCAATGACCGGTTTCCCAAGAAAGTGATCCAGACCTACTCCGTATTCCCCGATACGAGCAGTGCCGGCGATGTCGTCGTGCACCCCTACAACAGCTTACTGGCCATGCGCCGGCTAGTCCAGAATGCCGACTCGGTGGTTGTGCTCGACAACGGCGCACTATCGCACATTGCCGCCGACCGCCTGCACGTCCAAGAGCCTTCGTTCCAGCAGACCAACCAGCTGGTGTCGACTGTCATGTCAGCCAGCACGACCACCCTGCGCTACCCTAGTTACATGCACAACGACCTCGTCAGCATCCTGGCATCTCTCATCCCAACGCCACGCTCGCACTTCCTCATGACGGCTTACACACCCTTTACTGGCGACCAGGTCGAGCAGGCCAAGACCGTGCGCAAGACAACTGTGCTCGATGTCATGCGTCGTCTGCTGCAGCCCAAGAACCGCATGGTGTCAACAGCCCCGGGCCCTGGCGGCAAGGGCCGCAAGAGCTGCTATATCTCCATCCTCAACGTCATCCAGGGCGAGGTTGACCCGACCGATGTGCACAAGAGTTTGCTGCGTATCCGTGAGCGGCGGCTGGCAACGTTTATTCCATGGGGTCCAGCCAGCATCCAGGTGGCACTGACCAAGCGCAGTCCCTATGTGCCCATGAGCCACCGTGTCAGTGGTCTCATGCTGGCCAACCACACGAGCATAGCAACCTTGTTCAAGCGTATTGTGCGGCAGTACGACGGTATGCGGAAACGCAATGCCTTTATCGATCAGTACAAGAAGACAGCGCCTTTTTCCGATGATTTGAGCGAGTTTGACGAGTCGCGAGAGGTCGTCACTGATCTGATTGCAGAGTACGAGGCAGCCGAAAGCGGTGACTATCTCAGCGCACCAACCGACAAGGGCGGCTCAGATGAATAATCATGATGCTCTACGTTTATGTGTTTTGTCCTTTGCTGTTGTCTCGGTTTTCCTGTCTCCTATCCATGTAGTTATGATTCCCCTCATCTGACCCACCCCATTTTTCTTCGTCTTGTTATTATTGCATTATACCGTGTTTCTCTGGATTATGGCCGGCGCGTTCACTTTACAACTTTTAGGTATTTAGGTGTTTATGTATCCCGAAATCACAATAGAATGTTAGCATGGTATTTGCAACGTGAAGTATCATATGCATAATTCGGTCTGTGACAATGTTGAGATTGACTTTTCTGTGTAAATTGGTCTACTACCTATCACCATGATTTGCATTCCTTGCTACCTTCTGCTCATTATGTTGTAGCAGTCGTTATGTCGCTTTGATAAGGGGTGTTTTCGGAGATCACCGAATCTTAACTGGGTTGTACATTGTTCGAGGTGGAACGGCGGGACAGGCAGGCCAGGGTGGGAAATATCGAACCATAGAACAACAACCACAGCGACTAAGAAACACTCACAAAACCACGAAAAAGGCTCCAAATACAAACAAAAGAGGGGTCAGCAAGACAACACAATTGAAAAACAACGCCCAACAAAAGCCAAGTAAGAATGTTTCCAACAGTCTCATGGAAAGGCTCGTGTCTCCTTTGGAAGTCGTCAGTAGATGCAATGTATTTAGGGGGCACTGACAACATGCCTTGCAACGCAGCCTAATGGGAACCGTGGCCTCCCATAAAGTTAAATATGATGCCAGCGTCTTGGGATTTGGTACCTGTAAGATTGAAAGTGCTGCTGGTTGTCTTGGCTTGGGCAGGCGGTGCCCACATAGAACTTTTGAGGCCTTTGACTCCTGCAGTAACAGGCTTCACTGCCAGAGGTGATGGTGTTGGGGCAGGAACGTGAGCAGGGACAGGTGCCAGGACAGGTTGGGCCACCTCATTAGTTTGGGTTGTCGTGTCGAAGCCCAGAACGCCCTGTAGTCTCTTTGATGAACGGCCCGGGCTTGGCTGGAACGGCTCCGCATCCGCTCTAAGCACGCTATAACTTCGTTCCTGTTGAGGGATCACTTGACTGTCTCCTTGTACATTTTGTGCGTGCTGTGTACACTGAACAGGTGGCCTCGACTTCGTCTCAAACTTCTTTGCTGCGTCAGAAAGGGCTCTAAGACGCATGGGAAGCTGCACGGGTATTTCAGCATACTGCCTCAGGCGAATGATGTCTTCAGCCATGTAACGAGGACCACTAGCTGGGTCTGCCAGTGAGGTTTCAACCGGTGGCATGAGGACCTTTAAAAGTGTGGCTGCGGATTGACAATACTTTCCTCCGTTAAGAAGTCTCTCCGATGCTTCCACTCGTGAGATGGCCGTCTCCATGATTTCCTGGCCGTCTTCATTATCAAAAATACTCAAGACTTCGTCCATTGCTACAAGCGCGGGAAGAATGGTGCGCAAGTAAGACTGAATCATTCCTTGTGGGCTATCAGCGCTCTCTTTGGCTGGCTGGATTGCCTCCCGCTGTATGGAGGTATTGACACCAAGAGGATTCTTGTTCTCGGCCTTTGGCTGGGTGGCTGCAGTACAAGCTTGCTGGAAGGGAGAGAATTGGAATCCAGGGTTTGCATTCTCTTTGTCTGACCTCGAAGTCTCAGACCGCGGCTGCGTAGGGGAGGAGCATAAAGACTCGAGATCCATGGCATACGTCGACAATCGGCTGGTTTGAGTGCACTGGTTTGGTGTGTTGCTGTCTGTAGACTGTGACAAATCAACCAAATCTGATGCCATCTGGACAGAGCATGGCACTGGTTCTAGTACACGTACAGGAGAAGCTGTCACAGTGGGAGCTGTGGTAAGCATGGTGGCAGGAACTGGAACAGCAGGAACGGTGTCAGCAGAAACTGGAGCAGTAGAGTTGAGAGTGCCGGTAACAGATGGCTCAACCGACGGGGGTTTTGCATCACTCTTGTTGCTGTGAAGGTTTGTGGTCTCTGCGTTGGTATTCTGCACAGTGCTCGCAGGAGTCTGTACGGCAGCACTTGTGACAGAAGTCGACTCTGTGATTGGTTTTGTTGCGTTGGCTTTGTTGTTGGCCGCTTGCGCAATGCTCTGCCGTTTCTTCTGGGTGAGAGTCTTTACAGCCTGCATAAACTCGACCATCTTGGTCTGTGGGCCAAAGTCGAGTGCAGTTGTTGTGACAGATACCCCATCCTCTTCTCTGAACTGCAGACACAATTGTGTGCTAGTTGTGAGGTAGTTGAACATGCTCATGAGCGGGTACTGGAGATACACTGACCCCTCCAGGTAGACATGAAGAATGTCAGCCTCCGTTCCTGGATTTTCCACAATAAAAACGGCACCTTTGCCCTTGGCCTGCCGGTCTCCAACCTGAACTTCAACTTTGTGAAAGTACTCGGGAGGCTCGGGGTCAGGGGAGCGTGGTGCCCGGGGAGGATCTGCTGCCGGGGGGAGGGGTACTTGTGTTGTAGGTGGCGGTGGTAGACGCGGTGGCTGAACAGCTGCATGGTTGATCTTGGGCGGGAAATGCTGTGGAGGCTGAGTGCGTCGCGTAGGGCTTGGGAAGGTCGGCAGAACTCTGTGGGTAGGTACACTTGAACCGCGGGCATCCTGGGAGCCCAGGATCGGCATGCGAGGCGAGTGAAACGGCCTTGGAGAAGTGTTAGAGTGGTATTTTTGGATGTGGTGAGATTGGTAATCTACACTATTGCTTGCATACCTTTGTTGGTTGAATCCGCCACGCCCATGCTGAAAGCCGCCAGCTGCAAATGGATTTCTGCCTTCTTGGTGAGAGAACGAAGGTGTCGAGCTCAACGCGTGGAGTCTCCCACCACCGATACGGTCTAAGCCCTTGACCATCTCGGCGTCGTCGTCATCAAATTCGCCCCTTTGGATCGCAACTGCATAGTCAGTATATAGTACAGATGTGAGAGATGCAAAGGTGGCATACCAGTCCAGCGATTGGCTGCGGAGATGGGATTTCTGGGGTTGGCAACAGGCCGCCTCACAGTAGGGATAGCATTCTGTCCGGGGCGTAGACCCTGACCCCGTTGACCATTTTCTAGCTCGAGATCATCAACGCGTCCCAATCCAAGGTCGCTCTGGGTGGCTGCGTTAGTACAGATTCTTCGGCGTAGTTGATAAGTCCAACTTATTCGGACTACTTACTCGCATTGCCTGTACGATGGCATCAATGTCGGTAGCCATTGTGTGGAAGTGACCGCTCAAGCGTCGGGATTGGCGGCTGTGATAGTGTCAGTCCAAGTCTTTTATTTTTCGTTTCTTATACGCAAACGCATCGTCTCCTTGCTTGATGCCGGCCAGTCTTCCGATGGTAGTGAATGGGAACAGCGTGCCCAACTTTTGCTCTGGGGTATGAATAATGAATAGAAGCAAGTGAATGTGCGATTTTTTCTTACTTGATGATAGGTTGGACAGTTTGGAGCCAGATTTTGCTGTGTGATGTCTTAGTTGTGACAGTGAGAAAATAGGAGCAAGTCAAGATCTGAAAATATCATGACACGCACGACTCCTTTATATGCGCCTTCTTTGACAGGAATATTTTCTCGAAAGGAAGGCGCGAACGAATAAACAAACACAAATGCATCTATTTAGTAAGACTTGCCACGGAGCTGGCTAGTGAGGAAGGAGCTCCCGACAACGTGGCCGTTCAAGGAAGGTGCGACCAGTATGTCGTGGACACCTTCCCATGATGCAGCACGAGGCTCACATCTAGAAGATGCCATGCAAAAAGGCATAAATGTGTCATGATGCAGTAGTTGTGGCTAAAGTTGATACACCTCAAAGCGATGGCCATGGTTTGGACTTGATAGATTAAAGGTGCAAGAATATGAATATTTCTTGTGAGACAAACTGTATTATTTCGTTCTTAGATATTTTATTTTATTTTATTTATTGTAGATATATATAAATATATATATCAAAAAAGTACAAATAAACGTCTGGTTGAAGTTTCTTAATTTCATATGTTCTCTGTTCAGAGTGCTTCGAGTTTTGAGGGAATCATTGGTACGAAAGTAGCATTCATCTGAAAATCTTTACAAAATTCCTGCAGAAAAATGACGGTAATATATGAACACATAGATATTGACGAGGCTCTGTAACAAAACGTCTAGTAAGCGGATGAGTGAAATACAATATTCTATAACTACTGAATCAAATTTTTAAATTCATATGTGGTCTAAATGCAATCTGATATGGTATCGAGTTTTATATGTAAAACTCGAGAGTAGAGAATGGCCATCTTGCATTCTTGCATCGTTGATCCTCTAAACATACAATCAGAGCCTCATATTCTCATACCTCATCCCAAGACGCCTGCCTTCTTCCGTCTTCTAGAAATACTCTTTTGGCTTTCCCACACCGTTTCAGAATCTTAACAAGACATGGTTACAGCCAGCCATAATGATGATCGCCATCAACGCTGGCATCGTTGTTGCCATTGCCGTTGCCGTGACTCACAGAGCAAGTCGGACGAGATCTCCATATTCCATGCAACAGTTGAATAATTGAGAGCCTAACACAGTACGCTTTGCATGAAAACAATTTCCAGAGCACGACAGTCTAGATATCGTGGCTGGCTGCTATTGCTTGCTCGGTGGTGCCGTTTGTTTGTTCCCCTGACTGGGCTCTATAGAGTAAATAGTGACTCGTTGCTGGGGAAGCCGCGCTCTTCACTGTAGTCATACAGGATGAATTACCCCACTTTTAGCTCATTGGCCGGTATGTAGCCACTTAAGAGCCAGCGCTGTTATGACCCCATGATCTGATATAGCCTACATTCTTCCAGTGTTTCGGGTTTGCAGTTCTTTTGGCTTCTCCTCTTTCTCATATGCTCATGGATGCATCTCTGCATGTGCAGGGGCTCTGAAGCATATAAAGAGTAACATACCGGCCCGTCACTGTGGGTGACGCAGCTTCAAGTTGCCACAACAAACGGAACAGAACAGAACAAAAGAGAAACGGGAAACAAGAAACAAGGAATAAGGAATAAGAAATACTCGTAAGAAACAGAAAACACGCGTGTGTATGTGAGCTATGTAGCCACAGAGATTCTCCGTATATATTCCGTAGTCCAGACTGTTCATTCAGCTGATTGTGTTGTCATTCAATATTTCACCCTACCTTGCGTTCATTTCTATCAAGTTACACTCTGTCCCATCTCAACAGTATCTCAATTTCCCCAAACTCGACAAAGACGGCCAATGCGAGAACAATTCAATTAGCCCTGTCCTTTCCCATCACTTGACACTGCTGCTTACTCACTCGCCACGGGTTATTGTTGCCTCTTGCTATTTGGAACGTTACGCAAAAACACGTGACTGTATTTAAGACAGGTACGAAAGCAGAAAGAACGACGTCAAGACTCGCTCTGAGAGGGGGGTAAAACAGGTGCAACAGAGAACAAAGGAGGGGCTTGTAAGCCTGACCAATAGAGGATCCCCATACGGCAAAGACCCACTCTTTTGACGATATGATCCGCATGTCTCTGAATTCTTTCTAGTTCTCTTGCGCCTGTGTCTCGCTCGCTGCCACTAGAGTCTAGCAACTAGTCGACCCAACAGAGCTCTGTTGCACCATCATCCACTAGTCCTAGGCTCTCACTTACACTGGTTCTTCTGCAGGTCACTTCCTTCCAAAAATTGTGTCGTCCTTCCTCATCCGCATCCTCATCCTCATCCTGATTTATCGTCCATCCTCCTCGACTCTTTATCTACCAACAAATCATCCTCGAACCACAAACCACACACCGACTCAGCATCAAGCCAGCACACAACACAGCCAGCTGTCACGTTCGTTCTTTCGTTACTCACACTCCAATAGCTGTGCCCCCCGGCCAAATACTATAAAGGACCGCTACACCCCTCCGCCCCTCCCTGTCTGTCTACTAATAGTCGACTGCCACACCCTTATAATTCACATACACTCACTCGTACACGCCTACATCCAATCCGGCTGTCAACCCAACTTTCCGATAGTCTCTCATCACCCGTTATCTTTCGCCACTCCCTTCTCCCCCTGAACATCGACTTGATATCCGGCAACCCAACACCTGAGCTATCAACATCATCCGGCACCGGCCACAAAATCATTCAAGATGAATCCTCTCCAGAAGAACAAGATTGATGTCAGCGTAAGCACTGCTTTCCTCAGTACAAAGTACAACCGGAACGAAACAAAATCTCAAACTAACTTGTGCCTTCAGTCTCTCTCCCCCGAGGAGCAGCGTCTCTTTAGACTCTACGGCAAGCTGCCCAGCCGTTCCGACCACTTTGCCAAGCATCTCAAGGACCGCAAGTACTTTGACAGCGGCGACTATGCCATGTCCAAGGCTGGCAAGGGCGATGGTGTCGATACCGGCACCGTCGGCTCGCAGCACCCTGTCCCCGAGAAGATTCCCCACCTGTCATCACCACCGGCCACAAGCCCCGGCACTAACAGCCACCACGGCAGCATCTCGGGCCCCAGCACAAACGGAAGCAGCGTCGGCGGCATCACTCTGGGCATCCCAGGATCCAACAACCACCCACTGCAGCCGGCCGGCAGCCCTGTCAAGGAGAGCAGCTTCCTGAACCAGGAGACAAATGCCGCTGACCTGGAAGAGGGTGCCGCTGGTGCCGTTCACCAGGCTGCCTCGATCCCCGTCGCAGCAGGCCAGACTGAGAGCATCCCCATCCGGCGGTAGAACCCGTTCCAGGTCTAGTGCTTCTCCTTCTCTCCCCATTTCCTTGACAGCGACAATTCATTTTTCAAAAAAACAAGCACAACTGTTGCGGTTGAGGATCTTGACGACGTTATGGCCCGGCGACGACTCTTTGTACGCTCTGTTTTAGTGTTCTTTCTACTGTTATTCTATCCATTTATTTTGAGCTTCCCATTTTTTCTCTCTTGTTCTCCTTTCTAGTATCGCTATTCTGCTCTTTACTTTTCTCAGCTTCTTCTATTTCTTGCATATATTCTTCCTCAGGTGCGCAATGGTATGCTCTTCGGTTTCTGTGTTTGTGTTCCATGTTTGTGTTCCATGTTCCATGTTCTATCAGTCTTGTGTTTACTTCCATGCTATTGTCTGTTAGGCAACCATCTGTACCGAAACTTAATGGATTCCAAACGGAAAAGCAAACTGCAAAGTGGGATTGCGCACAAAAGTAATATTATTCAGTTTGCTAACCTGTCCTGTGCTTGCTTTCTGCATTCTTGCCATCCGAAATTGTCCAAATAGCAGCAACAAACTTTCATTATAACACATCTATTGCAGCGCAACGGCTGCTCATACCAAATAGGATACTCGTAATTTTTATCCTATCAAGAGTCCTATATAACTGATCCCATTGCCATGATTTGTCCCTAGTATCCTTATCCATGTCATAAAGAAGTTCCCATTGTCGTAAAATATAACAAAAATGACAGTATTTGCATTGAAGACGATTACAGCTCCAGAGCCTTCTTGGCCATGGCGAGGGCACCCTCGAAAGTGCGGTGGCCGCCAATGAAGCCGGCAGCGTGCACAAACACAGCACCGGGCTCGACTGTGCCCTCCAGGATCTTGTCAAGCTCGCCGTCGCGGTGGCCGCGCCATGCCTCGGGCAGCGGCTTGCGGCTCGTAAACGAATCCTTGGCAGCAGGCACGCACTGCACCCGCCACCGCTGCTCGTTGTCGGGGTACAGAACATAGACAACCTTGGTCTCAACGCCGGTCTTGGCCGTGGCCTCCTCCTCCTGCGTGTACAGGTGGTCCTTCCACGGGCACGACTGGCTGCGGAACACCAGCAGGCGGCCGGCACTGTCAAACTCGGTGCGGGCCTCGAAAGCGGCCTGGACCAGGCTGCGTGCGGGCAGCCAGCCGTTGACGAGATAGTTAAGCTCGCGGTCAAACTCCTCGCCAATGCGGGCGCTGGCCTTTTCAAAACGGGCGTCCTCCGAGGCTTGGTCCTGGTCGACGTCGTTCCAGTTGGCGTTGTACCGGCCAACAACAGCGCCCAGTGTGAAGCTGCCGTCGGTGAAGCGCTTGGTGATGCCGGCAGCGGCAATCTCGGCGGGGTCGTAGGCGTCGATACCGTTGTCGTGGGCATCGAGGGCCTCGATGAAGCCGGCGTACAGCTTGTTGTAGAGCATATCGATATCAGAGTCGGCAGTGGGAACCGCGGCGGCAGCACCAGCGGCAACAGCAGAAGTGACAGCAGTACTCTCGCTCAGACGCACACTGCGCTCAATGATGCCGCGGCCAAAGTGCATGTAGACAAGGCCGGCAGACGACAGCTTGGTGGCACGGCCAGGGAACGTGGTGGTGAAGCCGCGCTGGTGGTGGTCGAAGCGCAGCTTGGCAGCATCGTACTCGCCGCCGACGTCGACAACCGTGTGGCTCTCAGCCAGCACGGCAGGGTTGCGAGTGCGCACCAGAGCTGCACCGGCGTACTCGGGGACATGACGGCGCAGCATGTGCACGGCCAGAGCCTCGTCGGCGTGGAAGTGGCCATTGTGGGTGGCGATGGTGATGGACGACGAGTCCGTCTTGAGACGCTTAGCTGCCTGGTCTGCCATTTTAACAAGTCGTTGTCGGATGCTAACAAACATTCAACAGGCAAGATACAGACGGTGAGGATGTGTTGAGGACCTAAATGTGTTTGGCCTCAATCTACTGCAACTTTGCGCCTTGCATTTTTATTTATTATATTTAGTGCATCTTTTAATAATTAATTCGTTCAGAGCAGCAGAGAATGCTGTATCTACGCTGCCAGGCCAATAGCTAGGTGCTGATTGGCGGGTAGGAGGGGTGTTCTAGAGCTTGGGCAGCTCGCCGTCTTTGGTACAGGCTTCAAGTTGTGGCACGTGCAGTGTCAGGCGTTACTACACGAGAGCTTACGTGAGCTCGCGAGTGGGTCGGACACCACAACCCACGGCCAATGGCAATGCGCGCCAGGGACGCCTCAGAGGAAGCCTTTTGGCGTAATAACAGCTTCTGTCTTCTCTACGGCTCGTGATGGGAATGCCTCCTAGCGCGGCGAGGTTCCAGTGTCCAGTGCTTGCCTTTTTGGCGGATTCCGCGTGTTTTGCTTTCCCTCCTAGTTTTGAGCAACTGTGCCCCTTTTGCACGCCTCATCTTCATCCAATCTTGTCATCAGTTCGCCATCACCCCTGGATTGTTGTCTCGTCATCTACCGCGTCGTCCTTTGAAATCCGCCTGTATCATCGACTTTTGATCAATCCCTTTTTTCCACCGTCTCATCTTCCGGCATCACCACATCACCACATTCCTCATCCGATGTCCATCACACATTGAGCCACTAAACCCTTCGACCAGGGCACTCATCGCCCGCCCGTTTTCCTTTTGCTTGTTTTCTTCGCGGCCTTGATTAGTATCATCAAATCTTGTCGCATCGCAGCGCATTGCGTCCCCATCTCTCCACCTTATTCCGGCCGCGACAAAACCGCCACAAAACAACGCACATCAACACAACCAGCGTCATCTAAGCTACTATGGATAGTGACATCAAAATGGAGGAGCCATCAGCTCCTAATCTAAAGCACGCCGATGCTTCTCCGGCGGCCGCGAGCGAGCCCGTAAAGACCAAACCGTACCGGTCTTGGAAGAAAAAGTATCAAAAGATGCGTGTCGCTTTTGACGACAACATGGAGGCAAACGAGAAATTACACAAGCAGGAGGTCATCGCCCTGCACACCACCAAGCGCCTGGCTGTTGAGATTGAGTGCGTATTCCCGGTTTCTGGATACCCATATACCGTTTCTATCTCTTCTTGCATTGACTAACAAATTACTTCTAGCCGCATCCTTGACCTTCTACTCGACATCAACAACACACCCCAGATTCCAGCATCGAAGCGCATCGACCTCGGCATAGATCGCAAAGGGTTCGGCAGCCTCGATATTGACACTCCTGGCGGCTGGGAGAGGCGGTATCTAGACAAGAACAACCTCGACACTCCTGGCCTTGAAGCACCCGCGAACTCGCTCAGAGATCTGATCAAGGAGGTTCCGCACATGGACCTTGCGACTGTATCGAAGCGTCACCCTGAACTCTTGCGTGATCTTGTCCCCAATGAGAGCAATGCGCGTGCCTTTGCACCGCCTGACGACTACTCGATTCCTCAGCCTTGGAACCAGCAGCTTGTGCCCCCTCCGTCTCAGCCCCAATCCAAGGAAAAGGCTGTCGAGATAAAGACCTACCCCGAGAGCTTCCTTACAGCCGACGATGTGGACAACTACCTGTGGGAGGTCGACCGCAATGTCGCTGCACGCGCTCTCTTGGCTGGAGCCCCGGCACCACCGATGGTCCCGACTTTGGCTCCGTTTGCCAACCTTCCCGACATGAAGGTATCTGCTACTGCAAAGAATGACAGCGGCTGGGATGAGTTCTTCAACCGCAGCATCACCAAGGCCGACCTGCCATCGATCATGACGTCCTCGGCGGCAACAGCCACCCGCGACGGTATCCTGCACAACCCGACATCGGTCTACAACTGGCTCAGAGAGCATGCGCCCAAGTCGATCTTCCTCCAGGAGGGTGAGGCGACAGCAGCAGCTCAGGCAGCAGCAGCAGCAGCCGCACTCGCCGCGGCTGGTGACAAGGACGGGGCATCATCGGATAGCTACCACCACTACGCACATGGTACTAACGGCAATGGTGTCGGTTCCGCCGGTGGTTCTGCCTCGGCACGAAAGCGCAAGAATGCCGCCGCCGACAAGCCCATCAAGACGGAAAAGACCGACAAGGCTGATAAGCCGCCTCGCGGTGGCCGTGTAAGCAAGCGGTCATCCATGGCTGCAGGCGGCTCTTCGCTTGCGCGTGAGCTGATGCCGCCCTACGACGAGGCTGATTCCGACGACGGCTCTATCGACCCGTCAACGCCACGCAACGGTGCCACTTCTGCGGCTGCTAGCCGGGGCGGCAAGCGGAAGCGCACGGCCGATGACGAAGCTGGCTACCGTTCCAAGGCAGGCACCAACGGCACTCCTGCTGGTGGAGCAGCACCGTCGTCTTCCAGCCGTGCCACTAAGAGAAAGCGAAAGAGCGAGGGTGGCGGGAAAGACGACGATGCAGAATCTGTCTCTGCTACTCCCGTGGCGTCGAAGAAGCGCCAGCGTAAGAGCGATGCAGCAGCAGCAGGCGCTGACACTGAAGGCGATGGTGTACCTGAAGCGGCAGTCGACGCAGATGGCGACGATGTCCCTGCTGGTGGTAGTGCTGGCGACGAGGATCTAGGTGATGCAGCATCATCTGCGGAGCGCGGCAACGAGGATGGCAACTAGAAACTGAAGCCTACTCCAGCGGTGCCTCGCCGGTTGCCTAGAGTGAGAAACAAAATTCCCAAACTTTGGTAGAATTTGCTTGTCAAAAGGACATGATTTCTGGGGCGTTTAGGTTTTGTTTGGATGTTTGGAAGGGCTTTCTTGTATATTATATTATATCTTTGTTCTTAGCATTGTTTTATTGTTTTTATTTTATCTAATAATATTTTATTTTCATCTATACGTACAAGAGTGTCGCTTAGAGTTACTACTGAGGCCGTCATCATTCAAATATACTAGCTCATAACGATAGATTGAAGCGTCACATCACACAACAGTACGGAAGCACAATAGTTTATTCTGAGTTTATTCTTAATTTATTCAAGATATATATACAGGGCAGTATCCAAAGTGATTTGGTCGGGGAGGTTGTAAGTGATGTTGGGTAGGTGGTTTATATTTAATTTGAAACTGTATGTTTTCAACGTTGAATGCCGTCATAACTATGGATATAGATGGTGTGTAAATGAGAGGAAAGAAAGAAACAACGACTTTTTAGGCTAGGCCATTATGATCGGTTGCTCACTTTTTACAGCTTCTCCTGGAGGCTGGCGCGGAAGCGGCGCTCGACGGCGTTCAGGTACTCGGTAGTCGTGACGTAGTCCTCGCGGGCAGTTTTGCCACAGGCCAGAGCCAGATCCTTGGTCATGATGCCGTCCTGGTCGACAGTGTCAATGCAGGCACGCTCGAGAGCGTCGGCGAAAGTGACAAGCTCGGGGGTGTTGTCGAGCTTGCCGCGCTGGGCCAGACCACGAGTCCAGGCAAAGATGGAGGCAATGGGGTTGGTCGAGGTCTCGCGGCCCTTCTGGTGCTCGCGGTAGTGACGGGTGACGGTGCCGTGGGCAGCCTCAGACTCAAAGGTCTTGCCGTCGGGGGTGATCAGGACCGAGGTCATCAGACCCAGAGAGCCGAAGCCCTGGGCGACAATGTCGGACTGGACATCACCGTCGTAGTTCTTGAGGGCCATGATGTAGCCACCCTTGCTCTTGATCATCTGGGCAACCATGTCGTCAATCAGACGGTGCTCGTACCAGATGCCGGCCTTCTCAAAGTCTCCCTTGTAGGTCGACTCGTACACCTCCTGGAAAATGTCCTTGAAGCGGCCGTCGTACTTCTTGAGAATGGTGTTCTTGGTGCTCATGTACAGGGGAAGGGCCTTGGCGAGAGCCAGCTTGAACGAAGCGTGGGCAAAGCCCTGGATGCTCTCGTCAGTGTTGTACTGGGTCTGGGCAACACCGCCGCCGTTCTTGAAGTCGTAGACGGCAATCTCCTCGGGGGCACCGCCGTCGGCGGGGGTGAAGACCATCGACAGCTTGCCGTTGCCGGTGATCACGCGGTCCTTGGCGCGGTACTGGTCACCGAAAGCGTGACGGCCAATGATAATGGGCTTCTCCCAGCCGGGCACCAGACGGGGAACGCGGGGAATGACAATGGGCTCACGGAAGACGGTGCCGCCAAGGTGGTTGCGGATGGTGCCGTTGGGGGAAAGCCACACTGGACTGTCAGTAAACTTGTAGCAAAAATAAAATAAAAAAACAATACGAAACAAATAATGATAATAAAACCAACTTACTCTGCTTCAGCTTAAACTCCTCAACACGGGCCTCATCGGGAGTGATGGTGGCGCACTTGACACCGACCGAGTACTTCTTGATAGCCTCGGCAGCGTCCAGGGTAACCTTGTCGTTGGTCTCGTCACGGTACTCAAGGCCGAGATCGTAGTACTTCAGGTCAATGTCGAGGAAGGGCAAGATCAGCTTGTCCTTGATGTTCTGCCAGATGATACGGGTCATCTCGTCACCGTCGAGCTCGACGACGGGGTTGACAACCTTGATCTTTTTGATGGGGGCCTCAGAGGCCATGCCGGCTTTCTGGAAAGACATAGTAGCAGAGATAATGGTAGGGCGGGTGGCGAAAGAGGTGAGGGCAGCAGATCTGCGAGAGACAGTGTTGGAGGTAGATGAGGAGATGGTAGAAGCAAAAGAAGAAATGTTGGAAGAGAAGGTCTTGGAGGCAAGGTTAAGAACCGGGCCGGCAGCAAGAGCCCGTCTGCTAGCAACAGAGGACCGGAGAAGGAGGGAGTTCATATTGGACTAAAGAAGGGGGTGGTGGGCGTCGTCGAATGAAATCGAGAAGATAGCTGGGGAAAGGGTCCAGAGAATGTGGGAGGTGCCGAAGGGGTGTTCCGGGGGAGGCGTGGGAGTCGAGGATGATGGCACGCGGGCGTTTCGAAATGGACCCGACGCGATTGGATCTGGAAATGATGCGACACGAGATACAAGGATCAAGCTGGCGAAGGGAAGTTGCAAAGAGTGTTAGCCGAGGAGTGCCGCGGTTATGTATGTTATGTATGTCTAGGCGGAGGAGCAGGCTGGCGAACGGAAGTTGGCTTGTGTTGCGGAAAAAATATACTAACGACCGCTTGGGGGAGGGGGTGCAGGGTAAGAGATAAAGGATAAGGAAAAAGTGTAGCGTCCAGGGCTGCCATGTGCGATTGTACAAAGTAGTGTAGCTCGCGACGATGATTCAACGCGGTTCGGAATGGTTACCGCCGGTCTAGTGACGAAAGGGGGGTGTTATTATGTCATACATACGGAAGCGGTTCGGCAAAGCGAGCTGGAGGTTCGTTTGATGGGGAAACCGAATAGGGTTGCTGGTGATTGCAATTGCGTTTGCGATTGACAGGTCGTGAAGAAGCGACAAAAAAAAAAGAATGCTATGTCTGAATGGTGAGCAGGGCGATGTCTTGGGCAAGGTGAGCGGCGGCTTCTTTCTCTTATTCAATACACATGCGATGCGACATCGGCGTCATTTGCGTTGTTTTCAAGCCGCTTCTTTATTTTTTTTTTCTTTGCCTTTTGCCTGGTGAGTCTCATTTGGTGGATTCTTACTCTTTTTTTTTTCTGCCTTTTTTTTCTGTCTTTTTTTCTCTTTCTTTTTCGATTTAATTTCTCTATTTTTGGTGCCTGTCGCGGTTTATATCTCCACAAAAAGCGGCGAGTTGTGGAATTAGAGCTAGGCACAGTGGACACAAGTAGACCCAGTGGGTTTGGCTGATATCGTTGCGGTTTGTGATATGGAGTAGGTAATAGGATATTGAAACAGTGACGTTGGTCGATGAGGCCGTTTGGTGATATTTATGGTCAGATTCGAAGATGTAGTTGTTTCTGTCAAGATTGGGAAACCACGGACCGTACCGAGGTTATTTATATACCTCCCTACCTCGCAAACTGGTTTGTGCTATACGGAAAGAACGATACTTTATACTTGCCTTGTTTGCAATGCCGTCCCTTCCTGCTAGCCTGTACACATAGCCGTGCCTTCCTTGGATCCCTTGAAGTTTACTACGGTGAAAGCATCAAGTCAGTCTTGCTAATTGGGGAAGGCGCGATGCCGTTGGCTACCTGCTCAATACCAGGTCAGAGACAACGCGGGAGGAAAGAGGGGGAGGGGCTACCAATTGGGTAATACTGAATGTGTGCAGGGGCACCCACGGGGCACACGGTTGCGGGGAAAGCTACTAAGAGCATGGCACCGTCTCCAAGACTTTGAAATGCAAGGATAACAAAGATCATTGGAAGTAGCAATGAAGTGAATTTGGCGCGAGATGAGCGTAGCTCGTTTTTTTCCTTTTCGTGCGAAAGCTACTGCTACTATGTTATGCTGCAGTTCCCCACATTTGCTCGACCGCTCCTTCCCCGTTGATTAGTGTATTACAACCACACAACATTGACATCTGCCCACAAGGCTCGCAGGGACAACTGTTTCCGGAAGGAACTGTCATGCACGCCACACAACCGGCGACAGAGCGTATGTACGACGGACTTCGGAGTGCTCTCCACAGTGTTAACGCATAAATTATGTAATCACACTATATAGACCATGTTTGGCCATTCCGAATTTGAATACAGCTATCTCGATGAGATAGTAGCTAGATTTAAGAGCTTTATATATATATATATCAGACATCTTGGATCGTACATATATTTATTGCGTTTGCGGTGCGGCACCTCAAGGTGGTACTTGAATCAAATGTTGAATTTGGTATGAGAAATACAAGATACATGGCATTTTCAAGGACACATTGGGACCAAAATTCGGAATGATCATAAGGGTGGCAATACGTGTGTAAGAATAAGAAGAAAAAAAATGTATTGTGATTAGCAACATCATCTGTGAAGTCTATAAATGAATGACACGCTGCGGCGCTTGCCTGACTGGTGAAGAAATAGAAACAAAGAGACAGAATGGGGACGGAAAACAAACAAGTATAGGTGGGTTTTGAGAAAACAAAAAGCCAGGACGCTCTGTGTGACTTATTCGAAATGAAAATTTGTGATATAGAAAGAAAGACAAAATAAGAGGGAACGTAAAAAATACATATATGGGGGGCATTTGAGAACAAGCAAAGGCCAGAAAAAGAAGAAGAAAAAGTGAAGAAACACAAACACCAAGTCAGTAAACAAAATACTGACAACCATTATGTCGAGCAAGACCCCGACAATTTTTTGCCGCTCTTAACTTTTTTGGATGCTTGAGACCCCATTTGCCGCTATAAATTGCAATATACCAAGATATCCAACACCACGATCAGTTGCTGTGCTGGCCGATCCGGTTGGTTCGCAGCTCAAACCGCGCATTCTCAATTTTACCCTTGCATTGGGTGCACGTCCAGCGGTCCTTGCTGATCACCACCCGGTCGAGGCACCGCGAGCACCGCCACCAACGCGTGTCCGTGACACAGTCTGCGAGCTCGCGGTGCTGCTGCGACTGCGTTTGCCTTTGCGGGGGCTCTCCAGAGTCGTCCTCTCGTTTTTGGCCTGCCTCCCATTTGACGGTTCTGCCTGAGCTGCTACCAGACTTGGCACTGCTATATTGGTCGCCACTGGCATCGCGCCGCACGGTCTGGTTGGCATTGCTGCCGCGCTTGAGGATGTCCTCCTTGTGCTGGTCGCGCAGGTGATCGCGAAAATGGTCTTTGCGGAAAAAGGGCATAGTTGCACGCGTGCATTTCGGATAGTCGCACAGATAGTGTTTTTTCATTCCGTCTTCGGTGTGAATGTGGTCGTTGTGCCGGTCGAGATCGGCCTGCCGCGAAAAGGCCGTGTTGCACTCCTTGTGTCGACAAAAATACGTCTTGCGACTACCGCCGCCACTACTACCGGTGCTGCTGCTGGTACTGCGCCTTCTGGGCTTGGCGCTTTCCGCGGGAGGACACAATAGAGCTTCTGAGCTGCTGCTATGCTGCCGCTGGAAGGGTTTGGAGAGGTGGCCACCGGTGCCACCGTGATCACTATGCTGCCACAACGTTTCCTCACCTTGGTCGCTCCAGCTTTGGCTTTCTGATGACAGGTCATACGGACGCCAAGCGTCAGGCAGTTTAGGATTGTAATCATAAGTGGACATGATGGGATTTGCCATTTGACCATAGCTCCACGTTGCTGGTGGCAGCAGATTTGGTGATATAGAGGCAGGAAGCAGCATAGCACTTGCCGGATCCACTTGGCAGGCTGGTACCGGGGGACTGTGCGACAAATCTACAGCAGCCGGAAGTGACAAAGATGAGGGTGAGATGGAGCAGCTGGCTTCGGGATACAGAGGCGGCGACGTAAAACTATTGATTGTTAGGAGGCTCTCTCAATATTGGGATATTGGGAACAGCAACTCTACCTTGAAGCAATATCCGGGTACACCAGTTCCGTAAAGTCAATGCCGCCAATGGCTCCTCTACTAGAATTGAGAACCTTTGCGAAGGAATCAAAGTCATCCGGCGAGGTCGACATGGAGGAGCATGAGCTCAATTCAGAAAGATCGTGGAATCTAGGTGCCAATTCGCAAAATACCCATGGACTAATTGTCATACAGTCAAGGGCGATTTCAGGCTTTGTGGGATCGGTCGGTAGACATGGTGCAGCAATAGCTGCTTGATCCACGTGATAGTCTTGCCCGTGGCTATAGCATGGCAGAGCTTTGTCCATAATTATGTAGATTTTTCCAAAGAAGCGAGTACTGGCTCTATGGGTATGTATCAGGTATCGTATATCCCGAAAGTGCCGACGTTTTTGCTGGAAAGATGATATTAGATGGACGTTGATAGTAGGTGATGTTGACGGAAATGCGTATCCTACGGGCGGTATGGGAAAGATGACGATGACAGGAGGAAATGGATGACGGTGACAGTTTATGAATATCCTGGGGCTAGCGGGAGAGAGGCTCCGTGCTCTTATACCCGGATAGCTTAAAAGCCTTATATTGGCCTGTAGGTGAGATCGGCCGTGAAGTAAGACAGTGAATTCGGACGTAGGTAAAAACTGTTGGGCAAGAGAAGTTGTAATAAATAAGGCGACCCGCGAGTGCGAAAATGCTGATTATTACAGTTTAAACATAAAAACATACATCTAAAAGACCAAGAGTAAAAAATTAGAGTAACAAGGACTCCCAGAATGGATGCGATTAACAATTTGGGGTGTAGTATGATTTCGCTGCGGTAAGGAAGGCGAAGGAACGTATGTGGCTTTGCGCAAGCGGAGTTTATCCAGTAGAATATTATAACAAGCTGAGCATAGTCCTAGTCAGATTTACTGTTTTTGATATCACGTATTACAACCAAGCACTGAGTCATTATTGACCTTAGGCTACAAGGTAATCAATCTACAGTTAAACAGAGTCATTGCTGTGGCTAAATTGTGATTGTGCATCTATCTATGAGGTACTGTCAACTTGGGCGACATATGCTGGTATGCCTTATGGGCAAATTCACAAAGGTCGTGGATCACTGGGGGGATTGGTCCCTTTCCATGTTCAAGCGGAGAAAATAATAGCGAACGCAACAAGAAAGAAATGAACCAAAAAAAAGCAAGCTGACAGTAATGGAAAAAAGAGCCTCAACCCATGCAGGAGATGGAGAGGGGGGGCAAGCTTCCGACGAACAGGTCAATGACATAAAAGTGCATTTTCGAACGAAGAATGATACCCAAAGCGGCCTCAAGACAGGCCATCTCCAGTGACAAGTCAGCGGCACGCCTTTTACCTTTTCTTTTTCTTTATCTATTTTTTTTTTCTTTACTCATCAGAAACGAATGATAAGAAACACGTAATCTGTGGCTTTTGTGATGTATGCAGAAGTAGAAGAAGGGCCAAGTTTAGCGGACACATGGAAGACTCGTGGAACAGCAAGGTATGCGTTCTGAAAACAAGACAGTAGATCCTTGCATTATTCTATGGAATCTGATAATGCCTGCACAGCCTGCAGTAGGCTTGGGAAAACGGGATTACCTGTAAGCCATGGCGGTATACGTACTGCTATACGTATTGAGCTCCGATATGTCTCGATGTGCGTGGCTGACAAGGGGTAGGGAATTGCCAAGATGGAAGAGAGATCAAGTGTCATATTCCCTTGCGACCGTTGGTTTTTTTTTTTGACATTTGAAATACTTTCTACATGTCCCTTGTTCTATTTCGTTCTGAAGATTGTGACATATCGTCACATTTCTATTTAGGAGTTTTATTTGCCTTGGTTGCATGCCATTGCGTTGACTGATGTAATTTATAAATTGCGCCTGTGAGCTACTCCAGGCCAGATACAGAAAACGTCCCGACGTACCTTTTGTAGAAGCTATCAACCTGCTTCTAGAGTCTCAGTTGACGGGTTGCGAACGGACCGCATGGTGGCTGTGGCAGCAGTGCGTGCATTTCAAGGCATCAACACATCATAAGAGAGTGCCTTGCTTGGTGCCTTATCGTCTGCATTTTCGGGCTGGGCCAATAGGATGAGGGGTCAAGGCGTTAGGAATAGAGTACGGTGGGATGGATCTCCCTTTGGTCATGGGCACGATGAACGTCTGATTTAGTCTATTTCTAGTTAATTTAATTCTAGTTAATCTAATATTGGATGGAATTACCTAAAATAAAGAACGTCATCGTCATTGTCACGTTTAGTGTCATTCGTCGAGAGGCAGCCGCTGGATTCACATCACGAGAGCTGCTTGCCTGTTATCTTTGAATAGGCAGATGATGGTGAGAACGGCCTCATCTTGTCAGATTCCCGCCGTGCGAGCAATAAAATATATCAAGATTAGAAAACAGAGTGACAAAAGAGACACAAGACTAGACATACACGGACGGCTAATAGAGGGGCAGCGAGGAACCAGAGAGCAAGCTCAAATAGTCCGCAAGGCTCTGGGATACGTTGATATACCTGTGGGGAAATGATCATATATGTGGGCCTATAGCAAAAATATACTAAATATGGATTAAGCCTGGCCACTATATCTCAACGTCTCTGCTGGGGCAGTGCAAAACCTAGGCAGCAGTATTCAAACCAATTGAAAAATGAAGGGGAATAATGTCAAGAAAATAAACAAGTCGGAATGAGTAGATGCCGGCCACTGAGCTGGCGGATCTGTAGATGCAGGTGATAAGCTCTGGGCTCTTGGGCCAAAGCGAGGCCGACTTGTGTCGCCTATTTACAAGAATGTTCGAATGGGGCTAGAAACATGCGCTGGGGCCGGTTGGAACAGCATATTTCTGAGCAAGGTTGTTCTGCACGAGATGCTGACTTGTGTATCGTTGACTTGCGTTGACTCACTTTCAAATAACAGTTTCAATAACCACGGCATTGCCAATGTACCAATTATCTATTGCACTCCATACATCGAGCCACAAAAGAACTAGGTGCTAAGTGACTCGTTTTATTCATAAAAAGGCTCCTGCGAGCATTCAAAATGTCGAGGCTTACTCCGTTCCGGAGATATTGTGCGACGGAGGCCGTTCGACTTTTTGATCAACTACGAATGTGACCATACTAAGCAGTAGACTAGCTATGCAGTACATAAGCAGACGTAGATCCTTCTCAGCACGGGGCTGTGCATCGGAATAGTTCACAGAATCATAGGTTGGCGATACGCCTCTCGGTCTTGTTTCAGAGACTGCTGTGGTACATGTGCTGATTCGGACATGATATTTTGACTTTCGAAACGAGGTACAGCAAGTGCAGTGCGAGATATTGCCTAGAAACCCCAAGACAGGTGGCATATAATTATAACCCTAAAACAAGTCACGTATTGCACTTGTCAACTGTGAGAAACTTCTAACATGGTGGGCCACGACACAATGGCCAAGGCAAAATATAAATCAAGTCAAGGCGGATAGCGCGGTAGCACGGGATGCGGAAGTAGGCCCACACCAAAGTGCGGTTCTCAATACCCCCCTGTTTGCAATTATGAGGCTGAACGACTGAACAGAGATGCAGTTTTGAAGATCTGCATGCAGGTCTATCTGGTACCAGTGCCATTCAAGCTCGCGCACCCATTTACACCATCTTTATCAGGCAAAGTGGCGTTTAGTGCTAGGCCGAAACAAGGCACAAGTGTTGGAAAATAGGCGAAACGTCTATCATGGCCAACTGTTCATTTCATAGTTATCAGAGAAGAGACAAGAGAGGTAGAATCAAGAGCGGCAGTGAATGTGACGAGAACATGGCATCAAAATAGATATGGATTAGACGCATTTGCTACGGCGGCAAAATCAAGCATCGACAAGTTTGGAGTCTATTGGGGGTTACATGCAGCGCATGGAAGAGTCGCCGGACGACTATAGAAGTAAGAGGGAAGTATAGAAGAGTATCGTGGAAGAAAGAAAGCAAATTAAAATCAAAAACAAATCAAAATCAAGGGTGTGTCTCACCCCACTACCCTCGTAAAACGAGGCTTACCACAAGGCTGGCTGGTCCTGTGATTCATCAGCATCATATGCTTCACTTTGATGTAGCGAATGCTGGCCGCAAAGAAGGCGTGCTCTGCGCTGTCTCATGTTCACGGTAAATACTAGAGTTCCTTCGGGATATCTATGACTCGGGCATTGGCCAACTATGCATTCTGAAGTATAAAATGCCGATTTTCTGCTGCCGCTTGCGGCTATGGTCATGCACGAATGTCACCGTTGGATCCTGTTTAGCCAATCCCGACTGCGTATATGATGCTTCCACACTTGGACCGCCCGGCGGAAAGGCAGAAGCGTTTTACCGGATTCACAGAGTTTACAAAAAGGTGACGTCAACAAACATTTCCAGCCGAGAGACTTGAAAGATAATGCAAATTCAAAGCAGACCACAAGGTACCGTTGGTGTGACCTTTGCCTAGGAAACCTTTGCCTAGGAAACCTACGACTAAAAACCCGTGTGACTAGAACCGACTTATACACCGACTAGAAACCCAACTAGAACCAGAGAAAGGAAATAGAACAGAGATTGGATAATAGGAAAATAACACAACATAAATCAAAATATAGCAGAGACTCTTGCAAGAGCAGAGAGAGTAGAGATGCAGGGGCAGAGCTGGGGCAGAGCTGGGGTAGAGATAGGGTAGATATAGAGGCACATGATGAGGCATGGCCAGTACAAGACCGCATTAGATATCATCCTCCAGGTACTTGTAGGCAAACTTGAAGTCGGCCTTTCTCCGGTTCATCCTGTGGTTGTTAGTAAAAGAGATAAAAATACGACGCTCGTGGCTTGGACTGAAACATACCATGTGCTCTCGTAATCGAAGAAGCGGTAGGTGCCCTGCTCAAACTCCTCGGTTATGCTCTTGGGCTCCTCGTGACGCTGGAACCATGTCTGGTACTGCTTGTGGAAGCGCCAGCTCATGTCCTTGAGCGCCTTGGCGGCAAGGTACTGCTGGTACGTGCCCTGCTTGTAGTAGAATACATAGAAGAGCGTGTCGGGGTCCACGCGGTTGTACAGTCGCGGATCGTCCAGCAGCGCCAGCGGCTCTTGCGGGAAGTTGAACGCTGAACTATAGCGAACGTCCGGGGAATACCGCCGTGCCGGTTCCGAGTCAAGAGCCTCGGGCGGGTTGTGTCTGGACTGCGCCAGCATCCGCAGCCGCGCCTCGGCCCGTGCTTGAGACTGCGCCAGAGACTGTGCGCTCTGTCCGTTTGTCGCTGCCTGTGCAGCCTGCCCGCTCAGTGCGTTGCGCGACACTGTCACCTCAAACGACTCCACTAGATCACGCAGCGACTCGGGCAGGTGGTAGATAGACTCCTCCTCGCGCTCTTCTTCCTCGGCCTGCTCCACAATAGCCGGGCCGGCTGGTGCTGTCGCACGTGCGCCATTGGAAGTGCCATTGGCGTGGGCCGCCGCTTTACTTGGCGGCTCGACGGGCTCTGTGGCGGCGGATGGTGTTGGTGCGGCGACGGGCGCAGATGCTGAGGACGTAGATGCAGCCGTGGCAGAAGCAGTGGCTGGTGAAGAGGCGGAAGCTGCTGCAGCGGCCTTGGCTCTCGCTGCCCGTGCCGCAGGCTCGGCTTTGGTAGTTGTCGTAGACGGGCCGGCGACTGTGGCTGCTGACACAGCTGGCGACGCTGACTTTTCCGATGGTGCTGCAAGCTGCACAGATGCCGGTTTCGGCGAGTTGGTTGCACTTGTCACGCTCTTGCCTCCAGAGATAACAGCAGATATCGGTGGTGGTAGTGGCGCGATACCGAGTCCCAGCTTGTCGCTTGCTGCCGCCGCCGCCGCCGCCGATGCGTACTTGAGTGTCTCACCGGCTGGACGTGCGGGGATCGATGCCGGCTTCATGCCTGCTGCTGCCGCCGTAGAGCCATTGCTGAGCGTCGGCAGCGGGGTGTGCAATGTCGCAACGGCCGGTAATGGCGATTTGACCTGTGTAGATGTCTTCCGTGCCGATGCTGCCACTTCTGCCACAGCTGCTGGCCGTCCCTTGGCTGTCGGCGCCGCCGGTGCTGCTGGTGCTGGTGTTGGCTTGGGCTCTGGCTCAGGAAAGTCGCTTTGTATCGAGTGGTTGTCTTGCGATGAGCCCTCGTGGTGCGCAGCAAATCCTTCTTCGTCGTCGTTGAGATTTAGGTCGTCGTAGATCGACTCATCCTCCATGAAGTCGTCGTTCATGCCGTCCGTCACATAGTAGCGAATGCTCTCGTCCAGCTCGTTGACCTGGTCCACCTCAACACCGCCGTTCTCGAGCGAGCGCCGGATAAGCTCCAGCTTGCCCTGATGCCACTTATGTCGATCAATAATGGTATCGATTCGCGACATACGTTCCGCCTTGGCACCATGCAGCTTACCGCGTTTTACCGTCGCCTGGATGGATTCGCGCTCGGCTTCTAGAGACTCAATCTGCTGCTCCAGCTCGTCAACCTGTTGGCTCAAGAATTCGCTGGCCTCGTGCTTCGCCTGGTCCTTGGGGTCGAGTTTTGCCGCGGCGGAGAGGCCCTCTTTAGAGTACGCTTTTGTCTTCATTGCCTTCTCGACGGCCTTGAACCGCTCCATTTGCGTCTCGATCAACCTCCGGTTCTCCATGAGCGGGCCCTTGTCCTTGATCTCGTTGCCGGCCGCCCAAGTCTTGATCTGGTCTCTTAAACGCTGCAGTTTCTTGATTTCACGCTTCAGGTTGTCTTCGAGCTTCTCCTTTTGCGCGGTGTTGTTCGACTGCCCAATCTTCTCGTAAATGGCGTCGAACTCGGCGACACCTTCTGTGACCTTTTTGAAGCATTTGTCGACTTCTTGTTGCAGCTTGCGGGCTGCCATTGTGTCGTTTCGTGGATGTTGATGTGTGGTTTGTGGTGCGTGTCGTGTATCGCTTCAAGCCGAAGGATGACGAGGGAAGGGAGGACAGATATGATGCTGCTCTCCCGGTGATGTATGTCGCTGACAGTACAGATAGGGTGATGCAATCGAGCGTCCGGACGTCGTTTGCTTCGTTTGCGTTCTGTCTTTGTAGAGTCGACGCAGTTGCATGTGTCTCGGGGGGGGTTCCTCGAAAGAGCTGTATATGGTGCAACCAGGTGGTCCCTTTGGCGCTGGTGCAAGCTTGATGCGAGGGGTTTTGGCTACGCAGTGCTCTGCGGCTCTCTGGCTCGTCTTTGTTGGGTTTTAGCCTGGCGAACAAAGGCTCAAATCGAGGGAGGGCCGGGCGCTATTGGCTGGTCAAAGGATATGTATGTATAGCACCAGAGCATCGGCGGGGAGGGGGGCGAGACGAGTGATTAGCTGCGCAGAGGGGACGTAGGCTGCCAGGGTAGGATAGATAATGGACAGGAAAATCGTTATATGGGATTGTTGGTGATGCCGTGGTGAGGTTGAACACAAGGCTGGTCTCTCGATGGCGATGGTGGGCAAAGGGCAAAAGGGCAACAGGTCAAAGAGGGAGTGCAGAGACAATCCAAACAGGGTGTGTGTTCTCATTTGCTTTTGGCAGGCGCGACCCAGCAGGGCCGACGAAACAAATCGAGGCCCACGGCCCACCTGCAAGCGGAAAAGTGGAACTGGAATGTCCCCCAAAGCTGCCTGCGGCTGGGCCTTTTGCAGTACTTGGTTGTTGCTAGTAGAGATCGTAAAATCTTGATTGGGCGTGATGCACATGATAGGTCACATGGCTTGAGTTGCGAGGAGGACCCACCAATCACGGCCAGCCTGCTTTACCTCTCCTCTGACGACGAGTATTGGCACCGACGCTGTCTGATGAACGAGTCTCTTAATGTATAGATTATCATCAATATTTATGTTTATTGAACACAGCTGAGCTCTTTGTAAGCAGTGTATGCGTTGTTTAGATTCTGTATCGCAAGCATTTTACGATGAAAGGTATGTCCCGCGGGATGGTGTTTGTATCAGTCCAAAGCTTACCCAATTACAGCCATCCTGCAGCGCGTGCTGTCGGCGTCAGTCACAGTAGAGAAGGAGCTGGTGTCGTCAATTGGCAAGGGCGTCTTGGTGTTTGCTGCTGTGGCGCCGGGAGACACTGAAAAAGACGCTGAGCTATTGGCAAACAAGGTGGTCAAGCTACGACTTTGGGACGACGAAGATGGTGGAACGGTAAGCTGCACCGCATAAACTGGCGCATCAATGAAACTAGTGATGATTTTGAACTGATATGAATTCTGGTAGTGGAAGAAGAGCGTCCAGGACATTGGCGGTGAAATTCTCTGTGGTAGGTTTGAATTTGTAAACGCAACTCGTGGTGTGGAAACTAACAGACAGTCTCGCAATTCACACTGCTGGCATCTACCAAGAAAGGCAGTAAGCCATCATTTAGCGGCGCCCTTAACGGCGATGAGGCTCAAAAGCTGTACAGCTGCTTCCTCCAAAAAGTTCGCGATGCATACCAGGCCGACCGGGTCAAGGACGGCCGTTTCCGGGCCATGATGGAGGTGGCTCTCGTCAACGACGGACCAGTGAGTCAGCCTAGTTGTATACCCATCATTATTCTATATGCCCACTAACACAACAAGGTCACACTCGAAGTATCAACACCGGCAAAGCCAGCTCCTGTCGTCAAGGCCGGGCCATGACGATACTTGTAACACGAGTAAACAAGGCATGATATATATCAACCAATATGCATTATAGACAGGATGGATTTATGAATTTTAAAAAAAAAAAATCAACAAACGCAACAAAGCAATTTAGGTGGAATGTCTGTCTTTATTTTGTTCCCGTCTCAAAGGTGAAGTCAATTCGAGTTAGCTTTGTATGCACGATATTGCTTGCGAGGTGCTTGCCGTTTGTGGTCGCGGCGCTAAATAGTAGCACTGTCCCCTGGAGGTAACGTCAGACTGCCCCGCACGTGTATTGAACGTCGTGTAAAACACTGACGGATGAGGAAGGACCAAGCCCTGTACGCTGTGTGCCCCACCACAGCGCCCTCGTTCCTGCCTTGCGGCACCGTCTAGAAGCTTCCACCTATCGTGACGACTATTTGCACTGTCACGTAAAGCTTCAACAACAGCTCACCGGCAGCCGACAGTGAGCAGCTGAGAATCGATAAATACCGTAAACCACCACCCGATCAGTGATTCAAGAGCACACAAACTAGCCGCTTACACCAGCACTGGCAATCAAGACTGTCCCAGCTCCATCTTTTTCCTGACCGCATTTTCGACCTCCTCGTCGTCGTCGACTCTTTCCATCTTGTCTTCTTTTCTACATAAAACTCTCTTGACATATCCCTCGCATTTGTCTCTCTATCTCGTCATACGATCGACTGTCTTGCTCTCTCTAATTCGTCTAGCATCTTCTACACTAAGCGCACCTTTTCCCCGTAGCCCCATCGACTCCACCTGTTTTTAACTACCACCCCCCTCATCTTTTCTCAGCCTCACCCAACGTCCTCTCTTCTTCTCTTCCTCTTTTTCAGTACATCTTCAAGATATATATCAATCACACATACACACAATGGCAGACTCCGACAAGCCCCAGCGCTCGCGCGTCTTCTTCGATATCCGCATCGGCAACAAGTCGGCCGGCCGCGTCGTCTTTGAGCTCTTCAACGATGTCGTTCCCAAGACCGCCGAGAACTTCCGTGCCCTGTGCGCTGGCGACAAGGGCAAGACGGCCGACGGCAAGCCCCTCCACTTCAAGGGCTCCATCTTCCACCGTGTCATCAAGCAGTTCATGATCCAGGGTGGTGACTTTACCGCTGCCAACGGTACTGGCGGTGCCTCCATCTACGGCGACAAGTTCGCCGACGAGAACTTTACCCTCAAGCACGACCGTCCTTTCCTGCTGAGCATGGCCAACGCCGGCCCCGATACCAACGGCTCGCAGTTCTTTATCACGACTGTCCCCACACCCCACCTCGACAACAAGCACGTCGTCTTTGGCCAGGTCCTGAGCGGCAAGTCCATCGTGCGCCAGGTCGAGAACGCAAAGACCCTGCCCGGCGACAAGCCCACGCACGACATTGTCATTGAGGACTGTGGTGAGCTGACTGGCGATGCGGCCCTCTCTCTGGGTGGTCCCAGACAGCCCGATGCGCTGGGCGACCCCTACGAGGACTTCCCCGAGGACGAGATGGAGTTTGGCATCAGCGCTGCCCCCGCTCCTGCCGGTGGTGCCGCAACCGCTGCTGCCGACCCGCTGGCAAGCATTACCGGTGCCAGCTCTGCTCCTCCTCTGACGGCTGAACAGGTGCTCAAGATTGCCACAGACTGCAAGGGCTTTGGCAATGCTGCCTTCAAGGCCGGCGACTGGAACACGGCCCTGGACAAGTACAGCAAGGCCCTGCGGTACATCAACGAGGAGCCCGAGCTCGAGGGTGCGCCCGAGGGTACCAAGGCCGCACTCGACCAGGTGCGCATCAGCGTCAACAGCAACTCTGCCCTCATGCACCTCAAGCTGGGCCAGTGGCAAGACGCACGCAGCTCGGCCACCAGCGCCATCGAGGTTGCCGGCATCTCCGACTCTGACAAGACCAAGGCGCTGTTCCGCCGCGGCCAGGCCTTGCTGAAGCTCAAGGACGAGGAGAGCGCCCAAAAGGATCTGACCGCTGCGCACAACCTGGCACCTACCGACGGCGCCATCCTGCGCGAGCTGAACCAGGTCAAAGCGACGCTCAAGGCCCGCCGCGAGAAGGAAAAGAAGACATACCAGAAGTTCTTCACATAGATGATGTTTGTTGGTTGTTGGTAGATGTTGATCGATGACAATGCTGAGGCATCTAAAATCTAAACATGAAAAGGTCGTGGAGCGGTGCATTTACACAGCAAACTTTTTATTATTTAAGCACAGGCAGCGGCAAGCAAAAGGGCGTTTCTTGGTAGACAGAATCTGATAATCAAATATTTTAAAGCACATATTGCAGATTAAAAACACCCAAAGACCATGACCGAACCAAAATAGCAGCCGCAAGGTCTGACGTAATGATACTGGCAAAGTAAGTGAATGTCTGCTCGGTGTTGCCCACAGCGCGAGACATCTCATTCACTCGCCCCGGGTCGCTGCTCATCTCGCTACTCCTTCTCTATTCAAGACGACCCGAGTCCTGAGCCGTGTATATATGATGACTTGCTCTCCTATAGTCTCGTCCAAGACTCTTCCTCTTCTTTTTAGTTTTTCTCTCCTTTTCTTTTTTCATCGTGAGCTTCTCTCGCTTCGCCAAGCTTCGTCTGCCTCGAGCCTTCTCTTCCTCTCAGCTCCTTTGGGCAGTCCTTTCACTTTCAAGAACTTTCAAACACACATTACTTTGGCGTACATATTCTCTCCTCAGCGTATAGTCTCTGCCAACAAGGAATGTCTGAAAACATACCGGGCTGGAGTCCATGGCGAGGCCGGGCCGGTCTGGGTGATGGGAACCTCGACAGCCGTCACTCCACCTTCCCGCCCATCGTGGACAACTCTTACTATCCGGATACATCCGCTTCTTATGGCCGCCCCTCGGCGAACAGCTGGCAAAGCACGTCTCCTCTGGTTGGCACCATGAACAACAGGAACACCATGTGGCCAGCCCATGTCGGCCAAGCCAATATAGGACTGAGTCGGGGCTCGCACGCAGTCTATCCCGAGTCTTTCTATGACTCTGCTGGTGATAGTCCGTGGTCGTCCCAGTCCCAGAATACCACTATGTCCAACCTGTCTGCCAGTGCCAATCATCATCGCAGGCATGCTCACTCCAACTCGGAAGTTTCAAGCGTGCCTTTGTCCCAGCTACTCTCGAACCCATTCTGTGCTACCCCTGGTATTAATGCCAGCACTGGCTTCTTTCCACACCAGCAAAAGAGTACTCACCAGAATCTGCACCACCATCGAAGTCAGAATCAAAATCAGAATCAGAATCAGATCTATCATCAACAACCGCAACTCTGGCCCAGTCATGCCCATATGCGCCACCAACATGAGCAGCCCGGTTCTCATCACAAGACTTGCTCTTACACTCTGCCAAGTGCCCCCTCCCAACAACTCAATAACAACACTTGGAACAGCCGCCTCTTTGGCATTGACACGGCGACTGAAGTGGCTCAGAATAACAACAAAAGTCAAGACTCACAAAAGCTGGGTAGAAGCGCCGTCGCCAATGACAAGCTGCCTTTGGAGAACTATTGCTTGCCTGTCTTGTGCCCACCTCACGACGCCCGTGAGTATTTCTCCGGGCAACAGACGCGCTTACCAGCCGCAGTTGCTGCCAGACTAAATATTGTTCGCAACAATAC
Source organism: Ophiostoma himal-ulmi (assembly GCA_029299165.1). Taxonomy (NCBI): domain Eukaryota; kingdom Fungi; phylum Ascomycota; class Sordariomycetes; order Ophiostomatales; family Ophiostomataceae; genus Ophiostoma; species Ophiostoma himal-ulmi. Next base: position 1,070,426 of record JANSME010000003.1, on the reverse strand, counting down.
ACCACTTCCAGAGAGTGAACATGACCAGGACAAGCCTCACAACAGCTTCGGCACTCCCAGTGCTCTTGATCCCCACCGATCACCTCTGCAGTCTCTTCCTGTGTACAAGAACCACTCGTCTGGTCCTTTAACGCGACGGGCATGGCCACCCCAAGCCACAAAAGCAGAGTCACCCCCCCTTCCGGGCAAAGCAGAGAGCAAGGATCGGTGTTCTGATGCGGTAAAGTACAAGGGGATCGACTAGAAGTCGACCAATCTCTTTACTGCCAGCGATGGCCCACTTGCTCCCTTTTCTTCTCCTGCAAAAGTCCCCATCAAGTCCGGCCTGCTCTCTCCTGAAAACACTAGCTCTTCGCAGTCCAACAGCGAGCACGGTTTCCGCCGGCCCATGACAGGCTATGAGTTTGAGCTCAATCACAACGGCAACCGCCGCGAGCTTAGACGCCAGAAAGTATGGGCACAGAAGCAGCTCCGCTCGTGCAACGAGAACAACAGGTATCAGCATACCCAGACCACTGCCTGTGTAGTTGCTGTTAACGGAAATATCATTGGGCTTTACCACCCGGACAGCCTCTACTGCTATGGCACAAACCCCGAAGTCGCCGGCCTGCGCGTCACGATGACCGTGTATGAGGACATCAATGGCACGAGCGAACGAGACAGCAATGGAGAGCTTCCACTGGGAGTTGCACAGTCCAGTGACGACTCGGGTGGTGAGTGCGAGCTGCCTGTTTTCCGCAACGCTATTTTGGTTATCCGGCACCAGATCATTGTCCCTATGGTGCCTCGCCGCTCAGCGTCTTCGATGCATCCGCAGTCTCTAGCATTGCAAAATGCGTCAGTTCATCGTGAATCACATCGTGATATCACTTCCAAGAGCGCAGATAAAATGGCTTTGGATGTCGATTCAAGGGATACCCCGGCCCAAAACATTCCCATGCAACCTCGCCTAATGGCACGGCACAACACAAGTGGCGGTGGGCATCATCAGCAAAGCCGACGCTATCTTTTTGCTACCACGACAATCCCGCTGCGTGGCGGCGTTGCCGTCCGCCCCGGCTACCGCCCTATCGAAGCAAATGCTGCAGCGGATCGCATCCGCCAATGGGGCGGCAGTCCGGATAAACACGTCTTTGGTAACGCTTGGCTCATACACATGGCTATTGAACCCGGACACGTGAATCATGTTGTCCATAGCAAAGCCATGGATCAGGTTGTCAGAGAGGCAGAAGCAATGACTGAAAATTCAAGAAGCAAAGCTGGTGCAACTTTGGGGCATACAATGCAGCTGCCCAACTTTGTTGAGACGATGCATAAAGTCAATCAACAGATGGCCCAGCTATCGAAAAAGGAGGGTTGTCTCTCGGTGTTATTGTCGAACCATATAACTCAAAAGAGAATAGCTCGTCAATGCCCCGACCTTGTTGCTATGTGGGTGATGGCACAGGATAACTTGTAGGCCTGGCTAAGAGGGAAGTAGATTTTGAGGGAATGAGCATAGTAATATGTCAACAGCACAGTGGCAAGAATAGCCTCGATATAAAACTGATAGAAAATAAACTGAATGAACTGAAATAAAACTAAATCAAAAGGCAAAAAGGCTAAAAGAACAAAAAATAGATGTACCGGGATCGTACAGTGAGCAACCTAAAATGATAACGCTATCCTCCTTGTATCTGGATATCAACACGTAGAAAAACACAATAATCTTGAAATATTCAGGCCGCTGGTTGTGTTGCCTCTGTCGTGTCCCCATCATGCTCTGCCTTTTCCAGGCCCAGAATACCCTCAATTTCAGAGGGCTCGCAGTGGTCCCGCGTCGACTTCATGCGGTGGCACCATGTCACTGTGGCAGCTTCTCCACCCGCCTTGGTCTCAAAGAGGAACTCGCCGCCCACCTGGCGCTGATTGCCGGCCTTGAGAGCCAGGCCGCGCGGAATCGCGCGCAGTCCTTGTGCAATCGACCGCAGAGATGAAGCCAGGACGCTCGTGTGCTGCATATAGCCCGGAGCTGCGCCAAGAGCCAGCGTACACACCATGCCAAGCTCGTCGTACAGTTTCCGGGTCGGGTCTGCATAGATGGGATACTGGCTAGCCGACGCCTCAGCGTACGTGTCGATCAAAGACGGCTCGCCGCAGCCAATGGCCACAATCCGAGTTGGCACAGACGCCGTCTCCAAGGCCTCGGCCGGGATAGCCTCTGACAGTTTGCGCAGATACTCTTGGCAGTTTCCGCAGAAAAAGTGCCGGACAAAGATGACAAGAGTGTGTCCTGGCTCGACATATAGGGTTTTGAACGGCTGCGACTTGCCTTCGCGGTCGAGGATGGGCAGGTTGCCAATTTTCTTGAGCGTCTCGGCCGACGGAAGTTTGTTGTTAGACAGGACAGAGCCGTCAAAGTCGGGTGGGTTGGCCTCTTCAGTTGACATGGTTCTTGTTTTTTGTCTGATTGTATTGTTTGGTCTGCACACAGAAATATAAACGGGTTGAGTTGAGATGTGCGTGAGTCAATCTGAAATGGATGAGATTTGTAATGATATGATGTTTGTTTGTTGTCAGACGGAAGCTACGATGCCGGTCGCCCTTACCTGTCTCTTATTGGGCTTAAAATGGAAAGAAGGGGTGGGTGTAACAGCCCCGTGTGTCGAGCACCGAGGAACATTACATCAGCAGTGAAAATTTACTGAAGATATGTATATGATCGGATTTAACTTAGGATTCATAATATTCTCAAACTTTACTTGCAGCATCTAATATGAACTAAAAATCGTGAGAGTGAGAGTAAAGCAGTGCTCGCCTTCGTCGGCTCAACCTTTTGCGCGGCTCTGCAGATCGGAACTCTAGTTTCATCCGTGTCGGAGGAATACAGACTAATAGTTCTTGTTATGTCTGGCTTGATTATATAATCTGTGCTACTACAAACAGGTAACAAATATTTAGGAAAATAATCACAACAATTTCCAAATTTCAATACATCTACATGCTTTAATATATTATGACATGTCTATGGTCGCCAGTCAATCAAAAAGTAGTAAATAAAATGCAAATACTCGCAGTGCCCCAACTCCTTTTATGCAAAGTCAAACAAAGATGGTATGAACCTGAGACCCTATGCTTAGACAGCCACCTTGACCCAGTTCTCACGCGCCAGCTGGGCAACGTCACGGATCTCACGCACGCGATCGCCACAAGCGGTCGCGAGGGCGCGGGCAAGACGCGGCTCGTACGGAAGCAGCAGGCCCTCTTCGTAGTGAGAAGGCAGCTGGGCGATAAGCGAGAGGGCCTCCTTGCGCGATGCAGGCAAGGCTGTCGGCGATCCGAACACGTGGATGGATGCGTCAATGACCGTCTTGAGATGGCTGCGCACGGAATCGCCGCGGTTAGCCGCCAGAATAGCCGACAGCACACGCAGAGCGACAGCGACATCACCCCATTGAGGTACTAGGGTGGTCGTGGCAGCCACCAGCACGCGCACCAATGAGACGCCGTTGTTGTCCTTGTTGCTGACATCGTCTTCATACACAGAGAACGGCATACCACGGACGAGAGCTAGGATGGCAATGGTGTGCACGGTGCTGGTGCGACGGGCAACAGCAGTCGAATCCGCAGAGTTTTCGGTGCTGTCGCCAACTGTCTTGCGCGGGAATGCGAGGGGAAGCAGGGCCTTGACGGTCTGGCCGTACACCCACTGCTTGTAGATAGACTTGACAACGGCGTGGTCATCGGCCGACAGGGTGCGGTCTGACACCAAAATGCCACCGAGAATGCGGGCCATCTGCTGGCCGGCCTTCTCGGCGTACTGCGAGGCAGCCGGGGTCACTGCAGGCTGTGCAGCGTGGCTAGCCGGGACAAACACAAGCAGGCTGGCAAGTGCCTTGGCGTCGCGGTCCAGACGAGCAAAAGCACCGGCGGCAATAGCGACCAGTCGAGCGAACCGGTTGGGTGTGAGGGTTGAGGCGCCTGCTGTCTCGAGCTTGGCCTTGACGGCCTCTACGGTCTGCTGCCATACTGCAGCGTTACCGGGGTACTGAGCTTTGCTAGGACCAATGCTGACTGCTGCCGAGTACTTGTTGGCGACGACGGTAGCAATGGTGTTGCGGACCTGGCGGGTGCGAGGTGGCAGACGATCCAGAGACTCAAAGTCGTCGAGCAGGTTAAGGGAAGAGATGTCAAGATCGGTCTGTTTTGTTAGCCATTGATCCTTGCGTCGATTCTTTGGGGTTACAAAGATACATACCAGAGAAGCAATAGCAGCGGGCCAGAGTCCCTTGAGGATACCGAGGGAAAGAATGTCAACACGGCCGCCCTGGAGGTTGTGGAAGAACGAGGGCTGTCCGCTGAAGCTGGTGTTGAACAGGTTGAAAGATGCCTGATTGAGCTTGGCCTCTTTTTGCTGTGCCTCGTCAAGGTCACGGACAATAAAGGTAGTGAATCCTGCCAGCTGGTGTAGGTACTGGTCCTGCTCATCCAGAGCCGAGGCAGACGGGGAGGAAAGCTCAAAATCGGTGCTCAGCTCAAGCTCGTTTGATGCAGTCGCTGTTGCACGGACATAGAGACGCTGCACAATTGTGGTGGCCTCCTGCAGATATGCCTGGAACAGCTGGGCCAGTGTCTCCTTCTGGGCAACCAGGGCCGTATCCTCTTTCTCTGCACTCTGGACAGGCAGCTTCTTAGCCTTGTCAGTAGCAGAAGAAATAACACCCCGCTGCACAAATGCATCGCGCAGGTTGAGGGCAGCGCCGTAAATTCCTGACAGAACAGCATTGGACGCCTGGAACGAAGCCTTGGCGTCGAGCAACTGCTCGAGAGTAGAGAAGAGAGACTTTGTCAGTGTGCGGAAGTGAGTCAACGCTTGGCCCTCGGAGCCAACGTTAGTGGGAATTGTCGAGCAGCCAATGTAAGCAACGCGTGCAATTGTGTCCTTGATCGCGGACAGCGAGCTAGGAGAGGACAACAGAGTGGGGGTGGGGATAAGGTTCGTGATGGAAGAGACTGTACGCTGGACAAGGTAGGCAAAGCCGTCGGGGTAGACAAAGGTTGCGACCTGGAGAGCCGTCATGGACTCGTGGGCAATGTTTTCAATCTCTGTCTGCGACAAGCTCGCATCAACGTCGCCAGACGATGCCAAAATGTGAGGAGCAAGAGTCTCAAAAATGCGAGCACACTCCGATGGTCGGCAGAGCAGAGTGCGCTCGGTACCAGAAGTTGATGACAGTGCACCGTGCTGGACAATGAGAGCGGCCAGGCCCCGGATCACCTCATTCAGGACGACCGGGTCCTGGCCCTGCTGACGCGAGTTGGCTTCGGCACCGGCAGTCTCCTTGAGTGTGTTGCTCCACAGCCGCAGGTAGACGCTGTCGAGGAGATCGGCAATAGAAATGTCGTGGGAATGGAACTCTGCGACAGTAGAACGATCGGCATCTCCAGGTGAGGATGGCGAGGCGCGGACGAGGGTCTGGCGGGTCTTGAGGACGCTGTTCAACACACCCACAAGGTCGCGGGTCTGGTTCGCAACCTGTGCCTGCTGGAGGTCCTTCTTAACAGTGCCGACAACTGAGCTGATGGCCAGGTTGTAAGCACGGTAGCCACCGAGCATGGTGCTGTTCAACAGCTGACCAGCTGGGCGTGCAAATGTAGTGTTTGCAAGATCGCCAATGCAGTCAGCCAGCACAACACCCACAAAGTCCTTGATGTAGGTGGCGTCTTCGATGGTGCTAAGGCGAGTAGAAATAGCCTGGACGACACGCAGTGTTCCCTCAATGGTTTCGGGCACATCGCCGTGGCGGACCTCGTATTTGAGCGAGTTCCAGATCCGGCTAGTGTGCGGCACAACGGTCTCGGTCGGCTGAGAAAAGGCATCGATGCAGGCATTGATAGTGCTGAGGATATCGACCTTGACGGACACGGTCAGGGCGTCGCCCTGGTCCATTTTTGAGAGCAGGAAATCAAAAACAGACGAGGCGGCGAGCGCACTAGCGGAGAAAACACCGCGCAGAGCTGCCTTGAGATCGTCGACAGTGGTGCCGGCTGGTGTAGCAGAGGAGCGCATGGAGATGGGGAAGTAGTCGGAGGCGGCTTTGAAGACATCTTGGGCGACTGCGGCATCTAGAGGCGGGTCGTAGCGTTCAAGGACTCGGCGCAGAATGGCGAACCAGCGCAAAAGGTTGTCGGGATCACGCTCGCTCCGGAACAGCTGGAGAATCTCGACGAGGAATTGAGCACCCGGGCCATTCGTCTGGCCGAGGCTCTTGAGGACGGCATCGTTGCGCACGAGCAGGCCAACAAGGTCGTAGACGGCCCGGCGTGTGGGCGGTATCTGCAGGCGGAAATCCTCACCAAGCTTGGCGATGTATTCAAAGACGGAGGCGGCGTTCTTTGGTCTAAAATACTGCATACTGCAGAGGCAGCGCAGGGCTGTGGAAGCGGCCAGGATGCCGGCCTTGTGGTCGATGGTGAACATGGCACCAAAGAACTTGAGCAGATGTTCGACTGTTTGTGTTAGTTGAGTCGTTTATAGAATATGTGACATATAGATATATAGATAGATGTAACATGAAAATGCCATGATAATGAACTTACCTTGCTCGACGCGCAGGACATCCTTCTCAAGAACCTCGAGTGTAGCAGCCAGGAAACCCAGCGCTATACCATGTTAGCTTTTGCGTTTGTAAACAGTATATGAATATACGGCTTACCCTTGGCCCGGACAATCACATCGCTGTCGGCATCATCGCCGCCGTTGGCCGGCATCCACTGGTTGATGGACTGGGCCCAGGCGAGGACGGCAGCACTCTTGCGCGGGGAACTCTGAATGGCTATAGCTGTGGTCAGTACCAATGATCGGATGTCAATTTGCAAAGACTCTACTGAGAAAGCCTACCCTCAGCTGCTTGGCCAGCAATGCGCTGCTGCTCAGCCTCGTCGTCGGCCAGCACATAGCTCGTGGCCAGCGAGGTAAATTCGGCCATGACAGTCGGGGGGGGGGGGGGGGGGGGGGGGGGGGGGGGGGGGGGGGGGGTAAATATGATGCAGCTGAGTGTCTGAATAAATTCGAGCAAAAAAAAAAACAAGTCTTATTTAGATGTTTTGGCGGATGAGTATAAGCTGTTTACAGCTATCATCAGTATAGTGGCGCGTGATATCACAGGCCCTCCTACGCTACACTCCGGTCCCAGGATGACGAGATTTTGCATATTGCCAATTGTCAATCACAGGCCTGGGGTTCGCCTGTTTACTGTGTAGGTACCGATTTGCATAGCTTACACGCAAAAGGTACATGGGGCACCGATAAGAGATAAGACCAGTGGGGGAGGGGCATTCCTAGAAAGTTGTCGAGAAGAACAAAAGAAAAAAGTTTGGCAGGAGCGCCCCATATTATTGAGCGCGCCCCAATAAGGAAAAGTCCGCCTCCGGAGTCGGTAGGTAGACGTGACAGCTAAGAATCTAGGATAACCGTGCCTGCCGTCCTGCCATATTTGAGTGTATGTTACCAGTTGTTTATTTTACTAAATTTCTACAGTTTATCGTGATAAGAATGGCCATCGCTCTTTCCTTGATTAAAGAGTATGATAAGTGTCATAGAACACTCAAAGAAGGCACAACCGTAGAGGGCCATTGATCTTTCCCTAAGCAGCGGCAAGTAGCAATGACTAACAGATTTGCCATTTTGGAGCTACTTTGGATTGGCCCGTCCGCTCTCGGGTTAATTCTTCAATTAAGTTTTATTGATATTTAATTGCTTTATTGATTTTTTCTGTCATTGTTTCGACTCGCGCCTTTTGAGGGTCTTGATGCCTTTCAGTCTTTCTTCTCCCCGCTGACACGGAGAAGAGATGGATTGGGAGAAGAGAAGAAGAGGACTACCATGCGTCCGGCACGTCTTCGATATCCGCCACTTGTCCTGCAATTGTCTGTTGCTGTTGGCTGAAGCCCTTCTTTGAAGAACTCTCAAACTCTACACTTGTAGTGAGTCGCCGCTCCTTCCTGTTTGGGTGCCAGTCACAGCCCTGCATTGACGACTCGACTTGTCTTACTTAAATCTCTTAAATCTCCAAAATCAACGCAATCTAACCCGTCTGCCAGACAATGGCGCAAGTTCCCAAGACATGCAAGGTCATCCTTGCCGACAGCATTGCCAAGAACATGCTGGTCGAGGTCCAAGAGTCCCGCGACGCGTTCCGCAAGGAGCACGGCATTGAACGCAAGCTGTGTCTGGCCGCCTTCCTGGCCAACGACGACCCCCATGCTGTCAAGTATGCCGAGTGGTCGCAGAAGACGTCCCAGGAGAAGTGAGTACTAGACATCTACCCAGGACGACTGTAGATACCGTTGCAAGTACTAATTGACAGCGGCATCGACTTTATCCTGCACCGCGTCGACAAGGACGACCTCGAGGAGAAGATCATGGCCGCCAACTTTGACAACGGCGTCGACGGCATCATTGTCTACTACCCCGTGTTCCCCGGAAACCTGGAGCGTGATCGTTACATCCAGGAGACCGTGGCCCTCAACAAGGACGTCGAGGGCATGTGCCACCGTCACCTGCAGAACATGTACCACAACATCCGCTTCCTCGACCCGCCCACCAACCAGCTCAAGTCGATCCTGCCCTGCACGCCGCTGGCCGTCGTCAAGATCCTTGAGCACCTGCACATCTACAACACCATTATCCCCTACGGCAACCGCCTGTACGGCAAGACCATTACCGTCATCAACCGGTCCGAGGTCAACGGCCGCCCGCTGGCTGCCCTGCTGGCCAACGACGGCGCCACCGTCTACTCGATTGATCTGACTGGCACCCAGGTGTTTACACGCGGCGAGGGTATCCGCCAGCTGCGCCACCAGGTGCTGGAGAAGGGCAGTGACTTTGGCCTGAACCAGTGCCTGCCGCTGTCGGACGTTGTCATTGGCGGTGTCCCGTCGGAGTCCTTCAAGGTCCCCACGGAGCTGCTGCGCGATGGCGCCGTGTGCGTCAACTTTTCGTCGTTCCGCAACTTTGACGGTCCTGCCGTGAAGGAGAAGGCATCAATTTACGTGCCATCTGTCGGCAAGGTAACTGTTGCCATGCTTCTGCGGAACCTGGTGCGTCTGAGCGCCAACCGTATGGCCACTGGCGGCAAGCTGGAGTGAATTTTGGGGAATATAGCGCGTCGAATACTCGTGTTGGCACGTAAGCCCTCCATCTGCTTTACTATAGAACGCGGCATGAACAACAAAAGGAGATAGACATATTCTGGAAATCAAAGATAGATAAGTTCAAATCATTAAATACACAGAATCACAAGCATCAATCATCGAACATGAATAGAAAAATGAGGTATCGGACATAACACATGACATCAGCAGCTGCAGTATAAGTTCTTGCAAATAAATTAAATTCATAAACGATAAGTAGAGAGAGATCCTATTCCGCGATATATACGAAAATATCATACAAGCCAACCCCCATTTTAGTATGCCAACAACCGATAGAAAAAAGTATAAACACAAGAAGACGTTAATATCCTCATTGTTTCGAGCAATGGCGTGCCGGTGCCGGTACTCTGGCTCTGTCATCTAAGCCCGATATCCAGATAGCTCGCTTTTGTGAAAACAGTGTAAAAAGAAAAGAAAGAGAGATGTGATGGGGCTGAAACTTTCAAATGCCTGTGTTTGCTTTGGCATTCAGTCCCCGCCGCATCTCCCGTTAAACTCCGTTTTCATTATCATTCCATGGTTGTCGTCGTACTTTTTTTCTTGAATGTCTCCCAGCAAAGAAAAGCATCAAGCATCAAGCATCAGGCATTTACTGGTTGGACCCACGCGACTCGATGGCGTTGGACGAGGCGTTACTGTTGTTGGATTTCCGGCCGCGGTTGCCCTGCGCAAAGTCGATGCGCAGCTCACGCGAGCCAATCGACTTGCCCTGCAGATACTCGCTAGCAGCGATAGCCTGCTCGACGGTGGAAAAGTCGGCGTGGGCAAAGCCACGGGGCCAGCCGGTGGAACGGTCGACAGCGACGCGGACAGCCAAGAGACCCTCGAGCTCACGGAAGACAACGTTCAGGTCAGCATCGGTGGTCTCGTAGGGCAGGTTGCCAATGTAGATGGTGTTGCTGGGGGTGCCGGGGGAACGGGGGGTGCTCAAGTTGTTGTTCTCGCTGCGGGGCTTCTGGGTGCGCTCGGACTTCTGGCGCTCCAGGACAATGATGCGGCGGCCGTGCCAGAACGAGCCGTTGGCCTCCTCAATGGCCTTCTTCTGGGCCTCGGCAGTCTCGAACCAGACGAAGCCGTATCTATGCAGTTAGTATCAATATGAACTTTTAGAGGAATACAGTGATCCTGTGATATTGTGGCAGCACACACCCTCTGGACAGACCGCGGGGGTCGCGGGAGATGGCAACATTGGCAACGGCACCGTAGTGCTCGAAAGCCTCCTTCAGGTTGGCCTCGGTGGCGTCAAAGACCATGTTGCGGATGAAGATACCATAGGGAGTCTCCTCAGCAGAAGTGGTGCGAGGAGGCTGGGAAGCGGGAGCATCCTGGTTCTCAAAGGCCTTCTGGAAGCCGGCATCGGCCGAGGCATCCTCGTCGGCAAAGACACGGGCGGTCTGGGAGAAGTAGCGGGCGGCAATGGCGAGGGCGGCAGGGCGGTAAACGGCCGACTGCTGGGCGACGGAGCGGAAGAGGGGAGTCGCGGGGGAGGGGGCGACACGGACGGAGGCCGAGGCGGAGGCGGCGGACCGCAGGACGGCTCTACGAACAGACTGCCTACATATAGTTAGTATGCGAGTGGTGGTGGTGATGTTGGCACTCAATCTTCAAGTGCTCAATCGGCCAGGGCCCTTTTGGCCGATGCTAAGACGATGGCATGATGAGGAGAGATGAGGATGGGGGAGGATGATTGAAGATAAAGAAATCAACCGAGTAATTCTTACATTGTGAATAAGATGGGGGAGGGTATCAAGGGTATGAAGAAAGACGGTGGTATGGGTGGTGAGTTTGATGTCGAAAAGGTGAATTGGAGTAGGATGCGAAGAAGTTGATAGAGATCGCGTGGTAGGTGAAGTGTGGAATGGCAGCGAAAAAATTAAGAAAAATAAAATAGGAAAATGATGGGATAACGAAAATTTCAATCGACTCTATTCGGCGTTTGTAGGGAGCTATTCCATATTGGGCCTAGCACACGGCTGTATGATTATGTCATCTTTGCATGAGTTTGTGTAGCCTCGTCTTCAAGATATCAAGATAGCATCTCGAGGCCTGGTTCTTTTCACGAGATATGTAGTCGACTTTTATATATGAGTTCAGCGTGTTATTGTTTATTCAGAAATATTTGGTATCATACAGCGCTGAGTCAGTTGCTTGCTCTTGATTAGTGCTGTACCTCACCTGGTGATATGCGACTTTCAAGGCTACCCGTCGATGCGCGAACAATGAAGAGATCTTGTTTGGTATTGGTTACTAGAGCCTGTATAATGTGTATTTATATCATTGATTTTTTTAAGAAGTGGTTTCATAAATCTGACCAAACTCTGTGCGGACGGGGTTTATAATTAACGTTATTTCTGCCTAGAAATCATGTATAAATAAGAAGTTATGAAGACGTGATAAAAATACAGATAGCTGCCACAGCCTTTTGAGTGAATCACCTAAACCAGTGGAATAAGAATAATTTGGAAAACTTGCATTATTGCAAGATTAAGCATAAAAACGATCAAGTGTTTGACCAAATGTTTAAAGGCCGACTCAAAGAAGAGAAAACAAAAGAAGGGCGCACAGACCAAGGGAACTGGACACAATCCCATCACAGCAACCCAACCTCTAGATATGTTTTATAGTACCCAAACAATCTCTGACTGCTAATAATATTGCGTCAGATTCGCGCTATCATCCATGGACCTTGTTCACTCTTCAGAATCTTAGAGTGTTGCTACCGACCGAAGCATCGCAGCTGCAAATACCCAGCCATTTCTCCTCAGCATCGCACATTACACCGCATGCATCTATCCCGCGTACCTTCAATGAGTACATCCGCCACTTTATCATCTCTACTCTTAGCTCTACAATCGGGAATCATTTACGCACACTATACACTCAACATCACCGCCCCGTGACCACAACGTCTGCCCATGTGTTTACTCCGACCCCGATGGCTGGGACGTCCTGTGACATGAGGTATGAGGCGCTGCTCTGCGACTACAAGCAAGAGTGTATCCCTGCTTCAGCTCCTCGGCCGTCTATGCTTATGTGTTTGAAAAGTTGATTGGGTTAGACTTGCTTCTACCATCTTCGTATCCTCTCCTTATCTTTCATCCTCCCTTTTCATCCGATGCATCGTCGCTCCTTTGATTATTTTTATTTTTATTTTTAGACACAATTTATTATCCCGTTTATCCCTGCTTTGTACCGTCAATCTCCTAGTCTCACTTGCACCAGCGTTGCTTTGTTGGTTGGGTTGTCCTACACCGCGACACTGTGCTTCAACACTATTGGCGACCGATGATCAGTCGACAGTGGTGGCCCCCAACGTGCCGCTTGTCTCTCATGCCTGAACCATATTTCCTGCATTTCTGAATTACATTTTCTATTATTTGTTGCATTGATATCACGGCTGATGCACTCCTACAGATAATGCAATGCAAATCCCAAGCGAATAGGCAAGCCGCCCAGCTGATATTGTGGCTGACCGGAGTTGTATCCAACCTCTCCCTTTGCATACGAACCCATAATAGCATAGCACCGGGTTTTGGCGGCTCATCACATATCCCGGAACTAGACACTACTTGGACATCAAGCGCACCAGCGGCTAGACGCTGACGTGACTGTTGATCGTTAGCAGTCATGAAGTAACGAATATTTGGGGAAAGTCAGATGCGCATCTACATCAAGGATATTATTATCAGTTTTTGATTCATTGTTCATTCCAACAGACTCGATGAGATGCGATAGAATATGAAAAGGAGCACACCAACTGGAGTGTGCACCGCCTGCATATGACCTGATGATGTGTCTGTCAAGTCTCTGTTGGGCCACATAGTTATCACAAAAGAAAAGAAGACAAGAAAAGAAGAAAAGAAAATAAGACAAAAGCAAGACAAGCAACAAAAAGAAACGAAAAGAAGAGATAAACGAGTTGCCAGCCGAGGACAGATACCCACGGGGCTGTTGGTGGCTGACCAGGTCCGCAGGGAACAACGAGGTTGTCTCGGACGGTCTCGTACCACTTGGTTCTCGTCTCTCTTTGTCGTCTTCTTTTGTCTCTCGTCTTCTCCTTTGCCGTATCTCTACCCTTCTTCAGTCTCTACACGATCCGGGCCTGGTTCCTCTCTCATTCTCCTGCAGGTCACGCTATCAATGTCTTTTCTTTTGTATCAGGTTCTTATCCTTTGATTCCCTGTCTCTCGTACTTTACGTATCTCTTTTGATCTTTCCGGGAACCATGTTTCGACTTTCATTCGTCTTTCACATCGGCCCTCATCCATTCTGCAACCTGCTCTGCCCATCATCCCCAAACCAGCCCCCAAGCCAGCCCACAGCACCAACCATCCCCCTGCTCTGCCCGCAGTCTGTACATTGAACATAATTAAGTGATACTGGGTGATCAGCCCTCTGCTTCCAATCTATCGTGTCACGCGTATCTTTCCGGTCTGTATATATTTTCTTTTCTTTTTCTTTGATTTCCTTTTATCATTACTTTATATCATTACCTGAATACACCCCGACATATGCCTACAAGGTCTTTTCCCGGAAGCGAGAGGCACTCCCGTTCTATTGTAGATCTCTGAGGAGCTGTTTTATTTCCTTGTTTTTTTCGCTATTTTATTCAATAAACTTTCTCCTTTGAGACCTAATAAATGCTCGTATGTCAGCCAGACCCCAACATCACTAGCTTGTGTGTTGGAACGGCTTGTCTGTTGGGCCTTCAAAGAGGAGTTGCTTTTTCTTGACGCCCTGCTTTACTTGATTCTTTTGGTTCCCTCCCCTCTCGTCTCGTCTTGGTCTTTGTCGGCCCCAGTCCTTTTGTTATTCTTCCTTCTTTCTTTTTTCGCTTCGTCTCTAGTCCGCCGTCCTTCTTCTCGTTTAGCCATTAGTTCCGACTCTAGTCTGCCTCTAGTCTACCTCGACCCTGTTGATGCCATTCTATTGGGACAGTTGGGACAGCCCGAATAAGCCAGCACAGACCACCTCTCCAGCAACGAACAGAATGGGATAACACATCCCGTATGCAGGAAGTAAGTGAGAGGAGAGAGAGGACGACAAGAAGAGCGCGAGAGGAGGAGTGGGGATGACACAACAGACGGCATGCTCTTTGTGGTGAGTGCCTAGACACCCGCGAGACTCGACACGTCCCTTTCCTCGCTGCTCATATATCTCCGGGTTCCTCACCACCCCATCTCGATCATCTCTCGTCTATCTAGTTCATCTAGATATCTGCTTGTCTAGCTCTCTCTTTCCCTAGTCTGTCTCGTTATCTGGCACGTTGTGCTGTTGATCTTGACTCAACTTTGATATTTGAGTCCAAGTTCTGAATCCAGAATCAATATACTGCCGCACTTGCACCCACCCACTCTACCGTACCCATGGCACACCCGACTGCAATCATCACTCCTGATCTGATGGACACCATTAGCTTCCGCCGTGCTGATGGCTCACGCCACGAGGTCGCGTACGATGGGTACAGCATACCTCGGCGGCCTGGTTTGCCTTTGTCTACCACTACTACCACCACCACCACATCTACTTCTACTTCTATTTCTACGACCATCAATACGTCTACCGTTCCTAGGTATACCTTCACCTACAACCCCGGCTCCCATTTCAGCCCAGAGGTGCCCGAATTTGACTATGCCGCTGGTTTTGGTCCAGCCACCGCCTTGAGTCACGGTTTCGGTGCCGGCTCGGGCTATGGCTCGCGCTTTGGCTCAAGCTACAATGGCGGCTACGCCTTCCGTTTCACACAGCAGCACCGGCAAGAGTACCCTCGCAACTCTGTGCGGCCGTTCCGCCAAGACAACGACGAGCCCGCTGAGCCTATGATGTTTATACGCGAGACGCGCCGGTCAATCTGCAATGACGGCCGTGACCGTTCACGGTGCTCCAAGTGCAAGCACGCTATCAGTTCTGTGCAAGCTGTGCCAAAGGCTGCAGCTGCGGCTGAAACCTCCTTTATCATGTCGCCACAGCGTGTCTTCCGAGACGTGGTCATGTCAGACGTAGGCGAGCCGCTGCGGCCTGCTGTGCGAGATGCTCTGCTTGCCGCGTTCTCAGGTGGCAAGAGCAGCGTGACTGACGAGAGAACGTTCCATCTGTTCTCGCGCCTGCCGTATGAGATCCGCCGCATGATCTGGGAGGCGGCCTTGCCGTCGCGGGTGCTGCTGCGCGACGACTTGTGCCAGACAACGTACCGCAGCATCCGCAAAACGTTTCGGCCAAGCAACCATGCATACACCATTGAAGAGCTGTGGCAGTCGGACCTATTCCATGTCTGTGTCGAAGCGCGCCACGTGGTTGCCGCACACGCCCGGGGACCTGGCTATGATGCAGGTGCTGCCGATAATATATCCACAGGCTGCGCGGCGGCACCGATGGACCCGCTGATGATGAACGTCACGACACGCACAAAGCTGTGCAGTGGCCTGGATGTGCTGTACTACCCGTGGCACGGTACCAAGAGGGCACGGGACCGCGGCGGTGGTGGGCCGATCCGGCAAGGACCGCCGTACATGGCGCTGCCCGACACAGCTACCCTCCAGATGCAGCAGCCGCACACCTGCGTGAAGCGTCCGCACCAGACACAGAGCCCAGCGCGTGCACCAACGATTGCTGCCGAGGCCTTCTCTGCGCCGCCGCAGCCGATACCAGCATCGCACAGAGGCTACTCGGGCATGGGTGTGTACTGCATGCCCGGGCTGTACCAAGCTCAAGATCAAGCCGCCCAGGAGGAAGCCCGCGGGCAGAACCATGCAGATGCAGAAACAGGCGCAGAGGTGTGCCTCGCATGCAATGCATCCACAAAGCCACCCACACGCACTCGCAAACAAAAATATATCACCGCCAGCATTGCGCCGTTTCCCATCAATACCATTCCGTACGGCCACTGGGCCAGCCAGCTGCGTATCCTGCGGGTGCCGGTGACAACAGTTGCACTGGATATCGCTTGGATCGACAAGCAGCACCCGGACACGCTGGCCTGGGCCGTGGGCGTCGACTTGTTGGAGCCTCTCGACTGTGATCCCGATGGATTGTATGCCCAGCCGAAGCCGGTGGCGCCCGAGTGCTTAAAGGTTGTGCTTGCCGACATCACGATCCCGGTGCACATTGAGCTGGATAAGTGCGCATCGGCTGCGGAGCGACAGCTGCTGGAGCGGCACATATTTGCACACCCTACTGTGAGCACGGGCTACCGCGTGCAAAAAGCCCGCGGGACTACAGATGCAAATATACGGTGTGGTGGCGATGGCGGTCAGCGTGACGACGACAAGGACTACTTGATCAACCTGAACGGCAAAGACTACTCTGTTCTGGTTGACCTTTACGACGACCGGCGGATCAAAGAGTTGTTTTCGCTGGCCAAGGATGCTGGCAGCACCGACAGGAACAGCCACGTTCTCAACAAGTCGGCCATGCACCAGTGTATACAATGCACGCGGCGGGAATGGCAGGCTCGCTCGCGTGCTTCGCCAACGTCCTGGAGCGGCCGGTTTGGGAATCTTGTGGGCGGTCGCTTGCAAAAGATCTGCCAGCCTACCATCCTGTTTTCTATTGTGCTGGCGTTTGATAATGTGGCTGTATAGGTGCCTTGTGGTGGGCTATGATTGATGGCTTGCGATTTATTACTGATTTTTTATTATAGTTATCAGATTGAGTGTACTCTGCAAACACGATATACAACACTGCTGTGACGTAGATACTCGTAGACACTCGTGACACTCGTGACACGTAGATGCTCGCCCTTGCGGGAGCGACGGAACACTGGACACTTGACATCTACATCTAGGAATGACAGTGACGATCCGGCATTGTGTCTCAGCATACCTGTCACGTTATCAAGTAGACGGTGATCAGAGAGGCATGGAGAAGCCGAGAAACACGAAGAAACAAGACGAGATAGAAAGAGGCAGAAAGAGGCAGAAAGAGACAAAACAGAAGAAGAGAGCCGAGGAACTGGCGGGAACGATGACTGTGTCGGGATTGAGGATAGCCACTCGCGGGATTTGCAGTAGATCTACGACCAAAGGTGCCACGTCAATATTTGCTTATGCTTGGAGCCAGGGAGTCTGCGTGTATGCCATGATGTGTATGCTTATTCTGTCTTGTGTGGTCTAGAAGATGCCTATCTACAAATAAGGATGAGAATAAAAATACTCTAAAAACCATCCCTGAGGCGATCTTGGAGATCAAAGCAACGTCTTTACAGCTCGAGACAGCCACAACCCGAGGATAGATGGAGACAATGGACGATGGAGAGGAACAGAGGGAGCGTCTCGCGCGGTAAATTTCCGGTTTGGTTGGGATCGTCTTGGGCGTTAGTAGAGATTGGTGCAAAGGAGTGCAGATGAGTCTTGGTATCTTGGTATTAGGGATGCAGTCTGCAGAGCAGCAGAGTGATGGCAGTCCTCGACGACATCGACGACCCAAACAAAGACGATCTGTGGATGCCAGCCAAAAAACTATGCGAGACCAGCTTGCCAGTCAGCTAATCACCATCTCAGCTAACCGGTCGGCTGGTTGGCTGGCATTACGGAATAAAACTTAACCAGGCAAAGCACACACCAACAGAACAGCAAGAAGATGATATATGACAGCACTGGAAACAGACCTCTTGAGCAGGCCGAAAATCAGATCGACGAGGCTAGCAGGCGGCGGGCCGTGTTGAGGAGAGTGCACAGAGCATAGCACAGACCATCTTTGGGATTCAGGACGCACTTGGACAGACTGTGCTCTTCTTTGGTCTCGTATCTTATTTCCTTTGTCTCTCGTACTCATGAATATTGATAACACGCGCATGGCTATGGAGCCTATCCTTATTCATTAGACCTGTCTGGGCTAGCATGGGCGGTAGAGAAAGTGAGAAACGAAGCTACGTTTGAACATGAAAAAGAAGAAGAAGAGTAAAAAGGGTTTAAGAAAGTTTAAAAAGGGTTTAAAAAAAAGTTTAAAAAAAGGGATTTAAAAAAGGGTTATTGCGTTTTCGGAACCATTTCGCGCCCAACCGTGTGCATTGGAGCGTCTGTAGCGTGTATTGTCGACTAGATCCAAGAAACTATTGCTTCTGCTGCGTGATCTGAGGCGGACTATTTCTATTTTCTTTTCTTTTTCCACTCAGTAGTTTTACATTGACCAGCCCGCAGCACCCCAGCCCACAGGCCAGACCAGTCTTACAGAGTACGGAGTAACTAGTCAAAATCAGAAATAGGAACGGGTGCTGAACGGGTGGTAATATTTCACAGTTTCCAGGTGGAAACTGGCGGCGGTAGATGTTGATCGCAATGCTTAGCAGACCAAGGACCACAAGACTGGATTGGGGGCGGGGGTTTACCGGGCTGGCAGATGTGATATTGGGGTTGAGATGGCCATCAAAGATTACGAGCAGGGCTGGATGGAGAGCTGCTCTGTAGGTACAAGTGACCAGGCTACCGGAGAATGTGCCGGTGCTCAAAAGGAATATCAGAAAACGAACCATGGAAATACGGAGATCAGAATCAAAGATGACAGTCAGCCAAGGCAAAGCAGATGCCGTTGAACGGGGCTCTTTTAGCCGCAGACTCAACCTCCTGTCTCCTTACAACACGAGCGGCCTTTTGCAGAGGAATGCAAATGCAGTGGCATGAAAGACATGGGATCGCCAGAGCTTGAGCCCGTGATGACTGGTCTGTGTGTGTGTGTGTGCTTGGCACGAACACCCTCCCTGTATTGCTTCTTCAGCATGGTTTTTGAAACCAAGCACAGCAAGTTGCGCTGTCTTTGCTAGATGGTTGCATTATCAATCGCATTTGCATTATATTCTCGACTCTTTGACTCGTTGACTCTTTGATTCTTTGATTTTTTGTTTTGTTGTGATGGGTTTCATCAGCCCCGGCCGGTGAGATCTCGGGCGTATCGTCTTAGTAGCTTTCAAAGTAAAATGAAAATGAAAATCGACACGCCCCGCCCTGTCACCACCACGTTACTTTGTCCCTGGGTATGGCCAATACACTTGTAGGGAGTTGATCCTAGGTCAAGGCTCACTAGCAGGGATGTCTGCTGATCAGATAGGGCTCATGTTCGGCGGAGAGACGGCAAGACGGCGAGATGGAGCTGGAGCTGCAATGAAAATGAAAATGACTGGAGATGATGAGCAGGGCTGCTGGCCATGTGTCTATAAACGTTCACCGAGATCGATGCAGTAGGAGAATGCACATGCCTATCGAGATACTTGTTCCGTAGGTGCCACAGCAGTTCAAGTTACCCCTTTACGGTACTACACCACACCGCGTCTGGGGAAGCACAGGACGGCGATTACCTTTCTGTCGGGGACGTTGTGTTCACATTATTTTGAACTTCCATTCAAAATACATATTTGTATCGAGGTCATACAGCACTGTACAGTCGCACATGTCGGTCTTGATAGTCCATTCTTGACCAGCAAAAAATGTCCGATGTAGCCGGCGAATATTGCAGTGTTGCAGTGGAGGCACTCTCAGTTCAAGCGTTGAGACAGTCTTGGATCCTATTGTGCGATCCTGTTTATATTATGTGCTATCCTCCTATCCTCCCCCGTTCAGCCAAATACCACTAATCATATGACTGAGTCCACAAAGCAGGTTTGTGATTGTGATTTGAGTTTATGATTTGCATTGCCGGCCGCGGATTTCCGTCGCGCCAGGGGCTTCTCTTCCGTCACACGCTTGGTAGAGGAACCAGGTGGATTCAGGATGACAGGATGATTGATGGCGGATGCTTCCCCGGTCGTTTCTTCTTTATCGCATTCTTATGCGACTCGAGCACAGACAGACGGGAGGGCGAGGGCGGCAACGCACGGTTCAGCACGTTGTAGCGAGTCGGTACACTGCAAGGAAATTGAGGGCAGGCAAAGAGACGGCGAGCGGCACAAGGATTCTGTCCGGTGGCGTGCCACTGTTTTGGATTTATCGAATTTCGTCATGTATCACCTGCTGCTGCTTTTGATTTCAAGCATTGATGCTGCTGCTGCAAAAGATCTGCTGAAGGGGTAAAGGAGTGACCCGTGGATCCTGACCATTTCCATCTAACCACTCATCTCTCTTTCATCACAACATTGTCGTTTCTCTTTTAAAATTCCAGTGACTTGCCCTACAATCTACGTGTACATAAGTACAAACTGGTGGCATATCACCTTTCGCAACATGGAGGTGACTTGGCTCGCCGACTGTCTGCGCCTATTTGAAAAATTGGCAACTTTATTGAAATTATCAATGTCTCAACTATTCCAATACCATATTGCCACCGGCAGCGCACAATAACACCCCATCTGATTGTAGAGATGAATACGACGCTGCGGGTAAATCGACTCTCTTTTACGACTCGAGTAAACTTGTGCAGTATACGGTTTTGTATCTTACAGGAGCTACTGAGTACTTCGTGGCATGCTTCCATGCGCATAATTGCGGCGTAGAATACTACCACGTACTCCAGCGTGCCATGTGCACGCTCTGGATACTACGCTGGCACTCTGCCCTGTCTTTTTATCAGATAGTTTGCGTATTGGATTTCTGCTGTATTTGCATGTGCTTGTGGAGTGCCACGAGGTATTGCATACTATTGCATACTATTGCATATTACATACATATACTAAAGCAGGGTAGACTGCAGGTAATAGTGCACAACTAGCCACTAGTTATGAACGGCTTTTCTGCTGGGTGGTATCTTAATATATATATATATATATGCACACATGGATACAGCGTGGACAAAACGTGTGTTTCTTTGTTTGCTCGCAGCTATCTATGCACTAGGATTTGGATAGTCTGTCTGAAAAGACTAAACCATAGTCTCCTTGCCTACCTTATTTTAGCCAACCTTCAGGGTGAGATGGTTAAGAAGGAGATGGTTAAGAAGGTCGTAGTGAGGTCTCACATTTAATGCTACGTGGATGCATGCGCCTGCGGAGACGGTAAGGGGCAGCATTGGAATAGGATAGGATAGCAACAATAATTGTAAAGGTGAGTCAACCAAGACATAAACGTAAATTGCTATGGAAGTTGCAGTCTCAGGCCGGTACACAGACTACAGATTATTGCACAGTACCCAGCACACATTACACATTACAGAATAGCTGTCTAAAATACTTGAACAAACCTCATAGATGCGGAACATTGCCGAGCACTGCATGCTGCATAACCAGACTGCATAATGCAGGCACAAGCACGAGCAACAGGAGGGATGCATAACCGTTTATCTCGCAGGCGTTGATTGACTACTGAACCCACCGAGTATATGCTGTGAATCGGTGCACAGAGGCCGCTCAGCCGCACACAAGACGCCCCTATGGATGGCTGATGGCTGGTGGCTGATGGCTGTTGGCAATATTGGTTGGTATTGGTATCCAGTTTGCCTGATCCTGATCAGAAGCCAAGACGCAAAAAGACTATGCATGTCTCCACGTCATTTATTCTTTTATGTAAACAGAGACGTGAGACATTGAGTAATATTGGCTCAGAGATATCAGTGGCAAAGAGCAGGTTTAGTCGAGTTGACAAGGGGATGTCGAGGCTGATATCCGGCCTTGAGTAATTAATAACAGAATGATGAAATAAAACAGCTGCATCTCCATATACACCCTGCATGATGGTGCATGATGATGGAGTGGCGATTTAACTCGCACTGAACGTGTCTAGTCCGTGGCACGCGTGGTGTTGGCCTGTATTGCATCACATCTCATGGCTGCCGGCCTGCCCATCACTATCAGCACTCTGCACCCTAGCGATCAATGTTCATTACACAGACTCGTAGACTACAGACTGGTCATTTCATCACACAGTGATCACCACGCCAATACTGGTCTGTTGGTCTGTTGGTCTGTCTGGACAATATTGATTCTGTGCACTGTCTGTGCTTGTGATCCTTCAAGATGGCCTTGTCCATTGCCTGCCACATAGCTAATTGCATTGGATCGACTAGGATGCAAGTCCAGGCCCAATGATAATCAAAGCTGAATGTTTTCTTATTTTGAGCTACTCAAACAGAATACACTATACAGCCAACAGAGACGCAGACAATGTACATGTAGGGAGGCTGCAGCTTGTCGATCAGCGTGGTCACTTCAGCTTGCTTGAGACACTGTGTTTCGAGTCTTGTTGGCTATTCTTTGGCCTTTACCTAGGCCTTTATTAGATACTTGAGTACACAAATTATTTCCTACTTCTTTTCCATTGCTTTTCTTTTTTTAATTGGCGGTCAATTGCCAGCAGCTAGCTGAGTCAGCATTACCACTAGATGGCAGCCACTACCACCACCACCCTAGCACTCTAATCTTTGATGAAACCATATCGCATTATCTCACACTACATGCCTTTCCTAATTCTCTCGCCGCGCGCGTTGTGGTCTGGTTCGGGCAAGGCGTGGTGTTTCTGTTGCAGTAGTAGCAGCCTGAGGGGAAATACTCTATTGAGTTAGGCCATGTTTGTATCGATACTGGAGATACAACCAAGATAAGATACAAAGAGTGCCACGCGAAGATGACAGCGGCAGACAAACAGCCCAGGTAACGTGTGAGTGTGCTGACAAAGAGTGCAAAATACTAAACACAGGGCTAGTGCGGAATCTCTAGTGGGCCGTCTGCACAGTGTGCCTGTGAATGGTGCAAGAAGAAAATAACGTGGCAGGTCCTGCACTCGTATCTAGTGCTCTAGCTCTCTTGCCGTACATCCTCTAAATTAGGCCCTGCCACCAATAACAGCACTCCTACTCGTGCTAAAAAAAAGATCCCGCTTGCCACGCGGCGATCACTGTTCCTTCCTGTGTATGCTTACTTTTGCAGCATGTTCTCTGTCACGTGGCAGTCTTTGTATATATTATTCCATATTATTTTACGTTTAATTTAATTCCCTCAGTTATGCCGCCTTCTAAGCACACAAATGATCCCAACATCATTGTTGCCAGGCGGCAATCCACGATCAACGATCAACGAGTCTCAGCAACTCCTCATCTCGTCAGCTCCGTGTCTCTAGCTGCCTGCAAAAACTGCAGCTGTCTCATCTTTTCAAGCACTCTGCTCTAGGTACTGTCGATTCTTGGCAGCCCCTTTTCCATCTTCACATCGGAGGCGAAGCGCAGAAAAAAACGTGCTGCCCTTCCATCCCTAGCGGCGGACAGGGTCCACTCTTCGGGCCCTCGTCCTGCAAATTCAATGTAAGATACTGAATATCTGGTGCCTGGTTTGCAGGTGCAGCTTGGCTGTCTCCCGTCCTGTATTACCGCTATTAGACAACCTCTCTATACGTTATTCCAGAGAGAGAATTCATTCAATATTATTCCCACCAATATCAATACCAATAACAGTCTAATCGCTACTCACATTTGGCTACTTACAGCTGCACAGATCTGCCATGCTTGCCATCCTGCGTCTGTATGCTCTAGACTCCCGATCTGGTCCGATCGCAGCATCTTTCCATCTTATCTATTAAATATACTTTTGCTCTTTATTGTCTATAGTGTGTTTTGCCTACAGTGTCTGCTTTGCGTCCTATTACGCTCGTCCTCGTATTTCCAGCTGCGCGTCTCTATTTTCCGACCGCCCGGACCACGTCACCCATAGGCCTGGCTAGGCTGCTACTATCTAAATCGTTACTTATACATGTATCTAGATGTATCTTGCGTGTGTCGCGCAGTGCTAATCCAAATAGTCTGTGTCGTATGGAGCACTGCTCCGTAAAGTCGTTATCTAAGCACGGCATTTACGCCTCCCGTTCTCTATCAGGTTGCCTGCAATACTGAGGGCAACCAGAGGGCTCACACCCTAGTCCAGCCCATTGCTCTTTCCTTTTCTACCTTTCTACCTCTCCCAAGTCAGACCCACCCGGATCCACTGCCACACCCCCCTTGTCAGGACACTGCATTCTTGCCAGGTCTGCCATGCGCTCCGTCCGGGGGTCGAATGAATACATGTTTAGTTCCCTAGATTAACTTACCCCCCCCCTACGACGTATGCGTCCTAGTGTCTTGCAAGCATGAGTATTTACATGTACGCTATGTGTCTGTGTCTGTCCGTGTGCTGTCTGCTTGTGTGCTGCGCGTGAGGCGTGGTCTGTCGCTCCCTCCCTTTGTCCTGCGAGACCTGCTGTCCTCTTTCCCATTTCTCTACTCCATATTCCTCAATTTCCCTCTTTCTCCTGTAGTTCTTGGTCGCTCCTTCCCCCCCAGGCTGGTGTCTTTCATCTGGTCCCAGTATTGGTTCGGGTCCCAGTTCTCGAGCCAGTAGCACTCAAGTCGTACCTTCCCTCTCCATTCAAAAGTCTCAATATCCTAGTCAATCCTAGTCAATCCTAGTCAATCCTAGTCAATCCTAGTCAATCCTAGTCAATCCCAGTCAAGTACTCAGTACTGCATGTGTAACTCGCCGACAACTTTACGGTTCATGTGCTTTTCATTTGCACAAGTAGCATGTTAAGAATATAGTATCCGGAGCTCGATTTGTCTTTTCTACTTCTCTCTTCTGTTTCCCTATATTTTGTAATTCTACTCAGTACTCGACTTTGCTCTTGCTCTTTCCGTATGTAGTCCCTTGATCGCTCTTTCCTCTTTCCTCATTGCCCTCTTTCGCTCTTTCCCTTTTTGCTCTCGACTACCTCCCTCCTTCCACTTTCTCCCCTCCTTCTCTTTTCTTCCTTCCCACTACCACCTCCGCCTCCCACCTCCCTCCCACCTTACCCTTTCCTCTCACGACATCCTCCCACGACATCCTCTCAACATTCAACATACCCTTACCACTCTGACGTCTGTCTGCATTGTCACATTCTTTATTGACACCTATGCTTGGCGTCCGTTCGCTTCACTACTTGTTGTCTTTTTTGCCTCTCTTATCTCAAATCTGAGCATCTCTTTCCTCTTACCGAGCCTGATCCCACTCCCCTGTATGATATACGGCGCATTCAAGCATAGCCATAGCATTATTGCGCGCGCATGGACTGATCTGACACCGACAGCCAATCGATCTTTGACTCGTATATACTTTAACTCGCATCTTTTCTAATTTGTTTATTTTTTTTATTCATATTTCTATTATCTATTTCTATTCTGTTTATTTACTCTATTCATTATCCTCTCGACTCGATATCGCCACGTTTTACCACGAATCCAAAGCCAACCTAGGCCCTGTCCCCACTGCGTGGCTACTTCGACTTCTACTACAACGACCACCTCTGCACATTGCCCACGCTCTTTGTGCCGTCTCAATTCCTAGCCCCAAGGTCCAAAGTTTGCATGTTCCAATCACTCGAGTTCCTCGACGCATTTCCGCCCAATCAACTCTTGATCGCCTTTTCAATCTCCATTCCTCTCTAATCACTCGCCTTTGACTCGCTATTTTACTTCGACATCGCACACCTCTCACAACTCAATCATCTCAACCTGCACCTCGTCTGCACTCCCGAGACTTGATCTATTGAGGCGGCCCCCCTCCTTGTGCATCTTCCTTGTGTCCTTGTGTCCTTGTGCAGTGCAATACTCTACTGTGCTCTGTGGCCTGGATATTTCCTGAATATTTTCCTGCATACGTTGTGGTTCTTCCCACCTTGTCTAAGCGAAGTCATTCTGACCCCGTGTAACTGTTGCGTCTACCCTTGAACAAGGGTCGCAACAACTGCGACTTGAGACTACGCAAAGAAACACCCCGACAGTCAGACACTGGCGACTCGAACATTTGTTAAGAGGCTCAAAACGCTCAAAACCTCAACACTCCCAGATAGCTGGATTCACTCGACATTATTACGCATCACCACTCGGCATTCCTCCCAATATTACCAGTTCTACCAGTTCTACCTTTATACCACCCACCATGGAACAACACGGTCCTTTGACGCAAAAGCTGCCTGCGGGCCTCGCTGGCGTTCTCAACGCGCCCGAGGGCAATAGAGATTCGGCATACTACTCAAGTGCAGACACCTCTAGCAAGCGTGTGTATTTTGCATCGGCTGTTCTGCTCTGATTGATGCGCAACTGCTAACTGTAGACACTAGACAACTCCGCAGCCTCTGGCATACACCCCTCGAATCACCACTCTGGAGCGCCAAACTCGCATATCTACCGTGGTCCTCCCGCACATCTGGACAAGACTCCGTCCCCCACAGCCGCCGCGCACATGCTCCCACAACCGCAGATCGTGTCGCCCACCACTGGCAGCATGAGTGTCGCTTCCATGGTCTCCCCAACATCACCAAATAGAGCAGATGACCTGCGCCGCCTCACAATTGACCGTCCCCAGTCACTCGAATCCGCACCGCCCAGCGCCAGCCTATCCGCTGCGACCGAATACGACCACATGGCTCGCAGAGAGAGTGTCGACAGCCGTATTAGAGAGGGCTTTAATGACCTGCGCCTGGGTGGCAACTCGCCATATGGCACCCACAACCACTCGACGACCTCGGTTCACAACACTTTCCAGGCCCAGCCGCGCCAGACGCGCAACACAATGGACAGCCTCTCTGTCCACCGCATCTCGAACGGATACCAGCCGAATGCAGAGCGCAACCCCGACCCGCACTCCAAAGTCACGCGTACGGCTCCTACTATTACTGGCCCGACTACCAGCCAGATCGCACGTGCTGCAGAGCCCACCAAGGGCCAGGCCTGGGCGTTCCCCGAAGAAGAAATACAGCGCATCCCGACCGTCAACACCAGCCACTCTCTGGCCGACTCTCGCCGCAGTAGTGTTGCTGACTCTCTGGCAAGCAGCCAATTCACCACCGAGTCTCGCTTGCCATCGGGCCAGAGACATTTTGACGACCCCGCTGCGCACCAAGGCGGCCAACACAATGGTGAGGCCGAATACCACAACAACCAGCGTCTGTCGGGCGCATCGGGCGAGTACCCGACGACGCACCACCACGCACTGCAACACAAGCAGCTCGACGACCTCCAGTCCGAGACGGGCAGTATCCATGCTGGCTCGCAACCGTACAGTCGCACTCCCGAGCTGCGGATTAGCCACAAGCTGGCCGAACGTAAGCGCCGCACAGAGATGAAAGAGCTCTTTGAGCAGCTTCGCGACCTGATGCCACAAGAGCGTGGTTCCAAGGCGTCCAAGTGGGAGATTCTCACCAAGGCCATCACCGAGCACCAGCGCCTGCAGGATGTTCTCCGCAGCACCCAGCAGCACCAGAGCGGTATCTCTGCCGAGATGGCCTCTTTGAAGAACGAGCTGCATGCCCTGCGCGCCGAGAACCAGCAGCTACGTGCCGACATCTCCAGCATCCAGGCCAATGGCGGCGGCGGTGGCCACGCTAACGGCATGTCCGATCCCTATGCACGCAATGGCCAGGCTGCACGCCCTGAGCTGCCGCCTCTGCGGTCGCTTAGCAGCGGACTACCGCCGCCGACGTCCATGCCTGAGTCCATGACAGGTGTCCAGTACGACCAGTCGCGTATGAACGGCTTCCGCCAGCCGGAACGCTACTAAGTGGCGCTGCTGTGGTTGAAGTCCATTTGGATGGCATTGCATTATGATTTTTTCCTTGTCGTGGCAGGACGGTCCGGGGCCTGAATGTTGTACTATTACACTGGCGTTGTCGGTCGAGTGCTTTTGCTCATACACTTCTTGAGTTTTCTTCATTCTTACTTTTTATTCTTTATACTCAACACACTTAACTCACGGCGTCTCTGATATTATTTTATCAATGATATATGTCAATGATATCATCGGCTGATATCATACCAATGACGCCCTGGTTCAAACAGAGTTCCTGTTTGATTTGTCATTGAAAATGGGGTCCTGGTTTGTCGGGAACGGCATGGAAGAGGAAGACGGTCTCGCTTGGGAAGCTTGCGTCTTGCCTCTCTTTTTATATCCTTTACTGCGGCGTTCTTTCGTTCTTTCGTTCTTTAGTTACCTCGTTAATTTCTTTCTTCCACTACTTATGCTTCTCTTCCCTCTTTACCCTACTTTTCTTAATGCTCCAACGCATATGGTTTTCTTTGGTCAACTGCTCCATTTCCGGTTATATCTTTCTCGTGCGCTTATCGCCTATTCATTCTGTCTTTATTACCCATTACCACTTTGACCTCTTTTTCTTTTCCTATATCACTTCAACATCCTTGTTGACTAAGAATCGTCGGCGGCGCTTCATTACACTGCATCGATATGCTTTTTACGAGTATTTACTCTACTATTTATTTGATTTAAAGCTGCCTGTTTTACTCGCTCTATTTGAATTATGAAAGACGTATAATATGTGTGAAGTGTAAAGTATGAAGTGTCAAGTGTCAAGTCTATGATGTCAAGCACCTATTATATAAGCAGCACACTGCCACGTGCAATCCTTCCTGCCACTTGTCAATTAGGTGTGCGTCGCAAAGGGACCTCGCAATGGGCCGGGCAGTTGTGCATATATGCATAAATTAATGTGACACGTAAATATGACGGCGCAATCGCGGTTTTGTCTGTCAAAAGGCTTGGCTTTGTATTTGGCGTCGTATTTTGCTTCCATCGCCTCTCAATGTTGCATTTACCTATTCTGGCCAATTCAGCGTCATCGCGATTAGCAGGTCGAAGCGCGGTTTGGCTAGGCCCTAACAGCCTCAGTAGGGCCTAGCTTAGGAATAATGCTCCAGGCCCTGTTAATATGCCCAACGCTAATGTGGCTACGGGCCAACTAAGCATAAGCGGCGTATTGCCCCACTTAACAGGCATAGCTCCAGCTTCGCGGATCCTGAGCTCTACAGCTTCGTTTCGTCATGCCGACAGCTATCCTTATCTGTACCATTATCTTGAACTTTTGTGCATTATATATACCATACACGTCATTAATACAGCAAGTCAATAATAACATTGGACACTGACGCCATTCGCCCGCTCCCGCGTCGCCCAGCCCCGAGATGCCGTCATCGATCCCGTCCCGACAGCCCTCATAGCACTATAGCACCACCACCACCACACCCAGCAACACCGCTACACAATGCTCTTCAGTCGAAGGCTGACGCGCCTGTCACGCTCCCTTCGGCGCCCAATACTCTGGCTGCTCTTGGCCATCTTTGTCATTGACGCACTACGCACCATCAGCAGCCGTAGCGCCACCGTACGTCTCGACCCGGCCACCTCCTCGACCCTGAAGAAGCCCTCGGTGTTTATTGTCTCTGTACACCGCAACACTGAAGAGATCCTCAGATCCGCCTGGAACAAGAATCTGTTGGGGCTTGTCGACCACCTGGGCCACGGCAATGTGTACGTGTCTGCCGTCGAGTCTGGATCGCAGGACAACACCAAGGATGCGCTCCTTGAGCTCAAGGCCGGTCTTGTCGAGCGCGGCGTCGACCACACAATTGAGCTCGGAACGACGGTCTGGGAACAGCTCGACGAGCTCAATGCGTGGCCCGAGCCAGGCACGCCCATGTCCGAGCGTCCAGGCTGGATCTGGCACGACGAGGAGGGCCATTTTGCGCTGCGCCGCATCCCCTACCTCGCACGCGTGCGCAACCAAGCCATGGCGCCGCTGCTGCAGCTCGCAGCAACGAAACAGACAAAGTTTGACTATGTGCTGTGGATCAATGACGTTGCGTTTGATACAGCCGACGTCATGACACTCCTCAAGACACGCGGCGGACACTTTGCAGCCGCGTGCGCCATGGACTTCAAGGCATACCCCCACTACTACGACACCTTTGCGCTGCGCGACATCAATGGCGACAAGGCCGTGTCGGACCAGTGGCCGTGGTTCCGGTCGGCAGAATCGCGCGCCGACGTCAAGGCCGGCCGGTCTGTGCGCGTGCAGTCCTGCTGGAACGGCATGATCGCATTCGATGCGCAGCCGTTCTATGACCGGACCACGAAGAAACCCAACGAGAAACAGACACAAGTCGGGAAAACGACGGACCCCCTGCTGTTCCGTGGCGTCGATGACAGCCTGGCCGAGTTCCACCTGGAGGGCAGCGAGTGCTGCTTGATCCATGCGGACAACCCGCAGTCGAGGTTTGGCGAGCCGATTCCCAAGACGGGCTTTGAAGACAAGAATGTGGGCGTCTGGCTCAATCCGAATGTGCGTGTCGCCTACAGCGCTTCCGTGTACGAGCAGGTGCGGCATGCCAGCCCGTTCCCGGGCGCCTTCTCGGCCGTGCGCGGTATATGGGCGAACCGGTTCGAGCGGGCACGGAGTCACGTGCAGTTTATGCTCGAGAGCCAGACGGTGCTGACGCGCTTACGGAAGTGGCGGTCCGCGACGCCTGCCGGGCAGCTTCTGCGCAGCGAGCCGGGAGCCGTGTGCCTGATCAACGAGATGCAGATTATGTGGCAGAACGGATGGAAGCACTTGTAGGTGTTATCGTTTTTTTATTTTGTATTAATTCTTATTAAGCATATATTCAATCTGTTGTACCATGTGTCATGTTTGTTAGAATGTTATAGGAATGATCATTCATGGTAATGCAGTATTGAGATATTGGATATGAAATACAAAATGTCTCGTCTCAACTAGCAAGGCGACAAACCGACCCATCTGAACGCCAAATATCGGTCTCAAAGCAGACTCCCAGTATCTATAGATCTAGACAGGGTACATGGATGGTAAGGAAGAGGAAGAGGGAAGCAAAAGAGAAAAAAGGGATAATATGCTTGTAATATGCAAAGGAAAAGAGGATCCAAAAGGTCAACTAGTAAACAAAAACGAAAACGAAAACGAAAACAAAAAAAAACTCGGCTACATCATAAAGAAGGCAGTCTTCGCCTACTTGCTACTTGTTGTGCCATAGAAGAGTGCGCAGACTATCCCAGTGGTCGCTCTGGGCATAGATGTAGCTCATACTGTTACGCAGGCTAGACTGGACCTCGGCATCGTGGTACCGGAATATATGCATCACCATGGCCCAGCTGCCCGCCGCAAACGCGGGCCAGGCATAGTGGCTGATGGTCTTGGACATATCGGGCTGTGAGATGAGCGGCAGGCCAACACCCGGCTTGACCGACAGCTTGGCCAACGCCAGGACGACACGCGCAAACACGTAGATGACAATCTGCATGCTGACGGAGCTGATCTTACCAGACCGTGTGCGGCCGCCAAAGACGAGGTAGCCGCCGAGCAGGCCGCCCATGAAGCTGTCGTAAGGGCCTGTCCTGTTAGTATGGTAAATGTATGAAAGGTAAAGAAAATGGAATAGCATACCCTCTTTACCGTTGGCCAGGTTTTTTAATAGCAAGCAGGTGGACTTGTAGACAATGGCGAAGCGTGCGAGGTTGCTTGCGTGTGTCTTGGTGGCCTTGAGGACCAGGCCAGTCTTTTCACGGATTCTGTGTTGTCAGTTTCTTTAGTACCTACTAAAGCTATGGCACAAGGGGAAGAGGATAAACGTACGTTCCAGACCGGAAGAGAAAGATCATGCTACACGGCAAGTTAGCGAGCGATCAACAGCAGTCGACGGCATCCGTTGGCAGTGATGGCGTGGAGATGGATATAGAATATATTGAATGGTCGAGGCCGTACACAAGAGCATGAGGAAAACGCACTTTGGCACCATAGACGGCACCATTGCGCGCACCCTTGACGAGGGTCAACAGGTCGTGGTATCGTGGGTCGAGGGCGATTTTCTCGGCGGCAGTCTGGGCAGAAGAGAAGCGTGTCAGCACGGGTATGCTTCAGCCTCGGTAGGCCGGGGTCCATGTTCTAAAATCTCGGGAAAGGGGTGACATACGCGGAGCACCTCGAGCGGGCCGGCGAGCTGTGATGGCACAGGCATTGTGCAGATGTTGTGAGTTGTTATAGGTCCGGGGGAAGCTCGGGTGGGTTTGCAAAAGGCGTGCGAGGCTGCTTGAAGCCTGCGACTGACAAAGGGGTGTGGTTGTGCCGTGGAGTGATGCTGAATCGCAATCACGAGTTGA
The DNA here is from genome assembly GCA_029299165.1 of Ophiostoma himal-ulmi. Taxonomy (NCBI): domain Eukaryota; kingdom Fungi; phylum Ascomycota; class Sordariomycetes; order Ophiostomatales; family Ophiostomataceae; genus Ophiostoma; species Ophiostoma himal-ulmi. The sequence continues at coordinate 1,038,409 of JANSME010000003.1, read as the reverse complement.
AAGAAATGGCGACGACTCGGAAAGGGGAGCGCTAAGGGGCGGCAGGATGGTGTGACTTTGAAAACACGGTCGCGCACGGCTTCTAGAAGAGTTGGCGATTGATTTGATGTAGGAATAGGTATAGGCTGTCGATTGTAGTGTCTTTATGTAATAGTCGCGAGATGCAAAGTGCGAGATGAGAGAGTCAGGGCGATACAACGATGACGGCGAAAGGGCTCGGCTCCATTGGCGCACCTTGAAGAAGCTCGGCTTGTGAATCCCCCAGTTTCCCCAAGAATAGTGGGTCGACTACAGGCCGAACAGTGGGGCAGCTGCCAACTAGCATCGCAAGCATACCCGCCTCCACTGTTGCGGTCGTCTTCATCCAGTGTTATTACTTCTATTTCTGCAGTGTGCTTATCCCCCGGGTTGATTTGTCTTGTATATTAAGATGGGAGGTAGCTTTTTGATTCAAAGTGAAGAAAATTCATTAAAAATAACCATGTAGTTGCGAATGTGCATTTAGTTTTCGATAGTATTGCTTATGTAAGTTCGCATATTGTTCCTTCTCGTTTTGGGGTGCAGGTGCGTCGCGCTGTCTTGCATGTGGTTCTGTCGGCATGTGAAAGGCAGGTGCTGATTTGGTTGTTGCTTCCGCTTTTAGCCCAGAGATGCATGCGATCTGGCCAATTGCTGACAAGAAGGCTGCAAGTGATGTCAGCAGCCAGCGGGTGCGTATATTTGCGGGTTAGATTATTGTTATTTGTGATGTTTTGGCCATATTAAGGTATTTTTTCTTGAATATTTTGAAAGCACATTGATCATGGTAGTTTTTGTTTATTCTTTTCCATATTTTTATATTAAAATAATCATCTGAGAATAGAAATACAACAATAAAAAAAAAAAAAAAAATAACTACAGAGCTACAACACAAACAGCATAACACTACAAGTATGAAAATGCTTGACTGCGTCATGAATTATTCACACTTTTGCGGAAGATCGCTTTCACGACCGCAATTCGGCCGTCTGCCGCACCGTCCACCGTCTACCGTCTACCGTCCACTGTAGACCCACTCATAATCACTGAATTTCCTTCCTTTCTTAGTGAAACGCCTAAACCCCAAAAACTTTTGGCATAGCCATTAACGAATTTTTAGAACGCATTTTTCTATCTGATTTGCAATAAAAATGGATAAGCCCAATGACGAATCTTCTTTGACTTTCCTGAACGTAGTATTACTTGCATTTCGCGGCATGGATCGCCATCTTGATTGGCCGCCATAGCTGATGCAAGCCCATAGTGTGCCATCGATTCTTTCAGACCCCGTTTGCCGATTATAAATCCGACATGACCTCTCATACAGTAGCTCCCAGCAGGGTACCTTTGCTGTGACTCTGCGGTAGCTAGGTGTATATTCAGAAACAGCGTGATTTATAGTCCATGCAGAAAACAGACAAGAAAGACACATATAAGATCGACACTGCCCAGCTTGTGTTTACGGATCTGATTAGACTTTGCTTGTGTTAAACTCTATTCATCCTTCTCGTCGTCCTTCTCGTCACCCAACAACCTCACATATACCACCATGGAAAGCTCGCGCCTCTTCAAGCCCCTCAAGGTGGGCAACATCACCTTGCAGAACCGCATCGCCCTGGCACCCGCCACTCGCTTACGTGCCACCCCAGACTTCGTCCCCACACCCATTCTCGCCGAGTACTACGCCCAGCGCGGTGCCGTCCCCGGCACACTGCTGATCACCGAGGCTACTTATATCTCGGCCGCACACGGTGGCTTCAGCCGCGTGCCTGGTATTTGGAGCGACGAGCAGGTCGCCGCCTGGAAGACCGTCACCGAGGCCGTCCATGAGAAGGGCAGCTTTATCTTTGCCCAGCTGTGGGCTATCGGCCGTGCCGCGAAGGCCGACGATCTCGCCCAGTTTGGCGCAAAGGTTCGGAGTGCCAGCGACATCCCGCTGACCGGTGTCGAGACCAAGCCCGTGCCTCTGACCGAGGAGGAGATCGAGGCCACCATTGCCCAGTACGCCCATGCTGCCAAGCAGGCTATTGCTGCCGGCTTTGACGGTGTCGAGATCCACGCTGCCAACGGCTACCTCATTGACCAGTTCATCCAGGACGTCAGCAACAAGCGCACCGACAAGTGGGGCGGCAGCATTGAGAACCGTTCGCGCTTTGCCGTCGAGATTGTCAAGGCCGTCATTGCGGCTGTCGGCAGTGAGCGCACCGCCATCCGCCTGAGCCCCTACAGCCGGTTCCAGGACATGCGCATGGCGGACCCCGTGCCCCAGTTTACCGACATCCTCAAGAAGATCGACCCGCTCGGCCTGGCCTATGTGCACGTTGTCGAGCCCAGAGTCTCGGGCACCAAAGACGTCCAGGTTGACAAGGAGAGCCTCGACTTTGTCTATGAGAACTTTTCGCATCCCATTGTGGTGGCTGGCGGTTTCTCGGCCGAGTCGGCCAAGAAGCTAGTGGACGACGAGAAGCCCGAGAGAGACATCATTGTCGCCTTTGGCCGGTACTTTATTTCGACCCCCGATCTGCCGTACCGTATCAAGAAGGGCATCGAGTTCAACCCGTACAACCGTGGCACGTTCTATGACTGGACCTCGGTGGAGGGCTACACAGGCCAGCCCTTTAGCAAGGAGTTCCTTGCCGAGTTCCCCGAAAAGGCAAAGTTTTAGTTCTAGTTTTAGATCTGCGAGTGCGATATAGACATGGTGTTTGATCAAAGAGTACATGGCAAATAGGAGATGACAAACGGGATGTGGAAATGGAACATGTAAATGATCTAATATAGCTAGATAGAAATACAAAGCAAATGTGTCATCTCCACATACTTTGACAGTCGTCATCCCATGCTGTCAACATTACGACACGCATTGTCAGCACCGTCAGCACCAACAATGCAGAGTTGCATCCCGTATGCGACTGGTAAGCAACTCATGCGGATGATCCTCCATCTCGGCATGCTTCTTGGTAATCAACACGCCTAGACTCTGTAGTAAAGTGGGCACGACCACGTGTGCCATACTATGGGCGAGCCTCCTATACAGATGATAGGGTCTCAAGCCACACAAGTGCGACATCGCTACAGTGCGGCTGGGCTGATATCGATCGTGGTGTTCTTAATTCGTCATGTTCGCCATATTCGTCATATTCGTTTAAAATGCAGCCTGGGACTGCACCGCCATATATAGACCCTACAGTCGTTCCAGACAACGTAGAATCAGTCGGCCAATCTGCCACCGCTGGCGTCGCTGGAAGACCTTGCGTGCCCAGCGGAGCGCGCCGCGCAGATCGCCGTCCTCGACACCAACAACACGCATAGCGCCCGCAAACGCATCTCCCTCGCCGTTGTTCAGCAGCTGCCAGGCAATCAAGAATGCCTTGTAGGCATAGAGTGTCGTCCAGGGTGCCTCGAGGTCGGGCGCCCGTGCAGCGTCGAGGTAGTGCAGGAACCACTCGATATGGGGGCGGACAGCCTCCGCCGTGGCTGTGTCATAGAGAAAGGCAGCAGGCGCCGTGGGAAGGTGCCGTGCCGTACCGTTGCTACTGGCAGACTCGGATGTGGCGCTGTGGCTGTTGGTCTCGGAATTGCTGCGGTCTTCGCCCTCGCCCAGCAGAACATCGCGTATAGTCCGGCCGACGATGCCGCGCGTGTGTGCCGGCGACCAGAGCTGGAGCTCAATCATGGCAATCTCCCACGTCGCCTCGCACATGAGCGCAGCTGGCGACGTCGTTGTATCATTGTTGTTTGTGGCTGTCGGGTTGGGGTGGATGTAGGGGCCGAGGGCGAGAAGGGACTCTTTCAGCGGCTGGATACGCTCGAGGCTTAGCATGCCTGTCATGGTCGACCAGCCCGAGATTTCGCGAGCGCTCGAGATAAGAAATTGCACAACATTGACAGCACCGTACGCATCAAATGATGCAATGGCACTCCGGCCCGCTTCATCCGGCGACAAGAAGAGACGCACAGCTTCGGTATATCCGGTGACCGTCGATGCGCCGCTGCTTTGGCTGTAGCCAGCGACTAGTTGGCGATGAGCCCATGCATTAGACGTAGGTGCAGCCCAGTCCTCAGCCGGGCTGGGGAGGCTGTGCTTGAACTCAAGGTGGGACACGGACCGCGGCACCGAGAGCAGCTGGTACCATAGTGCATCGATGTGATGAACGGCAAACATGGTGCGCTTGTGCGACTCATTCCGCATTGCCATGCGCCATAGTGAATCAAGGTCACCCGGGGCTGACAGGGTGTTGGAAGCCGATGGCGACGGCTGCCACAAACCGCCGGTCCGGGCGAGCGCGATGATCTTGGTGTGCAGGGCGAGGCCGTCAACAGAACCATCGGCACACTGGTACATCATGGCATGGATCTGTAATAGCAAGTACGTCTGGACAGTCGCAAGCCGGGCGTCGAGATCCTCGTCGCTGGTGTCTGGTGTGGATACTAAGAGTCCGAGTGTGTGGTGGAAGCATCGTACCGATAGCCGAATACCCGAATCTTGCTCGTGCGACGAATCTGGATCTTCGCCGTACTGGTAGCCCAAGGCCATCATGGCCAACAGAAGGCGCCGTGGCGTATTGGCAGAATCAAAGGTGGGCTGGTGCAGGATGGGAACAAAGAACGAAATGTGCGTGAAGAAAAGACTGCAGCCTTCTTCGACCTGGGACGGCGATGGGTACCAGCTGTAGTCCTGCGATCGCGGTGACATGCTCATGCTCATGCCCGAGGGGTTGCTGGGCTCGAAGAGAAAGGCCATGTCAAACGACAGAGTAGGCGAGTTGGCAGACGTTGCGGAAGCTCCGGAAGCACCGGGCAGTGTGTTCGTGACTGACCCGGGCCGGCCATAGTCATCGGCCCGTTCGAGGCTGCTAGGCGGCATGGCTGCGAGCGGCGACGCATCATTCATAGAGGGGCTGTGGCCATAGCCAAACACACTGTTGGGTGCATCGGGGATGGGCACGTCCATGGCATGTGAATGTGAATGTGAATGTGAATGGGAGTGTGCGTGTGAATGTGAGCTGCCGGCGCGCTCGTAATGGTCATCGTCATCGCCAGACGCCTGCGAGAGTGATGCGGAATTGCTGTCGGCATTTGGAGAGGGCTGGTTGTTGGTGTTCGAGTTTGAGTTGGATGCTGGGCGGCGGGTTGTGCGTCTAGCCCCGGACGACCATGCGGCGGGGTCGTGGTCGGCATGTTTCCGTCTTATGTGGCGGTTGCGGAGGTCCGGCCGTGAGAAGGTCGCCGAGCATAGCGAGCATGGCAAGCCGCCCTCTTTGCCAGGCCGGGTATGCAGGGCAGCATGGCGCTTGAGATTTTCGTGCCGAGTAAAGCGGTTGCCGCAGACAGTGCATTGGTAGGGTTGGAATGGGGCACTGGTGTCACTGTCGGCGAGCACCGAGATGGACATGGAGGACGAAGCCACGGTTGATGCAGCAGCCATTTCCTACGAGCGTGGCACAGTTTGAGTAGAAATCAGATGAGCTGTGCAATATAGTCTTTCGATGATGACGAGGTATATTTCGGGTATAGAGTATAGATTTCTCACACACAGGCACTGGCACAGGCACAGGCACTCCCCCTCCTACGGCCAAGTTGAATATCTCCACTGATAAAAGATAGAACTGATAGAAGTGATAGAACCGATAGAGGATAGAGGATAGAGGATAGAGGATATAGTCAATATGACTGATATGACTGATACGGACATGCTTGACTATAACGGGATAGTGTATCAACCAGCACAACAGCACGGCTTATCGCTCCAATCTCGGGTCCCAGATTTATAAAAGAGTCTTGGCATACTGGAGCACAACCAGCTTCATGGAGTTAGATAGACACGCAGAGACGGTTCGTTTTACATAATAGCGTTTGTTCCCCAGCATTTGGCGGCCTGAGTATTGATTCTAGTGGCACTGATTGCTGGGGTAGCTGTCGAGTCGTGTGCTTGTTGTCAGGCATTACACATGTTGACAAATTGAAATAGTCTTAAAAAGGTCTTTGAATGGCAGACGAGCCGTCGGTCACTCTTTAGAAAGAGTACGGCATTAGCCATTAGGATTGGACTGAAGAAAAACCAATTCGGCATTGGCATAGCCGGTTTCGCGGCCTTCTTCTCAATAGCCGTTTCTCAATTTTCACATTTTATTATTTTATCTTTTTTTTCTTCTTCATTTCTTTTCTCCCCCCTCTATTCTTGGTAGTCTTTTCCGCTATCTGTGCGATAGGACTTGCGGGGATAACAAGCTGTCAAAAGTAGAAAATCAACAGGGACAGTGGAATATAGCCGAACAAAAGTGCTGAATCTTTTGCCGGTCGGTATCTGACACCTGGCTAGTGACGTACTTTGTCTTCGGTTCGTCCCATCTGTTCTGTCATACTGTTATAGCGTCTTATCGCAAGGCATATTAGATAACTGTTGATAATACATTTTCAAGTACCGGATTATCGGAATCCTGTGCGTCTTGATCATTCGGCGTTGCCTGCACTTTTCGTCTGTCAGTTTCTGTTGTCTTACCTATTTGTTTCTCTACTTCGCTGTGAATACCGACCACGGTGTCAGGTACTTTGATCATCTCTATCTTGGCTCTAATTCGTCCTATGACCGTTCAAGTATGTCAAGACGACTATAATGTTTCGGGCAAGTCATCTAAACTAGGCTCTATACACCGCATCACGGCACCAAAGTCGCGATGTTAGGACACATCACCAACATTGCATACATCATCAGCATCGTGGATAATTCTACTCGAGCATAGCTATTACGTATTACCCCTCACAGCAGTCTCGCGTGACACTTGCTAGGGTGATAGTATCCGCGTGCCACCGGAGGAGCCCCAAAGACCCCAGAGTGAGGAGAAGCTGAATGAGGATGGAGACGAAACCAATAAAACATACGTAAGATGCACAAATAGGAAGAATGCAAGCCGACAAGGTACGTTGGATTCTCAAAGGCCGCAAGGCTGTCAAGTCATTCGCCGAAGGCAATTCAAAAGCAAAAAAAGGCAATTCAAAATGAACAGGCAAATGAGAAACAGAAATAAAAAAGAAAGGAAAACGTTTGATTGCCGGCTAGATTATCGAAGATCAGAATATTCAAGATCTTTAACAATCATATCATCATCAATCTCATTTAAATCGTCGGTACGGCAACCTCTCGACCATCACGAATACGAATAAATGTTGGATACGTTGTATCATTCAAAACTATCAGGACATCAAAACTATGCATACTATAAAAAACCCAACAACTCAAACAAATTCGTCTTTTGACTCTTAGTAATCTCTGAACCCGCGGCCTAAACAGGCAGCAGGACCTTCATGCCCATGTACTCGCGCTGGTGCATGAGCTTGCCATCGATAATCGTCTGGTGCACACCAACGCGGTTGTGCTCCTGGTCCGTCGGGTCGGTACATGTGGCAATCTGAATCTCGCGCCACTGGCGGTTTGTGGGCGGCGTGCCGACAGTTGTGCGCTTCTTGTATTCCTTGTAGATGCCCTGGTCCTCGACACAGCCGTCGCGCTGGATAAGGGGCGACACCAGAGCGGGCTCCATGGGCAGGTCACCCTGCGAGCTGTTGAACATCACCAGGGACAGACGCTCCTCGTGCAGCTGGTCAGCAGGAGGACGGTAGACACGGTGACGGGTGGCGCGGAAGTGACCACCCGAAACGATCTCGAGCGTGTCGCCAATGTTGATGACCAGTGCGCCGGGCTTGTAGGGGACGTAGTGCCACTCCTTGTCCTGGCCCCAGATCTGCAGGCACGAAATAGGCACAGAGAACAGCAGCGTGGTCAGGCCAAAGTCGGTGTGGCCGTGCATGCGCAGGCCCTTGGAGGCGGCCTGCGTCTCCTGGCCGACAGGGCGGAACAGGGCGTGGCGGAAGTAGCCCTCACCAGTAGGGCTGCCGTGCGACTGGACGTTGTCCCACAGGTAGTCATCGGGCAGCTCCAGCACACGCGAGAACAGCGTCAGCAGGCGGCGGTTGACAGACTCGGACAGGTAGCGGCAGAAGGCCTCGATCTCATCCATAAAGGGGTGCAGGCAGGTGGGAACGCGGTTCTCAGGGTCCTCCCAGTCGGGCTTGTACCAGTTGAACTGCTCAATGCCGTCAGGGAACCCCTTCTGGCGCTTGAAGCCAAAGGGGTGCTTGTAGCCGGACCAGACACCATCCTCGGGGTGGAACAGCAGGCGCTCCTTGTCCGCCTCGGTGATGTTCTTGTACAGGTACTGGGCCAGAGCGAACTGGCGGTGCAGCTGCTCGAGGTTGATGCCGTAGTTCTCGAGGAACAGGAAGCCGTCCTCGCGGATGGCGTGCTTGACCTGCTGGACCAGCTTGTCAACAACAGCAGGGTCCTCCGAGTCCATCTGCGAGAGGTCGATGGACTGGAGCTCAGCAAAGTTGTGAGTCTCTTTGGTTGCCGGTGGGGGAACCCATTCAGCCACAAAGGGCTTGCCGGGCAGGTCGGCGGCAGGAGGGTTAAAGGGGGCTGCGGGTGCCATTGTGAGGGTCGTGAATGTGTTGGAGTGTATTTATTGGATTTTAATGACTTGATTGCTTCAAGGTCTGATTCTGTGACTGTTGGAGAGATGAGTGTTGAAGTTGATGGATGTCTTCTTCAATCAAGGCCGTGATGTCTTCATCTTATCTCTATTCTTAAATCTTAAATCTAATCTACACATCGCGACTATCAGGCCATTCTCGTCGCCACCATCCGAGTAAACCGGCCTGAGCCTTTGGTCAGCACCGCTCACCCTTGGTCAGCTCCCCTCTGGCTATCTCCCCGACCGCCTCCCCATGGGTGTGAGCTCTATCAATTGCCACCTAGGGGCGTGAGCTCACTCCTCCTCTGGTATTTCCATACTGCGTTTACTGCTCCTCCGGCTCCTCCCCTGCAGTTCATGCTCCTCCTATCTTGCTCCTCCCGATGGGGCTCCTGGTGATATCGAGCTCGGGGTGTGCGGGTGGGCCTTTTGATGTGGGAGGAGCTCCTCCCGCACATGTAAGTCGCCCAGCTAGGCCAAATTCGGCTATATTTAATAGTGATAAGTCCCGGCAAGGTTTCGCACACCCTTCTCTTCCAGACTCACACTCAATCACACATTCATCTTCGACATCATCGCACATTCTCTCTATTCGCCCATCTTTCTACCTTTCCACCTTTCCAAACCCCCATTTCAATAGCCATCATGTCTCGGCAGATCATCAACAGCGAGAAGTTCCCCTCTAAGCCGCACAACAACCCGGCTATTCGGATTCCTGGCCTGGTCTTCTGTGCCGGCCAGACGGCTACTGGTGAGATCAAGCAGGCTACTGTAAGTTTACTCCCCGTGTGCTTAATTCCAAATCAAACAATATGTCAAGACATCCAAGAGACCAAGAGTCAATGACAAGAAGAGTTTCAACAAGTCCCAAGACTAACGAAATAGCGCACCGTCCTCCAGAACCTGAAGGAGGTCCTCGAGCTGGCTGGCTCTTCCCTCGACAAGGTTGTCAAGTACAACGTCTACCTTGCCGACATGAAGGACTTTGCCGCCATGAACGAGGTCTACATTGACTTCCTGCCCACTCCCATGCCTCCCCGGTCCTGCCTGCAGGCCGTGGCCCCCGGCAATGGCACCGTCATTGAGATTGAGTGCATTGCCCAGGCATAAGCTTGCCATGGGAGACCAAGATGTCGATTTGCTTGCACATAGACCATAGATAATGACAATTCAAAAAAGTTAAATATGCATTTAGAAGCAGATAGTCGCGATAAATCATGCACATGTGCAGCCCGAGAAGTGGCATGTGTTCCCGATGTACACACGCCGACATATTGCGACATGAGATGCTTTTCAGGTGTAGCTGTCTCAAGTGAATAGTCGTTCTCGTCCCTCACTGCCACCTCCACACTATAGATGCGGCTATATCGTCGTCCCAACTTGAATCCCCGCTTGGTAATGCGCCGTCAAAGTCACCCCATGGAGATACTTGTGTCAATACAGACACCCCTAGCTACGACATACTTTGGCGTATCATATCAATCATATGTGACTTCGCTTGATACCACGTGGTTATCAAGAGTGATAATGAACTCGGGCATTCCGAACAGATCAAGTACTCGGAAACATAAGAATCGAATTTCGCAACAGAAACTATCCAGACCCGGCAGTGCATTGCCCCCAAATATTGTACTACGTAGGCAGTGCAGAGCATTCCATAGTCACTGTATACACCGGAAGCGCTCTTTGATATGCCTGGTGTGTTTGATAAACGCTTGCCTTTTTCTATTTGTCATGACTCTATATGCATATTTGAGAGACTATCTCCTTTCCGAAAACTTAATCCCACCCCCTCGCCCCTTTCATGCCCCGTGGTCTCTACACTCTATGTTGAGCGGGCGAGGGCCAGCTCGGGGATGTACCAGTTCTGGATAGCCTTGGTGTCACCAGTGATAGCCACGGTGTCGTAGCGGGCACGCGCCTCCTTGGCCAGGGCACCATCGTTGACCATGCGGGCAACCCACTTTCCATGCTTTCTGCCAGCAGCGATGATCTTGTCCAGGGCAGCCACAAACTCAGGCTCGTCGCCTCGTGCGGGGGTGTAGCCGAGCAGGGATTGTGCCAGGTCGTTGGGACCGATAAAGACACAGTCAACGCCGGGAACAGCGCAGATCTCATCCACATTCTCAACACCGGCACGAGTCTCAATTTGAATCAGAGTCAGAATGGTCTCATTAGCCGTCTTCATGTACTCGGGCGTAGTCAGGCCGTGGGCAATAGCAGGGAAAGCCGAGCCCTGGCCGCGTCCACCCTGCAGGGGGAACTTGCTGGAATGGACGACCTGGCGGGCCTCCTCAGCAGTGTTAACCTGAGGCACGACAATACCGTGGCAGCCAGTATCAAGAGCACGCTTGATAATGTCATGAGAAGTACCGCGCACGCGGATGAGGGGAGAGACACCGAGGCCCGCAATAGCAGCGACAGCGTTGTGGGTAGCATCATCACCAAAGTGACCGTGCTCGCAATCGATGATGATACCCTCAACGCCGGTCAGGGCAACGATCTGGGCCTGGCGCACAGATGGGATGGCCATAAAGGTCATCAGGGGGAACGAACCAGCCTTGAGGCCATTGAGGACCTTGAGCTTGGGGTTGTTCACCGTGGTGGTGTGGGCAGTGGCATAAGTAGTCTCGGACGACATTGTGAATGTGATTTGCGGGGGTATAGGGTAATAGGGTATATTTTGAAAATAGTAAAAAGAATATAGAAAAAATAAAATGATAAGAAAAGTCAAGAGAATGAGACCTCAGTCGTAAGATTGAAGGATGGGAGAACCAGAGATAGGAAGATGTTGATGATGGAGATGCTTCGGTTAGATTGCTATTGGCACAAGCGACCAGGCACGACTGATATACACAATCGCAAGCAGAGCAGTCGCCGACCACGGCCCCTTGTCGAGTAGCCATACCTGGATGTGATGCTGTTAATTGCCGATGCCAGAGTCGACAAGAGTCGACGTGGTAGCCGGTGTGTGGACGTCGCCGAGGGTGCTCCACCGGGAGGAGCTCCCCCCCCCCTTCGATATAGCAAAGCTTAATCGCAATGACTCGAATTGGTCACTCAGCGGTCGCTATCTTCTTCCCCACACAGACTAGATCAATGAAAGTCGCACTCCGCAGTCACACCAAGGAACCAAGACTGGTATCTACGGGGCGATATAGAAGGCTGCGTCTTATCTTTTGGCTAGCTTGATTCGGATGTAGAATATGCTAATGTGCCCCCCAGGCGTGTGCACAGGCACACGGCTATCACCACAAAGACTTGCATCCATGTGCTTGAATGCGGAAGGAAGACGACAACCTTGAACCCCCTCCCCCGTTTCCAATCAAGACCATGTTGATAGGTCGATAGGCTGGAACGGCAAGTGATGTGGCAAGGGTTGTTTGTATTCCCGAAAAAGGACATAGAAAAAGGAGGCAGCACCCAGCATCTATTTGACCTTGCGATCGTAAGACTTGCTGTGTCGGGATGATCCATTGAGCTCTTGCTTTTCATTCCTCACCTCTCTGTCTCCCCTTTGTGCACCCTTTCACTCCTCACATTTCATACCTCTCGCCAATACCTCACCAAAATGTCGACCGAGGTTGACGTGTCCAAGGACACCAAGGAGATCACGAAGCTCGATGACACCACCTCTGTCGCCGAGGGCCGTGCTGATGGCCTTCTCCGCGCCATGCCCGCCAGTCTGGCTGTCCTGAGCGAGGAGGACAGACGCAAGGTCAACGCCAAGCTTGCCCACAAGCTGGATTACCTCATCCTCCCCATCATTGGCATCCTCTATATTCTCAACTACATTGATCGTCAGAATCTGGCTTCGGCCAAGCTGCAGGGCATCACGGAGGACCTCAACATGACCACGCAGCAGTTTGCCACCGCCGTGTCTATCCTGTTTGTTGGCTACCTGCCCTTCCAGATTCCCAGCAACCTGATCATCACCAAGGTTGCCCGCCCCGGCATGTACATCTGCGGTGCTGTCACTGTCTGGGGTACCATCTCTGCTGCCACTGCTGCTGTTCAGACCTATGAACAGCTGCTTGCCGTTCGCTGTATCCTTGGTATCGCCGAGGCTGTCTTCTTCCCCGGTGCCATCTACTACCTGTCCGCCTGGTACACCAAGTCTGAGCTGGGCAAGCGCTTTGCCGCCCTCTATATTGCGCAGCAGGTCGGTAACGCCTTCGGTGGTCTGCTGGCTGCCGGTATTCTGAAGATGGACGGCATCCAAGGGATTGCTGGCTGGCGCTGGCTGTTCATCGTTGAGGGTGCCGTGACTGTCTTTGTTGGTGTCATCTGCGCCTTCCTCATGCCCGAGTACCCCCACAACTGTCGCATGCTCACCCAGGTGGAGCGCGATCTAGCTGTGTGGCGTATCGAGTCCGAGGCTGGCGCTGCTGAGGGTTCTGAGAACGAGAGCACGCTCACTGGTTTCAAAAAGGCCCTGGCCGACCCCAAGCTCCTGCTTCTCATCTTCTGCAACATGATGTCGCAGGCCCAGGGCTCTATTGCCAACTACTTCCCCACCCTCATCAATTCGCTGGGCTTCAACTCCACCATTTCGCTGCTGCTCACTGCCCCGCCGTACGTCCTGGCTGCCATTGTGTACTACTGCCTGATGTACTACTCGGATCGCAAGAACACGGTTTACGTGCCCATCCTGGTTCTCATCTGCATTGCCTGCTCCATGTACATCATCCCCATGAGCACCACCAATATCGGCGCCCGCTACTTCTCGATGATGATTCTTCCCTTCTCGTCGGTCGGTCCCCAGCTGCTGCTGTACAAGACCATCAACCTGCACCTTGCCCGTCCCGTGTCCAAGCGTGCCGCTGCCTCTGCTCTCGTCAACGCCATCGGTGGCACGTCCAACATCTGGGCGTCGTACCTCTACTACGAGGCCCCTCACTTCTACGCCGCGTTTTCTACCATGATGGGCTGCGCGTTCCTGTTCATAGTCACCATTACTTTCTACCGCTGGCTCATTATGCGCCACAACAAGTACATGGACTCTGGTGACCCGGCGCTCATTGCCCGGGCCATGAAGGGCGGCGTCACAGAGGAGATGCTGGACCTCAACTGGCGTTACGAGATGTACTAAACCATACGTTAGCTTCCGCCTCTCGCTTTCATCAAAAGACATCACTACATACCAGCGATGTTCGGAGAGGCGGGTGCGTGTTCGGTTCGGGTGGTGCGGTTGTTTTATAGCTTTCTTTTATTTTTGTCACTCTTTTACATCAGACAGATAATCTATACCAGTTTGTTTGATACCTTGTTGCATAGTACACGGTGTAGTCGCACACATACACTTAAAGTGATGATCATCGCCTTTGTTGATATAGTGCATATAGTGCAGGGACACGAGCCATTATGCCATTCTTGCATATCCGTCGGCCGACATCCGATGCTTTAGAAACGTGTTGTCCATCGAAGGGCTATTGCCGCGGCTTCGTTATAGTGGCGAGTAAGCTTGAAGGAAAGTATATAATCCACGTGCTTCGTCCCATCTTTGCATCCACCACAACCCACACATGCTCGACGGTGATTTCGAGTCAGTGCTTCGGGCTGTTCATTCAACAGGGTTACATTGCCAGTTACGTTGTGGAAACACACCTGGGCCAATAGTTGTCATACGGATGACCGACCGCTTCCTTTCCACTCCATCGGTACGCCACGGGCGATTCTACCAACTCAGATGATGGTAGCCGTTCCGGTTAAATGCAATACAATACGATCGAGAACACGACGACTGCCATCACGTGGGTGGTGTTGAGGAACCCATGATGTTCCCATTCGCTCTGTAGGGCAAAACAGTACGCAGTAGGGACGTACCCCATACGGAGCATTTCATGGTGCTTCAGTACTAGGCTACGCGTAATAAATAGCTCCAGCCAGCTCCAAAGCTTGTCACATTTTCGACAAACTAGAACGAAGACATTACTACTTACAGCGACTTTTTCAAGTTGCCCAATCCTCTACCTCACCAGCACCTAGGGCCCGCTGTCCAATAATACGCCCCAGAACACCCACGATGCTACGACTGAGCCCAGTCTACAACCCCGGACCTGAAGATCGATTGCCAGATCGGACATTGGCCAGCCACACACTTTGCAAAAGCTTAATCGTGGGTAGAGGTATCAACGATAACAGCAACTCCGAATGCGCGGACTTTGAGTACATGACTGGTACAGCAATTTACTCGTAATGCCTGGAAGCGATTATAACCCGGCAGGTCCAGGGTACGTATCCAAGTATCTTGACGCGAATCATGCTCCATGTTTGAAATCACCAAAACACTACTGGCAGATGAAGTTGCACTCCCACCAACGCTAAGATACTATCATTTGCACGTTGCATAGGCAGTCTGTCTCGTTGGAGAGCATCGTCGCCTGGTCCCTGATATTCACGCGACCGGTCTTTTGAGCTACCCACCCTCAACAAAGATAATCATACCTCCCGGAAGTCCATCCTTGAACAGTTTTGACATGGCATCTGCTTACCATTCAATTGAACGCGCAGCTCGGAAGCCGGTGTGGGTAGTAGCGAGCCCTGGAGGATGACACTGTGAACATGTACATTTGCAGAGAACAGAGGTAGAGAGGTAATAACTGTCAAGATCAACAGACGGTAGCGATCTAAAGACGTCAAGTACAAAAAGGATAGCTTCCGCACATTTGTACATCCCGAGTGAAGCTCTTGACTGTTTTCTGATGCAGGAATTTCCCTTTCCCACGTCACAACTTTATCTATAATACATCATGGTGTACGCATCTCTAAAGAGCGTGGTGTTCTTCGCCGTCCTTGCGAATGCTCGCACCAATGGCAACAAGTGCAGCCCCGGCAAGGCGGCCATTGATAACATGAAGGCCCACATCAAGAATGTCGTCCTCCTGGTCATGGAGAACCGCTCCTTTGACAACATCCTGGGTGGTCAGACCCTCAAGGGCCTGGACAACCCTTACCACAACGGACCGTTCTGCAACCCGTACAACCTCACGGAGCCGACGCGTGGCGAGTACTGCGGTGTTGCCAAGGACTACGACTCAATTGCCGATGATCCGGATCACGCTGTCTATGGCAACAACATTGAGTTCTACGGCACGTTCAATCCTAGTAACGACGACATCCTGTCCGGAAATGTGATCGCCGACCAAAAGGGCTTTGTTCACGAGCAGCTCCGTCTGTACGACGCCGACGTGAACCAGACAACGCTGTCAGAGCAGGTCATGAACTTCTACACCGAAGATCAGGTGCCCGTTCTCACCTCGCTGGTGCAGAACTTTGTCACCTTCAACTACTGGCATTCGGCCATTCCCGGTGTGGGTTTTCCTAAACGTGTCTGGACTATGAAGTAATTTGAATAACTAACGAGATAGCCCACCAATCCCAACCGCATGTCGATCGTGGCCGGCAGTTCGTTTGGCCACGGTACCAACGACAATTCATTCACGGACAGCGGTTACAATGAGACCGGTATCTTCCAGTCCCTCACTGAGCGCGGCCACGACTGGAGAAACTACCACGACCCCGTCGGTGGTACCGGCCCCGAGGCGTCGTGGTTCTCGTGGACCTTTGACTCGGGCAACGACAACAAGATTGTCGATCTCGATCAGTTCTACATTGATGCCGCCGCTGGCAACCTGACCAGCTTCAGTATCCTTAACCCGTCCTGCTGCGGCGTGGATACGACTTCTATGCACCCTACTGGCCTTGTGTCTCTTGGCGAGGGTCTCATCAAGAACGTCTACGATGCTCTCCGTGGCAGCCCCCAGTGGGAGGAGACCCTCTTCATTCTGACCTACGATGAGTCGGGTGGATTCTACGACCACGTCGCTCCTCCGCTGGCTCCTCGCCCCGATAACCTGACCTACACAGCCACCACCCCAGCCGGTGAGGACTACACGTTCAACTTTGACCGTCTTGGTGGCCGCATGCCTACCTTCCTTATCTCTCCTTGGGTCGATGCTGGCTTTGTCGAGGATATGGGTGTCAACTCTGCCGGTGAGACTGTGTCGTACTCGGCCACCTCAATTCTTCGCACGCTCGGCTACCTGTTTGACATTGAGCCCTACAACGCACGTGTTGAATGGTCTCCCTCATTTGAGAAGCTGTTCAACACCAAGGCCCGCGAGACGGTCAACGAGCTGCCCGAGGCTGACCCCTTCCGTCTCCGCCCTCGCTGGTTCCGCAACCGCAAGTAGACTGTCTATGCTGCGATTAGGTCCAAATGAGGCCTATCAAATAGTATAAATGTAACCTTGTACATAGCTATATCTAGCAACTTAAATAAGTGAAACTACTCACATCTTATGCAATGAAAGTGGTACAATTGTACCTTCATGAAACTATTTTATAGCTCGAAATTATACCGTTTGAAATCGCTGAAACAGATATTTCCAAGTCTAACGAGAAGAAATGAAATATGCCATTATCTCATCATGTCACATCAGTCAATCTCGACTGGCCATCTGATCCTTTGTAGGATGGACACCCCACATTGCTGCTGACACGGACCTGTGTTGATCTCGGAAATGTCAGAAGAAGAGTAACGGTCGCCGTCAATGCCTCCGGTGTAGGCGGCTGTGATCAAATGAATCCCTGGCTGATGCGGAGTGAAAGAGTTCTCATCAGTCGGCTAACGGGTGACATTTTCGAGTTCCTTCTTACTTCAACACTAGCCGACGCATTTGCGCGGAAGCGGGCTGTGCAGAGTGACAAGAGCGAGCTGATATTGAGGAACCGCATCAGAATTGTCATCCCCGAGTGCTCGCAGCTGGCTCGTAGGTTCCCACGGGTTCCTTGTTGTCGTCGCTTGTATAAGTCGATAATACTTCTTGTGGTGGATCCGAGGTCGAGGTTACTGACTAGGAGAACTTGGCTGCATTCACGGTCTTGGCAGCTACTTTGCAACCAATCCGCAACTGCCGTAGCGTCTTCCTTTGGCACTTCAATGCATCTTATGACACTCGATGAGAATGTACCCGATGAGTCAAACTAGGAAATAGTCATCGCGCCTTTGATCCTTGCTCTCGGATCTCCAGTCACTCCCGAGTCACCTCGGTGGCTGTTTAAGAACCATCGCGACTCGGAGGCTATGCAGGTCCTATATAATCTTCACTCGTCACCCGGTGAGCCTGCCAACGACGCGGCCCGTGTTGAGGGCGGTCACATCCGACAGCAGCTTGCCATTGACGAAAGTCAAGATCACACCCTTTGGATGATTTTCCTGTGCCCTTCATATGAGAAGCGGTCTTTGATGGGGTTCTATATCCAGTTTCTTGCACAATCCACTGGCGTATTGGTCATCAACGACTACCAGGTCATTCTGTACAATGGTCTCGGATTGTTTGGATACCTACCCCTGCTGCTATACACTTTGGGCTGCATTTCTGGACAGGATTGGCCACAAGGTTGTCGACCGTTTTGGGCGTGTTCGAATGCTGACAGTGGGCCTTGTGAGTGCCGTCATCCATCATGCAGAACATTTTATCAATATAACCAACTAATTCATATTATAGATTGGTTTCGGATTAATGATATCCTACAAAGCCGCGAGGGTCGTATCCTACGGAGGCACAAGAACAAACTCGGGACGGCGTCGGACTTTTCTTCTTATTTGCTTTTGCCACATTTTGCGGTAGCTGTGTTGATGCTGTCAGCTACATCTACTGTGCCGAGTTGTCCCCGACGGCTCTTCGTTCCCAGGGCGTGGGCTTCTCGATTCTCGGTCAAGTAACTGCATCTCTGAGTAAGTCCTCTATACGGTGCCTTTTGCATGTGCATCAATTCCAGTCTACACTCTTATTGCACCCAGTGCCTTTGGCCAGGTGGGATGGCGGTACTACCTTGCATTTATCATTCTTCCTTTTTTGGACTACCGGTTCTGCACCTTTTCTTTCTTGAAATAAAGGGCCTGAGTCTCCAAGTAATCGGGGCTTTGTTTGGTGACCACGTTATCATCGATACACCTACACTCATCTCCCGTTGGGGCACTGCGGCTGGTCGAGGAGAAAGGTGGCCCCGAAGTGACTGCCACAGACCGAAGGGCAGAGGCCAGGAAGACACATCTGGTACTCACGGCAAATTGAAGCTCACAGCTAGCTCGAGGGGGTCATTTGTTATAGTTTAGTCATCACCCTGAATGCATTGCTTCATGAAAACGAAAAAAACTCGCCGACATGGACTCGTGGTGCTAACTGAATATCCACTCTTACCCTAGCGCACGGCAGTTCCCGTGCGTGAATCCACTAAGACTACCTACATCAGTGTAGAATGTGGTCTTCAATAGGACTCTGTCATTAAAATTGATTATTATGTGTTTAGATGTGTTCACGTCTAGGTTAATTTCTTTTTCATTTTTTTTCACAGTCACTATGTAGTTGATTAAAAGACGGGACCTGGTTAAAGACTTCAAATTTTTCATGTTCAATTTTATTTAGCTTTTAATTGGTTCTTAATGTTGCGAGAAGAATAAAAACAAAAAGTAAAAAACCGACCAGATTGTTAAACAGAGCCAAACAAGCAATTTAGCGGTGGCGGGGGATAAGGAACCAAAAGATAATAAACTAGACTATGAACAAGACTCAATAAGGTATGCGAGAAAAGATAATCAAAAGAAGAAACCGATCCCATATTAGACAACACTACGCGATATGCATGAGAACATCGGGCTGAAAACGAGCTCAGTGATGCCCGAATCCATGGTTTCTGCCCGAGCCGTCGTGAGAGTCAGCGTCATCTACCCCATAGTCGTAGTGCACCACGTCATAGCCCTGTTCCTGTGCCCATTGCGTGCTGTACATCTTCACCGTCATATTCGTATAAGTCGCCCGCAGCAAAGTCATCCGCACCGTTATCGGTATATGCTGATTCTGCTTCGGCGCGGGGAACATGGCGCCCGCCGGGCACTTGCTGCTGCACACTGCTTAGCTGGGTATTGCTATAGTCATTGGTATTGTAAGTCGTGTAGCCAGTGGTGTAGTAACCTGAGCCTTGGCTTGCGTCGCTCAGAGTTCTTCCGTGCTGAACTGGGGTGTCATCATGGTCATTGTTGCCCTGGCTGTGATTGCTGTGGCTGCTGTGGTTATCAGCGTCATAATGGGTATGATGGCTGTGGCATCCGTGAGTGCCATCGTCGTGCGTGTCCCCGACTATTGACTGCTGTGCACCTGTACTGGCGGCGCAATCCTGAGAATAGCTGTCATTATTGCCGTGGCCGCCCCCCGGCGCAGTCGAGCCGTAGACCTGATTACCTTGCCATTTGGGAACGTCAGGGGGCGAGGTGTTGTTGGACGACGTGGACGCATTGTGATCACCCAATCCCGCCTGTTGTGAGACTGTGTGAGACTCTTCGGTGCCTCTTCTTTTGCTTGGACCTCCCTTGCCGACTTTTTCTTTGGCTCTCCTGATTGAACGGCCCTTCCGTATCGTTTCCTCGAGTACAGGCTGCTGCTCTCTGAGAGCTTGTTTTTCCTTCCGAGCACGTGCTTCATTCCGTTCGTCCTCTGCCTTGCACGCTGGGCATTTCCTCCCCTTTTCATTGAATGAAAGATGTATTGGGCATCGAACAACGTGTCTGCTACTGATACACTTTGAACTGACGGTGGATTTGCACCGAGGGCTGTCACTCATACGATTAGATCATCACAGTTCAAGAGTACCACTTCACGTAAACAGCATGCTTAATAGGCTGACATTGCGTAATAAGAGCTAATACTGACCAGTGATGTTGTTTCGGCATGGTGTCCGCAGTAGTGCGATATATGGGCTGGCTTTATGGTGAGACTGGGGCGGGCTTGTGCTGTTAAGCAAGAGTAGATAAAATGAAACTATGGCATAATGGCGTATTTATACGAAAAGCCCCATCAGTCTATATATATTATTTTAGATTCACATCTACCAAAGATGATAAAACGACATCTCCGAGCAAAAACACGCAGAGCCGCAGAGTGTCATTGATAAGAGGTTGTGTGTATGGCGACTACTCAATGCATTCAATACTGAGCATAAGCAAGGGTGCAACTAAGACCAGACACACTCTTTCTTGTATACCAGAGTCCTCATGTATCTGGTACGCTATAGTGCCATTTCGACTGGCGATGGAGAGACATATATCCTCGTCATAGGATTGGCTGAAATGCAATTATCGGAGTATGGTCACCTGCTTGATAAATAAAGAAGTGCAAATCTGTAAACGAATAGGCACACGCCACTTGGATGCCATTCACCACTGTTGGTACATTGATGTCCCCCCAACTCCCAAATTGAAAACAGGGCAACGAATAGAAGCACGCTGAACGGTCCGGTGACTCACAAGAACAACGGAACAACTTCCGTGTCTTGGCCGCGCGTGAGGTTATTATCGGATAGTGGTTGTGCTAATCTCGCTTAGAATTATCCATGGACTTTGAGTTTGTTATCGTTAATTTTGTTTCAAGCCGTGGGTTTACATTCATACTCGTGGCTATACGAGTGCCGTATTAAGCCGGTATTGCAAAACCAAAGCATTGAGGTGGACATGTTACCCAAGATGTCAGCGAGAAAGTGATGAAATGTAGTCAGTGTTATAAGCTAGCGACGTCCTCTTCTGATAGCACAGTGCAATCACATTATTCTTGAGCATATTCGAGTGATCACCTTGCATAATCGATAAAACTAACATGTCTCGCTGGACAAATTAGCCCTAATCTCGGTCGCTACACAGCTCACCTGCATAGTCAACAAAAAAGAAAATAAAGCCCTCATGTCGCCTTCACCGACAGCCCACAGAATAAATTCCAAACCATAATTTCCCCCCATCTACTCGAGTCGGACATGGGAAATGCGTTCAGTACCTCAGAGTGTGTGGGAGGGGCGGGGGAGCCTTCTGCTGCCGCAAACAATGAAGTAAGAACTCGATCAAGCCAGCAGCCCCTTTACCAGATCTAACCAGCGTGCCATGAAACAAACACGCAGATATTGACGTTGGACTGTTCAGTTATTACACTTGGACATGGCATCCTATCCACCTTTTGCGGCAGAGCCCGAGCTGGTGGACTCCATGACAATGGCGCGGTTCGACACTTTACCATCAGTATTTAAAGTTTTCATCGAGAATAGGACCCAGGTCGTACGGCACACGGAGCAGATATACGAAAAGGACACCACCAAAAGCAAGAACAACGAAGCCCGGCCAGATTTCAAAATCGGAAACCCCAGTCATGGCTCTTATCACATCCTGATACCACTGGAAGCGAGGGACGTCGCACCCTATTTGTATAAAGTGCCACTCGATGGAACCCAAGGAAAATGGGACAGCTCGTCTGAAAGATCTCTAACAACGGAAGCTGAGACCATGAAGCGGTTGTTCAACGTCATCCCAGTACCCTATGTCTACGACTTCTCGGCAACCATCGACAACGCCATAGGCTGCCCATTCATAGTCATCTCGGAGATTGTGGGCATTCCATTGTACGACGTGTGGTTTGGCCACCAGCTTCACCCCGACAAGATCTCATTGCAGCAGACAAGACAACACCGATCCCGGGCACTTGAAGGGATAGCAGAGGTGATGGTCAAGTTGAGTCTGTTCTCAGCCAAAGAGGCAGGGGCTCCAGTGTTCAATGAGAAGGACCAACTTGTTGGTGTCGAGACAACAAGAGTGGTCGACAGGACGGCAAAACTCGAGGGGACTCGGCGTGATCAGTCCCCTGCTAGCAACACCAACCCGGACGGGCCTGGACACGAAACGACGGAAGCGCGCGGTGTGGCCAGCTGTATAGTACATGGTATTACACGCTTTCCCACGAGTCTTTTCGGAATCTTGCGGCACTATGACACTTTGACAGATGCGTCCGGCACTAGACACAGTTTTGACGACAATGAGCCCGAGGCCACTGCATATGCAGACTGTGAGCCAACAAACAACCCGGGAAAGTACTACACCCGCTCGATGGACCTGCATCCCCAGGAGCACGAGTACTCAAAGGGCGTGGAAAGCTTCCTGCGGTTACTCATCAGCTGCATCCCAGAGCCTGATATTGGCGGCGATGCACACGATAAGAACCTGTTTGTCTTGTCGCATCCAGACTTTGATATTCAGAACTTCATCGTCAAGCCAGACGGGACACTGATGGGTATCATTGACTGGGATGGAGTGGAAACCGTGCCCCGTAGCGTGGGAAACCTAGTGTTGCCAGGCTGGCTTACACGAGATTGGGATCCTATCCTTTATGTATATGAGCCCATGATGGGCAACGAGGAGGCAATAGCTAATGGATACCAGCCAGAAAGTCTATGGGAGGACTCTGAGCACTGCTTGGCCGAGTACAGAGACATGTATGCTACCTTCATTGCTCAGTATGCGGCCCAAAGCAGCGCTGCAAGTGTAGCAGCTGCGGCAAATACCTGCCGGCGGTCACTGTTGACAGAAAATCTGGCCATTGCTGCATCTGATCCTGTGTGCCGTGCCCAGATCTTGGACAAGGTAGTTTCCGAGCTGTGGTCTGCTTTGAGGGACGATGACTCGGGCGTTGCCATGTCTGATGACGAGTCCATGATAGAGATGGAATTATACCCTACGTTTTACAGCATCGCACAAACATATTTTGAAGGCGGGGTGGATGCGGCGTTTGAGGATCATATACGGGCAGCTTTTGTAGCATTATTAGAAAGATTAGATAGAAGCTGAGATGTAATTAATGTCTAGTTTGCGGGCTCGTTTTTATTTATTCTCTTTTCGTGTCTTTTATTATCGATACTACAGCTTCCAAAGATCACCGTGAGAACTTGTCGGATAAAGAAAACTCCAAGAAAGGAATACACCCGGCCAAAAGTTGTGAAAGGCACAAGGTTGACAACATGGTATTTCGACATGTTTTGAGCATAAGCTTATTGTTTACTTATTTCTTACTGATTTCTTACCTATTTCAAAGGTGCAAACCTTCTTTTGACGTTTACAGTTCCAGCAAAAGAGCGATTATCTGGCTATATTTGACTTGTCATATCGGTAGCTAAAAAATCATATTTCTGGCTAACCAAACACAATTGACAGAATGGTAGCGATTCTGTTTTCTTGGTCGCCGGGCCGGGCCGTTGGTGGAAGTGCGAAACATTGTGCCACTGTGTAATTGCCGGTGGCAAAATCGTCTGGAGGCGTCCATGTTTCCAGAACATCCCGATGCGAAGTTTGTCGGCCGTGGAAGCCCTGCTTGCGGTAAATGGGGCGGACATTGAATCTTTCAGACATCCAAGCCATTGGCTATCAACGTTCTACCCGGGTTCGTGTCCGGCAGGCTTCATATCTTTGCCTCGCCTTCTTTCTTCTCGGCCTCTTCCTCGGCCTTCTTTTTGGCTTCGGCAGCAGCCCTGTCTCGCTCGTCTTTCTCCGCCTTGGCTTTGCAATACCCGCAGCCAGAGGATATTAGATAAGGTTCTCCGTGAGTACCGCACTCGACTTCTCCCCCGCCATCATGCCGGCTGCTGTGAAATTTGTTTCTGATGTAGTCAGTTAGAAGGCTACGGATAGTAGGACCTTGAGACGTCGCAAACCACGTTGGGGTCGCGCGCATACCTACCGTGACGACATTTTGTTTGTTGTACCGAAAATCCGTATAACGATGTAGTTTCAGAGCTTGCAATGGTTTGTAATAACTGCGGGTTGGTGAAGTGAGAAAAGACCGTGGCACAATGTGATGAGAACAAGATGTGTTTTAGGCGGGTATGTATATTGTTATCTCAATCTCATCCGTGGTTTTCCACAATTCCACTGCACAGCTCGTAGCATCCACAAGCCCGACCTGCTCGACATATCCTACATTATACACGGGCCAGAAAGTCATGCTGGCAGGCATCGTGCATGCAAAAGTGAGCAGGTGATGCTGCGTCTTGTTGTTCGAGGGTGGGTGGGTTGGGTGCTGTGAGGGTGTGACGAGACATTAGGCCGGAAACGACCCTGTCCCTTCTTCCATAGGCACAAGACGAAATCAAATAGAGAAAGATTCAACACGCAATATCAAATGGAAGACGCTGATGCTTATCGAAGGCGCTTGCTGCCTAACCTAGCTAGATATTTATTCATGACGGTAAGCAGGATAGCATTGAATCGCTCCGAGAACATCGACTTTCTAAAAGCCCCATCTCAATATTGGTGCTCATTCTTCCTCCTAGATTAGCCCTACAAAATGGCAGGAGGGCATTCGACTTGAACGGTAATTACTAGCCAGTCGTATTGGCCATCTATCAAGAATAGCCCTGGTGAGATTATACCAATCAGAAAAACTACAATCATAAACGTAATCTCATTGTGTGTTTGTCGAAAGCGTATTCAAATCAAAAGCTGACCGCTTTTCGTTACTACGGCAAGATAATATATTGCCCGCACTGCTTTCTTTATACACCAAGCGTTTTACTACAGGGATAGACTTGGCGTTTTGGTGTGGCAAGGTAGGTATGAACTATGTCTTTGCTGAGACAACAGCCAACACACATCTTCCTCAAACTCTCAAGACACGGCACCAACACCTACAGCGTAGCTGTGCGATATGACACACAATTCTTCTTCGCCAAACGATGCCCGACGAAGACGTCGATTCAGAGCTGTCAACACATCAGTCAAGAAAAAGGGCCTCATCGAGCTTGGGCACCAACTCCTCGAGATCTACCACAAAACAGACAAGACCGCCCCTGTTTCCATTGGAAGGTCCATGTGTGGTTCGTACCATATTCTCTACACTCTACTTGTCAGCGAGAAGCCGCAATGGCTTATCAAGATCCCACACAACGGCACCAAGGCACAATGGGACACGAATTCGGCAAAGGCTTTGGTCTCCGAGGCCAAGACTATGAGCTTCCTAAAAGACATGCGTGCCCGCGGAGGCCCCTCAAAGCTGCCGATACCACGCGTCCTTGCGTATTCAGACACGATAGAAAACTCCATCGGGTGTCCATACATTGCTCTCGACTACATCGACGGCGTGCCTCTGTTCAATATCTGGTATCAACACCGCCTCGAGCCCGACAGAGTCAGTGCCGAAATGGTCAAGCAAAAGCGACAGAGAGTGCTGTTGGGGCTGGGCGAGGCCATGGCGGAGTTGGGCATGTACAAATTCGATCTGGGCGGCAGCCTACTTTTCAAAGACGCCAAGTCGGTAGACGGGCACACCTTTCTCAGCGCGCAGTCAGCAGCAAATTTCCCTCGAGTCGGGCCCGCCCGTCTACCCGACGAGGAAGCCATGCTAGCCATTGCGCTCGAGCAGAACAATACCGACACGAGTACACAGCTACCGGCAGAACAGGCCAAGGAGCGCAATGGCCAGTACCCCGCTCCGTCTCAGCCCGAAACCGTTGCCGCTGCCCCGTCGCGCGTGCACAGATCTGGTAGGGTGCTCTCAGCCGCTGTTACATTGATCAAGTTTGTCATATGTAAAAACTGTACTTACAGTAATCAAGGCACCCGCGTAACCCGGTCGCCTGCTCTTCCCGCCAGCAATGCCTCCTCTGTCGCAGAACCGATTCATGTTGGTATTCATAATGAGAATGGCAATGACAATGACAGTGACAGTGACAATGACAATGACAATGACAATGACACCATCCCAAACCTGCTCTATTTTACCTGGGGCCCTAGTTCGACACCCTCCAAGTACGTGACGGCACCTCTCGATGAGCACCCTGCCAAGCATCCTTTCCAACAGGGAGTCCATGCTCTTCTTCGAAAGCTCATTGATTGGATTCCCGACCCGTTTGCTGTCACTGCCACAGGCCGGTTTGTTCTCCGCCACCCCGATCTCGACATGCAGAACATTCTCGTCGATGATGACGGCACGGTTGTCGGCATCCTCGACTGGGATGGTACAGCAGCCGTCCCGCGATGCCTTGGCAACGAATGCTATCCGTCGTTTCTCATTCCTGACTGGAACCCGCAAACGTACGAGTACAATCCCGCCATGGACAGCGAGGACTATGTCCCTGATCTCAACGCCTACAAGCCCTGGGAAGACTCTCCCGACACGCTCCGTGAACTGCGCAATATGTACCTGTCGATTGTCATGGACCTGCAGGGCAGTGAACGGGATGCCAAAGGAGAGCCACTGTTCTCGCAGCATCTGGAAAAGGTCTGCCGGCAGTCTGTCGTGGCCGAGAATGTAGCCATCGCTGCGTCCGATCCGCTTTGCCGATCACAAATCCTAAGCAAAGTTGTCACCGAGTCGTGGGTGGCTCTGGAAAAGAACGGCGGCCCAGACTATAGGCACCTGTCCTCCTACGACCTCATCGAGATGTTTGTCAGTGGTGATCCGGACGAAACTGTCATCAAGGCATTGGAGACGGGCTTCCTCTGCCTTCTCGAGACCGTGGATAAATGATATTCTATCACGGTTCGCATCTTGTGGTTTATTTCTCCTGTGTGTCGTGAACTCTGTACGAAAGTATTTTCTTAGTTACATTTCGTTTTGCATCTTGTCAAAAAATATACGGTATTCAATTTGTCCTGTCCGTCATCACTGTGCATATTGTTTTTGCCATACACTTCTTATAAGCTGATTTCTTTGTTTTTCTTTGGTTTGTAGGTGTTTATTGCAATGTTATTAAATAATGCACATTTACTTAGCTTAGGAATGGTCATCAGTTATTTAGAGTACTTGTATTGAACACGATATCCCGCAAACCTAGCATTTCAAAATCAATCAAACATTGTTTGTATTCGAGCCCAGCACCTAAAAACAGTAGATAAGCACCTGCCATCCTTACAATCCTAATAAATGACCCGGATCCCAAGCGAATTCGATGATGACACAAAGTTGGTAGTAGCAAGTGAAAACAATTGCGCCGACCCCCAAGCCTTTTCCTCTCCTTTTTACCGTCCTAACAATACAAATAGCAAGCAAGCAAAAGAGAGCAAAAGAGAGCAAAAGAGAGCAAAATGAAGGGCAACCGGATTAAAGACGAAAAGTAACAGTGCAGAAGAAATGGGAAAGAAACATGTAAACGATGATGGAAAACAATTATAAGATGACGCCCTCTGTCCGTCCCATTTGAAAAAAAAGCCCCTCCCACCGTATTTAAATGTAATAGACGAAAATATAAAAGAGACACCGAATTGACAGATCCGAGCACAGACTCCAAGTTAAGTGAACAAAGACCCAAATACCGAAACGAAAACAACCTTGAAAGACCCGAATATCCGACAACCAATAGAAGCAGCCGAGAAAGAAGCAACCAGGCAACCAAACAATCAAACAACCAATCCGGAAACAAAACTAGCAAGAAACAAGATTAAAGGCAAATATCAGTCCTCAGACAGCAAAAGGCGAGTGAAACTAACCCCAGACACTGGCCTGGACGCCCTTGTTGCCCCAAACGCTGTTGCCGCGGTTGCCCCAGCCAGAGACACCCATGCCGGATCCGCTCTCGACACCGTTGCCGGAGTTGGCAGACGAGACACCACCAGCCGAGGGGGGAGGAACGTTCTCGTTGTTGACGCCAGGAGCATTGAAGGGGTGGCCGACAGGCGAAGTCAGCGGCGTCGTGGCACGCTTGATGTTGAGCGAAGACTGGCTGGCAGCCGACGAGATACCAGGAGGCGGGCCTGAGAGGGACGGGCGAGTGCCAATGGGGGCAACAGGGCCGCCAACGGAGCCAGAGGAGGGCTTGCCGTTCACAGGAGACGAGCCGGCGGGCGATGCGCCACTGCTGGAGCTACGGTGCTGCTGCTGCTGGTGCTGGTGCTGCTGCTGGTGAAGATTCGGTTGGGGGCTGGAGGTGCTGTTGGTGCGAGACTGCTGGTGGACACCGATAGGGGGCGACTTGACAGCACCACCTTCGTTGGCAGCACCGGCATCGATGCCGGAGGGAGGGACACGGCCGTACTCATACGCGAGGGGCGAAGGTCCGCGGTGGGAAGCCGTGCTAGGCGGGCCGTGGTGGGCACCGGGAACACCAGGGCGGGGAGTGCCGGTCTCGTCAACGTAGCCGCCGGTCTCGGCAAAGGGACCTTCGCCGTAGAGGGCGCTGCGCTGGCGGGCAATGAGGTCGCGACGGTCAGTTTCGGACATGCCGCTGGGGCTCAGGGTGCGGTCGGGCTTGTTGCCGAAAGGGGCAGCGGCATCAGGAATGTCTAATTTGTTAGCATAATCTTCGCCACACAATATGGGAAGTAAGCAATGTAAAGCAGACAAGCATGTGCAAACAAGAAATGAAAGGAGGATATGTGGTATGGATATGGATAGAGATATGTGCATATGTGATAGGTAGTGTTGAATTAGACAGGGAACGGCAGCACACCCCAACCGTCTGCCGTCTGTCCGAGTCGCCCGTGATTCCTCCCGACTCGGCCTTGTAGTTTTTTTTCTTTTTTCTGAAAATCAAATTCGCTCCCTTTTTCCCATTTTATAAAAAACCCGAGAGCCCCAGCATTTTGAAGTTTGCTTCCCCGCCGCCGGTTGCCGTATGAATGAACATTAAAGAAGACAGATGGAGATAACGCGCGTATAGTATGCAAAAAAATGAAAGAAAAACCAACAACCAAAATAAAAAATAACAAAAAAAGCAAAACAGCAAAACAAAATGAGTCAAAAGTAATAAAAACAAAAACATGGTGATAGATAGTTGATGGAGTAAGAGTAGAGTAGTGGTCGCACTAAAGAGGAGGGGGTGGCCTACTTCTGTTGTACTGCTGCTCCTGGTGGTAGTTGCGCAGCTCACGCTCACGCTGAGCAGCCATTCTGCGCTTAGCCTGGATGGCCTGCTCGGCGTCGTTGGAGCCGCGGGACGACTGATGGCGCTGGCTGGCGTAGAAGTTCTGGAGGTTGGACTGGTGAGCGCCGCGGGCGTCACCGAACTCGGCCATGGAGTGCGGGCGTATGTTCATGTGGCCTTGGCGACCGTCTGGGGAGGGGGGGGTTAGTTTTCGGGACACTTGGGGAAACACAGCAGCATACAAAACCAGAGCAGCACAGGGACCAAGGATTAGGTTACGGGCACTCACCAAAGCCCGGGTGCTGCTTCCTGGCAGAGCCGGAGGCGGAAGGGGAAGGAGAAGGAGACCACTCACGACGGCCGGGCACTCCAAACATCTTGCCGCTCTTGAGAAGGTTATCAATGGCGCGGTCGACCTCTAGTTTGATTAGCAGTTGCAAGGTATTGGTATGGTATTGCAATGTGTGTAGGGCTGGAGACGCACCCTCGAGCTGGTGGGCAAAAGCGAGGCCCTCCTGACCCTGAGACGGAGGCGGCGGAGCCTGGCCGGGGACGGTCGAACTAGCACCGGAACGGACGGTCTGGGAGTCAATATCCAGGTCGTTCCATGCGTTCTGGCCAACAGCGGGCCATGGCCGGGAGTTGTCGTAGTAAGACATGTTTATATGTGATATAAGATGTCTTTGACCATCAGCCGGGGGGGGGAGGGGCGGCAGAGGATGTAAAGATAAACAACTGGCCTGTCTATGTTATATTAGTAATTATGACGAGTGGTATTGTGGTTATCAAAATCGCTAACAGTTTGCAACACGGGCCAGAGTGGGAAGAAGGTGGGTGGAGAGGGGAAGGCAATGGGAGCGCATTGGGTGGCCAGTCAAGGACGAGGGGAAGAGGCAAGCCGCGTGATATGATGACGGGTCGGGGTAGATGTTAGTTCGTAGTGTATCTCGATGAATGGTGCGTGCTAAGTGTGGACGCCGGTATCTTCAACAGCCTGGTGCCGGTATGCTGGATGGAGTCCAAAAGGGTTGGCCATACACAGTACCGAGGTCGTACAGGTGTGCTCGGATAGGCGACTGGAAATCGGAGAGATATTGCAAGATGGCAAGATCGAGAGATCGTAAGATCCAGAGATCGAGAAAAGTTGGCCGAGTATCGAGTAAAGAACTGTATCTACATTCACACCACGAACTGCTTCGATAACAGACGGAGGCCGTTCCGGATGTAAGTTGCGACGGGCTTGAGGCCGGACGGACAGGGTCGGCAAAATAGCCAAATGATTGATTGCGTCGAGGTAGGTACAGTTGGAGAAGGAGGGGGATGTCGGAGTATCAGTATGCCCAAGAAGATGTGAAGCCGGAGCTCGTTCCTTGGGCACTGGTGATCGATGGCTGAGTCGAGCTGAGTCGAGCCGGGCGTTCGGGCGACGGTGGAAGGTAGATAGGGGAGGGGGTGGACAGGAAGCGACAAGAGGCAAGACAAAAAAAAAAGAGCGCAAAAAAAGCGACGGCGATGGCGGCGACGAGGCAATGGTTGTCAACGGCACAGCGGCACAACAGCAGACTTACCCAGCAAAGAACAGACGTAATCAGTTGTTGAAGAGATGAGGGGAGACAGTTCGTAGAGAGAGAGAGGGAGAAAAGAGTCTAAAGTCAAAGAGACAAGAGGCGAGACAAAAGACACGAGACGAAGACGAAAGGAGACGAGCAAGTCGAAGAAGCCGACAGGCACTACAGCGTACTGAGTGGACGGTGGACGGTGGACGGTGGACAGTTGAGTGGACTGGACGAATAAAGACGGGCGAGGAAAAAAGGAGGCGACAAGGGTTTGGTGTATTTTTATTTTATGGGATTAAAGTTGGGCTTAAATTAACTCGCTAGCAATTATTTTTAATTGTTCTTTTTTTCTCGAACAATTTGATGGGATGGAGAAAACGTGACTTGCCGTGGCAGTCCGTTACGCTATTGGCACTGTTGGCACTGTTGGCACAGTTGGCACAGTTGGCATGGTTGGCACGGTTGACACGGTTGGTAATGGGAAGAACGAAAAACGAAGAACGAACGGGTCTACTCTAATTCTACAGCAGTGCCGGCGAGTCTCCGACCAAGGCCGACCCGTTTTGGGTCCGTTTTTTTGGTCCGTTTTGGTCCATTTTGTCGCCCGTTTAAATAAATGGTTCCGTTTTTTGGTGATATTTATGACTTTTGTTCTCAATACCACTATTCGCGAGATTCTTGATCGTGTTCGGTCGGACTGGCGCGTTCACGAGATTAGTAGCTTTTACCGAATGGTCGGAACCCTACAGTGCAAATAGTCTGTCATTATGACGATGTGGATGAAGAAAGGAGAATTGCCCAAACAGGGAATACCGTATCGGGGGTAATGAGAGCCCGCGAACGTGGAATGAATAAGAACGTGATGGAATTCTCGACTAGGAAGGAGCATATGGACAGTTGCAAATACGTTGTATCTGGCAGCCGTGAGTGGGGGGGGGAGAATAGGGAAACTGCGATGCACACATACCGACGACTTGGACTGCACCGTCAAGTGTAGGGAAGGTGCGACCGAGTAAACCGCAGAGGTACACTGCAGAAATGGACATGCTAAGTAATAATACAGATACGGAAAGCAGAAATGCCCAAAAAGCAAGGAACAGGCCATTATGCTCGTACGCCGTGCATATATCTTCGGAAGAATGACCAGCGGCGGATAATTTTAATTGAAAGTTAAATTGGAAAATCGTAAAGCGCGTACCGAGGTGGGGTTCCTCGGTGATCCATCTGTGCTATCTGCACTATGCACTGTCTGCACTATTAGCAATCTCGAGATCTCTACTGAGTAGATTTGCATCGTGGGTCTCACGCGTCGCACGTACTTGGTTTATTTGTATTTAGTGCATTGTCACTGCAGGAAAAGAACTGAGTCGATAAACCTACCCCGTAAGTGCAATTGCCTGTTTCCGCTATTTCGCTATTTTCGCTATGGTGTTCTGTTGATAGGGGAACATATGGGGAGCGGGTCGGCGGAAGCAAAGGAAATTTACGATAGTATGAGTGGAGAGAAACGGAGGTCGATGGAGGGTCAATGAGGACAAGTGAGGTCAAGTGAGGTCAAATGGATGGATAAAATGAGTGTAACGGAGTGCGTTCCTTCCTCTTCCAAAGTTCTCCCGTTTTTTTTTATATTGTGTTAAAGTGCCTTTTAGGAAGGTACATACGCAACCACTGTCTACTGTCTAGCGTCTTGTATCTTGTGAGGAAGGAGCTACTGAGTATGCAGCAGGTGTGGTGGTGACGATTTCTGCAACATGTTATCTTTCTTCAGCTGCAAAGCACAGACTGACAAGACTTGATACCCGCAGACTCGATAGAATATCAATGCTCAATGCCACCCCTATCGAAACGGTACTTGTTTTGAGCGCAATTTGCTTGATGATATCTCGTGACACAGAGGGCAGCCCACAGAGGAAGGACAGAAGAGAGCGACAGGCAGCCGCAGATGGGCCACCCGAGGAAGGTACGACCAGTCGGCGCTGGTGTTGTTGAAACTACGAGGAAAGAACCAAAAAGACGAGACAGGGGGGTACTTTGATGGAGATAGCAACGGGGCTGCTCTAATTGCTGTATGGTTCTCCATATTGAGGAGCTCTTAGAACTTTAGCGGGCTGTCAAGTGTGGAGAGCTGTCTCTCTGTCTCTCTGTTTCTGCTTCTCTGCTTCTCTACTATCAAGGTCTGTTCCCTGAAATAGAGACATCTACCTCAAGTCCAACCGGCCGGAATCTGTAGTTGGACTGTCTTCGCTTAGTTGTCTTATAGTGCCGTTTAGGGTCTGACTTGAATAGAATCGATTTGACTAGAGTTGCACATTGTTTCGAATCAAACTTCTTGGTAGAGAATGCATGCAATTCCGCATTGCATCTGCAGCAGTTCATCGAGGCCATGCATATGTATGCGACTATAAGTAGAAGGATATGCTGGGCCTTGGGGGTTGCTTTGGCATTGTTATAATTGTTGGATCAAGGGACTATCCAGTAATTTGATTGTACCAGTATATTTTTCTAAAACTGTTTAGCCTACAATTGAATGCATAATTAATGAAGTAATTTACTAAATATAAGTAAATACTTGGAAGTTCCTATTTTAAACACCTATTAGAACATGCATCTTGCGAACCACCAGATCCAACTGACTATCTATTTCGACTGTTATCAATTTTATTTCCCAAACGTACTCTGAATCGGTGACTCCCACATCTTCAAGAAATATCTGATGAAATACCTCAGCATAAATCCGAATACGCCCCTCGCCACCATAAAAAACGGGCCGTTTTCGGGTCATTCATCCTTATTCTAATGCAAAGGAGGGCAGAGGAGGGGAGGGAGGGTATAGGGCGAGCTCTGAAGCAGTCTGTTTGGAACGTAATACCGAGTACCGAATCTACTGAAGAAACAAAACGGAAAATACCAACGTCCTGGGTGAGACATGCTCGCTTTATCCGAAAACCCCTCATATGATCGCTACTCGGGCTATCTACCGGGTCTTTCTTCCTCTCCAGGCTATTTTTGTCATTTTGATCAAGACTGAAAACAATGTGCTGGCATTATCCACTTGGACGAGGCTGTAGGATTGGCCAACGACTGGCCACCGGACGCGGAGGTGATCTCGATTCACTGGTGCATGGGCCACACTTGGTCATTTTCTTTTCGAATATATTGACTAACGAGTCCATCTCCACCTCTACAAGATGCACACATCTTCTTCCTCTCAATATCGAGACCTCTTGCAATCTCTCACGACAACAACACTCTAACACCTTAGTTGGCAGCGGCAGCGGCAGCCGCCTCCTGATCAAGGGCGTGTGCCTTTTTGGCTGCGTTCAGCGCCTTGAGCTTGGCCGTGCCGAAGCCGGCAACACCGTCCTCCTGGTTCGAGCCTAGCCATGGCTTCTTGGCATCGCCCAGCAGGCTGCCCGACAAGAAGTACACGACAAGACCCAGCAGAATCAGGACAAATGCAATGGGGTACAGGAAGTAGATGGTGTAGCCGAACACGTGGATGCCGATGATCACGCCCCAGAAGTTGGCAGTCAGCAGCGAGATATCAAAGAACGCGGCACTGGCCATGCGCAGGACGATGGGCGCCAGCGTGTAGAAGACGCTCAGGCACAGAGTGTAGCCAACGAGATAGCCAATGACCTGGCCGTTCCAGTCGGCGTCCTGGACCGAGTGCCGGTCAAAGATGGCCGCCTGCACACCGTTGATGCACGCGCCGAAGAAGCCCAGGCATGCCAGCACCTCGTAGGCCGGCTTCTTGCTGACGAACCACTCCTCAAACACGTTGCTCATGCCGTACAGGCTGGCACCCAAAAGACCAAACAAGTCGCCCTTGAGCTTGTCGACCGTCGGGCCGCCGTTGGAGCCGGTAATGTGGTCCGAACCCAGCAGCACGCCCATACCACCGCATGCAAGCAGGATGCCGGCAATCTGGAACGGCCGGTAGCGCACGCGCAGGAAAACAAACGAGATGACGACCACGCACACAATCGACCAAAAGTTGAGCAGCTGGGCGCTCAGAATGTTGGTGTACTCGTAGGCCAGCACGGTAAAGTAGTTGCCCTCGACGTCCAGGAAACTGAGAAGAAAGAACTTCCAGCCGTCACGGATCAGCACCGTGTGCAGCACATAGCGCCAGCCCTTGAAGTAAAAGGTCAGGGGCACGTAGATGAGCGACAAAAAGATGTAGTTGAACAGGGTCTGGAACGCGGGGATGTTGGCGCCGTGCTCAACAATAAACGACGTGAATGTGTTGGTGCCAGTGATGCACAGCGACAGCACCTGGCCGATAAGCACCACGAGCCAAAAGTCCCATGTTTGCAGGTAGCTGTACCAATGCACGCGCGAGCCCTCAATCTTGCGCAGGCCCTCGCCGACAATGTCGTCCAGGTTCTCGGGCGATGTCTCGGCAGCAGCAGCCACCAGAGGCGAAGCAGCCGGTGCACCAGCAGACACGGTTGCGCCGTAGCCCTCGTAGGCCTTGTCTTGCGCAGCGGACATTTTGCTGATTCGTTGATTTTGTTGATTTGATGTTTTGTTGTTGTTATTTTTATTAGTGATTTCTCCGAAATCTACCAAGTCTTTCTGACTGGGCAGCGAACGCAAAGACTCTCAAGTCGCTCGCTATGGCCCTACACGTGGCGGGGTATGTTGTTGTTTCTGTGGTTCGATGCGCTCAAGATCTGCATCGACAAACGTGATGCGGCGGTGATGGTGTTGGAGCTGGCGAGCATGTGATTATATAGGGAGATGCGGTGGCGTGGAATATGACCGGTGAGGTCGGGGTGCGATCAATGTACTGCGATGCGATCGATGCGATCGATGCGATGCTTTGCGATATAAAGTGGTGATGCTGATGGACGGTTGCTTTGAAGAGAGAAGCAAAAGACCGAATAGAGCAAAGAGCAGACAGGCAGATTAAAAGAACCAAAGAAGAAGAAAAAAAGAAGAAAAAAGAACACTCGATAAGCCGATAAGAAAGCAACTAAAATCAAACCTTTTTTCTTCTACTCGGTTGGTAGTTTTCTTCCTCTTTTACTTCGACTTTTAGCACGGGCGACTGCCCCAATACAGCCAATGGCGGGGCTGCCCGGCGTACAGACGGACCATCTTCGCGGGCCAGGCCACGCCACCAACGCCCGCTGGCTGGAAGAATCCACTGCCACGCCCAGAAAAAGAAAAAGGCAAAAGCCCCCCACACTTGCCCAACGTTGCGGATGGACGAGATCTATCGAGTTTGCAAGACAAGAGGCATCTAATCCAGAGGCCTCAAGTGCACTCGACTGCATAAAGAGGGTGAGATGAAGCAGCTTCATCAAGCGAGGGCTGAGAGCTGCAGCTGCACTAGTTTGAAAGCGATGCTCGGCATGGCTCTGAGATGATTGACTCCCACGTTGCCAACCTGTCCGCCGTAATCTCCATCTTTATGTGACGAACGATCGGCGGCAAACGCGGCCAAACAAGAAGGTGACCTTGCGTTGCACGCACTGGAACTGGCCTCGTACAAATGTAAAAACGCATCTGTCGGGTGAAGGCCGATGTTCACAAACACCCAAGATGACAAAAGTAGCACATATCAATAAAATTATATCGTCGCCTATTTTGCAATCCATGATCCAAATGAGACAGAAATATTGATACATCCGATCCAAAACTCCTTCAATGCTAGTTTCCCAAATCGCGAACCAAAACCATAATACAGGAAAAAAAAAAACAGAAATACAATGATACAACAAGAAATCAGATAAACGTAGTGCCAAACTTGTCGACAATATCCGTCGGCACGTGGCGGTTGAACTGCGGCACGCTCGCCAACGGCGGAGGCGGGCCCTTGACCTTTCCTGTGGGCGAGGCCGACATGGGAGATACTGGTGAGTTGGGCAAACGGGGAGACACGCGTGACGGCGACACGGGCGATGTCGGCACAACAGTAGCAACCTCATCGGTGTGCACGACCGGGTTGGCGGCCTCCATCAGACGCTCTTGCAGCGTATCTTCGTCTGCGTGGTGGGCAACGTTCCACCGGCGGTTGCCCCGCGGCGATAGCGTGTCCATGTCGGCCAGGATAGACGGGCCGCGGGCCAGTCCAATAGACTCGGGCAGCACATGCATCAGACCCGTCTCCTTCTTTTCTTCAGGCTTGACCAACTCCGCGGCCCCGGCGAGCTTAGTGGTCTGGCCGGTCTGAGCAGCATCGGAAGTCTCCATTGCCTCGGCCTTGTCATTGCCCCCGACGATCTCGTCGCTCTGTCTGGTGGGGGGTACTGCAATGACCTCATTGCCGCCCCAGCTGTAGGCGCTCTGAGGGCTGGTAATAATCATTTCGCTTGGTGCATTGGCGCGCACGGGTGTGGTAGGCCGGGCAATGTTGAATGTTGCGTCTGTATCGACATCCCGTGCCGCAGAAACAGGCTCGGTGGGCT
Source organism: Ophiostoma himal-ulmi (assembly GCA_029299165.1). Lineage (NCBI taxonomy): Eukaryota > Fungi > Ascomycota > Sordariomycetes > Ophiostomatales > Ophiostomataceae > Ophiostoma > Ophiostoma himal-ulmi. The sequence goes on along the minus strand of JANSME010000003.1, from coordinate 1,001,218 downwards.
TGTCCATAGCGCCGAGGGTGCTCGGAGTAGCGTCATCAAAGGCGTACGGGCCGATACCGATGTCTTTGGCGTATATGCTGGCTGTGAATGCCGTCTTCCGTGTAGGAAACGGCAGGGCGCCCGTACGGCGACCCTCATCCACAAAGTCATCCATATCCCTCTCGTCCTCGCTGGAAGTGTCATCGATGCTCTTGGTGTCGACATCCTTCTTCTCCTCAACAGCGCCAGGTGCAACGATAGTAGGGACAGGCTGGACGCTGGGGGCAGGGCTCGCAATGGCCTCGGCCAGGCTGAGGCTGGGGCTGACAGGGCTGACAGGGCTGGGGCTGCGCGACGCGGGTGACACAAACACTGACGGCAGTGGCCAGTTAGCATTGGCCGAAGGCTCGGCATCGCCAGAAGGCAGCGAGATGGGCGACATGGGAGGAGACGAATAGTTGGTAGCACCGCTGCCACTGCGAGGGTGGACTGCGACGACAGTCTCGACAATGTCGGCACCGATTGATCCGGTGATGATTGGCGCTGACGTAGCTTCAACAATCTCAGCACGGCCGGTCTCAACGACAGGCTCAGCTTCAATGGTCTCGGGCTCATAAGTCACAGTACCAACATGCTTGGCTTCCTCAGCATGATCAATGGCCTGCGCACTAGCCTCCACATCGTCGGCCTCGATCTCAGTAGGGACCTCCTTGGCCAGGGCAATTGGTATTTGTGGGCGACTGGCGGCAACGTTGGAGAGTGTGATCGCGTCAGTGGAAACATTGGCCGCCTTATTCTCCTCGTGGTCCTCGACGCCTTTGATTTCTTCTACGTCCCCATTCACTCTAGTAATAGGAGCAACGTAGACGGGCGACGGAGGCATGGCATCCACAATCGGAGTATCGGGAGGCGTATTGTCATCGCGGGTGGGGTAGCGGGTGCGGCGTCTCTCGGCGATAGCCTGGGATCTCTCAGGTGACCGTTCTGGAGTGCTGCGTGCCGGTCCATCAACAGCTTGCGCAAAAGAGATGGAGTTGCTGGCAGCATGGGAGGGCATCTTCTCGACCGTCGGCGTGACAGGCGTTAAAGGGAAGTCGGTAAAGGCCGGCGACAAAGCGCGATTCGATGCAGACTTCTCCATCGAGCTCGAGGCGGAGTGGGCAGGCGAAATGGTTCTAGTGGACTCGACAAAAATGAGCTTCGGGGCCGTCTTCATCGCGACGGGTGCAGGCTCGACAATGCGCCCCTCGGATGCGATGGGCTCGAAAGCAGCTTCTTCAACTGCCTTGATTGACGGAACAGGCTCAATGGCTCTGTCTTCGATAACCACTGCAGGAGCAACCTCTTTCTGTACCTCGGCCTCAGACTCTGTCACCGCCGGTAGGTGCTCAATCGGCTCAACAGATGCAATGGTAGCAGTTGTGTTTGAACCTGGAGAGTATGCACGCGGCGAATCCACTGGGATAGGCTGGGCGCTTGGCTCAGTAGCCAAAGAATCTTCAGTGCCCCGAGTTATGGGCTCGGCAGGCTCAGTAGTGTCCTTCTTGCTGGCAAAATCCTTCACGGCAACACCGGGCATGTCTAGTACACTCTTTTCCTCAATATCCTCGGCAACATCAGACAGTTGGCGGTCGAATGCGCCGGGGCTCACAGGCGACGGCATGCTCATGTAGCGTAGATCTGCACGGTTGTCTGCGCGCGGGTCAAGGTTGCGACGGTCCAGGGCAGGGCCAAATTGTTGCTGGCGACCCTGATCAAGGCCGAGGCCAGGGCCAGGGCCAGGGCCAGGGCCGGGTCTGGGGCCAGATCCATATCCAGGGCTGCTAATGGGACTTCTCACCGGGCCGTATTGATGGTGCTGGTCGCGGTACACAGTCAAGTCGGCGGAGGAAGAGTGAAGTAGACGTCGAGGACCGGGACCGGGACCGGGACCCTGGTTGGAACCGTGATTGGGACCGTGATTGGGACCGACAAGACCTGGACCACCTGTCGGGTATCTGGAACCACCCTCACGCATACCAACAGCGGGGAGTGGCAGTGGATACACAGGGCTGCGCATGCCTTGTGCTGAGGCGCTTCTCATGCCGTGCTGTTGGTGAGGGTGGGGATAGCCTCTGTTGTAGTGCGACCCTTGTGACACCTGGGATGCCATGGAGCCCGTGCGTGCGTGGTACTGGTTTTGGTTGTTTTGGTTCTGTGCACTGGGAGGCGACATCGGCATCGGGCCTCTGCCTTCACGAGGTGCCCGCGGCAGCTGCTGCATCGACTGTGATCCACGAAGGGCTGCAGGCAGGCGTGTCTCGGGCATGCGGCCCCCCATGTCAATCGGGGTGCTGATATCAATGTCGCTCAGCATCGGACGATGGCGTGGCACACCAATCGATGCTGATCGTGGAGCCGCCATGGGCGTCTCCGACATTTGCACACCAGGTGGTGCTGCACGTGAGGTGCGGCCCATAGCGTAGGGACCGCCACCGACACCGCCGTACTGGTCGATTGAGCTGGGCATAAAATCGTAGTCGACAATGCGGCCGCGTTCACGCTGACCGCCGGGTGGTGGGTGGGGCATCTGCCGCGGAGCCTGCTGAGGCCACGGCCGGGGTCCCTGGCGCGAGGCTGCCCGCGGGTCAAAACGAGTGTTGCCGCGAGGATCATTCCGGGACATGCTCCGGGGGTCGAAGTGAGGGTCAAAGCTGGGATCGAAGCTGTGGTCGAAAGAACGATCGTTGGGCGGAGGAGGTGGGCCGCGGCGGACAGGGAAGTGCTGGGCGCTCTGGCTGGGCATGTGGCCACGTGGGCCAGACATCGGGCCCTGAGGTGTCCGGGGCGATTGTCGCGGCATTTCCTGTCTCTGTTGTGGAAGACCCTGCGATGTCAAGCGCTGCTGCTCCTTGACCATGCTGCTCTGAGGTGGTACAGCGGCATTGGTTGGCGACATGGGTGTGGCTTGCTTCTCTTTGGGCACATCGACTTTCTTCTCTTCTTTCTCGTCTTTTTCTTCCGTGACCTCCAACTGCGAGCCCAATGGTACGGCTTCTTTTGGCTCAGCATTCTGATACTTTGGGTTCAACTGCTCCTCGAGCCAGGCCTTTTCGAGCTGATTAATTTGAGCGGACCAACTGCGGCGCCGGGGCACCTTGATAGCAAGATCCTTCTTCTTGGCTGCATCTCTCGCTCTGTTATCCTTTGGTGTGGTGGGTGACTTTGGTGTAGGTGACGAGGTTCCGCTCTTGCTCACAGGACTGCCGCCGTTTGCGATAGGCCGGATCTCATCTGCGGACGAAGTGGGACGAGAGTGATCAGACACTGTGGATGGTGGTGAGGTCGCGGGCTGCCCTTCTGATATGGTAGTAGCAGTCGCTGATGTGTGCTGGGAGGTTTCCGAGGTTTCCGTGGGAGATGCGGATGAGGTCGAGAGGTTCTTGTCCATGTTGCTGGCCAGTGACTTTGAGTGGCGGCTGCTGTGTGCGGGCGAGCGGGGCGACCGAGGTGACTGGGGGATACCGGCTGCGGAGCCAGCGCGCGAGCCAGGGCGGGAGGCGGGTGTTGCGGTGCCCTGGGTATCTGAGCGACGGTGTGCTGGGCCGAAGCGGGACTCGAACGTAGTCGCGTTGCTTCCCCATTGCTTTGTGCCTGGCCCGTGTGATGTGCTTGGCCGATCATCCTGAGGACCATTGTTGGTACCGGACGACCACGGCCGAGAAGGCAGATTCAATGCGCTGTTGTTTGCAAATTGTGAAATCTGGGGTGGCTGCAGGACAGCGGGTGACTGCTGCCGTGCGCCGTAGTTGGAACCGTAGCCAGAGCCATGTGCCGGGGCGCCGTAGATGGAATCGACATCTGAACCTGGAGTATCGGGGCGGTAATCATGCGGCTGGAAGCCATCGTTACCAGGAAACAGCTTTGCAGGGCCGCCTGCTCTCAAGTAGGGATCATCGCCGAGGAATGCCTGGTTGAGGATATCCTTCTCGACAATGCCTGGCTGTTCTTGGTGATACTTTGCTGCCTTCCTATGCAATTGTTAGTATGTCTACACACGGCGCATTTGAAGACACGTACTTCTTCTTGTCACCTCCGCGCTTCAGTCCAGAGAATATGCCCATTATGTCGATGGTCGGAAGCGGAAGCGCTGGCTGTTGATTGGTGTTTGTATGTAATTTGTGTGTAATCGAGACGTGCGATTGGCGAAGAGGACTGACACCGGATTGGTCGGACAAGGAGAACGAGAGAAAATTGCCAACTTCTTGTGAAGCGCAAGCAAAAGTCGAGATAATGGCTTCAAACCGTACCCAGTTTGATTTGATATATTGATGTTTCGTCACAGTTGCCCACAGTCCCTCCTCCAGATTCGAAGTTTAGAATTGGATCCCTTTGGTGATAGTGGGTTGCGTGGTAAAGCTCGTAATAGGGTACGACGCTGGTACCGGGAGTATGATTGATTAGGGGAGATGAAGCAACAGCCGAGAAGCAAAACCGAAGAATCCGAATGTCGACGAAAACAAAAAGAAAATTAAGGAAAGTGGTGGTTGATTGCAAAGGATCAGACCAAGAATAAGAGAAGAGAGGCGAGAGAAACGAAAGAAACGAAAGAAAGCAAAAGACAATGAGATAATCCTTCGGCTAGGGAAGACAGCCCATGTTAGTTTTGACGGCACTTTGGGGAGGTCTGTCGGAAACCCATAAATCAACCAGGACAAGAGAGAAAAATGCAATCAATTCGAATAAATTACAACATTATCAGAAAAAGTACATAAAATGGGGGGTTAGCCAATGATCAGCATGCGGTCAGTTCCTAGTTTGCGTGTTTGGCAGCGTGAGTAGCCGGAGAAGAGGCAAGAAACTGTGTGCTGGACTAAAAAAACTCGAGCGGGAAAAAAGAAAACACTAAACCAGAAAAAAAAGAAGAAGAAAAGAAACACTTCAAAGCCGCAAGGACCAAGACAAGGGTGCTCCACTATCCTGTACAAGAATGTGTACCTTGCATAATGTAGGCAAATATCCCAAAAGAAGGCAGAAGGACGACATGGCCCATAATGTGAAGCCCAAGTAGTAGGCGATCTGGCCGATCAGAGGAGGAGTCCCGGGCTAGCGCAGGGCCTAGGACCAAGGCAAGGGAGACGACGAAACAACAAGCAACGAAAGCATGAAGAGAGCATCTTTTGTGGGAGAACGCAAATAGATGTGTGTAAATATGGGTGTTTCAGATACTTCCCGAATCCAGGGAGAGATCATGAAAGGGGAGAGGAAAGCTAAAAAGGCTAAACCGTACAAGGAGGAAGCCAAGGGTCAACAGAGGGGTAGAAAAGGAAGAAAAGGAAGAAAAGGAAGAAAAGGAAGAAAAGGAAGAAAAGGAAGAAAAGGAAGAAAAGGAAGAAGACGAAGAGGACGAACAATAAGAGCTCAGAGAGATGGCAGGGAAAGGGGATCGGAGAGCGCCATTGCTAGCATCGAGCAAGCTGTCTTCACCATGGGATGCATCGATGGCTATGGGCAACCCGTGGAAGAGCCTGGCAGCTGAAACAGGTGGAGGTCTGGGCCACATTTGAATATCGCGCGTTGATCATCTTGATCATATGGAAAGATGGTATGCACGCCCCGTAAGTGAACATGCATGCTTGTGCTTGTTATGCGTGATCGACTGTGCGAGCTTGGATGGCAATGGACAGTGGCAGTAGCAAGGCCCGCCACTTGACAGCCGACGAGAAACATGCAGTGAGATGAGGATGGAGAGGCATGCCATTGGAAAGTGGGTTTGCGTTCTTCCCCGGGCCCAATGGGCTGCACGAGACACGCAAAACATATACTCTGCACCTGAGGAACGGGGTCTAACGGGTTTAGCATGGTGAGATGATCGGTATGGTCGATTGCAAGAGGTGCCGAATGCCAGTTGAAATTGCTCTTCACAGCTCATTTAACGGCGTTGCTGATACTTATAAGCATGCGTTGCACTGTCTTTGATGGTTGTTAGCCGCATTCTCGTCGTGTACTTGCAGAAACTCTCTAATTTGAATGTTGATATCCTCGACGCGTTGATACATTCCCCTCGCCTCCGACCAAGCCGGTGAACCATGGTCGCAGGTTCCCATTAACGCGTCCGCTGCGCAAATGCAAACACAATGCTTTCGCATTTGCATAACTTTGACCACAACGCATACCGTCCAAAGTCTCTTTCTGCCACTTTGCATTTGGCGTGTGCGGCATTGGCTGACGCCCAGCGGCCCTTACTTGGCTACAGGGAAACCCCCTGCCTGGTGCCTGGAGCATGCGTTAGTCAGGGGTGGCATAGCCATGCTGGCTGAGTGTGATGACGCTGAACTATACAAGTAAGTATCGGAAAACCAGTCTATAATTGGAGAGGCAGTACACTGCTGTAAACAACACTATCGAAGAGCAGGTCGACAAATTGCAAGTTGAAAAATATGGCGCGATGCCGTCACAGCGTCGTACTCACCGAACCATCCCAGCCATAATCCCTGCAGGTGGGAATACAAAAGAAGGCTGTGCCCCTGTCATATTATCTCCCCGGATGTCAGTAGTCAGGAACAGGAATAGATATTTGATTATCGAATCAATACTCTCAGGATGGGTTGAGCAGTCGCGCACTCTTCGAGGACGGGAAGCAAGGAGCCATCGAGCAGCCAGTGAGACATGTTCAAGTCTTGTTAGAAAGTCCCGATGGATACACAAAAAGAACCCACAATGTTATTTGTATCTAGTCAAGCTGGCCTTCTCAGCACATTACCTTGTCTCTTGTATCGCCGACGACGAACTGCTTGTTGTCAACGAAAAGGGGGGCATGTGAGGGATGATCTCGAGTCCGAACTAGACATTAGCCAACATTCAATGAGACCCTATGAGACTCTGAGACTTGCCTTGCCGATGCAGATGCAGCTGTCGCTTTATGCAATGCAATGCACACAATGATGGGGTCGCAAGGGAGTACTTGGTGTATTAGACCCTTGGGCCAAAGATGGTGAGACAAGATACATTTTTGAGGAAGCTCACACTCGCTCAAAGCTATGCGACCACGGCCGAGATAAGCCCAAGTAGGAAAGAGCAGGTACAAAGACACGAGAGGCGCGGTTATGACCGTTTGACGGGACGCGTTCCTCCTGAATTGAGCCGGACATCATGTTTACTTTTTGCGGAAAGAGCAACCGTCATTCATGTGTCGCCGCGTTTTGACTTTTCCTTTCAAGATTAACCTTTTCGTTCTTTGCTTTGTTCGTCGCCCACAGGCCTATCCCACAGGCCTATGCGTTTGCTGATTTTCAAAGTCCTCTTCCCCAAAAAGCTGTATTTTCCCTCCGCCTCCTTCTGTGGCTTACAGGATCAGCGCAATCTCCCTCCGATTGCTTCTATGGAGTACAATAAAAATACGTCACTGAGGCGCAGGAAAGTCGGGTCACTCCAACGTATTCGTGATCGGTCACTGGTCGACAACATTCAACAGAATGAACTCCATCGAGGATGCTGTAGTTGTATGATTGGTCTATGAATCTAAAACGCTGAAACGCTGAAATAAACGAAACGAAAGCAGTAAAACAGGAGACCCCGATCTACACATCAGCCTCGTCTTCCACAGCTTCAGCTGGCCGCAGCTTCTCCTGTGGCAGCCGGAACAGGCTAATGATGACGACACCGGTAAAGATCATGCCAGCCGCAATCATAAATGGCAAGCCCGTCCACAGGCCACCGATGGCGAGACCACGATGCAGCGAGCCATAGAGCACGGGCGCGGCAACAAGCAGTCCGCCCATTTCTAGTATGCCCAACAGAGTCTGCAGCATGGCCTGGTGGTGCGGCTCGATGTAGGCGTTGATAAGGCTCCGCAGCACGGGCGAGAAGCCGCCGCCGAGAGAAAAGACAAAGAGCGCAGCCGACATCATTGCGGGCGTAGACGCAAAAGCAATGAGCAATGCGCCTATGCACAGGAGGGAACCAGACACGCGCGCGATCCATAGATCCTTGACGAGAGGGTGGACATGGAAGCGGCGCACCAGCAGTTGGCTGAGAAAAGGGAGCACAGCAAGGCACAGGACCAAGTTGGTGCTGCTGCGGATAGTGAGAAGGAACGAGGCCTGGCTCCAAGACCAGTTGAAGCGTTTGGTGGCAAACTGCAGGAGCAGATCCTGGACGAAGCGGCCGAGCAAGACCAGACAGAACGGGACCATGAGCAGCATCAATGGCTTGTTCTTGAGAATGTGCAGGGTGGTGTCGCGCACCTCGGTCTTGACAAGGTGGGCGAATTGGTTCCAGACTGCAGCAAGGTGTTCACGGCGTGTCTTGGGAGCGGCCGGAGCAGCACCCTCGACGCTCTGTGAGACCGGGGCCGGCGTGGGCGGCACGACGCGGCCGAGCCTCTTGTCAAAGTTGAGCGTCTCGGGCATAGACACAATCACCAGCGTGCTTGTCAATGCCATGACGACACCAAAGACAAGTGTCAGAAAATCGCCGAGCCATAGCAGCAGAATGCCGCCCAGAGGATTGCTCACGACCTCCGCCAAGAGGAAGAAAGACATGACATAGAAAAAAGCCGTTGCACGCTCTGCCTGCGGCGTGATGTCGGCCAACGTTGTGTACACCATTGCCGGACCGACCGACGGAAACGCGCCAATGCAGCCCCAGACAAGAGTGAAAAACACGGACCACAGTGGCAGGATCCCGAGGGCAGTGCCGCCGTAGGCAACGAGGTACCAAGCCATCTGAAGTACAACTCCAGCCCAGGCCGTGATGATTACTGGCCGGCGACCAATTCTGTCGGCCAAAAGCCCATACGGAAGCGCAAAGACGATGGCAGGGATACACTCGAATGCCGTCACCGTTCCACGAAGAGATGCAAGTCGCTGTTGGACATCCGATGATTTGCACCGGGGATCATCACTGCTGCGCAAACTAAGCAGGCCGCCGTCTCCAATGATGCTCTCGCCGTAGATGTCGCGGCAGACAAGCATTTCGCTAATGCTGTTAACAGCAGGCATGCTGGAGTTGACGGCAAGCTCGATCATGAAGATGCCGAGAAAGATGGCACCGGTTGCGCGCTGGCGCTGGGTCGGGTGACGGACCTTGTAGATGAACAATGTGCTATCCAGTTTACTGTCGGTGAGGAGGTCGCGCGGCACATCTCCGTCACAGTGCGCCTCGAGAAGGGGCGATGTTTCGCTGGGAGATGTCATTACACAAATCGATCGATTGCCGTCCTGGCGGCCTCGTTGAGAAAATGTCGATATGTGTCAGACAACGGTTATATCGATGAAAAGGTGGCCAGATCAAGGATAAACAATAACGATCAATCAAATCGACTATACTACTAAAGTTCATTGTCGTAGGTCTGGATGATGGGACAGTCATGTTCCTCTTATCTGTGTTTTGAATCTCACGGTGTACGTTCATCTTACTGAACTAGGGTTTGATCTGCGATCAACCAACGACACCACCTCAAAACCATTGATCTTAGGCTTCCTTCAATTATTCGGTGTTAAGCACTTTTCTATTTCCGTATTTTCTATTCCAGTCTAACCATCGGGATTCGTATTTGTTTCCATATTCAATGGGGTCGCCGGACGTCTTCCAGCGTTTTATTCTGCTGCCTGCGGGATCATGATGGATACGACATGCCAGCACGGACGGCTTATGATTGTGACGACACCACAGCAAATCACAATGAGCCATACATTTGGATCATCTTGGTTGTAGCTTACGGTCTGTCAACAATTGCATTCTATGCGTTGTGCAGATATATGAATGAACCAAGCTGATTGTTAAGCGGCAGCTTACGTGAGCAAGAATTGTCGAAGAAAGGGTGTTCCTGAGGGACAGTAGGGGGTCTACGTCGACCAATCAGAGGCCCTGATCAGGTGTCCGTATTTGGTGCATTTGAGGGCTGTAGACACAGAAGACTGACAATACACACGCACTTTTGCACCAATGTACAAGGGCAATCAACTGCTGACAGGAATGCTTTATCCTGCATTTCTTTCATAGAACAAAGACTGGGTCATCAAAACCGGCACGCATATACAAGCAATTCAACATCTGACGTCGCGATAAAGGATGTAACCCCAGTGTCGCACGCAAAGACACCCATCCCTTACCTATTCAGCCCCAACCAAACGGGTTAATTACGATACAGATCAAAGGTGACTGCTAAGATGACATCCAATCTACCTCGGGTCGTCTCCCGCGAGCCATTGGTATGTTTTGTACTTGCTCGGTTCACCAACTATCTCTGTCTAACACTATACAGGCTCCCGATGAAGCCAGATGGACACGTCTAGTCAAGTGTGTAATACAACTGCGCATTGTTTAGTACACGCCTTGATAATATAACTTGCTGATTATCAGGGTCACGTATGAGGATAATGAGGGTGTCCAACGCGTCTGGGAGTCGGCTGAGCGCACCACAAGACCACCACCGCTGTACAAAGGGCATGTCCCCGTCGATGGTGTCGATATTGTGGCCATCCTGACCGGCGCGGAGCCACACATTATCCTTATCAAGCAGTTTCGGCCAGCTGTTGGTCGCGTTGTGATTGAGGTTCCGGCTGGGCTTGTCGATGCTGACGAAACCGTTGAAGCGGCTGCGATCCGCGAGCTGCGCGAGGAGACAGGTTACATCGGAACTCTGTCGACAGAAGACCTGACGACACCAGAACTATTCCCCGACCCGGGGCTCGGCAGCACAAACTTACAGGTTGTGCATTTGACAGTTGACCGTGCTGCTTCAGCCAATCAGAATCCCGTGGCACAGCTCGAAGAAGGCGAGCTTGTGCAAGAGGTATTTACCGTGTCCCTGGCCAATTTATATACGACGTGTCGGCAGTTGGCTATTGAAGGCTATGCGATTGACTCCAGAGTCGGGACCCTTGCCGAGGGCATAGAGATGGCTCGACGTTTTTCTTTATATAAAAAATGATACAGGTGTTGATCGGCAGTGTTTCCTATTGACAATATTAATAATATTAATTTGTTAGATAAATGACTGAAAACAGGCTTACAATCCCTCTTAAAGTATTCAAATTCAGATTTCAAAATTCAAATAGTTGATAAACAGACAAAATTGAGCCTTCTCTCACAAAGAGGAATCACCACTAATTAATAGCTACGACAGAAGTTGCGGTAAATATATACAATTATGCTATCATAGTACAGGTCTATCTACAGGTGCAAGGAAATAACAAAAATAACAAAATTGATCTGTGAAGAAGGACAACAACACCAGTGCCAACTCCGGCCGACAAAGCAGCAGAGTAGATGCAGGAATAAAAGCATGAAAGACATAAAACAAGAACAAGACGTCGGCTGCAACAACCAGGACGTATCTGTCGCTCTCCAGAGAGAGTGCTATCATCCGTCGCCATGACATAACAAGGACAAAACAAAATAGACAAATTAGGTGTCCTCAAATGAAACCGTTGTATCTCTTCAACGCCTTCCATATGGCCCGTCCCAAGGGCTTCTCCTCCTCCTTTACGTCAAGTAAATGTGAAGATGTAGTGATAATGTGAGGAGATTGAGGGTGTGAAGAGTTGAGCAATTGGTATGGGGTGAAGAGCCGGCCGATTTCAGACCAGGCTGTGATTCTGTATCCTTGTAGGACAAATGTCTTTGATTGCTGTGATCTCGCATCGAGTACCAGCTTTGAAAGTGCAAATGACCCATCTCTTTTTTGTGTATATTTGATTTTGTCTTTTTTTTTTCTTGATGTTTTGATTTTCTTGGAGACCGCGTTACTTTTTTTTTCTTCTTTTTGCAAAGCTTTTTGGGTGTTTTTGTGTTTTTGTGTTTTATGCTTTGTGTTTTGTGTTTTTGTGCTCGTGAGTTGGAGTATATCCTTGTCGACAATGATCCGGCCACGTTTCCATGACGGCAGTGTCCAAAAGGTGGGAACAGGAATCGCGAATAGAAAAGAATGCAAAAAAAAGCAAAGGGCCTCCCAGACAATAACAAACAAGAAAAAATCAACTCAAGTCGAGGAAAAAACAAAATAAAAACAGAGACAACAAAGAAAACGTCAAGACCTGGGCCCCGGATACCCGTTTCTGCAAGTAGTACCCGCAGGATCCGACATACTCATCTTTACTTCACCGGCAATCATGGCTCGTGGATTGCATAATGGTTTCCACCCACCCACCCTCCGTTCAACGGCGATGGGGGATCGGAGCCATGGGTGAGTTGGGAATGCTGGACAGGACTTTCCAGACCTGCTGCTGAACCATCTCATACATGGCATTGCGCGACAGGATCCGCGGGCCCGTGCTGCTGTGGTAGCTGAGTCCGGGCGGGACACCCTCGGGCCCGTCGTGAGGGTAGACGGTAAGCTCGGGCAGGCGGGCACTGCTATCAAAAGGCGGCACATCTGTCGGCGCTTCAATGATATTGGCAATGCTGGTGGGACTCCGCGATCCGGCCTCCTGTTTGGCAACGGCGGCCATGGCCATCATCTGCAGATTCTCGGCACGCTCATCACGGACGTCTTCTTCCTTGATGAACTGCGAGTTGAAGTCGTCTTGCAGTGCGAGACTGTACTCGACAAACGGCGAGGGTGTCTGCCGGGAGTTGAAGCTGGGGAACAGGATGCGGAACATATGGTTCCACTTGTCCATTTCGTTCTGGCCCTCAATCTTCTTGCGGGAACGCAGCCGCTTCTCGATCTCGGCACCAAAACCGGCATCCTCGGCTACGCTGCGGGGAGAGACGCGGCAGGCTTCTTCTTGGCGAAGATGGTCGCGGAGGTGGTCCTGGATCTTGAAGGTCTGGGAGCACCGATCGCAGACGTAGTGCATGTGGTGGCGGTACAGGTGTTCCCTATTCGATGTGTTAGATGTGTGGCATAGATTAGAAATAACGAGGCACTTGGACTGGACTTACTTGACTCGGTGAACAGAGGGCCAGCCAGACGTGCGGCACGACCGCTGGTGGCAGTACTTGCCCCTATTTCTCTTGTAGAAAGGACAGGCAAACTCATGCACCACAGTCTCCGTTGACGGTCTTGGGTCGCCACTCAGCCGCCGCACCTTCTTGTCTGGCGACCCTCCTGCAGCATTGTCTTCATCCTCGTCAGACTCGGGTGATGTCCGCTTCAGTTTGTGGTTCTGGTTGAATTCCAGCGGGCTTCGAACAAATGTGTACGAGTTGTGGTGCTCGCCGCCGTCCACGCCATTGTCATTTGCTTCCCCCTTGATGTAAGTCTGGACATACTCGCCGGCTACGCCAGTATGGGCCGGACTATCTGGGGGAGATCCCCCACCGGACGAAAGGCTGACATGCGAGTGGCTGTGTTGCTGACTGTGCTGGGCCCGAGTACTTCCAATGTCGCTAGACTCTTGCGAGTGAATGAGAAGTGTGCCGATTTCCATCGTGAAGTTTGGTGGGCCTTGAGATCTTTCGAACTTGTGCTGTTTGTGTGCTGTTTGTGTGTTGTTGTTGTGCTGTCGTCTTCCAGTGTGTTTTTGCGTTGTGTTTGGTGGTGTTTTTGCGTTCTCTGGTTTCTGCAATGTATCTGCGGTGTTGTCTTTATTCCGATAAGCGATGTGCTATGGTAGTAGTGAAGGATGGTGTGGTGCAGTGTGTAATGTATATGATATATGAAACGAACCTCTGCAATGTAAAGAGGGGACAGAGGCAGACAAAGTAAAAGGCAAAAGAAAACAGAGGCAAAATAAAGACAGACCAGTAAAAAGAGTAGCACAATGCACCTTATATTCAGAAACCAAAAGACCACTGCAAATGTAGATCCTGCAGGTGGCAGAAAACACGCGGAGATATACTATGGAACTGTAGGCTTGCAGGGTAAGTATTGACGACCTGTGTCACACTGCCTTGAGACAGGAACAGAAGAATTTGAGAAGAGAGGGAAGAAGAAGAATAAAAAAAAAAAACACAAAGTCTGTAATACAATAGGCTTGTGATCGAGTAGCGGTGAGTGTACCTCTGTGCGCTGATGTTGGTGCTTAGTGTCGGCAAGTGGCATAGTCGACGGTCACAAACGAAAAACAAAGATATAGAGACTACAGATAATTTCATGTATTATATAGAAAAGTGAAAACAAAACACGCGAAGAAGTTATACACAGATGGATAGCATACTAGAGGCTTTGTTGCTCGGGGTGTATAGTTCACCCGCATACGGGGCATAATCAAGCACAAGTTTTGCATACCCGAGAATGGAGGCTCGTAAAACGTTGGGTATCTTATGTTATGGATTCTGGCCAGCCGTGCAATATCAGTCTACCTTTCTGCCTGGAGGAGAAAAAGTTTGTTATGCCAAAAGCCCAACGGTGGTGCCATAAAACGGCGGCCATCACACGGACCTGATCTCCAAAATATAAGGCGATGCGAAACTCACTGCTGCTCGACCTCGAAACCCAACTAAAGCATAACAAGGCGCCTATTTACTCAACTATACCCATGAAAGAGAACCACTGGCAGCTGGCGTGACGGGTATGATGTGCTTGAGATGAATCACATAGGCGACGACACAAATATGCCAGCGGCATCTAGGCATTACCGCCATTTTCAGACTGATATCAAGGCTGGCGTGCATGGATCGAGCATGGCTATTGACGAGAAAAATGGAAAATCGACCGCAAACAGAAACAGGGGCGCTACTCTGGGGCGAACCAGAGATGTATTGGCGGAACTGTCATCGGATAAACGCACCATCCAGTGTGGCAAACGGCAACGTGATGACTTTATCACCTTACATCGGTGACTATAACTACTGGGGCGGAAGGACTAGCAAAACCATCGGCTCGCACGTAATGTAAATAGAGCAAACACAACACGTGGCTGACGATCCGGCAGTAGGCGGCATGGCTAATATGGGGATTTCATGAGGCTCGCAAACAGGGCAGCTGGGCATTAGCTCGCTATCTTGTTCGCAAACGAAGAGGAGCTCAAAAAAGGTGAGTTACTCTACTATCGATAAAGACGTATACTAGAGTCACCATGGCCAACCACACAATAGTGCTGTTAGTGACAGGTTTACAGCTTCTGCTTATGCGACAGAGATGCGCATAATAAGACGCTATTTATGCACAATAATAGGGTGAGATGCAAGTGATTGGTCTGTGTTCTGTCGGTGTATTTTCAAGCTACCGGTGTTTAAGGGTGCCTTTTTATCACTGTTTGTGCCAATAGTTTAACAAACCTGGCTTAATAATGTGTCCCGACAGGGAGCTTTGGTGACTACCAGAAGAGTGGATACGAAAAATAATAAACAGACATCATGTACCGCGCCCTATATTGATATTGATATCCCGAATAGATCGTGGTCAGTTACAGGTGTCGTCACGCGCCGAATGCTCCAGAAATGGGGCTTTTGCCTAGTATGCGTGTCATCCAACCGTTGGAAGAATATGGAATGATCCAGGGGTATACCAAACACCATCCGAGTATCTGAGCATAGCGTGACGGATGGTTGTTTGCTTGACGGCAAACGTCGAAACGCGATGCTGTAGATCATTGGCAGTATTATTTATAGCATCATGCAGGTCAACCTACAAGTCTGCAGCAGTTGTTGCATATTGCCTGTTTTATTTCCGATGCGGTACACGGGCTTGTCTTCACTACGAGCGTTATCCGATATACATTATATTTTAGAAAGATGACGGACCGATGACAACGCCGTGCCAAACACAGACATCTTCCGTAATTTAGTCGGACTCCCATGATAGTTCTTTCACATTTGGTTTACTCTTCTTGTGTCTGCTTATCGTATCTTACTCTGTGTGTCGCACTTGGGCACCCTATGTTGCTATCCGTCAACTCCATGAAACATTGACAGAGAGAGATAGAAACCCTTTCTTGGCCGTGCATGTGATTACTGCAAGAGCGGTATGCGGGAAGCTGCTTCATTTAATGACAACGCAGCCAACAGTCATTGTGCATACTTTCCCGTTTGTTGGCTTGGACAAAGAAGATTACGAATGGCCAAAATACGAGTGTGGGCAGAAGAACCGGTTTCAAGTATCGTGTGACACTCGGGCTTGTACTTGATGCCTTTGAATAAATCCGGGAGAGCAGCTCGCATGGCTTGCTAATTGCAGCGTGCGGCTGTCTGCTTGCTGAAAGGCATAGTGTGAGTGGCGACGGCATAACCCTCTCAGATGTAGCAGTTAGAGGTATCAAAGATACGAAAAGCTTCCCACACCTCAGATGCTTGGATGGAGTCTGCATGCCCGGAGACGCAAGAAACTGAAAACGATGGCCGAAAGTACTCCTGCAGAAATAGCTGTATTGCGTCAGACATATACGTGCATGATTCACGATGGATAACAGTGTGCATGTCTTACATTGGCGAGTGACCATTGTAACAAACGCTATCATGGATGGCCCCAAGTTATGCGTAATGACTAGTTTACCGTGTGCTGCTGCTTCTCACTATATGATCATGTCTAGCTAGGCTATGACATTGTCATTGACTGCAGTGTCTGATGTGCTGATGTGACTTGCAGGTTTCCTTAAAGGCAATGTATAGGCGTCCACCAAACAGGAATGAACAACTCATTACTCCATGACTGGATGCACACAATCACCACTAGGTTGTTGTTTGTAATTCCGCCTATATATCAAGAAGATCCATCGTAGCAGATGTACAAGACGAGAGAATTAGATCAAAGCAAGAACAACCTCTCGCACTTGAGACTCCGGGCCTTTACAAGCACTTTCTTGTTCGACAAACGCTCCGATTGCCTACAACATCAGTACAACAAACTACAAGAAACACACAGCACGCCACAGAACTACACAGGATAGCTTGTCGACATGTCGTATACCGCACCCTCCCCACTGGAAGGTCTCCGGGCCAGCATCCATGCTCGTTCTTCGCCTTCAGTGTCTGCCAGCGAGTCGTGCACCACACCCATCAGGGCGGAATCGACTACGTCTTCAGTCTTTTCTACGCCCAGTACCCCTCAGACACCCGACACACCTCCTGAGACCCCTTTCCCGTCCCCTCCGCCATCGCCTTGCCCATCCCCTAAACCTGTGAGCGATGTGGCTAAAAGCAAGGCTTACTACCGCCTTGTACGCCTCGACAAGGGCGAGATTCAGCGTCGAAATATGGCTGGCAAGTGCACCTACTGCAGTGACATGGGCCACTCACGTCGGACATGTGCTGCTGGTCGCATCATGCGCAAAGTGCCCAAGCGGATGCTGGACGCGCGCCTTCGCAGTGGTGTCTGCCCCCTGTGCGGTGATCCCGAAGCTGACGGGCACAGCAAGCTCACCTGCCCCGGCAAGCAGAAGCTACAGACAGCCCTCGACGCAAAGAGAGACATGGGCCAGGGCCAACAAAGTGCAGCTGTCCACGGAAGCAGTAGCAAGAACAGCAGCCAGCTGAGCACTACACTTCGCGAGGGCACTTCGGATAGTGTTCTGTACGGCTCGCCCCGCCGCATGAATAAGACAATGAGACGGCGCATGCTACAGGCCACGACCCCGGCCAAAGCCAGGAACAACATGGCTCGCATCAGTGTGGTCCCAGGCACACACTCGGCGTTGGCCCAGACTGTGGAGGACGACCTCATTGACTTTGGTGACACTCGCAATGCCAGCCCAGCTACCATGAGCACCACAGGTAGTCCTCGCATTTCCCCTCCGAAGTTTGCTACGTTCACTTCCTTTTCTTCTTTCGGGGAGCAATACACGCCGCTTGATCGCAAGCCCACGCAGGTGCAACAGCATAAACAGAAAACGAAGCAGAGCCTGCTGGACATGGCGACTGCTGAGGTCGTCTGGGGCGGTGTTTCGCTCCCAGTGGCAAAGACTGGCCTGGGCCTGGGACGGGGCTTTGACATGGATATGGATGTGGACGACAGCGTAGAGTATGCGAGCCAGACTCAGGATCTCATTCAAGTCTGAGTTGGTGTTACCAAGTGGGATGTCAGAGGGCTGGAAACGGAAGACAAGAGATAGCCCAGCCATCCCAGTCCTCTGCAAAGATCCCGCTTAGGCATGTATCAAGCGTCCATCCCGTTTATAGAGTCATCTCTAATTTTGTATTCAAATTTAGTATGACCGGTCTTTTTACCTTTTCGTGTTCCTCGATTTCTTCAGTCTATTTTTACACCCTATTCTAAGGTTCCCTTTTGAGCCAAGAGTCTAGCTTGTTTTCCAATATAAAATATGACCGAATAAATATAAAAAATACAATCTTCCGAATGACCATTGTTCATGTCACACATATGCACTGTATAGGACGTCTTGTTGGCCTACCAAGCCGGCCTTGTCTAGCTGCCGAATGAGTTGGCTGCTCGACTTTAGGCGTGGAGAATGCCAACTATTTTACTTTGTACATACGCCGTCTTTCTGCAGTCAATCCCTCTCCTCTCTCACTTTCCTGCCTTTTGCAGATCCCTGTCTATATATATATATATTGTGGCCTTGTGTAGCCCCGTCAGTCCAGACTATTGGGTGAAATGTAAACGAGCTGAATATCTGTTTGTCGTACAGAGTAAATGATATGCTGTTGGAAGTCGGTGATGATGTTGGAGATAGAGTCATCACGGAATCGTCGGACGGTATCCGATGCTAAAGAATTGAGGAAAGAGGGCATCTTGTTTTTTTTGTTTATCCGTACGGAAGATATCCACAAGAGGAACAATGGAAGAAAGCCCGATGCCGCCTCTCACAGCACCAACTCCGAACGGAGCAAAGTACTATATGCTCATATAGATCCATGTGTTTCCTTTGCTCCACGTAGAGTTTGTACGATGTGTCTCGGGGACGAATGTTACAGCATGCGACATGTCATATCCTACAAATATTAGGGGCAGAAGGGAAAAGGGCTACTGGAAGACGCATTTACGAGACGAGAGGTCGCGGGCACTCTAGAAAGCGACAATGGCAGTCATCTGATCTGCCATTGACGGAACTCGCCATCCGATGAACCATGGCCGGAGAATTTAGATGAATGGCTCAAACCAGATAACCGAAGAGCGAGGCGGTGGCTTCGTTTCTGTGGCTGTGTGGAGCGGATATACAAAGATACGAGAAACGTAATCATGGTCCGGGGGATAACAGAGACAATATACAATGGAGATAAACGAGAGACAAGACGAGACGAGATGATGCAGTAGGATGGGGGCGGGTTTGCTCACAAGGCGCAACTGCATCATCTGCACATCTATGCTCACCTGTGCCATCTGACGCCATGCGCAGGAGCGGACCCAGAAAGCCGGAACCCAGAGGCAAATAGATGATACAAAAATCTTTGTCAGATGGGCGCAAACTCAAGACAGGGTCAAGGGCAGAGGCGAGGACTCACAGAGACTTACACAGACTCACGCAGATCGCTTGGAAGTAAGGATCTTGGGAAATTAGCATCGAGTGAGAGACTGCCGTTTTGCCTTTTAGCTGGTCTGTGATACGGCGCTTTTGTCTCCTTTGACTCTTATCCCTCATAATCCCTTGCAACGTACCTCTTTGGTTACTCAAGGGTAAGCAAATAAGCAGGGTCGCGTGCACTTGTCAATCTTGAGACGAGTGTAGAGCAGAGAGAACACTTACGGGACACAGTACGCAGGGCAGGAAGAGCCGAACGAGTTCCAACAACACGGTTAGATTGGCTTTGATTGCATTGGTCACGAGCTGAACACGACAGCCTATTGATGACCACGTTGTCCATGCACATGCATTATAGCAAAGTACTGATTACTGAAATTAATCAACGCTTAATGAACGAGGGAAAGCAAAAGGTATATGCAGCAAATCAGCAAATCAAATCAAATCAAACCCAGACTACAGGCCAAGAGACATGAGGGCCTTGTTGAGGTCCATCACATCATCCGCTCTCAGCGCTTTTTCTCCCCATATGACAATGCCCTGTCCGTTGACGGCAAAGGCGCCGGCTTGCTGCCACTTGTTACCCATGATCGTAGCCGGACCTTGGGGGGCTGCCTCGACAGCTGGGACGACTGCTGTATTGCTCCTTGAGGGGGCACTACCGGTAGCAGCACCAGCACCAGCACCAGCACCAGCACCAGCACGAGCGCCGTCGACAGGCTTCTTCCGGTCCATGTAACTTGCGACCGATTGACCCAGCCAGCCGGTTTCTTTCCAGGACTGGATCTGCGTGCTCGGGTTCAGCACGTACCAGACCGAGCCCAGGCCCAGGCCCCATGCCGCATAGATGGCGCGGTCCTCGTCAATCACCATCTGCACGTTCCATGCGCCGCCGAGCAGGTCGAGCCATTTGTGCGTCGCCTGGTATGAAGAGTGCGATACAGCGATGCAGCTGACGTCGCCGGCGTGTCGGTTGGCCAGTGTGCGGAGGTTGAGGAATGTCTTTTGGGCAAAGGCGCAGCCGACGCATCGCAGGAACACGACAATGACGGGCTTGCCTGCGCCAATGTTGAGTTTGCGGTCTCGGTCTATGGGTGCTTGGTCGCCTTTCTGTGGGCACGACGTGGCCACGGGGACTGAGGCTGGTGCGGGTGTGAGCCATGGCTGGACGGTCAGTGGCAGGCCCTTTGCCGTCATCCACGCCGGCCACTGCTTGGCACCGGTGTTTTCATCGGCAGACGGGTCATCGAGGTTGGCTGGTCGTGGTTTTCTCAGCTTGCCGCCGGTCAAGTTCTCTTTGGGTGGCGGCGCTGCGTCGCCGCCCATGACGTCTTTCATCGTGAAGTTGAACGTCTCATTGGTGATGCCGATCTTGCGCATCGCAAGCTTTGTCGAAAGGCTGGAGAACATTGTGAAGCTGTCTGGTGTCTGTAACTATTCAATCAACTGAATGGAATGTGTATGATTGACAGTAGTAAAAGAAGAACCAATGTTGAAGAAACAAAATAAAGACAAATGTCGAGCTTTATAACGAATAATGCCCCCTTCAAACGTGAAACTACAAGACGGAAACATCAGTGCTGTTTGCTAGCTGCCAGGGGCCAGGGCGAGGGTCCCAGAGCGAAACAGCTAGACAGCAGTCATGACACAGCAAACGTCGCGTATCAGGCGTGTTGTGCCGTTGTATTCGCTGTGACCTCATTCTTCTGAGTGCAGATATTGAATGCAATTACCCCCTATTACTGCGTGGAGGAAGACCAAAACCAATATCGATTTCATCTCATCTTACACTTGATCCGTTCTAGTCTCTGGTCGGTCTTCCATAGTGCGCATCACAATCAGCAGCTGAATAGAATCATCAGGTTGGCGTTCAAGCTGCCGTTTGGTATGTTTCTCTTTAGTTGGATATTTGCTTTATTTACCCTGTCGCTGTCCATGTATATCCTAGCTAGATGGAATAAAAGATATCCATGTGATGCTTATTCCAAGTAACGAAATGGAATTATTATGGCAAAACAAACGCACACTCTTGTTGATATTACTGGAACGGTGCAATTAGTTATATTGCTGGGTAAGTCACTATTATCACTGCCGTGTTCCAGACCCACACTATATCGCATGCGACTCTCGCCAGCTTTATTCATGTCCGACTTTTATCCAGTTTCAATCTTATCAGAAGGTTAGAAAGGATCTCAGATACGCATAGCCTGTCTCTTCATAGTGTGCAGAAAATAGCAAAAATACAAGCACAAAAAATGAACCCGACCCGAATCGAACGGATAATCTTCTGGATGCTCCAACCTTTGCTGGAATCAGACGCGTTACCATTACGCCACGGGTCCTATTTGATGTCTTATTGGATGATGATTTGGCAACGATGTAGATATTATATAGTGCACTCCACTGATATAGTCAAGTTGGTAAAATACAATACTAGGAGATCACCTAAACTCACTATATAGTTGTGTTTTTCTCTTGTCAGTTGTTTTACAGAAATAAATCATACAGAAACAATAATAACAGAAACTAAATAAAATAAAAATGGGTAGACAGAATGAAAAAAATAACGGAGTGTTTGTCCGATGGCATACATGAATAGCACGACTCAAGGCCTAAGTAAAGAAATACTTTAACAACAATATAGGTATACTGGAAATTATTTTTTTGTAAAACCACCGAAACAATAAAAAAGAAAAGCTAATAAACATAGCGAAACTCGAGATTATCTCGCCATCAAAGGTCTTGCGGTCATCTGGACGCTCGCCTCTGGTAGTCTGATCTTTCTTTATATTTACCTTACGGTAATGAATAACCTGCACGGCAATCATCACCATGGCCAGGATGGTGCATCCCAACAAAAACCAGTGGCCCAGCTTGTACGGTGCCTTGCGATGCACCTGGCCAGAAACAACACCAGCAATGTTGCCAACAGCCTGTGATACACCAAGAGCAGTGGCACGGCGGTAGTGTGGTGCCCAGTTATTGACGATCCAGGTCTCATTGATACCAGCGCCACAATACAGCGGAATGGCAATGAGATTGCAAGCAATGTACTTGACGCCATTGGCCGGTACCAGCAAGATCCAAATATAGCCAATGGCTGCGAGAATATCAAGAATAAACAAGACGGAGCCGCAAAGGCCGTAGCGGTCACCGACCAGGGCAGCCGAGAAGAAAGACATGGCACCGAGGCAGTAGCATGTACTCGCGTCGCAAAATCTCGCGACGGCGCACCAGCTCGAGTTCGTGCTCGTTCCAGGATCTGGCCTTGACTGGGTCCTCGGGAAGACCAAACCAGACCCAGGGCACTACGAGCAGCGAAACAAGGCCTTTGATAATAAACGGCCACGACCAAGGCTCGAGGCCGGCAGTGCGCTTGATATAGGTAGAGGCCGATGTCTGCAACATCATTCGCATCCCTTATCCACCCGAGTGGCACAGTCTACTAGACACATACATCTCGCCCGGCATCTCTGCGACTGCCTTTGAAGACGGCCTGCCAACAGTCGGGACAGTTATCTACCAGGCTGAGCTGGCCAAGGTTCTGCACAACATGATCGTTGATGTCTTTGAGAGCAGGAACTATCGTCGAACAGGTGTCACCACTGCTGGAGCTGGCGATAATACCACCACCACTATGTCTGTTGGTGTAATTACTATTGGAAACTAGAAGCGCCAACGTCTGCTTAGTCTCGCTGCTGTTTTGGAAGCAACCTGCTCAGGCATGGGCAAGGTGGTTGAGGTCAACGTTTTCCTCGCCGACATGGCTGACTTTGCCGCCGTCACTGACGAATATAAGAAACAATTCATCACTGGTACCAAGCCTGCACGAACACATGTTCTCTAGTCACTTCCATGTGTTTTATACACATCGGCTGATCCATTAGACGTGTTGCAGTCAAGACGCTCCCCGGCGATACTAACGTCGAGATCAAGTGCACTGCCCTGGCTTAAACTTCAACAACCAGATGCACTAGATATCACATATCACATATCAACCGATCTACACTAAAAGTGAAACCTAATTGAAGAATAATTCTATAAATCCTCATACCGTAACTCCAAGATTGAACCAAATGATTCCATATTCTATCATGCGCTCGTCTCCAGCTTGCCCCATGCACCACCTCCTGGCGTGTGCAGGACGATCCGGTCACCCGCTTCAAAGAGTGCCGTCGCCTTGCCGCCAAGACTGACGCGCATGTTGTCCTTCTTGCGCAGCCACAGGTTCAAGCCCATAGCACCATCACCGCCACCGGCGGCGCCCTTGGGTGCCCGTGTGCGCCGCTCCGACAGGATCGATACCTGCACACCGGGGATGCGGAACTCAATGTCACGCACCATGCCATCACCACCAGGGTGGGCACCCTTGCCACCGGAACCGTGTCTCAGACTGAAGCTGTGCAGCAGGATAGGGTACCGCTTCTCAAAGACCTCGGGGTCGGTGATGCGTGTGTTGGTCATGTGTGTGTGCACACCGCTCGTGCCGTCCCATGTCGGGCCAGCACCCGCACCACCGCCAATGGTCTCGTAGTAGCCAAAGCCGGGCTCGACAGTGGCCGTGCCGTCCGCAGCAACACTGCGGCCGCCCATACCAAACGTCAGGTTGTTCATGCATCCCTGACTATCGGCCGACGCATTGAAAGCAGACAGGATAACGTCGGTGATGCGCTGCGACGTCAGAACATTGCCACCGACGACGGATGCGCCAGGCTCTGGTGCAAGGATGGACGATGGCGGCACACGGATGTCAATAGGGTTGAGGCAGCCCTGGTTAAGAGGCACGTCCGAGGCCAGAAGTGCGCGCAGACAGTAGATGATGGCCGAGTGGGTAATGGCAATGGGTGCGTTCGTGTTGCCGTAGACCTGGGGCCCTGTGCCGGTAAAGTCAAAGACAGCACTGCCAGTGGCCTCGTCAATGGTGATTGTGAGCTGGATCGGGGTGCCGTCGTCCATGTAGTCGAGTGCGCACAGGGGCGCGCCAGCGACGCTGGCATGCATCTTCTTGAGCAGCGCACGCACGGCCTGCTCGGCATTGTCCTGGATGGCGTACATGTAGCGGTGAACGACAGACAGCGTGTGTTCCTTGATGAGGGCCTGGATCAGGTGGATGCCCTGCTTGTTAGCGGCGACCTGGGCCTTGAGATCCGACAGGTTATCGCTGAGAGTGCGCGAGCCAGAGCTGCCGGGATGCTGGGAAGGCTCGTGCAGGAGCAGCTCAATCATGCGCTCCTCGTTGAAGCGACCGTTGCTGACAAGCTTCTCGCCAAAGATGGCAGCACCCTCCTCGAACAAGAAGTGCGAGTCGGGGGGCATCGATCCGGGGCGCGTGCCACCAATGTCTGCGTGGTGGCCACGGGAGGCGACATAAAAGACAATCTGGCCCTCGGAGAAGACCGGTGTCACAACGGTGATATCAGGCAAGTGGGTGCCACCGCTAGTGGGGTGGTTAGAAACGAGAACATCACCGTCCTTGAGTTTTCCGGCCCATGCATTGTGCAAGTGACGGACACAAAACTGCATGCTGCCAAGATGGACAGGAACATGGGGTGCGTTGCACACGAGACCGCCGTCCGGCGAGAAGATGGCACACGAGAAATCGAGGCGCTCCTTGATATTGGTGGACACGGACGTCTTTTGCAGGGTACGGCCCATCTGCTCGGCAATAGACATGAAGCGATGGCCCATAATGGACAGCTGGATAGGATTAACCTCGGTGGAAGACTTGGTGACAGCAGATGCAGTAGTCTCAGCATCGACGAGGTTGATCATGACCGTGCTGTCCAGGACGAGCGCTTCAGCCGTGGGCACCACCAGGATCGTCTGTGTCTTATCGAGGATGAGGGCAGGACCAGCAATACGCGTGCCGGCCTTGATGTTGTTGAGCAGGTACAGCTTGGTGTCGGTGCGCTTGCCACCGGATGTGCCGTCGTCGAAACACACCTGGATGATGCTGGTGGGCTCCGGGGCAACAACCGCGGGACGGGCACTGGCCTCCTTGGCCTGCTGAAAGGGGCTCTTTTCGGTATGCTTGGCAGCTGTACCAACAGCACGGACGCGGTAGTCGTCCACCAGGATGCGCTTTTCGGGGAACACGAAACCAAACTCGCGCTGGTGACGCTCCTCAAACAGACGGCGGAAAGCCTCCATGTCGTCATTTTCGAGACTGGCCTGGTCTTGCAACACCATAGTCGCAGCCGTAGCACCGACATAGCGCATGTTGAGGTAGCGCTCAAGACGAATCTCAGACTCAACAATGCCCTGGTCGATCAAGTGCTGCTTGGCGGCCGTAGCTAGGTCCGTAAGAGCACCGCTAATGGCCGGCATGTTGGACGACTCAAATGTGATGGCGGCGGGCTTCTGTTCCTCGTGCACAAGGTCGGCCAGTGACAGGCCATAGGCAGACAGAATGGAAGAGTACTTGTGAATCACAACCTGCGAGATGGTGAGCGCCTTGGCCACATCACATGCGTGCTGGCCACCGGCACCGCCAAAACAGGACAGAATGTGGTCAGATGTATCGAAGCCGCGGGCCTCGGTTAGGGCACGAATAGGGCGCGCCATAACCTGGGCGGCAACACGCAGGAATCCCAGAGCGACATCTTCGGAAGTGAACGTAGCACGGCCAGCCGCAAGATTATCGGCGTTGATTTCCTTTGTGAGCTGCTCGAACTTCTCAGCCACAATCTCGGTACCCAGTGGCTGGTCTTCGTTGGGTCCGAAGATATTAGGGAAGTACTCGGGGGCAATGCGGCCGAGGAAGAGGTTGGCATCGGTGATGGTCAGTGGGCCGCCCTTGCGGTAGCACGCGGGACCGGGGTGAGCACCGGCCGACTCGGGGCCGACGGCAAAGAGACCATTACGCCAGAAAATCATCGAGCCACCACCGGCAGCCACGGTGATGATGTCGAGCTGGGGCGATTGGATAGAAATACCGGCCGTTGTCGTCTCAAAGACGTGCTCGTAGGTACCGGCAAAGCGCGAGCAGTCAGTCGATGTGCCGCCCATGTCGAAGCCGATCACCGGCTTGCGCTCTTCGTCATCCCAGGATGTTTGTGCGTAGCCGACAACACCACCAGCGGGGCCGGACAGAATACTGGCCAGGCCGCCAAAGCGGCGGAAGTCCACAAGACCGCCGTCAGACTGCATAAACTCGCAGCGCAGACCAGAGGCAGCAAGGCCACCCTGGAAGTTGGCAGCGATAGAGTCAATGTATTGGCGCACGATGGGGGTGAGGTAGGCGTCGACAGTGGCGGACATGCCGCGGGGCACAACCTTCATCATGGGCTGGACAGCGGCCGACTCGACAACCGAGAAGCCCATCTCGCGGGCGAGCGCGCCGACCTGCTGCTCGTGCTCGGGGTAGAGGTAAGAGTGCAGCAGCACGACAGACAGTGAGCGGAAGCCGTCCTGCCAGAGCTGCTCGAGGGATTTGCGGACTTGTGCGAGGTCGGGGGTCTTGAGGATGCGCACGACCTCGCCGGTCAAGCCTACCCGCAGAGATTCCGGGTCGGAAGCGGCATTGGGTGCCACGTAGCCGGCCTCGTTGGTGCGAGGGTTCTCAGACCAGGCCTCGAGAGTAATGCGCTCGTCAATCTCGACGACAGACTTGTAGAGCAGCTCCGGGGTGGCGACTGTGAGATCAAAGATGTCAGGGCGTGCCTGGTTTCCAATGTGTAGAAGATCCCGGAAGCCCTTTGTGATCAGGAGAGCAGAACGGGCGCCCTTGCGCTCGAGCAAGGCATTGGTGCCGACAGTGGTGCCCATGCGGATGCGGGCGATGGGTGTTGTGTCCAGAGGCTGGCCGCGGGGATGTGGGCGGCCAGTGACGATCTCGAGCACGCGGCGGACACCTTCTGTGGGTGCATCACTGTAGTTTGCTGGGTCAACGGAGAGGACTTTGAGAATGATGTCGTCACGGCCGGGCACGGAGGCGTGGATGTCGGTAAAGGTACCGCCACGGTCAATGGAGATCTGGATGCCGTCCATTTTTTAAAGTTGGTGATGGTAGACGGTAAGAGTGATGTGAAATGGCGACGACCAGTAGTAGAAAACGGTAGAGGGGGGGGGGTATCAATATAAGTGAGGCTGGAGTGACGCAAAGTGGTGATGTGAGGGGTGAGAGTAATGAGTGAGAGAAATGCAGACGGACATCAAAGTGCGCCGGTCTTATGGATATCCGTTCACAGATGCATGTGCAGTGACCAATTGAGTGGTTTCAGATCACAAATATCGAAGCGGCACCGGTATTTGGTGTGGTTTCGTGCACTTGTGCTCTGCGATTTGGTGATCTCGGCGATGCTCTCCGTAGCGTAGTCGGCCAAACTCAGCGAGCGGAGCCCACCAAAATGGCAAATGGCAGGCGCGATGCGACCAGGCGCTATAGCGGGAAGGTGCGGGCAGGTGCGGGCAGGTGCGGGCACTTGCGGGCATGGACGTCCGTCCCCGCTTACTAACCTAGCCTCGACAACGACAGGTCTTCAAATAGAGCGTGACAATATCTTTATCAACGGCATAGCAGTCCGTATCCACGCGTCAATAGATGTGATCTTGGTTATGCGGCTCCCGCCAGGCGTGCTGGAGAATGAGGAAAGTGAGACGTGGTGGCTCGGCGAGTCGGCAGTCTGTCGTCGTCGGCCGCCTCCTCGACGATAATCTATCACGACGACAACAATTCATATTTTATCTATAATTTTGGCTCATATATTTGGCATACTCACGCATTCTAGTCATTGACGATATTCCCTATCTTAATCAGCTAATGACAAGACTTCCAGTGCTCGTCTCCGTTCTCTCTTTGTGAATACCAAATCAAGACCCCTCATGTCCACCACATCCACCTCAACTACGCTCTGCAGAGACGAGGCGGCCACCGCACGCATGCTCCGGCTCAACGCTGGCTCTCTTCCCCGGCTCGCTGCTTGCGCTAACAGATACACAAAGTCCACATCCGGCCTCGCACCCACGTACCTCCAGGCCACCCTCGTCGTTCTGCCCTCCGCGCTATGCCGCCGACTTTCGCAACCTCTGTGCTCGCAGCCCTGTACTGTGCCCCCTTATTGCAGAATCAGCCTCTATTGGCAATTTCTCCACGCTCAAATCGTATCTGCCTCGTCTCGCATCATCAGCCCAGCTTACCACCGGCCTCGACCTGCGCACCAACTGCCCGCGCTACAACGTCTACGACGGCCCGCGTCTCAGCAAGGCAGCTGTGCCTGATGTCTTGAGTGAATGGACAGACAATCGTGTTGCATATATTATTGGCTGCAGTCAGAGCTTTGAATCGGCACTCGAGCGGGCCGGTCTCACAATCCGCCACTCGGTGCAGGACCGCACAATACCCATGTACCGCGTACCGCACAGTCATCCCGCTCAATGCATCAGGCATCTTTACGGATTCGACATATGTCGTGTCCATGCGGCCGATCCCCCGCACTGGCGCGGCTGGGCATTGCCGAGCGCAGTAGGGTGATGCGCCGCTGACGGCCGATGGGCAGCAGCCGCTAGGCACGGTTAAAGGGGACGAAGACAATGTGCCTGTCTTTTGGGGATGTAGCGTGACACCGCAAGATGCCATTATGAGGGCGCCACTGGAGGGCACGATTCTTGCTCATGCCCCCAGCCACATGCTCGTTCTAGACTGCCGTGAGGATGATGTGTTGTAGTAACTACTACAGTTAGCGAGGCTACCAATTTAGCTTGACGAAGATGACTCGGTTGAATTTAACTTACTGATGTTTTATTTGTTCGGTTTTGATAGGTTTTTGTTGATTTTATTTTGATGCCATTATTTTTTTCTTCAAGTTTCAGTTCTCAAAAGAAATCGCGATTATAGTCATGATACCACCGATACTTATTTAAACAAGTTCTAGGAATGAAACAATACAAAGTAAAAGATCCGTCTATCAAAAATCAGTTCGCAAGTACTATTTGCACCAACTTGCACCATGTCTGACTGTCAAACAAAGACGACGCCTTGCCTCCTCGTTTCCGTCTATTCTGCTCCCATGGTTGGCTTGCAGATCCCAAGTTCTAGGGTCGATCGGCGACAACGTCGTATCTGTTGCATCTAGAACGACTATCTTAGGACTTGACGAAACTAGAAACATCGCCGATAACCTCACCTCGTACCATCCGTATCTGTCCTACCATCGTCACATATGTCATACAGCGATGCATAGGAGTATGTGTAGTGCAGCAGAAGCTGAAAGGGACGCAAACCCGAGCAGGTATCACCAAGAATATCGAAGCACTGTCTAGATCACCGAAAGATACCCGGCAGATGACAACAGTACGCATTTCCTTGTCAGCTCTATCTACGTGCCACACTTCCACCAGTGCAGCCATCTTTCCTCGGGTCTATTCTCGTCTAAGCAGTTTCTTTATCCACCAAGGACTATTTTAGTTCGGTGCAGGTGTCGGATCAGGGTTGCGGGCAAGCCGTGCTGATTTTCAAGTAACAGGGTGAGATGTAAGAAAGGCGCTGGTGGCACCGCACTTGTATATGCAGACAGAATGGTTTACAGCGGAGGGTTTATTTGGTTGAGTGCGGCAATATGCTGCCAGGAACGAGTCATGCGCTCTAGTCAGTCTGATGTATGGTGTCTGGTGTCTGATGCTTTCAGTAATGTCAGGCGGGAGATGCAGACAGAGTAGATGAAAAGTATTTCTGACTTCAGCAATCAGCTTGTTGGCTTCCGTGTCCGTTGGTCCAAGAGATTGGTTGGCACGGATATGGCACCTCTCGTACGGGCTGGCTGTATGCTCTTCCATTGTCTGGCGTGCTTCGACGTCCATGGTATTCCCATATTCTTCATAGAATGGCTATCGGACGAGGCAGCCTCTACCCCCCTTCTCCTTCTCTTCTTCAATATTACCACTTGATTCTTTACGCTGATATATTTTGTCATTAAAATAGCTTAGTTCGTACGGATTACGGAAGAGCTGGCCCGGCTCCAAAGTCGCGTCTTTGGCCTCTTTAATATCGGGCACTTGGAATCACTCATAAATACGATGCTCAGAGTACACAATCTTCAGCAACTGCGCTTTGGTGCTACCCTAATATGTCGTCCAGATCACTATCCAAAGCGCTGGCCTTGGTATTGTCCATTCTGGAAACGGTAGTCTCATTGAGAAATTAAACAAAGATTGGCAAAGACTCGGCTCCGTCGTCCAAAGGAGTTGATGTCTCCGCATTTGGAAAGATCGGAAGAACAGTAAAAGAACAACTTACAGAACATCTCAAAGAATAATCTCTCCACCAGTTTCTATTTATTCTAGTCTTATTGGAAACGATACATAAATTAGAGGACTGCCAGGGGCTGTCTGGAAACGAGGCCATACAAAACGACCCAAGCCCGGAAAGCGGGGAGCCAAGTAAGGAGACGGCATCAGACTGTCACAGACCTGCATCTTATTTAAGCTATTAATGAAATTGTAAAATGCTTCTTTTTGGGCAAGATGAAAAGCTTTATAAGCCGCGTTTATATCAGACCTTCCGTTTTGAAAATTTCCCTAGAAGGCAGGCACGAGGCCCGGCTATGGGTGCGCCTTGGGTTGGCGGTGTGCTTATGACGTAAAAGGCAGCTGCGTTTGTGATCAATGTCCCTGTGTAGAAAAAGGGGAGGAACAGCCGTTGCTTCTTTCCTTATTCTGCAGTTCGCGCACTTCACTATGATATCGTACTCGTCCGCAGATATGGCATCTTGTATGCTGTGATCATGTCTGCATCCGAAGAACGAACCGCAACGTGGCGGCGGGGAAGGTGTTATGAACAAAAGAGGAAGGCGCTTTTGTTCTAAATCTTGCCTTGCAATGCAGCTTGCTATCGCTCTTTCCTAACTGATCTTTATCTTGCCTTCATTCATCAATAAGCACGATATAACTATGAGACTGATATCGAAGCAATAGACGCAACTCTACTGTCTTTTGTCGATTACTATTGCTATTTCTGGCGCGATATGCGGATGATCCCACACTCATTTCGCTCTGTCCTTACCCACGCGCCGATACGTGTTGTCGCCCACTTCGTATGCCATAGACGGCAGTTCTCATCTCCAATACACATCAATATACGTCAATAATCTCTATTAGATTATTTTGAACCCCCCGATAAAATTGATAGTTTACATTGTTCTATATCATCTCCGCTGTCTCCTATCTCTCCTATCCCCTATCCCTCCTATCCCTCCTATTCCTCCTACTCTCGTCCTATTCAAGCGCTTGCAGTCGTGCTTGACTGCCCCTATTTGCCCCGTGCCTACAGTTGCAGTGCATTGCTGTCACTCATAATCCACAGCATTTCGTTAGCCATCTGCATTGCCATCTGCCAGATATCTCCGTGGCTGTCACCCATTACTTGCGTCGTACTTCCTCATATCTGGGCTTATATATTAGCATGTCTTATTAGTCACTGTCTTATTATCACGACACCTATATTTACAAAGTACAGACTGTAAGGTGTCTGAAATCTAGCCCGTTATAATAGTAAATTGTTGACCCCCTGCTTTTGTAATATCTTATCATCTCTTGAAATTAAAAACGTTGACTATCGCACACTGTCCCCTGGCTGAAACCTACGGAGTACTGCCCTGCTGTACCGTCTTCCGTCGCTCCATATCCCTTCTAACCTTTAAAGCCCCTACTCCAGAGACACTCCAAGGCCTCACCAAGCGGGGCATACTCTGATGGAACATTTCCACGAGCCTTCTCGGCCATTCTCAATATTAGAGGGAGTGACTAGAATAGGTGTCGGCCCTTTCCTGTTTGCCAATGCATCCAAATTATCGCCAGCCGTCTAGTATCGCTGTGTTATGGTCGTCACGACCATCATCTGCCATTGAGATACCGCTGTCGTGCCATCGTGTCATCGTGCCGTCGTCAGCTGGCCGTCATCGACGACTCTGCAACTTTTGCCCTCTGTCTGACCCCGACTGTGACCGAGATCAGCTCGTTTCTGGCACATTTCTGCATCTACCGTACCACACATGACTGTGCCCTGTCTTCGCCTCGCTCACTCGCAACGTAGTCAGACAGCTGGCTGCTGCCTTGATTTTGTCATTGCCCGAGTCCTGTGTTCCTCCGCCTCGCAACCGCCTTGTCCACTTGTTTCTACTTCTGTATGATTTGTGTTTTGTGATTGAGTAGTGTAATCGACACTGATGTTCGTGTTTACTTGTGGCTACAGCCTCATCTTGGCTTCCAACCTCGTGTGAGCTGTAGTCTCTCACCTTGGCATTCGTTTACTCTCAAAACCCGCTCTGATAGGACCGGGTTATGTAATCAACCGACCCCTGAACCCTTTGTTTTACAGCGTTTTTCCGTCATTCTAGTATACCCCACCTGGTAAAAACTAGTTAGTGCCCGCCAGGCCCTGTGCACCGTCTCGCTAGCGTCTAGTGCAAAGTCCCAAGCGTAATGGGCCACAGTTTACAGGCTCACATTCACAGGCACAGACAGTGTCACTGATCTCGTATTACCCACTACTCAGTACAGAGTAGGTCACTGGCAGTGCGGTGACGACGTCGGCACTGTGTGTCTCTGGCGCAACCGTCGCTCGCTCCTTCCCTGGCAAGATGGCAAACAGCAATCTCCTCGTTGCCAGTTGTGTCGATTTTGATATGCCGCCACGTTATGTCTCTGTTTAATTGGGTAAAAGGGGGAGATGACTGAGGAGCGAAGACGCAGGAAATAGGGAAGGAAGTAGAAGTGGAAGCGAGAAAGCAGGAAAGAGCGACCAACGAAAATAGGAGGCAGCTAGCAAAGCAACAGTACACACCACTACTCTGTACACCAATTGATAAAGCAAATGAGTAAACAACCTGAGAAGAGCAACGGCAAAACCGTGGCGGGCTAGCCCGATCCAATGTAGACATATCAAGGGGATATACTCCGTATCTTAAGATACATCTTTAAGCCAGACTGCAGTGATCGCGGGCGCGAATTCTGGGTGCGTGATACCGGTTGCACCTTCTCTTGCTGTTCGTGATGCGTCATTGTTCCTGCCGTCACGAAATGGCCAACCTCGTAGCTCTTGCCGTAATATGCCGTGATACTGATGCTCCTGCCCGTCGAGTCGCCGCTTCACTCGTCTTTCCCCAGGCGACCACTTGCCCGGGCTGCTGCTTCCATCTCGGGTCTCTGGCTCTTGCCATCTGAGTCTGATACTCTCTTGTGCCCGCCCCATCTCTCTGCCCATCCCCAACATCCCGCCATCTCGCCCTCCTCCCTCTTTCAAGAGCTTGAAAATAACCTCACATAGCCTCAATAACCTCGCATTTCTTGAGCCGCGATCTTACCCTTTTGTTTACTTACCTGTCGCCTCTTTCTTTCCCTCTCTGATTCCGTGCACGTTTCTACAAGTCTCTACCAGTCCATCAGCTTTGGTTGTGTCTGCTGTATGTCTGACGTCGTTGATAGTGACATTGGACATTGGCCAGGCTGGATTAGTGCTGTCCTGTCCTATGTGGCTACTCATCCCACATTTTAGGGCCCTTATTCAACGCTTTGGACACTTCCCGACTCCTCTTTTCCCCCTTTTCGCCCTCTCGTGTCTCTCCCGCCCACGTCTCCATACACTAGAAACCACTGGAACACGCCTACATCCACCGAGGCACCTGACTGACGCTCACACTGTCAGCCTGTCCGTCACTCAGCCTCTGTCTGCTTCTGTCACTCTCTGTGTCTCTAATAACACTTACAGTCTGGTATTCACAGAATCGTCCAATACCGAGCCAAGGCTGATGCACCTGTGCCTGGCATTCCGCATTTCTAGAGTCAAACATTAAATCTACAAACGCTGTGCTCTTGACTGTGCCTGTCGGTCAATGCTCCAACATCAAGACCTAGGTTGCCCTTCTCTAGCAAAGATCATTTTTGTGTCTTAATGGTCTGGTTTCTCTGGGTTGGTGTATTTGGCTGGCCTAGCCTGGCTCTCTAGCACTTTGGCTCTCTAGCCTCTCGATCCCCTTGGCCCTTCTAGCATCTGACTAGCCTAGCCTCTATCCAGCCAGCGCCTATTCTGTTTTAGCCTAGCCAGTTTTGATTTTCATCTGCTGCAGCTCAGGGCCACAGACCACAGACCACCAACAATAGCAGCCTCGATCGCTGCCCCCCTTTTGCTCTTCTGCCTTTGCCTGATTTGGCCGTGCCTCTGCCAGTGCATCCCAAGAACGGAAACCAGACACCTTGCCAACTACAACGAGCATTTCGCTTCGCACCTGGCGACTTGTGCTTGAATCACAGCTAACTCGTCTTCACTTCATTATTCGACCTTTTCCCTCTCCATCGTCGACCTTTTCAACCAACTACTCTCAATCGACAACCCCCCATTCCAGCCTCGACCAAAGACTACACTTCTGGACCTCTGCCCTCTTTTCTTGCTGATCATTTTCCTTGTCCGCCCAGAAACAGTGCCATCTCGGCCACCTTACGCCCATTCTTACTGTGCATTCGCCTTTACCGACTTCTCTTGTTCGCTTTGCTCGACCTTCTGCTTCGATCTACTCTGCTTCTTGACTTACCTCGCCCCATCACACTTCACCCACAGCGCCTTTTTCGGCGATTCGGGACTCTACAACCTCATTCTCGACTGGCCTCTATTGTTTCTCATTGCCACAGCAGTCGGCATTCCGCTTCACTCCTCGTCCCGCGTTCAGCGCCTACTGCACCTGTGTGGTCTCCGCCTCGACGATCCTTCATCTGATCCTATTTCCCAGCTATTTGTACACTGCTCGAGAAGTTGTGTGCACATTCCACCTACCATCTCCCCCGTCTCCTCCTGAGGCCGATCCAACCGCTCCAACTGTCTTGTCTCGACTTTTGACCTTGCGATATTCTTTTCTTGTGACAATTGCTTCTGTGATTGCTCCTTGGCCTCAGCTCATCTGTTGGTTCGTGCGCCAACCGGTTGGTGCTTTTCTCGAGTCACTGTTTGCCTGTTCAATCACCATTCTCTCCTCTCCTGTCTCGGCCTCGCCTCACTTGCGATTTCTTCTCGCTGTGCGACTCATACATCGCCTTCTGTTTTTTTCTGTCCTCGTGTGCCATATCTCGGTTTGCCGTCACTCGCTCCTCGACTCTCCGTCCCACCCACGGCCCCCTCATTCCCACGTCCAGACCTTTGATCCCGTCCCGGTGCAGCTAGGGACCCGCCACACTTGCAGCCCTCTCGCCTTCCATGGACAGTCGACCGACCACGACAGAAACAAAACATACCTTTCAATCGCCCCCGTGGTCCGGACTCTCGCCTTCGGCGTCCTCCCCCCTCCTGCCAACAAATATTCCTCTGTCCGAGGCTCCCGTCTCGCCTGCTGCTGCATCGCACCTCTACCCCCTTCTCATCCCAAACCACCACGCTCTTATCCAGGCCCAGTTGCTCAACTACAACAAGCTCATCTCGCCGAGCCGTGGCGGTGGTGTTGGCCTACAGGCACAACCCCTACCACCAATACTGTCGTCGCCTGTGGTCCAGGCTTCGGCTCCTCGATCGCGCTCTTCGTCAAAGTCGCACCATAACGGCCATAACCACTCGCACACCAGCCCGCAGCAGCAGCAGGCGTCACCTCCCCAGTCTCATTCACATCAGAATTGCCATGGGAACAAGTCCTTTAAAAACGCTGACAAGTCAGATCGCTCGGTAACAAAGATGGGGAAGGACACAGCGGCGCAGAAATCTGCGTCTCCTAAGCAGGTGCAACAGGCTCAGCAAGGACAGCAAGCACAGCAGAGCCAAAAGAGCCACAAGAGCCAGTCGTCCCATCAAAGCCATCAATCTTCAAGTCAGTCAAGTCAGGTCGGCCAATTCGACGACCACGCGAACAAACCCAACAAGTCCACCAGATCGGGCCAAGGAAGCCAGTCTGGCCAATCAAATCAGACTGGCAAGACAGACCATTCGAATCACAGTCAGATTAAATCAGTAAATTCATCACAATCAAGTCAAGCGAGCCAGAAACAATCGTCTGGCTCTTCTGCCAACTCTGGCAGTTCTGGAGCTCAGCAAAGTCAACAGACCGCCTCATCTGACCGTCTGACCGCTCGTCCTACCATAATCTCTTTATCACTGCGACAACAAAACCAGCGGCAATCTAAATCACCGAGGCCACAAAACAAGTCCCCGGCAGCCCACGCCAGTTCGGTTCCCTCGACACCACACCAGCATGCAAGAAATTTCTCGTTTGAGTCTCGTGAACCGTCTCCAAATGCCACGCAGAATCACTCCCCTCGGTCCGCCTACTCGGAGACCAACTCGGCAGTACCGTCGCTACGCCCTCTCCCACCACGCTCTGGCAACTGCATCTACGAAACCTCTGCTGTTCGGGTTAGACGTCGAATGCCCTACAGTCTCGGTACTGACCGGCTGGATGATGTTCCCCTGGATAAAGTCAAGGCCAAGCTCTCGGAGGAGGATGAAAAGAAGTTGACAAAAGACATCGAGGAGCTTTACAGCAAACTGCAGCCTAGCGACAAGACGAACAAGAGGCGCGAGAGATTTGTCAACAAGCTGCAGTTGATATTCAATGAGGAATGGCCCGGCCACGATATCAAGGTTCACATTTTTGGCTCCTCGGGCAACAAGCTTTGCTCTGACGACTCAGACGGTATGTTTCCAATACGTTTCCCACCTGTGCGCTGTGGTAATCTTGCTAACATCTTTCGTCACAGTCGACATATGCATAACCACCACTTGGAAGGAGCTGGAGAACGTGTGCATGATAGCCGAGGTTCTCGCAAAACGTATGTCCTCGCCCTGCCTCGACAATGCTTATCGTGTATACTAACAATCATAGGTGGGATGGAGAAGGTGGTCTGCGTATCGTCGGCCAAAGTCCCAATTGTCAAAATGTGGGATCCCGAACTCAACCTTGCCTGCGACATCAACGTCAACAACACACCTGCCCTCGAAAATACTCGAATGATTCTCACATATGTTAGCATCGACGAGCGCGTGCGGCCACTTGCAATGCTCATCAAGTATTGGACACGGCGGAGAATCATCAATGACGCAGCCTTTGGTGCAACACTTAGCTCTTACACGTGGATCTGCATGGTACTGTGCTTCCTACAACTTCGCGATCCCCCCGTCCTCCCTTCTATACACCAACGACCGCAAGACAAACTACCAAGGCCCGATGGCACCGAATCCGAGTTTGCCGATGACCTCTCAAAACTCAAAGGTTTTGGTGGCGAGAACAAGGAGTCTCTGGGCGAGCTGCTTTTCTACTTCTTCCGTTTTTACGCCTACGAGTTTGACTACAGCAAGTATGTCTTGTCTGTCCGGCTTGGTAAACTGACCACGAAAATCGAAAAGAAGTGGCACACTGCTATCAACA
Organism: Ophiostoma himal-ulmi; assembly: GCA_029299165.1. Lineage (NCBI taxonomy): Eukaryota > Fungi > Ascomycota > Sordariomycetes > Ophiostomatales > Ophiostomataceae > Ophiostoma > Ophiostoma himal-ulmi. Next base: position 963,621 of record JANSME010000003.1, on the reverse strand, counting down.
ACATGCTTTGCGTGGAAGAGCCGTTCAACACTCTTCGTAACCTGGCCAATACCGCCGACGACACTTCTTTTCGCGGACTGCACATGGAATTGCGTAGAGCTTTTGCGGCGATGGCAGGTGCGGACTTGGAAGAGTGCTGTGAGCAGTACGTGTTTCCAAAAGAGGAGGAGCGGGCTGTTTTTCAGAAGCCCTCGCAGAACTCAAGAGCGGTCTTGCTACGGAGTTCATCACAGCAACAGAATGGCAATAGGAACGGAGGCCGTGGTGGGGGCAACTATCGTGGCAACCGGCCATATAAGAGCGGTAACAATAGTAGGAGAGCATCCTCAAGTGTGGCCTACGACAACAACCCACTCTACATCCAGGCACCTGGCATACCCACATTTTCAGCACAAGAACTTCAATGGTATCAGCAGCAGCAGATGGCAGCAGCCATTGCCGTGGCAGCAGCTCAGCAGAATGGTCAACAGCAGTCTCAACAAGGCCCTACAGGACAGGTACCGCAACAGCAACAGTCGCAGTCACAGTCACAATCGCAATCGCAACAGCAGCAGCAACAGCAGCAGCAACAGCAGCAACAGGCGGCTGCTCAGACTCAATATGTGTACAATCAGGAGTTCATCAACACACTGAATGCCATGCAAATCCAGCAGGACCAGCAATTGCGCTACCAGATATTCGCCTCTTCTCAATATGCCCAGCAGCAGCAGCAGCATGCTCGTGCACACGCCCAACGGATTCAGCCAACCGGCACATCATCTGCAGCAGATCGATCGCGGACGAATTCTTTCGACAGTCCACCACTCACTGCACCAGTCCGTTCGGATATGTACATGTACGCCATGCCGCCGATGCCACCCTACTACACATTACCAGGAGGAGGATTCTCAACATTGCCCTCGTCGCCTTCAACACCAGCTGCGTCATCCGAGTTTCGTAGGAGCTTGCATCGGAACGGGCCAACGTCGGATGCATCCTCGCCAACTGCTGCGCTGCGCTCACAGTCACAACCTGCTTCTCGGCCGTCAATAGCCGGCAGTCAGAGTCATGGGTCTCTTCTTGGTGCTGCTCAGCTTAATGGCGGCGGTCCTACGTCTTATGCACGAATGGGGTCTGTTCACAGCTACTCTAGAGACGACGGTGCAGATTCGGATGCTGATTTGACACCAACCCCAGGTGCTTCCGCTTCAGACTATAACTCGGAGGAAGGGAACTCGTCATATATGGGCTACTACGATGCTGGCAGTGTACCGGATCTGGGCAACATTCCATCATCTTTGTCTAGCAGCGGAGCAATGAACGAGGTTCCTACATTTGCTGATCTGGGTCCACCGAGCACTAATACACCGGGCATCGCCACTTCAGGCAGCGGTAGCGGCGGTAGCAACGTTAATGGCAACAGTTATCACACGCCCAAGAACGGAATTGGTAGTTTCAGCAGCAGACGACGACTATCGTCCGACCAGTCGCCTCAGAATATCCTGGATCGACGGATGCAGCGCCAGTCGCAGTCGCGGTCTCCATCACCTCTCGACCACAGTCGTGCGAATCACGCCAGCGCCAGCGCGAATGTGGGTGTGGGTTCCAGCAACGGCAGCTCGGCGACATTGGCTCCTAGCCCGTACCTGCCCGTGACAAATCGCTCACCTCTGATAGTTAATGGCTCTGCTATGAACGCGGCTTTGGCAAATGGCAACATGCAGGGCGGTATGAACATCCCCTCGTCTCGGCACATGTCGACCAGTGAGAGCGTCGCGTCCGACTCTGCGAACAGCTCGTTTCCCAACTCGTCGTACATGTCACAAGGTCTAGGCATATCCAGTGCGAGTATGGGCAGTCTTAATGGAGTTGAAAATCTGCAAATGTCGCTAGCGATGCCGGCACCAGCAGTCTCTGCGCCAACAGCGGATCCAACCAAGACGGTGGTAACACCCCCTGCTGTTGAGTTTACGGCCCCGCCACCTGTTGTGCAGTCATCACCTGTTATTGTTAACGGCTCTACATCTGCTACGATGCACTCACCGTCTCACGGATACAGTCACTCAAGTACGCAAGCCAGCCCCGCTGCTCCCCTTGGTGCGCAGTCTTTCAATCAGCGCATGGCTGCTAGATCCAACAACTACGCGTCTGTTCCATATGCTGCTATTGCCAGCCATGGCCTTGTGAACGGGAGCGCACCGCAAGCGCCATCGCCTAGGCAACGATCAAACATTTCTCGGCAGCAACCGTCACCGCTTGATCTAGGCATGTCAGACCCGTCAATGTCAATAGCGGAGTCTCAGCACCTATCGCCGGTATATGAGAATCGTACGCCGTCGCCAACAAACCTGCGCAAGCTCGACTATCAGACGCAGACGCAGACGCAGACGCAGACGCAGACACCAGCACAGACTCAGGCGGCCAACAGCCATTGGCGGACATCACCCAATCACACTGCTGAGAAGAATGCGATGCCTGCACCTACCAGTACGTCGAGCTTGAGTGGGACACATGGCAAGAACAACCACAAGGATAAAACTGGTAAGGGCTCGATTCACAAGAATGCTTCCGGTGACGGGTCCAGTAACTCTTCCCACCATGGCCATCACCGGACCAATGGGTCGAGTACATCTGGTGGCGGCAACGGACACAACCACCACGTGCGTAGTGCGAAGAGTGAGAGTGCTGGTGACCACGGGTCAACTGCGGGCTCAAACAACGGAGGCTGGCAGAAGCCCAAGACACGCAAGAAGGCTGCAGACCTGAAGGCGGTTGGCAATGGTCACAGCAACCACGCCGAACAGCAGCCCAAAAATGACTCTGAGCGCAGGGGCGGTTGAGCGTGGTCCTCGTTGGACGTAACATGTTTCCTATCATACACCGCTGGTCTGCGGCGCAGCATGCCGCTTTGCGCACAGATGCAACACACCGAAGGAGTCCTCCCTTCGCGCAGTATTGGATATCACGATCAAAAGATGGACATCATTATACGGCTTCAATAACTATCTGCCTCTACCGACGAGAAAACCACCTACGGGTTTGTTCTAAAACCATTTTCTCTCTTTTTCTTTTCATCACTTTGCCTTATCAGCACATTCGTTCGGCGCACACTTTGGGTCTGCACACCCATCTATCATAACATTACCACAACGAAAATGGCCACATATTTTACCGGCCTTGCGCATCCATCGGATATTCATTGCGACTGCTTTTATCATTTCGAAAGATCACATTGCGCATCAAACATTACATTACAACCAAAGAATGGCGTACACGAGTTATTATTTTTATTATATGCATTGCATTGCATTACACAATAGGGTAGCTACTGGGATTGATTGACCTTTTACGGCGGGGATGGTCTTTTGTATTGCTTTGATTGTTGTTTTATTAGTGTTGTCTTTTGTCGCTATGCGGGCTGCTATTTCTCCTTATTGTTTACTTTTCTATCATGTCATAACGAAACTCCAAAAAAATCATCTATATAAACAGAACAATTTAAAAATGAGCAAACATTGTCATGTCTTTCCTGTTTTATGTGTGTCTTGCCGGCTTTAGTCATATTTCAAGGACCGCAAGATGTTAAACAAAGTATGAATCACGGGTCGTATAATGAGCGTTTCTGATAGCATTTGCGTGTGATTTTTTTTCATATGGCAATTAATATAGTTTAGAGTATCCGTGCGCTCATCAAAATAATCCGGGGCTTTCCTTTTATAACAGGAAATGCAAATAATCACGGAAAAAAACAACACAATACAGCCATCATGGGTAAAACTCAAATCGTCCAGTACACTTTCACATCAACACTTCTTATCTTGTTGATCCACCCTGGGAAGCGAGCTTTGGCCCAAACCGTAACGACATCACCGATTCGTAGGTTGCGGACAAACTTACCATCGCTAGTGGCTGAACCTCGTCCAATATCATCGATAGGGGTTTCCTTTACTTCTGCGACCTCCTCTGCTGTGCCGTCCCCCACCCGCTGGGCACCATCTTGGGCCAGATTGTTGGCACCAAAGTTGCCCTTTGGTCTTCTGCCATCTTTCCATGACCATTCAATCTTGTGTGTGGACCAATCCCTGATAGCAACCTTGTTCGCTTGCAAGACGTTTGAGTCTGGAATCGGCGGGAAGACATACGTATAACTCGGTTCTCCTATTTGACTAGTCTGACCGGGCTCTGGGTCGGTCAAGCAGATCTTCGGGTTGATTGAGTATAGCTCTACGCCAGCTGGTACCGAGTTTGAGACACCATGTGCTTGGCTTCGTTCGGGCGTGCTGACTGGTTCTTCATTGGCCGCCCTGCCATACCGTTCGAGCCCAACGTCAAACCACGTATAAGAAGCGTTATAGGTGCCCCTGGGTGTATTGCTGGCCCAGCCTTGATCGCGGCTGACAATGGTAAAAACAATCTTGCGGCACGGGTGCTCCGTGATGTGTGAGCTCTCGTTCGGCAGCCACTTCTTGATTGTGTCGGGCAAGCATGTAGCATCGTGGCCGGGATGGGCCGGGTCCTGGTTGGGCAGCGGACGAGCAGGGGTGGGTTTTGTTTTGTATATGATGACAGCATCGTCGTCCTCGGCCGGTGCCTCCGTGAAACCCAACGGCGGCGTACGGCATAAAAAGACATCCGACGATCTGTTCTGGCGAGAGGGCACCATCAAGCCATTGTCATCTGGAAATGTGACATTGGTGTGGGTGTGCGGCCAGTACTCTGCATGGTCGATGATGATGTCGACAATTTCGATAGGCAGCTTACCAGTGCGTCTGAGGAGTATCTTTACCAAAGACACATCGTCGACGGTTGGCTCATACGGGTCGCCGTCGCTCTGGCCATAGATGATGTCTCTGTTTGAGTTAGACTGATTGCCTTGATTGTTGTCTCGCCAATGTCCCCAGCCGACGTTACCAAAGCTTCTTGGGAACTGTGGTGATGAAGACATGTCTATAGGGCTCGAGTGGATGAAGTGATGTGAAGAGATGGGGATGTTCTAAGACAAGATGAGCTTGAAGCTTGATTGCAAGAGGTGTGAGTAAGTTGTATTGAATTTACCTAATCCTGCTGAGAAGCATGGTTGTGACTTTGTCTGGTGGGGTTCTGGTCTGTTGTTGACTTTGGGACTGTTGCGAATGTCTAAAAGAGCTGCCTGGTGATGAGGTATTGTCTCGTGCGCAAGGGGCCAATGACATCACAGCTCTGGTGAGGGGCTCAACTCCTTGGTATCACAGTAATACGCACTGGCCACCACAGTGTATGCATAACTGTACAAGTACCGCGATAAGCACCCTGTAAGCTCTCATGGGTCAACTACTTTTTTATTATTTCAAAGCATTCAAAGCATCTGTATAACAAGGGCATCTAAAGTACTTGAAGTGTAATATTTCCATATACTTTTTTAGATATTCAAATACTTCAGATATTTTATATGCTTCAGATATTCAGCACATCGCTATAAGTCGCTTACCTAGCTATAAAGCGCTATAAGTACCTCGCTATAAGTGCCCCTTTCGTACATACAGTGCGGCCCACTAATAAATCTGGAAGTGTATACTGTTATCGATAAGACAGTCTCAGATCCGATTGAAATTAACTTTGTCACGTGTTGTTTTAAGGCTGTCGGGATAAGTCATCAAGAGCTAGTCTCCACATTGTGTCTGTAAGTTGTCACGTGAAATGCCGTGATTGCCATTTCCGCGATCCCGTTGCCGTTTTAGGCTTGACGCAAGAGATTTGTAAAGCGTAAAGCCGCAGAGGATCTGACGTTTGCCGAAGCCGCGTCGGGCATTTGTAGAAAGTTTAAAAGAGTTGAAAAAAAGTATTTAAATTTGAATTAGTTATAAATTCTGGTTTGTAATGGACGCAACGGCTGTCGGTTTACTATTTAGATCTTAGCTGTGGGTGTCAGCTCTATACGAAGGAGAGAAAAGCATGGTGAGACCTTTGTCATCGACATTTCTTGGTCTCTCGACTTCTTGTGTAAGACAAAGCCAGCCAGAGCTTGTGTGCTCATTTTCTTCTTGAAAATAGTTTAGCCAGTACTCAACCAGCAACAATACAGCTCTCACTATGAAGCTTTCTGGAATGCGGGCGGGCTCGCGCCTGGTCGATGCCTCGGCTCGGGCAGCACCGCGGAGCTCTTTCTGCCAACGGATGGCAGCTTTATATCCGAACAGCAGCACAGTCACACAGTCACCACGGCGGCTACTACATACAACCCCCACACGGTGCAGCGGCGCATCGTCGAATCCCGCCATGGCTTTCCCGTGCCTCGACGCCCTCGAAGTGCGGTCTCAAAAGATCCAGTCCGAACAGCTACGACAGCAGCAACGACAACAACAGCAACCGAACCAACAAGGCACTCCTTCATCTTCAACTTCTACAACTGCACGAGCCTCCCCATCGTCGAGCGAGAGTGGCCCCGAGCCTGCTTACACATCCGGTGCGACACTCAAGTTCCACTCCAAGGAGAGCCTCGAGCTGGACTGGGGTGGCATGCTGCCCGAGTTTGACATTGCCTATGAGACATGGGGCACACTCAATGCCGACCGGTCCAATGCTATCTTGCTGCACACGGGTCTCTCTGCTTCCTCGCACGCACACTCGACAGAGCTGAACCCGCAGCCTGGCTGGTGGGAGAAGTTTATTGGCGCCGGCGAGGGCTTTGCACTGGACACGAGCAAGTACTTTGTCATCTGCACCAACGTGCTCGGCGGCTGCTACGGATCGACGGGGCCGAGCAGCATCGACCCGGCAGACGGCAAGCACTACGCAACGCGGTTCCCCATCCTTACCATGGAGGACATGGTGCGCGCACAGTTCCGGCTGCTGAACAGCCTTGGCATCGACCGTCTCTATGCGTCCGTGGGCTCGTCCATGGGCGGCATGCAGTCTCTGGCTGCTGGTGTGCTTTTCCCCGAGCGTGTCGCCAAGATTGTGTCTATCAGCGGATGCGCGCGCAGTCACCCCTACAGCATTGCCATGCGCCACACGCAGCGCCAGGTGCTGATGATGGATCCCAACTGGAACCGCGGCTTCTACTACGACCGCGTGCCGCCGCATGCCGGCATGAAGCTGTCGCGCGAGATTGCAACAGTGACATATCGGTCCGGCCCGGAGTGGGAGCTGCGCTTCGGCCGGCGGCGTGCCGACCCCAGCAAGCCGCCCGCACTGTGTCCCGACTTTCTGATCGAGACGTACCTCGACCACGCCGGCGAAAAGTTTTGTCTCACCTACGACCCCAACAGCCTTCTGTACGTCAGTAAGGCCATGGACTTGTTTGACCTGGGCCAGAGCCACCAGGAGCGCACTCTGCAGCGCCGCCGCGAGCGCGAAGCCAAGACCCGAGCCGGCGAGGCGCGCGACGTCTCGGACCCGGCGGGTGCCGCCTGCTCGCTGACGCTGCCCGACCAGCCCTATGAAGAGCAGTCTGATTCGTCCGAGTCGTCCGAGTCGTCTCAAGGAGACAAGCAGCCGGGCTCGCCGTCGCTCGAGTCGCTGCCCTCCATGATGCCCGGTGCGCCGAGCTGGCAACCGCCAGAGGACCTCGTTCGCGGCCTTGCTGCGCTGCGCAACCACCCGACACTGGTGATGGGCGTCGCCAGCGATATCTTGTTCCCGGCGTGGCAGCAGTACGAGGTGGCCGAGGCTCTCAAGAAGGCGGGCAACCGCAATGTGAGCCACTATGAGCTGAGCGAGCAGCAGAGCATGTTTGGCCACGACTCATTCCTGCTGGATCTGAAGAACATTGGCGGCAACGTGCGCAACTTTTTGGGATAGTGTCTTGCCGTCCTCATCATGTAATTTTTTCTTCCCTTTGTGTTGATGATTATGATTTATATTGGATTTATTGGATTTGGTAGCATAATGGAAAAGCATTTGAGTTTTGAGTCAGCTCTATTCTTTGAACACAAGTCTTTTTCGTTTTCTTCATTTTGTTTCCTTTGCTTTTTGGGGTTGCTTTACGTTGTTCAGCAGAATATATCAACTATTGGTCTCATTCCAGCGATTACCGAGAAGGGTATGGAAGCATCGTCTTGCTGCATAAGAAGATGCAAGGTGTGGCTGGGATGATCGCCACCCAAGATGCACTTGTATGACAACGTTCGGTTTTGGTGGGAGCAGCGGCTGCCAGCCGGAGCTCTGAATGCCGTGTCAGCACAATTTGTTGAGTTGTTGTCAGTCGTTGGATGCCCTGATTCATAGGTGCAAAAACGCGTGTGTATCGTGTGTGTTATGTGTCTACAGCGAATCCTCCGAGAGAACCGTTTACGACCGCGAATACGGGCCCCTGATTAGTCGACCTCGTCGCCCTACTATCTCCACTGCACTCTGGACGTCGATTAGATAATCCTCGATTAGCTTCCTAGAATCATTCGCTCAATCGCATCATCAATCGCGCTGAACTTCCTGTCACGGCAAGTACCCAGCCATGGTACTTTGCTCTTGCCTTTGTACTATGTAGCTCCTGCCCCCCTTATCGCTAGTGGCAGTTCTCGATCTAGGAGGTAAAGCGTCCTGATGCCGGTTGCTCCTCCCTGTATTGTATATACTGACATCCACGCCTTCCTTGTAATGTGGCATCTATTTGCATCGTAGCTCTAGCTAAGGTGCCCTTCCCCCTCTCTCGCTCTCCCTCTCTCGCTCTCCCTCTCTCGCTCTCTTCATCTCTCCTTTATCACCTACCTCCATTCACTCTCTCGCGTTGTCACAGCCGTCGTCACTGGCCTTTTCGTTTCTCACATTGTGCAGTGACTCTGTTGATGTTGGCAGATATAAAGCCTCTGACTTGATTGATTCAATATCTTGAAGATAACTGTTCATCTCACTTCTTCCCATATAAACTCTACCATCTATCTCTTGGCCGGCATCTACGGCCAGGTCATTACAGCAATCAACAATGTCCTACGAGTGTGACCGGTGCGACCGGTGGTTCCATACCACGCAAGCCCGTTGGCAGCATATGGACGCCAAGAATCATTTTGCCTACGAGTGCCGGTGCTGTGACGAAACATGGCCTTCGGTTGAAGATCGCGTCGACCACGAGGACAGTGAGCACGACTACCACCACTGCAGCCAGTGTGACCGCGGCTTTAGCTCGTACAATGGCCTCCAGAACCACCTGCGCTCGCGTATCCATGTGGGCACCAACGTCGACTGCCCCTTTTGCGGCCGCGGCTTTGCTACAGCTACGGGTGTGGCTCACCATATCGAGCGCAGCACGTGCCCAAAGGCACAGCATCTCAACCGCGACACCATTTACCGGGCACTGCGCAACCTTGACCCGCACGGTGCCTTTTCCAAGAAGCTGCTGACGTGGGATGGTGAGCCTGATGATGGCCCCGAACTGGCCACGGCCCAGTGGTCATGGAACGGCAACTGTTACGAATGCTACCTCTGCCACCGCGGGTTCAACAGCCTGCACGGCCTCAACCAGCACCTGCAGTCGCCAGTGCACATGCAGAACCTCTACCACTGCCCCAACAACTCGTGCCGCAGAGACTTCAAGACGGTGGCTGCTTTGGTGAACCACTTTGAGAGCGAGTCGTGCGGGTTCATGCGGTTTGGCCAGGTGCAGCAGGGCATCAGGGGCATGATGACGGGCCAGAGACTGCTAGGCCAGTAGATTGGTCCCCATGTCGTCATTGACCCCAGAATGTGATGGTGAGATTGTCGGACAGAAAAGTATCTTTTTTTATTTGTTCTCACTCTTCTTCTTCATTATTCCATATTATTTATTGTCCACAGCGGAGCCAGGCCACGGCTGGTCGGGCATGAAAATATCCAAATATCATCGAGGCACAGCACAGCACGGGATTCACAGCTAGCGGATGGCTACGAACCCTATGCTTGATATCAATTTGTTTTTCTTTGCTTTCTACTTATTCCTCGTTCTTAGTTTTAGTCCTCAGAATCGACCTATTTCGTACGCTATTTATAGCTGTAGAAGTCCTATATTTTCTTTGAATCCTTGTCGTGGAACCAACATCCGTTATTTGCAACAACGAATCTTGATATAGCGTTGGGGCTGTAGACAATCCGTAGACAATTGCAAATAGAGGCCAGATTAGGCCTGAGCTATATATATTCTACTACCTGCGATATCCTCCACGTACGGCCATAGATACTGGAAAGCACGGGATCCCGTCCGCTCTCCCCTAGTTAAACCAGTAATCGGCGGATTAGTAGTTGGGTCGGTGACGACCAGCGAATACCCTCTGCTGTACGTTTTTTGGTCTTTGCTGTTTTTTTTTTGCAGAATTTCTCAAACATGCCTTTCCGCTTTGATCAAATTTTGTTTCTGATAGAGTTGATATCGATGGTCACTTTGCTTTCATGGTACAATGTTTTTATTTATTTATTTGAAATACCTACCACAGTTGAATAGGTTGGACAACACGTCGAACGGCCGAGGTCAGTCGAAGCAACTTGAGTAACCAAGCTATGAATAAACGACTTGGTCAGCTTGATCAGCTTGTGCGGCACATACTATTGGTTGCTCTCGCCGTCCTCACGTCTTTGTGCACATTGGAGCACACTTGATGTCTATGTCTGCACGTCTTTGCTCTTTTGCTCTTGCTCAGCTCGCCCGCCGATCTCCTTGGTGTTTCTGTTATTTTTGGCTTGCTTGATCAATCGTTGAATTATTTGGACAAAGCTGCATCCATGAATGCGAGAGTCTAAAAGTGTGTATTGTTGGCTATGTGTTTTATTTCGCCTTGGCCGGTGTTCTTTTATTGCCGGCCTTTGTTTCGTTTCAGCATTCAGTCCCGTGCCTTTGATTTTCTCCTAGACACCCTCTTTCTAATTCTTCAGTTTCTATTTGCTTACCTGTCCCATCATTGCTACGCACCAGATGACGGCACAAGTGAGCAGTGCGTATTGTGGAGGCAACCCGAGATTGGACATACCGACGAATGGCAGACACCCCGGCACGTGCTGACGGATGACAGCACATCACCCTGTAGATTGTATTTGATTTTGTTTTATCTTCTGTCCGACCTCTCTCTTTGAACAAAGTGCTTGAAAAAGCTTAAACATCGCGAATTGTTGTTGACTTATTTGCAAAGCGGAAAACGGAAAACCCTCGTCTATGCCGCAGATGGAGGCAACTCACCACCTCCCCCTCTGTCTTCTTGAGGCTGAAATCATCATCTTCCCCGCGCATCCTGTATACTCACTGAATCAACATATACCAGTATTGTAAGATATTCTGCATGGCCTTGCCACGTGTCGATGCAACAGTGCAACTCATATTCCGGCCCCCAACTGTTCGTCAACGATTCTTTGATCCCTAGTTTCTTTATCTTCTTTATCTTCCTGATTGTTGTCTACCCCTGTCAACCTTGTCGAGTTCTCACACTCATTGTCTGCATGCCGTCTTTCTTCTCTGCTTTGTTTTTCTTTGATATCAACTAGTCGGTTTCGTCTGTCCGCACTCGTCTGTGGTCTGCGATTACATGAAAAGAATCTAAAAATAATACCACGTATATCAGTCAAGTCATCTTGTCATGTTGTATTCCATCTCACCGCATTTTAGCCCTTTTAGCCCTGCTGGCATACCCTCCATTACAGTGCCACTCTTTTGTTGTCTCTGCATCTTATATATCCTGCATACTATATATTATGCATGCCATCCCATACACAGAAATCATGGCGGACGGGTAACATTTTTTCTTCTTTACTTCCCATCAACTTATCTGCTTACAATGGCAACTCCATCCAAGGCTCTCCTCGTGGCTATTGGCCTGCTGGCCGCTGATGCCACTATCGAAATGGGTTTCGTGACCAGCATGGTGTCGTGGCTACACAATGGTGCACCTAGTGGCACTTACACCGTCAACACGCCGTCCTCGATCGGCTCCTCGGCACCATCAACTTACGAGATCGGCGGCCTTGCTCTCCACATGCTCGTCGACCAGGGCCATACCAGCAACGGCGCTGCCGGTACTGCGCTTGTCCTTATCGGTATCGTTGGCAGTTTGGCCCTGTTGGCACGCACACGCTTCCCCGGGTCCAAGCTCGGCCGTACTCTCTACTATATCTGGCTCGGCCTCCAGGTTCCTGCGCTGCTGTTGACCACGGGCGCTCTCGGCTACGTCTTTGCCGTAACCAACAAGCACAAGGGCCAGACCATTGACGAAGCCGCTGCCATTACCATGACCGGTCCCTACGACATCGACGAGTGGACACCGCAGAACTGGTTCCATGCCGTGCGCCAGCTGGACCTGACAAGCTCGACGCTGAGATCCGACATCAACTTCCACTACCACATCATGCTCGGCTGGCAGTACAACCTCATTCCTCTATTTCTCTTGCAGCTCGTCGAAACGGTGCTGGCCTTGGGAGACTTTTTCCGCTGGCGCAAGTCCGGTGCACCGATGAACAACCATGCCGAAGCCGAGCACAAGAAGCCCGCCTCAAACCCCTCCAACAGCCAGCCTCAGTTCTACCCGCAACAGCCACGGACTGTGTACTACGACCAAGAAAGCCAGCCCGTCTACCAACATCAGCAGCAGATATAGTAGTAAACTACCTGAGACTGCCAGTTCGGTAAAGTATGGAAGCGGTCGGCTACCAGCCTTGCTTGATAAGAGCGTCCAAATAGTCGGGTATTTATCTGATTTATTCAGGCAGACGGTAGAATTGGCCTCGTTGTATACCTAATAGAAGATATAATACTACTCAGAAGTGTTCCTTCCCAATGTGGTGTTTACAATCATGCTTGATTACATAACAATCACCGACATCCGGCGGCATGGTCACATCCTCGTGGACACATAATCTCCGACCAGCTGCCAGTCCGTGAACTAGCCTTGCACGATAAACTAACTCTAATGTTCTCGTCTAGCTTTGTTTCGCAGGCAGGCTCTCTGCATATGGGGCAATGAGCAGATGGCCAAGACGGGAGTCCAAGCACGTCCGTGTGAGCCGTTTACTTTTTGTCTTTTTGTCTGGTCTTCATCTCCACCTCCTTGGATTTACATGGAGTTTGCCTCAAGCTTAATGCTGCTGTGCTGGTGATGCTGTTGCATCCGGTTCTACTTGGCATATTAATCAACTTTGATGTAAACGTGCCTGATACGTCGCCTCTTCCTCTTCTCTGCCCATCACTTCTCGTCTTGGCACCAAGGATCCGCAAACTCGCTCATAACCACCTCACCACCACGCCCCCCAGAGAAGGGCCAAGCTCGAATGCCACTCACCGTCTTCAAATTGTCTCCAGGCTCGGCTTGCCAGTTGGTGTCTGTCGTATGTCGTCTGTCGTCTGTATAAACGGCGGCTCCCATTCTGTCTTGCCCAGCGACAGACTCGCCCACGTGCAAGACACCCCCCTCTCGACTATATAATGGACCTCGTCCCGTCACACCAGCCCTCCCAGCTCTCCCACCTGTCTCTGCGCCTGTTTCTCATCATCCTCTTCTTGTGCATTGCTCTGGGCGTGCTCTTGTTCTTTTACCAGCTTCTCCAGCTTCCTGTGCCACCCTCTCTCTACACCAAACTCGCTGTCTGTGTCTCCATCCTCTACGTCTTGACGCCCTCCCACACAGTGCACTCCATCTCGACTTCCAAGACATATTCACCAAGTACAAAATCAAGCATAGATCCGAGCATACAGCAAGACACAATGGAGTCAATGACGATGGACATGCCGGCCACGGCTACCGCTGCTGCCTCCGCAGCCTCCGCGACAGCCTCCGCTATGGCCATGGACATGGGCGGCTCGTGCGAGATCTCCATGCTCTGGAACTGGAACACCGTCAACGCCTGCTTCATCTCGTCCACCTGGCAGATCAAGTCGCGCGGCATGTTTGCCGGCTCGTGCATTGGTGTCGTGCTGCTCGTCATGGTCCTCGAGATGCTGCGCCGCTCCGTCAAGGAGTATGACCGCTATCTCGTCCGGCAGCACCTGGCATCGCTCGCCGTGCAGAATAAAAACGCCTGCGCGGGTGCTGCCCCCGGTTTCCGTCCTGCTGTCTTCCAGCAAGCCGTCCGCGCCCTTTTGCACATGGCCCAGTTTGCCGTTGCCTACTTTGTCATGCTGCTCGCCATGTACTACAACGGCTATTTCATCATCTGCATCTTTATCGGCGCCTACCTCGGCAGCTTTGTCTTTCACTGGGAGACCATGGGGCAGCCGACGGGTGCCACCAGTGCAGCTTCCGAGGCGACTGTATGCTGTGGCTAATGGGTAGATGGCTGACTTGTGTCGACCTTTTTCTTGTTGGTAGCTGTCGGAATCCTCCTTGGCTGCGCCCTCTTGGCTACGTTAGTTGCAGACAGGAATAACACCACTCTTCATCTTGGGGCGCGTCTCGTATTGGACGACTAACAAGCGCAAACTTGCTCATGTCGTCCCATCCCACGTGGAACCACTTGGCGTCGGGAATAAAGTGATTGGGGATTTTTAGTTTATATAGGGCTGAGGAGAATATATAATTCAATTGTCTATTTTACATGTGCTCATCAAAGTGGTGTTGTACATTCATAGTCTGTCCGTTGTATCCTGTTCCGTCCGTTTCCTGTATTTTCCGTTCCTTTTATTTCACTTGTGCCCTTGCTCTCCGCTTTGTCTACACCTCAAATCCATCTTCCTTGCTGATGGCCTTCATGATCTGGTCGGCAGCCGCCTTGCGCGACTGCTTCTGCTTCTTGTAGCCCTTGTAGCCCTTGAACTGGCGGTCCCACTTCTTCTTGTTCTTCTTCGCCTGGATCTTGGCCGACTCGATCTGCGACCTGAGGCTGTTCTTGTTCACGTGCTCCAGCAGGTTGTCCGTGCTCTTCTGCTTGATCACCATCGACGCCTTGGTCAGCGCCTGCAGCCGCTCGAGCTCAGTGTCTTCCAGGTAGTCTTCCATGTCCTGCTCGTCGCGCAGCTCGGCCTCGGCCGCGGAGCGCTTGGCAGCATCAGCGTCGAACTTCCGCTGCTTGCCCATGCGGGCTTCACGCGGGACCCGGGTCTTGGCGCCCAAGGCCCACAGGTCGCCCCAGCTCGCCTTGCGCGCGTCGTGGTACGCCTGCTTGCCGTACGAACGGGGCACTGTCCAGCGCTCCAGCTTGCCCTCGGGCGTGCACACGTCCAGGACAACATGGCCGCGGCGCTTGAGGGGTGCCATGTACACACGCGGCAGGGTCAGCATATGCGGCACGTCCTTTGTAGATGTCTGCATAGTCTCAGTAGTCTCAGACTTGGCTGTGGCAACATCGTCGAGCTCGGGTTCCAGGTAGCCAGCGAAAGCAGCGTCCGTGGCCTCCTTGCCCTGCACAAGAGGCATCACACGCGGCGCAGTCTGGCCCATGGCGGCGGCAAACACGTCGTGCATAATGTCCTTCTCCGCATCGGGAGATGAGCCGCGCTGCACAGCAACGTACGAAAACTGCACATCCTCGTGATTGCGGTGCGACTGGCCCATGATCTTTTGCAGGAAGGGCGGCCGGATGTACCGCTGGCTAAAGTGGCAAAAGTCCTTGCGGCCGGCGGTCAGACCGGGGCGCAGGTACATGGGGCACTTGCCGTGGCTCGTGCACGGCGCCACAATCGTACCCGGCGACCGGTGCGACGTGTAAATGCCGGCGGCTCTCTTGGCAGCCTCGGTTTCAGAAGCATCGGTCGGTGTCTCCTCAACGATCACGGAGCTCGGGTTCTCAGCCTCCTCCCGGGACTGCGGCGGCGGTGTGATAAACACATCGAGCAGCCGCTGGCGGGCATACGCGACAGCCTCGAAACCGCGCGGGTGGCCCTTTTCGACGACAATCAGAACACCGCCGTCGGGGTTCAAGTTGGCCCACAGGTTGTCGACAGTGGCGCGGCGCTGGTGGGGGCGCTCAACACCCATAATCTGATGCGTGGCAATAATCACATCGTAGGTCTTGCGCTTGGCCATGGTCGGGTGTGGCGTCTCGGGCGCGTCAATGTGGCGGCTGACGTTCTCGGCCGAGTGCAGCAGGTCCGGCAGGCGCGGCAGGAAGGTTGTGTTGTTCAAAAACTGCGATGCGCGGTACGACAGCTCTTCGTTTCCGACGACGACGGCCTTTTCCACAAGGAAGCGGCCGCCTCTGCCGCCGTCCTTCTTTGCCTTGACCAGCGTATCCTCCTCCTCGCGCACGGGCTCCTCGCCCGCGGTCTCGTCGGCCTGGCCTCTCTTGGGGAGCAGGCCTTGCTCGCGCAGAATCTCCACCTCGGAGCGGAACACCTGGTTCCACGCGGCCAGGCCAGCACCGCCACCGCCAATGTCCAGCACCCGCAAACTGCCGTCGCCGCGCCTGCTGCGCTCCAGCATGCTCTGGATCCACTTGGGGCCCAGACGCTTGCGCACTTCAACGAGCGTGTTCATGGTCGTCGCGTACGTCGTAGGATAGATGGTCGACATGTACACATCAGCCTCGATAGGCGACATGCGGCGCTGCGTGGCCGACAGGGCGACGGGCAGCTGCTCAAAGTTCTGATTGCCACCCGTTCCCTTCTTGCCGGCCTTGGGCTTGGGCGTGTGGGCCGAGTACGGCAGATTGTGGCCGCCAAACAGCTGCTGGGCGGCCTGGCGCACGTGCGAGATGTCGGTGCGCTTGAGGAGGGCCGTGATGGGCTGCACAATATCGTGCTTGGGAATGTGGACTGTCGACGGCGTGGGCCGGCCCTGGCCTTCAATGGACAGCGGGTGCAGTCGTGGCCGGTAGTTGGGGTCGGCCAGCATCTCCTGCTGCAGTTCCTCGTCGACCTCTTCCTCTTCGTAGTAGTCCTCCTCCTCCTCTACCAGCTCTTGCTGTTCTTGTTCTTCTCTAGCCTCCTTCTCCTCGACGGATTCGACCATCTCGATGGTGTCTGTGACAGCGGCCTCGTTGGCGTCTTCTGCCTCGCGCTCAGCCATGGTGGCAGCACGGCTTTTTTCAAAGTCGCGCTGCAGCTTCATTAGGGCGGCCAGCTCGCGCTTGTTCTTGGCCACCGCCTGGATGTAGTCGATTTGCGTGTCCGTCAGGATTTCGTCTTCAACAGGGACAGTCTCGACTGTAGCTGACTCTGCAGTCGATTCTGCTTGTGTAGTCTCAGCTGTCTCTTCTGCTTCTGCTGCTTCTGCTGCTTCTGCTGCTTCTGCTGCTTCTGCTTCTGCTGTAGTTGCTTCCTCCGCCTGTGCTCTGGCCGTGATAAAGTCTGCCTCGGACAAGATATTGATTTGCTTTCCGTCCCTCAAGGCCACCTCCTCCGGCGAGTTTGCAACATTCTGCATGTACTCAACGTACTCGACATATTCTGGATCTACTGCAACCTCCTCGGCTGCCTCCTTCTTAGCTGCCTCCTCATCGATCTCGCGGAACATCTCGTTCTGCTTCTCGACGACAATATCGCGGTAGGGGAACTCGTCATCAGAGCTCGGAATGCCCACGTCGACAGGGTGTGTCTCACGGATAGGCGCTCCATACAGTCTCTTGTACAGCTTGAGCTCTTCGGCGCTGAGATAGTCTGGGGGCAGAGTGTCGCCAAATGTCGCCTTGGCCTGCCGCACAATCGTCTCTATTGACTCGGCCTCGTCTCCTTCCGCTTTTGGTGATGCTGACTCATCTTTGACTGCCTCGGATCTTGCGCGTGTCGTCGAGAACAGCCGCTGTGTCTGGCCGCCTCGTTTCAAGCTCTTTGCATTCTTTTGTTGCTGGGCTTGTCTTGCCGTCGTGAAGCCTCTTCTTGTCGCCGCCGCCGATGCCGTCGATGTATGTGCTGCTGCCTCAAAAGCCTGCAACAACCAGGCCTGGCTTCGCGGACATGCCCGCTGCAGCTCTTTTCTGTACATTTTGCAGTGCAGAAAAAGTGAAGCTGAAGTTTGCTAACTGCTACAAGAATCACGAGCAGAGAGGCAAGGCTGAAATACAGCTTTATCTGGAAATAAAATGTTCAATTCACGTCGTTAGTGCTGTTTCCTCTGCAAATCACACTGAAGAGATTGAAAATAATTTGCCGTCACTGTGGGGCAGTACAGTGCTACAGTGCTGTATGCTGTACTGCTGTACTGCAGTGGGAATACGGACAATGGGTACAGTAAATGGACAGTATGAACGACTCTCATACAAGTACCCTAAATCCAAGCCCAGGCCACAACAACCACAACTGGTTCCGTGGTGCAGTTGGTTAGCGCATCGTACTAATATTTCTACCAAGAAACATATGCGAAAGTCGAGAGTTCGAGCCTCTCCGGGACCATTTCTTTTGCTTTTTGCCCTTGCTATTACCTTTATTTTTTTTATTTTTTTTTATGTTCCTTGTTTCTAAGTATAGGGGTCGAAAGCATTTTAAAGCATTAATTACAGTTTTCTTTTCCTGGCTTTTCTTTTCCTGGCTTTTCTTTTTCTGGCTTTTCTTTTCATGGCTTTTCTTTTCATGGCTTATTTAAAAGGCTTCAATTTTATCATTTTATTTTCATCGAAAAACAATGCAAGAAGTGAAGTCGATAATCAGGAATAAAAGATTCCAAACAAAAACAATCAAGGTATTAACTGTTGAAGGCCCTTCTTTGTATAGATATTTGCTTTCACTCACGTTGATGCGCTTCAAGTATCACAACATCTCATACAGAAACACTGCCAGGGAGTTAGTCTTAGTCAAGTAAATTCTAAACACTGAACTATAAGACGCACATGTGCACCGCAAGTGGCCACTGTAACCATAATTTCACGAGTAACTGACAATACTGAACTTCATAGTCTCCTCAAACACCCTACAGCACTACTCGCCTAGGTCCGCCAGCGTTTTGAACGTCGGCTTCGCCTGAGGCTTTGCAGCACCCGAACTCGACCCTGATGGCTTGGGTCCAGACCCCGATCTTGCTGGCGCAAACGACCGTCCACCAAAGGGAGCACCCGAAGCTGTGCGGATCGGCGCTGTCTGCTGGTTGGCCTTGTTGAAGCGCGAGTTCTGTGCCGCCATGAAGGGGTCGAGCGAGAACAGCGACGTCAGGTACAGGCCAATAAAGACCATGACCGCGTTGATAATGTTGTTGAGATCCCACGAGCTCGTGCGGCCCCGGATCGGGTTGCCTGAGGCGCGGGTGGCACCGCCGCCGATCCGGACGGTGGGAGTCTCGCCGCCGGAAGGTCCGCCGAGAGTGCGGCCGGGAGTCTGGAACGGAGCTCCGCCACCAGGGCCGGCGAGCTTGACTGCCTTGTCGACGGCTGCCGTCAGTGCCTGCGGGTTCGCACCCTGGATGGTGTCAATGACGGACCCGTTCTTGAGGATGACAAACGTCGGCATGGCGCGGACGTTGTACAGTTGGGCGACCTCGCGGTTGTTGTCGACGTCGACCTTGGCAAACGTGATGCGGTTGGGCTTGGCGTACTTTGTCGCAAGAGACTCAAACGTCGGAGCAATCATCTTGCACGGGCCGCACCAGTCGGCGTAGACTGCAATGTTATTGTTAGTCGCCGATCATAGAGACATGAAGCAGAGAGACCAGATGACGGCGCAGACTCACAGTCCGTCACGACAATGCTCGAGGCTGCGGTGACCTGGCGCCACTGCGCAGCTGAAGCGATGTGTGTAGTCATTTTTAAATGTCGTATGCAAGTAATGCGCGTTGCTGTAAACGAGGAGACGGAGTGGTTGTTGAGCACTCGTGAATGACGATTGTGGTGACCTGGCTAAATGCGCAAGATCCCGCTGGCGCCTTCATGTAAGCACCAAAACAGGAAGGCGGTGTAAATAAGTGGAAGTTCTGCCGACTTTTCTTGTCCCCACCGACAAAAAGTTTAGACTTCATCCAACGCTTCTGACGACAATCGACACTTACCGGTGAAGACTGCGTACAGTTTGGCGATTGCGAAGCCAGGTTCATTTTTTTCAATCAGAGTCGAAGACACTTTAAATATTCAAAATGTCCTACAGCGACGGTTTCAAGGTACATACTCGCATCCACAAACATCACCACCCAGCGCGAAAAGCTTCACTTTGACAGCCTCGCTGCAGCAGTCTGCATCCTTTCTACTCTTCCTTCAAGCAAATACTAACAATTATAGCGGAGAAAGGTCGAGGGCGAGCTGGTCTTTCAGCCCTCCACCAGATTCCACCCTCTGGGCGGCCGCGACTACACCGTCTCTGTCGCCATTCCTACCAGTATCCTCTCCGAGTTCGTCTCCTCCTCTCCGTCTTTGGCTACCTCAACCTCGCCTTGTGCATATACTAACAGACCAGCTGTGCTACTGCCGAACAGAGAATCAACGCCCCCTCCCGCATCGCCCGTGCCCTCGGTATCTTCTCCATCGACGAGGTCGTCATCTTTGACGACAGCCCTGTCGAGTCCCGCCCGCCCGCCGTCGACCTCGATGCCTACACTGGCGACACCGACCCGGGCCACTACATCCAGCACCTCCTGTCTTACATGGAGACGCCGCCCTTTATGCGCAAGGCCCTGTTTCCTCTGCACCCCAACCTGCGCCTCCAGGGCCTGCTGCCCACCATCGAGATGCCCCACCACCCCCACCGCGACGAGCACCTCCCCTACATGGAGGGCCTTTCCATCGCCGGCAAGCCCGACAACCCGGCACACAAGACCCTGGTCGACCTCGGCCTGCGCAAGCCCATCTCCATCAAGGAGGAGATCCCCCCCAAGACCCGTCTGACCCTGCAGTTCCCCAACCAGAACTTTGTCGACGGCGTCGAGCCCGTCGACCCGGCCGCGCCCCGCACCGAGGCCGGCTACTACTGGGGCTTCCAGATCCGCCGCTGCGACTCGCTGTCCGGCGTCTTCACTGAGTCGCCGTACGAGGGCGGTTACGACGTCAGCATCGGCACGTCCGAGCGCGGCCAGCCTGCGTCGCACGTCTTCCCGCGCTCGACACCGGCGCCGTGCCTCGAGTTCCAGCACCTCGTCATTGTCTTTGGCGGCCCGCGCGGTCTCGAGTATGCAGCAATGAACGACAAGGACCTGAGCAGTGTCGGTGTCAACGTCAGCAACGTGCGCGACACCTTTGACCACTGGGTCGATGTGCTGCCGAACCAGGGCAACCGGAGCATCCGCACAGACGAGGCCATCTTTATTGCTCTGACCGAGCTGCGGCGGCTGTGGTCCGAGGTGTAGTGTCTATGTTTTGTTTCTTTTTGGGGTCATGTTTCTTTATTTCTTAATTCCTTTATTTCTATCTATTTTCTTCATTTTTCTTGTCTATTGTTTTCACTTGTTACGATTGCATGGTTCTGCGTGGTTGGAGCACGGTATATACAAAAGTCTCTGGGAGAGCAGCAAGGCTGCCAATGTACTTGTTTATGGCTTACACCTTTGGTTATTACTCTTATGATTTCGTTATGATCCTGGCTGACTACAGTACACTTTATAAAGGCATTGAAGATATAAAAAATTGGTTATTATGAGAAGATTACACAGGTCTCGGGAATCCTTCCTTGACACACCTTTCATCCCGACACATAGGCACAGAGGCACACAAACACTGATACTCGACACCACCTCCTCCTCTTACATATCTTTACAAGATGATCGACTCCAACCACCATCTACAGGCCACTGTCGATCTGTTCGGGCACGTGCGTGCCGGTCCAGGTAGCCCAGTCGCGGCAGGTCTGCGCCATGATGCTCGGGACCTGCATCTTCTCAATCTTGTCGGGCTGCACAATAAACTGGGTGAGGAAACCACCCGATGCGTGCCAGGCGGTGTGGCAGTGGAATGGCCAGACACCGGGATTGGTCGAGTCGAACTGCAGCACCAGATGGCCGTGGGGACGCACCAGCTGCACGTCACGGCGCATGGGGTTTCTCGGGTTGATGATTGTCTTGCCGTCCCAGCGGCCGGGGCCCTCGTGCAGCACGTAAAAGTTGGCGCCGTGCAGGTGCATGGGGTGCTGCGTCGGGCTGTCGTTGTTGACAATCATGCGCACCGACGAATTGGAGTACAGGTTGCGGCCGTGCCACTCGGTGGGCCACGTCGTGTTGCCGAGGCTCGTGAGCAGCAGCGTGGGCGCGTTGTAGTTGCCGCGGAAGCTGATGCCGTCAAACTTCCAGAGCGTGACGTTGGATGCGTTGACAAACAAGCCAATGTCAAACTCGTGCGTCCAGCTGGGCTGGGGCAGGGCGATGGGGTACAGCGGGCGCGTCAGGCGGAGTTCGTCGTTGGAGCAGGTGTTTGGGCTGGGGGCGTCGATGCCCCAGGTCCACGGCGTCGTGGCCGGCAAGCGGCGGGGAGTCTGGGGAGTCTGGGGAGTCTGGGTGTTGGACGAAGAGTCAGAAGAGCCAGACGAAGAAGAGGGGGGAGTGTAGCTGCCCGACGTGCCCCAACTGGCACCACCACCGCTGCCTGCACCATAGCCTCCAACACCTCCCCAGCCAGCGCCAGCGCCAAAGCGCGACTTTGCCGTCGTCGCCACGGAACTTACCTTTACTGCCGGTTTAATCGCCAATGTCTTTGTGTTGGTGTTGGTGTTGGTGTTGGTGCTGGCCGATTGCGGCTGGACATAGTAAACGGCCGCCTTGGCGTACGGCTGCTTGGCGGTCGAGCAGGCGGCAATGTTGCTGCGCATCCAGAATGAGGCATTGTTGGCGGCACTGCCTGAGACAGCATCAGCCTTGACCAGAATATCGGCGCGCTGGCCGATACCAAGAGTAATGACCTTGGTGTCGTAGGCCTGAATGGGGATAAAGTCGTAAGCGATGACGGTCAGCGTGTGGCTGTCGATGCTAAAGTGCTGCACGCCCTCGGACCCCGCGTTGATCAGGCGGAGGCGGTGTGTTTTGCCGGCTTCGAACGTGAACGAGGCCAGGCTGGCGTCGTTGCTGCAGGGCACCGACTTGTCCTCGGCGGTGGCACAGTCAAAGTTGCCCTTGCCCTGGATGAGGTTGTTATCAGAGGGGACCTCGGGCCTGCCGCCGGGGGCCAGCATCAGCTCGACCAGCGAGAGGTAGTCCTTGTGGTAGTGGTCGCTCAGCAGGATGGGGCCGACGTCAATGTCATAGGGATACTCGTTGGGGCCGTAGACGACCATGGAACCGAGAATGCCGTCGCCGTACTGGGCCGAGTAGTGCGAGTGGTACCAGGCGGTGCCGTAGAGAGTGGCCTGGAACTGGTACGTAAAGGAGGAGCCGGGAGCAATGGGGCACTGGGTGATGGAGGGGACACCGTCCTCCCAGGGCGTGCCCTGCTGGAGGAAGCCGTGCCAGTGCATGGCCGTACCCTCCTCGGGGCCAGTGATGTTGTTGTGGACAGTGACCTGGATGGTGTCGCCCCAGTTGGCCTCAATGGTCGGGCCGGGGAAGGCGCCGTTGATGAGAATCATGGCCTTTTCATAGCCATCAGGGGCCAGGGTGCCGCGGCTAATGGTAAAGTCGTAGCTGCGAATGACACCAGTGTTGGGGTAGGTGGTATACTGGTTGGTGCCGTTGACAGTCAGGCCGCCCCACGGGTAGCCCTGCGGCAGCGGGTTGTTGGTCAAGAACGGCGGCAGATCCGCAGCCAGGGACGTGCCCAAGACGGAGTTTCTGGCTGTCAGCTAGAGTCAGTTATGTATCTCGGTGAGAGGGACCTACCCGTTGCTGGCGCGCTGGGCGAGACTGGCAGCCGAGGCCAGGGGCAGCAAGGCTGCCAAGAGGGTGCGATTCCAGCCCATTGTAGTAGTTGGAAATAGAAGATGGGAATAAAGTAATGAAAGTGATGAGCTAACTCGAGATTAAAAGTCGTAAAGAAGAACAAGTATAAAGGAAAGAATAAACGAGTGAATCTACAATGAAAGCCGGATGTCGATGGGCATGCCTCTTGGTGTTGGTGAGCGTTGCTGGTGTCGAATGAGGATGATAGAAGAGAAGCGAGGGTATGAGATGCGTGAGAGCGAGGCCTTTATATATATATATTGGGTAGAGTATTCCCTCCATGTTTATGTCCTGTTTTATTTCAAGAGTTACTCTAGTCTCTTCTCTTTTCTCTCGTCCATGTGCCGATCCTCTTTGCTTATCCGTCTTTCCGTCTTTCCATGTTGCACCGTCGCCAGGTGTAGAGCAGTGGACACAACAGACTTGGAGGATTAACAGACACAGAAGCTGAGAAAAGACATCAGAACGTCCAAAGACACAACGCCAGACGGCCCCTGAATCCAGGCAGCGGTCAACCAGCCAAGAGCTGTGCTCGCACATGTGCATTCTGTAGTATACACAGCTTACTGCATCCCAGCCCTCGTCCATGTTGGACTGCAATAAAGAGTAATAATAGCAGGGACTGTACTGCCGGATGGCTGAGCCCTGTTCTGTGCTTATATATGCTGCTATGCATTGCTATGTATTGCTATATATTGCTATTTATTACTGCTTACTTTGCACTCTAGAGACGCCATGGGCAGGGCCAGATCTTGGTATCCGGGTACAATGGCATCATAGGCGTAAGCCTCGTATACAAGTAGTATTTGGAAGTGTAGCACATGCAGAGAAAATGGTAGAGGTAAGCAGGTTCCCTGTATTGTGCTACACCTGATGGGAATAGAGGCGAGTGCATGGAGAGGAGAAAAGACAAAAAAGAAGTAGACAAAAAAGAAGAAAAACCCATTATGATCCGCAGAGTCAACGCTCGGTTCATCACGCTGCAGAGTAGATGCAGACGCCTCGTTGGAGGTTAGGTGACGAAGTGAGGATGGACTTTCATGAGATGCTATGGCAAATAGACATTGGACTTGTTGATTGCTAGCCAGACGAAAATACCCCTGACGACATGGGTGTAATAACCATTATCATGAGAGACGGGCTATATATCTATATATCCTTGGCGCCTGCAATTTGCACATCTGTGGTCGACCACAATATTCAAAAATAGTCTATGGTATCTAGACGAGCAACTCGAGACCGTCTTACAAGGCGGATCTTGGTATCTTCTATTTTCTATTTTCCACGGTATAGGTTATCGCCCAGGCTATCGGAGGTAGTAGTACAGGTAGGTGCCAATATTGACTGATTGGACTGAAACAGCAGTGCTGCTGAACGACTGGAGAATAAGGCAGAGGTGGTAATGAAATACGGGACAACAAGGCAAAACACCAGCAAGGAGAATATACAAGACAGT
The DNA here is from genome assembly GCA_029299165.1 of Ophiostoma himal-ulmi. Taxonomy (NCBI): domain Eukaryota; kingdom Fungi; phylum Ascomycota; class Sordariomycetes; order Ophiostomatales; family Ophiostomataceae; genus Ophiostoma; species Ophiostoma himal-ulmi. The sequence goes on along the minus strand of JANSME010000003.1, from coordinate 938,616 downwards.
CCAGTGAACGGCAAAGAATGGCTGTCTTCATCCAGGTAGGTGGTTTCTTATATTCTACAGGCATACGACATCAGGACGGCACATACAGTTGGGTCGGGAGTAAAAGCAAAAGTAAAGGCAGACTCCAAAGATTAAAAGGCTCTTCTTTGCTTCCAGTAGTGCTGGTGGTGAGGTGGACATAAGACATGCAGGGCTTCCGGGGGGAAATGGTAGATTAAGAGACAGAGCAAGACACTCGGAGAATAGCCAGGTCTGAGGCCCAAGGTCCCCGAGTCAGTCTTATAGCAACCAGACTTCTGAGACCAAAGTTCAGCCTCACGGAACCAAGAGAAGCCTCGTCATTTCGACTTTCGACGTTGGTGTTCATCTCGGCTCTTGGCTCAGGTCTTGGCTCGTTCAACTGCCGTTCTCTGGTGCTGTGCACCAGTCTGATCTTGCTCGGCTGTCGTTTGGCTCTCTTGGTTATCGTTTATCGTTTCTTCTCTGCATTACTACATTCTCTGCATCTTTTGGCTGTTAATGCCAATCGCCATCGGCCGATTGGTGGCTCGTATTGTCGGGACATGCCCGTCTTCCCCACGAGCGTTCCAGTAACACACCCCGAGGACACTCCCAATGGGGACTGAAAAGGTACGCCTGCAGGGATACGAGTCTTTTCAGATAGATTATAAGTTATAATCAAATAATGATAACGAACAAGGAAGAGATGAACGGCTGTCGATCCTTTGCAATAACGAAATACTCGACGGTCACAGCATATGCAACCCGTCGACCTGCAGCGGATGTAGGATTCTCGTGATCGCAAAAGGGCAAAAGATTGCAGTCGTAAATCCAGCCACTGATGTGTTTTATATAAATATATATATATATTCAGCTCGTCTCATCCTTTCAGCATTGGGGCTGTTGTGTAGATCTTCGTCTCGTCTAAACCTGTATGTGCCCTGCTTGAGTGCCGATTGCATGGCCCTGCAGCTTTGCCGGCGCTTTGGCATTTAGCTTCGGACGAATACAGATGTGCAATATCTCCAAAACTAAAACTTTGACTCTCAGCCTCTATAAAAGTGCATGCAGCTCTTGTGCCACTCCGGGCCAGAGATACAGTAGCTCGCCCGAAGAAGAGAACTTCTGACCGAGCTCACCGAGCACGCCACAGAAAAGTACCCGTACGCATATCGTATACATATCATATACATACCATGGGCTGTTCACATATTGGGATCACGGACGCTGCTGAAAGCCTCTCAGATTCATCCGCGTCGATCGTGCCTGGGTGTATTCTCTTGGAGCTTACGATGACCGTGGCAAGCTGAAGCATACCCCCAGGGATGCAGACAAAAGGCAACCAAGGAGAAAGACCTGGCTGCGTCACATATATCCAGGGACATATCACGGTCTCTAATATTGACACAAAGCTGAGCTGCCGGATGCCATTCTCGTCCAACGTATAGTTTGCATAAGTGACTAATGACAGCAGCTTGGATACCATATGCCGTTAGAGTATAACTTACTTCCCAATGTGGAAACATGCCTAATCGCCGTGTGGCTTAGGTAATCATGGCCCGGCGCCAAGACGGAGCGGACCGGTGTCTACGCGGTCGGCGCGGTATATGTATATGGCTCAGTATCTGGGATGTATGTGACTGATACTCATTTCGAAATTGTAAGCTATTTTTGTAGATATTTTCCGTATAGGACAAACTGCTGATTTATTGTTTAATCCTTTTCTTGTTTAGCTATACATTTCAAATATTTCCTCTCATCTGTTCTTATCATAATATTTGAGGCATATCATTAAAAGTGATAGTATTCCCAAACAATGGGAACTCATTGCAACAAATAAACCATGGAAGAGGGGAAGACCGCACTCGATGCTGGGCGATCGAGATCTCTACATGATGACATCACCCATTTCTGACACCACCATTATGAGCTACCTTTTCAAGCAACCGTTACTTGGTGAACAATTTACAGAAAAATAAAAATACATTTTATGGCTGCAAGCCCGTCAGACGGCCGCATGCCGTTTTGCAACTATCAAGGCGTTGATATCCTGAACGGTAAGATAGATACATTCGCGTCAGTCATCGCAAAAACGCCAAAGTAAGAATGAGAGGTGTGTATCGCTATAGCTTGCAGTGTCTATAACTGCTGCTGCAGTCGTCTGTCGACGGATTTCACGTCTCAGACGTCTGACTCGGTAAAAGGCACATGGCCTCGTCAATGAATCAACGAATCAATGCATCATTGAAAGTCTACTGCCGGCGGTAGGCCTGGCCAGCAGCCATGATCCATGGCTTTCTCTGGGCGTGCAGGTATGCCTGCTGCACTGTGGGCGATGCGTCGCTGCGGATGACACTGCCTATGGACATGAAGAAGCCAAATGTTGCGCCGGATGCGGCCATGTACTGGCCCAGTGTGCGCATGATGCCGTTGGTGCCGGCACCGTAACGGAAGATGTTGGTTGTGCCGTAGATGAAACCAAGAATAACGCCGACAGCTGTGAGTGTTAGTAAACAAATAATAAATGAGACTGGAGCTCAAATGAGAATGAGAATACTGTCTCATCAGAAACCCAGCCAACCGGCCGCGGCTATGCACCGGACATGTCGGCCGGCTTGTGGGCTTATGGCTTGTGAAGGTCAACTTACTGCCACCCATCAAGGCGCCCATCTTGACTGTGAGTGTTAGCACATGTTTTGACTTTTGTAATCTGTATACCCTGTGTATGTATCTTATTATGATAGGCGACTGAGTAAATAACTTACGCTTGTCAAAGGTTGACGGGCCGGCGGCGTGGTGGTTGACGGGGACGGGCATCGTTGCGGTTGAAGAATGACTGGCTCAAGAAATGTGCGTGTGTGTCTGCTGGAAAAATAAAAGGCAGCCTTTGTCGTCAATCGTTACTCGTCAATAACGCGTTCAGTAGCAACTACTTTTCAAATCAATCCCGATTCTTTTCGAATTCCATATTTTTTTTGCTCTAGTTAGTTCTGGTGGTTTGGTGGCCTGTCTCCACGATCGTCGCCTTGCCGTAGAGATGACATAAGCCATATACAAATATGCACGGGCCACAACCCCACTCCAAGCCACTCCAAGCTTTAGCCAATCACACAATCTGTCTGTTGCCAGATATTTTGTTAGCCGGTACTTTTGTGCGCTACTAAAAAGTAAACAAAACAATGTACCTCTTGTTGCGAGACGTCACGTGTTTAGTATGAGACATGCACAGTGCGTGCAGTACTGTCCAAGATCACCTGTTGGCGACTCGAGTCGCCAGGATGCAGAAGCAAACCCGTAGACGGAGCATGCATGACTGATGTGATGGAGCAGACGTGCAGAAGGAGGTGGGTGCATACGCAGACGCAGACGCATAATAGGTGCACTTTGCTGACATTACCGGATTATCAGACGAAGGCGGGTATGTGTTCTTTGTTGTAGTCTAACGGCTGCATATCGGAGGGGTCTTTGTTGCCTTTTTGGGCATTCTGACGCTCAGGAGAAGCCAAGAGAGGGCATCAGTAGAGCACAGAGGCGTCGGATAGAGATGTGAAGCACCGCGAAACAGGAGAAGCACTGGAAGCGACAAGAACAAACAGCGCGTGCGAGTGCTAACCGTTGCAGGAGACGGCCCAACAGCCTAATCACAGCTATCCAGCCAATCCGGTATCGAATCAAAATACAGTGGACCCACATCTAGGAGACGACATAATACTTTGTGCACACTCTACTGTACCCGCACTGTCCATCTCCTCTCTCCCTAGCCTCTCTCTCTAGTCTGTCGTCTCCTCTTCCACTTCAAAAATACTCAGCACCAACAAAAAAAAAAAACCACACAAACATCGTCAATCATCCCTCGCCCCATCGCACGATCACGTTCCTTTTTCGCGACTACGCATTTCTACCGCATTTCTTCATCGACTCCGGCTGCTTTTGCAATTGTTCCGACGCCCACTGAGGCCGCGGATCCCGTGCGCCGCCGACTCCAACTTTACCCATTTGACTGACTCGTGTCCCTCTGTATCCGACACTCTTCCTGACGCTCTGTGGCCCTGTGGCTCTGTTCTGTGGCTCTGTGCCTACCTCCTTTTCCCTGTTTTGACACATACGCATACTGCCGCCATATCCCGTCTTCCCTTTGCTCTCCTTTCGCCGCGTTCGGTCGACATTGGCGACAGCATCTCACGACCCTTTGCCTTGTCTTTTATCTTCTCGGCCTTTGTAGTCCTCTCATTCATTTGTCATTCCGTCATTTGACTTGTTTCATTTCTACTTTCACGTCACGACTTAACAGCATCCATTTCATTTGTTGATCCTTTCCTTTCCGTCTTCACGTCATCTCCCCCCCATCTCCATCTCCATCTCCGTTTTCATCTGCATCTGCCTCGTTAGATTACCATAGACCGTTGATCATCACCGATCACGGCCCTTCTTGGCATCTCGATATCGTCATTCAACTACACCGACAGACTACATGACCGTGTTCTCATCGCGACTCACCCGCCGAACCTCTGCCAACGTGCACATATCGGCACACGACACGCGCATCACATGTCCCGCCTGTCTTCTACCACATCAACAACCATCACCAAACCACACAAGCCACACAAACTACACAAACCCGTTCATCCGGACATGACGGCCGTCGCCAACCCTCCCAGCTTCGCCCCTATCAACCGGCCGGCATGGAGTAACGGAAGCCAGTCTATCAGCGACGACCGCAGCGTGTTTGCGCCAAGAAAGGCCATGCAGCGAACAAACTCTTCCTCTTCTCTGGCCTCCAACTCTTCCAACTCGTCGGCCTCCTCCACCTTTACTATCGTGTCCGCCAACGGCTCCAACCCGGCCTCAAACTCGTCAAACTCGTCCAACGCCTCAACCACATCAAACTCGGGCAGCAGCGCGCCTACAGTCACCTCCGACTCCAACGGCTTGCCCACCACAACCGTGCGAAAACGCCCACAACAGCCAAAAGTGCCATGGTCATCGGCTAAACAAAGTGTCGAGAGCCAGTCTGAATACATCCGCACCGCAGGTCAGAGTCGCCAACAACTGGCCAACGGCTCATCCCTTCACCAGCTGCCTCCCTTTGCCGCCGGCCAAACAGCCAACGGCAATATGAATGGCAATACCAACGGCGTGAACGGCGCAAATGGCACCAGTGGTGTCATGGCGCGTCCAGCCTCGGCCGAGGGTGCCCCCCAGCAGGGCCAGCCCGTACTCTACCTTGTGTCTCTGAACGGCTCGTTTGAGCGCAAGACCATCACCGTCCCCTTCACACCCGATATTCTACGCGTCGGTCGCCAGACCAACAAGAACACCATCCCCCACTCATTAAACGGCTACTTTGACAGCAAGGTGCTCTCGCGCCAGCATGCAGAAATCTGGGCCGACCGCCAAGGCAAGGTCTGGATCCGCGATGTCAAGTCGTCCAACGGCACGTTTGTCAACGGAACGCGTCTCTCAGCCGAGAATCGCGAATCAGAGCCGCACGAGCTCCAGACAAACGACCACCTCGAGCTCGGTATCGACATTGTCAGTGAAGATCAGAAATCAGTTGTTCACCACAAGGTCGCCGCCAAGGTCGAGCATGCCGGTTTCATCAACACATCCAACAACAGCAACCTGATCGACATGAACTTTGGTGATCTGGACCCAGCCTCTGGTGCACTCATGGCCGGTAACCAGATGAACAACGTGCCTTTCCGGGGACGCACCGGTAGCCAGGCCTCAGTCGGTGCTGCCGGCCGCATGGCACCGGCCGCAAATGCTCCCGTGCAAAATGGCCTTCCAGCACAACAGCGCGGTCTGTGGCTTACCGGCCCTTCTACTGAGGCTATCGTCAAGAAAATTCACGTAAGTTTGATTACTGTCTCATACACATGCATGCATCTAATCGACCCCTAGCAAGAAATGCGCAACGCAAAACAGCAGTCGCAAGACCTGCAGCGGACGCAAGAGTTCATCAGGGCGCTGCTGTCCAAAGAGGACATCCGCGGCGACGCCCACGCCAAACCAGACGGTATCAGCGAGCCTTCCAAGCCCATTTCCATTACCAACGGCAACCTCTCATTCCGCGGCGACCCCAAAGCCCGCTTCTCCGACCCGCCTGCACCACCACCCCAACAGCCGCTGCCCGAGAAGCCCGATGTTCCTTCCCTGAAGCGGGCTTCAACAGAACGGCCAAAACTGGGAGCGGTTAACGGCGTGCCAATACGGCCAGAAAACGTGGCACACTTGCAAGATGCACTCAGCACAGCAAGAAAAGAGCTCACGACCCAGCACACACGACTCAAGGATCTGGAGGACAGGTTGCGTGAAGAGCAGGAAGCACGGAAAACAGCCGAGGATCTTGCACGGCGACTCGAAGAGGCTGCTACTACCGCTACCGTTGAGCCAGCATCCGAAGAGCCCAAGATCAACGGAGTGGGCAAGCACGCCGACGACACAAACACACTAGCAGAGGCCTTTGAGCTCGGAAACAAAGAGGCGCCGGCTGCAAAATCGGTAGACGCAGCTGAGGCCGAAAAGCGCGCCGAAGCTGCATTCCGCGCACGAATCGACACCATGGTGAGCGAGATGGAGGGCCTCAAGAAGCAGCTGAGCCTGTTCCGTGAGCGTGCCGAGAAGGCCGAAGCCGAGCGCGATGCCGATCGGGAAACGCTGGCAGATATGGTCAAGCGGATCCGGCAGCGTGACGAGGAAAACTCGAAGCTCGAGACTGCCCTCGCTGCCGCAACCGAGGCCGCTGCTGCCGCCGCCGCCACTGTCGCATCAGCAACAGCAGCGGCGTCTGCAGCGTCGGCCAAATCGTCGTCTCTCGAAGTGTCGGCCAACGGCTCTGCATCACCAAGGTCCCTGTCGCGTGGCCGGTCTCGGTCCAGCACGCGCAAGAACAAGCTTGCCAACGGTGTCGCCGCCTCAGCCGCGGCTGCTGCCGCCAAGGCGTCTGAGCTGTCGCGCCGTGGAAAGTCGCCTACGACCGACGACGCTGCCGGCGATATGGGCTCGCTGTCGCGCACCAACACCATCACACCCTCGTCGACGGCCCTCGCCAAAGCATCGCGTGATGCGGCTGTTGCCCAAGGCATTCCGTATGCATCCATGATGGGCGTCGTTCTTATCGGCATGGGTCTTATGGCCTACCTCAACGGCTGGCAGCCGACGTCTCGTGTCGACCGGTAGGACCGGTGGGACTGGACGGTATAACGTTGCTTGTTTTCTTTATATATTTTTTTTTCTTTTTCTTTTCCTTAACAAAAAGAAATTAGTGGTGCATCTGGATAATGGTTTAATATTTTGTTTTTGTTTTTGTTTTTGCCTTTTTCTTTTTTCTTGGTTCGATACGGGTCATGTACATTGCAGGCGTGCTTCTTCTTCACGTTGCTACCTGGCGTCGGTGTTTCTCTAGGTGTCACAACCTCTTTTTTTATTTGCTTTGTCCTGTTTCCTCTCTGTAGTATTTCACTTGCTCTCAGCGAAGCATTCTGCTTTCTTTATATTTACACAAGTATTTGTCTCTTTACGTCTCTTCTTCTGTTGTGTGCAGCCATATCTACACAGCTACTTGATTCTCCGTAGGCGAAACACCAAGATGGGAGGGAACTCGGTAAAGTGGCGTGTCGAGTGTGCCGATGTGGGCGCTCCCAATGAAGCGTGCTCGGGTGCAAATGCCGGCTCCTCGATGCCGTCAAGCGCCAGCTGCCCTCCCCTGAGGAAGACGCCAAAACAGCTCATGCCACGGGCGGTGGAAGCAGTACTGCGGTCCAGCCGGCATGCGCGGTTGAACGACATCCTCGTCTGGTCCTTGCCATTGTCAACATTGTCATAGTCGCACATAACCTCTACAATACGGCGGGGCCCGCGCTGTAAAAAAGATGGGGTGCAGCAGCGAGCCGACAAACACGCCGCCTACCAGCAGCAGATGGCGTCGTACGGCGTCGTGGAAGCAATGGAAACACCGGATCAAACGCGCTGGGCTGCGTGACATTGAGCCTGCCAGACTTGATTTTCCGCTGCGCCGGTGTCCGTCGACGATGACGAGGATGGGGACCAGTTCTGCGCTATCGTGAGCATCTCATCGCTGTCGTCAGTGGCTGTGGCGTCGACCTCGGCGCTGCCCTCGTCGCCAAAGAAGGACACGAGCCACCGCGCGGTGAGGTCATTGCTAGTCGAGATATCAAGCGCGCAGACCGGGGCCGGGGCCGGGGCTGCCTGCGTCTTTGCACGAGCTTTCTTTTCTGCTAGCAGTTTCTCGAGAGCAGGCTTTTCCAAGACGCTCCAGTAGACGTTGCCGTCGTGACCCATGCCGGCATCCCACTCGGGGGCAACTGTATCCCACACCGCAACGGCTTCCTCGTTGACAAAGGCTGCCTGCCATTGCTGCCTGTCGTGTCTGCATACCAATATCACTTCCGGATTTCACGTGATGGTTTCGGAAACGCGGTTACACTCATGCGATTATTTGGAACTCTACGAGTACCAAAGGTAGACATTGATACATTGAGACATTGAAGCTTTGAAATACCACAGGTAGAGCAATGCCTCAGCCTCGTGATACTTCCCTGTTCCTTGCCGATCCTCTCGATCACCATCGATTATTCGATCCCGGATGTTTTATTCAGACAAACCTTGCTGGCTTTTTGTCATATTTCACATCTCATAGTACATCACCAATATTTTGTGCCATCAACCCCATCTACCATCAAGCCCGTCGCCGACGTCTAAGCCTCACTGATCGACGACGCATGCCTTGGTTTGGCCTGGCCGGCTATTTATCTTCCACTGCAGTCTAGATTACCGCTTGGTTCTAGTCTGCGGAACTACATGGCTAGTACCAAAAAACAAGGCAGCTCTAGTGAAATTCTGTCGTACTTATTCTGTACTTGTTCAAGTTACACAACTACTTGTAAAGTAACTTGAACATCTCTGTCCTTTTGCTAGCTGCACTACTTCAGCTGTGGTGGCGAAACGGCAACCTTTTCTCACAGCAACACCGCGAGAACTTTTTGCGCGAATACGGGTCGTGCGCGTCCCTGTCATCTATATCAGATTAGGGATTTAGTGCTCTCGTTGCATATTCCAAAAGCCTCCTATTCAGACAAATGGTCATGATACTGCCACACGGATACTCGGGTTCCTTTGTTGTCCGACTAACACCTTTTAGGCAGCTGTATTTCAGAGTTTGTGTCTTACTGACTCGAATTTCTGGCACTCTGCATCCTGCTATATCTGTCCATTGCTATGCTATCCATGCCGTCGTGCAACACCAATGTGCGTATACCACGCACATTTGCCACAAGCAAGACCCTGCTGACAGAATTCAAGATGCAGTCTAGTCCCCAGATCGAGGGGCACAGACAGCACAAACGCGCGAGGTAAAGATTACAGCTACAGGTAGGATTCCATTTGTAGAATGCTGTCGTCATCGCTTGTCTCCGAGCCGGCGCCCATATGCCTATCCTTATATCCTGTCACCTCTAGGGTCAATATTTAAACCCACAATATTGACTATAACCATTTCAAACGCTTAGCAGCGCAGACATGTCGTTTCAGGTCGTGCCTTGCTGGGCCGCGGGCTTCCAAGGTGTCGTTGTGGGCGGCGGTTGTGGGCAGATGTGCGAGGATGTGGTGAAAGTCAGGAATCGCCTGGCCTGGCCACTATGCAGCTTTGTATGGAGACGTCTCCAAACCAGCCAATCATGGCTGTCCTGGAGCAGTGACCGACCAACCAGGCCGCTCCTGCCATGTTCGACGTCATGCAAGAAGGAACTCTGCATTCCTCTGCATCGCACCTTCCTACTGGGCCGTTCTCTGGCCATTCTTGTGCTTTCCTCGTGCAGTTTTCAACCTTTTTGTTTCAATTTGTATTCCTGTGTTGCAGCATTGGCTCGTTCGCGCCTTCCAATGCGAGAACATACTAATATCAAATCGCCAGTCAGCATACACCGACTCGCCTTCACATGTATCTTTGTACACTAGCGTAGTGCTTTCCTTCCCTGACGTAGAGCTCGATCGCTCCTTCTGTGTCCATTCCTGTTTTCATGCCACACCCTCAACCACTTATAGTAGACATCTGAAAATTCTCTCTCACAGCCTCCTTATTCAGCTTCGCTTTCACGCATTCTCTACCTTCTCTCGCTCCATTTTTTATCACTTCCTTTTTCCTATTGTCTCGTTCTTCTTCCCTCTTTCCTTCCATTCTTTTTCCACTCTCATCCCCACTCTCTCGTCTTGGTTGCCTCCACCCCTGAGACCTGCGAACAAGGCGGGGAGCAAGAAGACAGCAAGACCACAACACTGGCCAAAAGGACACAAACACTCCCATCTCCAGCTACCATCTGCACGAGTAGTACGAGTACGATTCTGTCGTCTTCCGCGCCTGTGCACCCACTTGAGCCACTCCAAAGCAACAAATCACACCTCGGTCATCGCTAACGCTTTCCTCGCCCCTTCTCCCTGCAGAGGCATCATAGCTGATTTGCTGCTCTGCTGCTTTGCTATCACTCCTTGGCAATATTTGCAGTGCAGCTCAAAGTTCTTTGACTTTATTGTCTTGTTCTTGAACGCTTTGCGCTTCACCCAGCGTTCGCGCTTCTCCTCACACTCAATCTCTTTGTGTCTCGACAACCCCTCGTAATCCTCCATCCCTTCCTGCGGAGCTCCTCGCCACCTCCTTCGTCTCGTCCTTTTCACGCCTCACACGCCTACAAAGTATACACCCATCTTCGCACTCGGTAACCAGCTGCAATGTCGGAAGCAGGCGAAAGGTAAGCTTCTTCTGGCTCTGTCTGGCTAATTCCTCTGTTCTACGTTTTACGCCACTCTAGTGTCTCTGCCCCAATGCGTTCTTGGCTCGCTTCCTCCAGATATACCCACCCCTCCATCTCTATATCCGGGCTTAACCTGGCTCGCACTTCTGTTCCTCGGTGTTTGCCGTTTGCTGTTTGCCGTCTTTGACTCTGCAACAGACTGCTTTAACATCTTACTCGGATAACTAACTTTACCACAGCGCCCATAAGCGGACAAAGAGCACCGCTCTCTCTATTCTTCGCAGAAAAGACCGCAACGGCGGCGCAAGCAGCGTCATTAGCGGTACTGGCGACGACGACTTCGCCTCGGAAGACGGCTCTCTCAACATTCCGCAAAGAAACTCCCACTCCGGCCGCGATCGCTCCCCAATGAACTACCAGCAGTCTCCCTCCGCGTCTGGCTCCGCCAGAGGCCATGCCTCGCGCGTCTCCGTATCCGCCACCTCTTTGGCCGGCCGCAGCCCCCAGAGCTCGTCCATCTATGGCACCTCTCCCGGCCGGCCCAACATCCCTCCCACACCCAACATCGCCGCGCTCGCCTCGACCTCTCCCTCCCAGCACAACTCACTCGAACAATCCGTCCGCAAGTTCCGCATAGTCGAGGCTCTCCGCAAGGGAGACACAGCATCCATCACCAAGGTCCTCCGCGAAACTGCCGATCCCAGCAACCCCCGCGCTAGCATCTCCTCTCTGGCCGGCGCAGCCCCCGGTGGCGGCCTCGATGATACCACCGTGCTCCACCTGGCCATCCAGTGCGCCGAGTTCCCTGTTGTCGAGTATGTGCTCTCCGACGGCGCAAGCCTGGTTGATGTCAACGCCCGTGACAAGGACGGCAACACTCCCCTCCATCTTGCAGCCACCCAGGGTCGTACACAGGTTGTTCGTCTGCTCCTTGAACAAAAGGGTATCAATGATGCAATTGCCAACGGCCAAGGCCGTCTGCCCCTCGACCTCGCTCGCAACCCCGACATTTTCCAGCTTCTACAGCTTTCCCGGTCACTCTTTGCCGAGACAAAGGTCACTGAGGTCCAGGAAGTTATTGGCCGCGGCGACTACAAGGCCCTGGCTCAGATTCTGGATGAGCCCCGCTTCAAAACTATGCTGGACATCAACAGCACCGAATTCGTGTCTGACCCGATCACCGCCCAGTCGGGCGGCACTCTTCTGCATGAAGCAGCCCGCAAGAAGAACTCCCACCTCATTCAGGCTCTCCTGCTTCACGGTGCTGACCCCTTCCGCCGCGACCGCAAGGGCAAGCTCCCCCAGGACGTTACCAAAGATGATGTAACGCGCGCTATACTCAAGAAGTCGCCTGCCGCCGTGGCTGCTCAGCGTGGTATTCAAGAGAAGGCCGTGCTCGGCGCTGCCGCTCAGGGCGGCCTTGCGTACAACAACAGTTCCTCTTCCGCGACTGGCAGTAGTGCTGGCACTGGCGGTGGCCTCACATCTGGCGGCGCTGCTGCAGCCCATGGCTCGGTCGACCCTCTTGCCGGCCGCGAAGCTCGCGAGATGAAGGGTTACCTTAAGAAGTGGACCAACTATCGGAAAGGATACCAGCTCCGTTGGTTTGTGCTTGAGGATGGTGTTCTAAGCTACTATAAGCACCAGGATGATGCGGGTTCGGCTTGCCGTGGTGCCATTAACATGCGCATTGCTCGGCTGATTATGAGCCCTGACGAGAAGACCAAGTTTGAGATTATCGGCAAATCTTCTGTCAAGTACACCCTCAAGGCCAACCACGAGGTCGAGGCCAAGCGCTGGTTCTGGGCCCTCAACAATTCCATCCAGTGGACCAAGGACCAGCTCAAGGAGGAGGAACGCCAGAATGCACGCAGCGCGGAGCTGATGCGTCAGGCCAAGGCCGACCACACTCTGCAGCCCCAAACCTCCCACCAGTCCCAGAGTGGTACATCGGTCAACAACGACGGCGAGAGCGTTGTTGGTGGCAGTGTTGCCGGCGGCCGCTCTGCTGACGGACGCCCCAGTAGCGCACAGCTGTCCCGCATCCAATCGCGGTCCATCTCCAACAAAGCTCTGGTGACAGCCGGCGGTGTCGGTGCCAGTACAGCAGGCAGCATTGACGACGAGACTGGCACCGGACTGGGCGACTATTTGGAGGCCCGTGATGGTCCCAGCAAGTATCGCAGTCATGAGCACGGTGACGATGACGACATTGCCGGTGGTGAAGATGACGATGATGCGTCAAGTAACCGTGATCACGACGCTCCCTCGGCAACCCGCGACGCTCTCAATATCACTGCACAGTCTGCGCGCCTGCAGCTCGAGACCATGGCGAGCGTCAACCAAGCACTGGTGGCCGAGGCAACTCGCAACCCGTCCACGACGCTCAATGATGCAACGACAACAGCAGCCCTGTCTACTTATGATGCTGCAATTCGGTCACTGACTGGCCTCATTGGCGATCTGATGCGTATTTCGCGCGATCGCGATGCTTTCTGGCAGTACCGCCTAGATCGTGAGGTTGAAATGCGCCGCATGTGGGAGGAGAGCATGGCTCAGGTGGCCCGTGAGCAGGAAGCACTCGAGGCACGTGTCGGCGAAGCTGAGGAGAAGAAGAAGACAGCCAAGCGCCTCCTCAAGGACGCTCTTAGCAGCGGAATTCTAGATGACCGGCCATCGAGCAGCGCCTCGCCCCAGCTTGGATCGAGCGGCATTCTTGCTGGTTCCGCGGCGGCCGCGGCATTAGGCGTTGCAACCTCGGCCATCTCCACCGACCACTCTGCAGCCGGAGCCGACAGCGACGCCAAGTCTTTGAGCATGTCGCGGCGGCAGATTGTGATTGACCAGATGGCCGAGCTGTCCGACTCCGAGTCTGATGACGAAGAGTTCTTTGACGCCGTTGATGCTGGCGAGGTACCTGTAGAGACTCAGCTTCCCTCCGACTCCAACATCACATCGACAACAGCAGCAGCATCCGAATCGGCAGCAGATGAAGAGGCTGCCGATGAGGAGATTGGCAGCGGCAACAAGCGTGTAGCACCGAAAGCACCCAGTGCAGGTGATATTGTTGTGTCATCTGGTGTCGACATCAGCAGCGCGTTCAAGGGCTACGAGAACGGTATCCGGACACGGCTCAAGATGGATGATGACAACCGGCCCAAGCTGTCTCTTTGGAGTATTCTCAAGTCCATGGTGGGCAAGGATATGACCAAGATGACTCTACCTGTGACATTCAACGAGCCTACTTCTCTGCTGTACCGGTGTGGTGAGGACATGGAATATGTTGACCTGCTCGACCTGGCCGTAGATCGGTCTGACTCGATTGAGCGTCTGACGTACGTTGCGGCCTTTGCTGCCAGTGAGTACGCTTCGACTATTGGCCGTGTTGCCAAGCCCTTCAATCCTCTGTTGGGTGAGACCTTTGAGTACGTGCGTCCGGACAAAAACTACCGCTTCTTCATTGAGCAGGTCAGTCACCACCCTCCCGTTGGTGCAGCGTGGGCCGAGGCCCCCCACTGGACGTACTATGGCGAGTCGGCTGTCAAGTCAAAGTTTTATGGCAAGTCGTTTGACATTAATCCTCTCGGTACGTGGTTCCTTAAGCTGCGGCCCAAGAACGGCGGCAAGGAGGACTTTTACACATGGAAGAAGGTGACATCGTCTGTTATCGGCATCATCACGGGTAACCCTACTGTGGACAACTATGGCGTCATGGAGATCAAGAACTGGACAACGGGCGAGATTGCGTATGTCGACTTCAAGGCGCGTGGCTGGACGGCGGCTTCGGCATTCCTGCTTTCGGGCAAGGTCGTTGACGCATCTGGCCGTGTGCGCGTCTCGCTGGGCGGTCGGTGGAACTCCAAGATGTACGCGCGCATGACACCCGGCTTCCAGGCATCGGTGACGGACCCCAAGGCATCGGAGGTGACGGGCGATGTTGACGAGAAGACGGGCGAGGTAGCAGTGCACAAGACAGGCCCAATGCACGACCAGAACAAGGTGTACATGATCTGGCAGGCAAACGAGCGGCCCAAGGGCATTCCGTTCAACCTGACACCGTTTGTGCTGACATTCAACCACATTGACGATAAGCTGCGGCCATGGCTTGCGCCGACTGACTCACGTCTGCGGCCGGATCAGCGTGCCATGGAGGACGGTGAGTACGACCTGGCGGCAACTGAAAAGACGCGTCTGGAGAATGAGCAGCGCGACCGGCGGCGGCGGCGCGAGGAGCAGGGCCAGGAGTTTGTGCCGGCTTGGTTTGAGAAGGCCAAGTGCCCGATCACGGGCGAGGCGTACTGGAAGTTCAATGGCAAGTACTGGGATGCTCGCGAGCGCGCCGGCAACGGCGACACGAGCGGGTGGGACAACTTGGAGCCGCTGTTTGTGACCAAGCAGTAGTTTTCCTGGTAGTGTCATGTCTTGCCGTCTGTCTTTATATATTTTTTGTTATTCATTATTGTTAGAAACATCTATAGTTTTGGTTACAACTGGTTATATAATACAATTCAGGTTTTGTTCTCATCATGCTATGGACACTTCATTGATGCCCAGGAAATTGCACATTATGTCATCGCTCTATATATGGGTGCCAAAATGGATATTTATGGGGTTCTATGGAATCCATGGAATCAAATGTGGAAAGAGCAGATGAGCATCGGATGCATGGCCCGCTATAAGTACTGTAATTCGATGTAATACAGGGGTGCTGTGCTCCTGTCGCAACATGTGCCGAGGTTAGTGGGGAGAATCGGTCTCCTGTGCCCGACACAACGGGTCACTGTAACCACTATTCAAACCGTTATCGTATAAGCCTTGGCCCAACAAAATATTAACCTGAATCTATGCAATCGACTATCAAGATTTGCTTATTTTTATGTGACAGTGGGCATTACAGGGGGGTAGCTCTTTCACATGCAGCCTGTGATGGACAGATAACTTTATTCAGAAATGGCAGGAGCGCCAAGTGCCAATGGCAAGGGAAGGAGCGATGTATCGTAGCTGCCGAGTTGGGGAAGTCCTACATGAGTCAGCTTCAGCATCCGTCCGCCAGGCTTCATGGGCTCGGCAGCATGGATGCTCTCGTGGTATTCAATTCTCCTTTTCTCCTTTTCAGTCCCCCTTTTTGCGTGTGATTGCCATCTACGCGATTGGATAAAGTGTGCATTTCTTGCTGACGTTTTGTTAGTTTACTAGGCGGCACGGCCGTGCGAGACGCTAACCCTGGGAGAGCCCTGCAGTCGCTCGCGCTGTCGTCGCTCTAATCCTTCCCAACACGCTTGAATCGCGCTAAGCCACGCTAAGCGATGCCTCGGTATAGCTCAAGGTTTCATCTGCCCAACTACGTCGACTTATCTTTATAATTTGCTTTCGATTTGCCTTCTGCTTCTCTTCTTTCTGCCTTGTTACAGCAACATCTCTAACACGAAATGCCTGCACCACATCCCACGATTTTGCGGCCGCCGCCGCCGAACCCGGCCGTGTCGCCGCTGGAGAACGACCTCGACACCACGGCCCTCGCTGTCCTCGGCGAAGACATCTTCACAAACACCCGCCCCCCCTGGCACCCTCCAGGAGCGCGCGGCATCTATGGCGGTTCCGTGGTCGGCATGTGCCTTGCTGCCGGCCATCGCACCGTTCCAAATGAGCTTGCGCTGCACTCGTGCCACTGCTACTTCTTGCTGGCTGGCAACGCAGAGTCGCCCATTCTGTTCCACGTCGAACGTGTGCGCGACGGCCGCTCGTTTGCCACACGCACCGTGCAGGCTCGCCAGCGCGGCCGCTGCATCTTTACCGTCACCATGTCCTTTACCAAACTGCCCAAGATCTCGTCTGCCCTGAGCGTGGCTACGGTGCCCTTGGCTCCCGGCTCGCCGTGGCACGCCGCAGCCATGCCCGACGTGCGCCCGCCCATGCCTGGCCCTGGCTACGAGGACGGCCCCGACAACTCGGAGGGCGTGTTTGTGCGGCTCGCGCGCGCGTTCGGCGGACCTGGCGCAGCTGCCTCCATCACGCAGCAGCCCATCCTGTCGAGTCCCATTATGATCACGGGCCCCGATGACCAGCCGCACCTCAAGAAGACGATGCACTGGGTGCGTGTGCGCGGCAAAATCTCGGAAGAGGGCGGCCGTGCTGCGCACTTGAACGCGCTGGGCTATGTCACCGACAACTACTTTATCGGGACAATCACACGCATCCACCGTCTGTGGCGGTTCCCGATCCCCGTGGCGAGCCTGCTGGGCAAGAACAAGAACGAAAAGGCGTTCACGCCCGAGCAGCTGCAGGCCATGCGCGACCTGGTGGCCTTTGAGACGGGCGGCGCGTCGCTCGAGTCGTTCCTAGGCCAGGCCGAGGTGGGCATGGTGGTCAGCCTGGACCATGCCATCTACTTCCACGAGCCGGATCTGGTGCGCGCGGACGAGTGGATGCTGGCAGTGATGGAGTCGCCATGGGCTGGCGAGGGCCGCGGTGTGGTGGTACAGCGCATGTTCCGTGCGGACGGCACGCTGCTAGTGACGTGTATCCAAGAGGGCATTGTGCGTCTCAAGGACAAGAAGGGCAAGGACGTGGCCAAGCCTGGCGATAGCAAGACACCAAAGATATCCCATTTATAAGCTCATGTTCCAGGCATTTGCTATCACTTGTAGACATTCTGTTGCTTTTTTTTTCTCGTTTATCATGGTCTTCTGTTCCTTTATCAATTTGTTATATAGATTTTTAATACAACCTTTACTGGCATGGCTGTGCTGGTTTCTTGATATATCAACCAACTTTGATTCCGTCTACTTTTGGCTGTTTATTTGCTTTGACTGATAAATATGCAGTAATTAATATGTACGCTGTTTTCCTCTACATTATTTGTAGTTACTTTCTCTATTTGTTTCTCGAATTTTTACTTTATTACTGTAGATTGTCTAAAACCAGCGACAAGACACAATTCTGATATCAAATCATAATGGGTTTGGAATCAATATACACCCCCAAACCCTCAATAATGTGACTTTAAAAAAATACTATTTTAACAGTAATAAGTATAGCAAACTGGCTAAAATCAACCATGCCCATTATCAGCATGTGCATGTTACTCTTATCGTGTAGATGCTGTTATAGCATGCCCCATATTTATATCATGATATGATGGGTCTGGTGCAGCATTGTTGCACGTGACTGTGACGGCGATTTTTTCGACACTACAAACTTCCGATTGAGCTTCACCTTCCGACGTCGGTTTCCCACGCACGCAACGTCAGATTTACAGCCAAATCGCCCACCATGCCTCCGCCATCATTCCGGCCGAAGAAGCTCGATCTGGGCTGCTTCATCAACATCCGTACCATCCGTGACAACGCCAAGCGCATTGTCTACGAGAAGTACGAAGCCGAGAGGTAGGCCATGTCGAAGCCGCACCCTCCGGATATGGAAGAGAAAGAAGAACTAACCCCCCCCCCCCCCCCCCCCCCCCCCCCCCCCCCCCCCCCCCCCCCCCCCCCCAAGACAAGCACTTCGGTACATTATCCGCAATACAACTCTGCCCGCCCGCACACGCGCCGAGGCCCAGCTGCAGCTCACACAGCTGCCCGTCTACTCGCGGCCGACTCAGATCCGCAACCGGTGCATCCTCGGCGGCAAGAGTCGTGCCATCCTCAGCGACTTTAGAATGACACGGGTATGTCTCTCTGGTATTTCTAGACGTATCGAATGCCATTGCTGATAATATAGTTCAACTTCCGTATGCAGGCCCTGGCTGGCAACCTGCCGGGTGTGAAGAAGGCGAGTTGGTAAAGCAACTCGGCCGACAAACGACAAACGACATGAACCAAAAGCAAACGGCGTCAATACAAACGACGACACCATAAAGAACGATATGAAAACACCACAATTTTGAAAGCGATACCAGCATTGTACGATACATGGCCGAGTTGGAAGGAAAGGAGGATATTACGCTGGCCGAGCAGTCGGAATAGACGACTGCCATTTTAAATATCTACGTCTGCCAGCTCTTGCAAAAGCAGAATGAACAAATACAAAAACATCTGAAACAACTTTAATCAGCAGGCTGGCTTCTGAGGTGTATCGTGTTGATGGCTCGATCACGGAAGTGGTGGATGGTGACGAGCTGGATAACGATCCAAGTTGTGACTCTAGTGCTGCATCTGAACACACTCACAGTGCCATGGAGCTGTGGTTACTCTACTGTCATCTTGTACTTGCACTGTAACCTACGTCGTCAACCTAATGCCAACGCTGACAAAGCCGAAAACTCACAACTTCATGCTTACTTATCATGATGGGACAGGTGTTTGTATAGGCACTCCGTTTGCACCTTCCTTGTCGAACACACTTGCATCTTCTGCCAGCTTCTTCTCACTTCTCTCTTTCCCTCTCTCCCTCTCTTCCTCTCTTCTCTTTAAAGCTGTCGTCAGCTTGAACGTGTCAACACTCGACCCATCCTCTCTCTTCAAATTCTGCCTCTCGAGCACGCAGCTCCTTTACACTAACAGACAGCAGCTACATCAGACCATCTTTGACAATATGTTTCGCCGACTGTGGACAGGCCTGCCGCCGACGCCCAAATTCTCGACCGACCTGGAGAAGCTGGGGTGTGTATGGAAGCTGTAGATCTGCAACTGAGGTTGCTATGAGTATGAACTGACGACAGCCAGATACTCTATCAATGAGGAAGACCAGGTCCGCAACATTGAGGACCCCAAGTACTACTTCAAGTACTTTATCACCCGTAACACCTACTTCAATGACTGCCAGCGCTTCTCTTTTCACGGTGAGCAATCTCCCTATCCGCACTCTTTCGCACTCTTCAAGCAACAACTGACAGACAAGTCGCCGTCCAGAGAACCATTTTCGCCCGCCTGTCCGAGCTTGGTGTGCACCCGGTGCGCCTGCCACTTGGCGCACGCGACGATGAGCCGCACCTCTATGTACTTGCCAGCAACGATCTTGCCACGGCCGACCGTGTTGTCATGTTTGTCGGTGAGACTGGGCAGGACCTCGGCGTGTTGGCGCACCGTGTGATTAGCGGCCCGGGCGGCATCAACGAGGGCAGCATTGTCTCCATGGTCCGCAAGATGCGTACGGCAGGTGGCAGTGATGGTGATGACATAAAAAGCAAAGGCCCCGCCATTCTGATCTGCAATCCAAGCGAGCTGTTCTGGTGGCCCGAAGCCCGGCGCTCGTTGAGTGTGCAAGCAGTTGAGGGCATGCCGCGGCCTAGCGCTGCCCACTCGTCGCCGTGCAAGTATGCCCAGAATACCATCCCTGGCCATGAGACGGCTGATGCACACATTGCCAGTGTCTTCAAGGACCTGCTGAGCCGGCCCAAGTCTGCCAAAAACGACGACAAGGTGGACACGACCGTCAAAACGGACAAGAACAAAGCAACACCGCGCATCACTGCTATTGCCATTGCCGGTGGTGCTGATGCACTCGAGGGTTTCCTTGACCACCCTGAGTGTTGGCAGCGCTGGGGCCCTCACATGGACAGCCTGGCTCTGCTCGGTGGCCAGTACGAGGAGCACCACATCAAGACGGATGCGTTCCGGGCCTTTTTGCGCCAGCGTGCGCGTGCGTACATCTCGAGCGAGGCGCCCGTTGACACGCCTGTGGCCGGCCCCGACGGCAACATCTTGGCTGCACGTGCCACGCGGTATGGCTGTCCCGTCCACAGCGCGGGCACGACATGGCTGACGGAGCTCATGTACATTGAGGCGCAGTCTTCCATCATTGAATGGGGAGAGGCTGTGGCACGCGACCCTGCGTACGTGAATCCGCAGATTGCCATCTCGTACGCGGAGACGATGGCAACTGAGGAAGAGATGACATGGAAGAACTACAAGGAGGAAGAAGTCGGTGACAAGGAGAAGGATGAAGTCACTGCTGGGGAAGAGAAGGATTCTGGCTCGGCCGAGTCCCAGAAAGGTATCATGAATGCGTCTGAGGAGCCGAAGCAGGACTCGGTCACTAGCACTTCCGCGATCGGTGCTGCCAACGTCGAGGCCAAGATGGCTGCCCTTGAGATTGAGGATCACAAGGCTGCGCATGAAATTAACCAAGTGTCTGAAAGTGATATATCTCCTGGACTTGGACGGGCCTAGATAACAGGTATAGGCATGGCGATGCTTTAAAGGATGGAGGAGGAGCGTGACAGATCTACATACTAAAGCTTGCAACTGTCCAAACTGCGACTATGCAGCCCAGAGCAAGTGCAAGTACTACACGTACTACCCTAACAAGCAGGCAATATCTCACCATCTTTAGACACTGCACTTTCTAGCAGTATATCTACAGTGCTTCTTAAACCAGAGCAGGGTCACAGAATAAACGAGTTTTACTCCTCATCAACAATTAGCTTTATATCACCCACAAACAACAAAAGCTGTCACGTACGGCCATAGATACTGGAAAGCACGGGATCCCGTCCGCTCTCCCCTAGTTAAACCAGTAATCGGCGGATTAGTAGTTGGGTCGGTGACGACCAGCGAATACCCTCTGCTGTACGTTTTTTGTCGTTTTTTTGTCTTTTTTTGCGAGTCGTTTTGCCTTGTTTTGCAATTTCGATGCCCTTTATGATCTTGCCGAGGCGGCGTTCGTAGAAAACCGCGTTTGCAGGAGGATCACAATGCCGGCAATGCACGTTGGACACGGTTTCCGTTTATATTAACTGTTATATTTTTAAAAGAAAAATACAGATCCATACTCGTATCATAATAAGAAACTCAAGATTCGATATATCAGAAGCAAAAATGACAAAAAGAAATGATCGATCACGGGATCGAACCGTGGACCTGCGCCGTGTTAAGGCGCCGTCATAACCAACTAGACCAATCGACCGTTTTCAGTGTTGAGATTCTACATTGAGTAGTTTATATAGGCAACTGGCCAAAAATCATAACAAAATAGAAACAAATCTCAAAATAAATCCTAAACGTTACTATGCTACACAAAGCAAGACGTCTGCAAACTTGCGAATCTACAATCTACAATCTACCAATGAACGCCTACTGCAGACTCAAGAACAGCTTCTCCATGGCCTGGTAGTTGGGCGTTCCCAGCCCCGTCAGCAGATCCCAGCCGGCAACAGCCTCGAATCCCATGGTGCCGCAGCCCGGGTTGGTGCCGCTGGTAATGTCGTTTATCACCTGCGGGTTGGCATACAGGGCCGGGTTGACGAAGCCAACGGGTGTCTTGCCGGCCTGGATGCGCTTCTCGTTGATCAGGTTGATGATGGACGCAAACGTGGGTGCCGACGCCGACGTGCCAAAGGACAGGGTAAAGTTGCCGTTGACGGCCGTGACATAGTTGGTGCCGTTGGCCGACACGTCGGGATAGCCGCGGACGGCCTGTGAGTTGTTGAAGCGCGTGGAATCATACGGCGGCGGCGAGTTGGCAAAGTAGGAGGCAATCGACTTGCTCTGGTATGACGGCATAGGGAAAATGTTGCTGAACCCGCCACCGGAGAATATGACTTTCTGGCACGCCACCTCGGCACCGTGCACGGTCGTGCCATTGGCGAGCTGTGTGGCGCCAACGGACGTGACATAGGGACACGTGCCCGGGAACGACGGGTTGAACAAGCCCGATGTGCCGTCGTTGTAGGCGCCCGTGACGGCGTCGATGCACGTGTCGCCGTTGCCGGCCACGCCAAAGTCGCCCGACGAGTAGACAATGGTGACGCCCTGCAGGCCGAGCTTCATGTACTCGCTGCACTGGCGCCGCTCGTAGGCGGCTGTGAGATCGCCCTCGTTGTATGAGTAGCTGGTTGAGATGACATTGGTCGGCGACGCCGTGCCGCAGTTGACTGTGCTATTGTACTGGCCGTCGATGGCGTTGTTGGTGGTGTCGCCGCCTTCGGCCGTGCAGTAGCTGCCGTCGAGCGAGTCCAGCAGGTTGTTGAAGCTGCCGCCCTGCACGAGATCGCCGACCTGAAACAAGGTGGCCGTCTGCGGGAACACTAGGGCCATGGCAAACTCGAGATCGAGTGCGGACTCGCCGTTGAAGCTGAAACTCTGGTTGATCGTCTGCACGACGGCGTTGTCGAGCAGCCTGATGATGGGGCTGGTGCCCGTGAGCTCAGGCTGGAACTGGGAAAAGTAGAGGTCGAGGTCGGTCTGCAGGATCGCCTGGGGCGTGTACTCGACAATGCCGAGCGAGTTGTTGGCAGCGGCACGTGTGCCGACCGGGGTCTTGTACAGTGCCTGCAGGCAGGCCGGGGTGATCATGGTGTCACACTGGTCGAGGCTCATGAGTGCGTTGTTGATAACCTTTCCCTGCTTGGTGAGCGAGGCATCCGACGGGCCGCCCATGATACCCTTGGCGGGCCGCGACGATGACGATGACAGTTTACGAGCAGCATGCTTGGTGCCATTCTTCCAGCGCTTCACGGCACGCTTCTTGAGCTCGTCCTGCACGTCGTCGGGCAGTGCCTCGGTCTTTTTGGTAGCGCCACGGCCGGTACCAAGACGGCCGTCAAAGTGAGCATTGACGAAAGAAAGAGATAAGCTTTGGACTGGCAACGGTGGTGGGTTCGTATGAAACGGTTTCGACGTCGATAGAATAGGAGCCAAAACATCAGACGTCGGGACCTGTCTGTCTGTCTGTCTGTCTATCTACACGCGCATTGAAACAACAACTAAACACTCGGACCAGCTGGCGTCGCCTGTTTCTGAGCTATGATCAAACGTCAATCGATGAGCCGCCTCATCCGTCTCAATGCCGTGATCTGAACTCGGCCAAGCCTCATAATCAAGCAGTCGCACACGCGAACTCGATAAACTCAATGATGGGTATCGATTAAATTGATAACTAAACTTTTTATATCCTGAATCCCTTGACCTAAACTCCGTTGATGTTCTGTAGATGTTGCCGATGCTTCTGGTGCTTCTGATGCTGCCGATGCTGCCGATGTTGCTGACGATGACAGCCATCGTATTCTAATTCCAATATCCAATATGAAACTGCCGACACGTCGTGTCGTGTCAATCATGACTATGACCGTGCAGCCTGCAGCTCGGTGATCTTGGCCAGCGCCTCCTCGTACATGGCCTGCTGCTCATTGACAATCCCCAGCAGCTCCTGGTTCTGCCGGCGCAGGTCAGCTGCCGCCTCGGTCTCGCCGGTCTCGCCGGTCTCGCCGGTCTCGTCGGTCTCGTCAGCATTGGCATCCTCCGTGTCCTTGGCCTCGACATTCCCAAACGCCATGATAGCATTGTTGAGGAAATCGGCAGGGAAACCAGGCTGGTTCACAAGCGCCTTAAACGCAGCGTCGTCGCTCTGTGCGTGTGCATCCACCTCATCGAAGCGCGCCGTCACCACATAGTCGCGGCCCATCTGCGACGGCTTCACAATCGTCTGCACGCTCGTCTGCGGCGGCACCACAAACGTAGCAGCAGCCTGGCTCGTCGGCAGGGGCGGCGGCACAAACGCCACATTCGTGACGGCCGCATTCAGGTTCGACAGCTGCACGGGCAGCGTGCTGCCGCTGTCGCCGTCGCCCAGGTTCCACTGCAGAATGGCGCCGCGCGGGTGGCCCGAAAGCAGCGACGAGCCGTCGTAGCTCACCGACAGGCACGATGCCGGGCCGGCGTCGCTGGGCACGGTGCCAAAGGGCGTGGCAATCGACACGGCCGTCGAGGCGGCCTCGGCGCCGCGTGCGCCCAGCAGCGGCTTCTCGCCAAACAGCTCAATGGCGTAGATGTGGTGTTGCTTGTCCTCGTCGTCGTCGGTAGACACATACAGGGCCCGTGCGACAGGGTCCAGCACAGCACACAGCGGCACGGCCGGAAGCAGCAGCGTGCGCAGGGCCTCGCCCGTCTGGTAGTTCCACAGCACAATGGTCTTGTCGCGGCTGGCGGACACGGCCAAGTTGGTGTCGCGGTGGGCCGCGCTGCCGCCAACGGCGAGCGATGTGATGGCCGCACGGTGGCGCGCCAGCGTGAGGGTTGGCTCGGGGTCCTCCTCGCGGTCGCCGAGGGCCAGCAGCTGCGGCAGAGACCAGACGTGCACATTGGAGTCGTCGGAGCCCGAGAGGATGTGGAAGGGCGTCGTGGCGAGGCACGACACGCCCTGGACGTGGCAGGGCGGAGTGGTAATGAGACGGCCGGTCAGCGTCTCCCAGAGCACAAGGCGGCCCTCGGCAGTGCCAATGACGAGCGTGTCGCCAGCAAGGGCAACGCAGCGCACCTTTTCAGGCACGGGAATAAATGCCTCCTGGCCGCCACGGAGACGCGAGTAGACATGGACATAGGCGCGGTCCTGCTGGCCGGCAAAGATGTGCGACGCAGACACGGCCAGGCCGTTGACGGGCGTGGCGCTCTTCTTGAAGGTGGCACGGTTGGCATGTGCCGGGCTGAGGATCTGGTGGTAGATGGAGACGTCTTTGGCAATGGCTGTATTGCTCGTCAGCGGCAGACCGCAGACGGCCGCAAAGAACTCTTCAGACAGCATTTTTGTGTTGAGGAAAGAGCGGGTGAGAGGGTTCTGTCGGGACGGCGATATTGAGGTGTAGTTTTGGTGGTACCTGGTGATACCCAGCAGTCGATGCGCTCTTCACTTTTTTTGGCTTATCGTGAATTATTCTTATCGGTGCTTATCGCGATAAGAGGAATGCATTGAGTTGTCGTTATGTGGGTCTGTCCTTCGCATAGTAGTAGACGGACCGGAGCGCGGTGTTGGCTTCAACAAGACGTATTTTCTTGTAGAGCATCGTTCACGGCGGTATGTGTATGATTTTTCTATAACTTTATTGAGCTATTAAAAGTTTATGATTTCTAAATGCTTGCTCTGATTACTGGAATATCTTGCATATTTTATTTTTGCTATTAATTCAAGATGGTGTTCGTAATAGGAAAGAAAACCGGACGTTCCTCCCCATTGTCTGATTTATGGCATCGGCAAATATACTGAAGAATATTGAAGAGCTATTATATTTCATTGATTTACTCTACCTCTTTAATCAATGGAATCGGTTTACAGATATTTAATTACTATTCTTGCTGTGTATGTCTTGTTTTCTTCGCTCCCTTTTCCATGGTGGTAAAATCTACGCAAAATGTACCGGCAATGCCAATATCATAGTTTATTGTTTGCTTTCTTTTTCATCATATTAGTATCAATTACTTCTTCTTCCCGTTCTCTTCTGTCTGTCTTTCAATTATCACTCCAGTCTGGTCTGCTCATCTCGATCCTCTCCCTTTGGTATTGGACCTCAACACCACGATGGATTGCCCGTGTCATCTATGGAGCTCTTAGTGGGCGAGCAGGATCAAGTTGTGACAATGACAAGGAAAGAGCGATCCTGTTGTTTCTTCTTCGGTCTGTCGGCAGTAATACACAACAGGAAGGAACAACGAGGCTGAGAATGATAGCGTCGATTTACTATCGCTCCTGCCGTCGGTAACTATCCCGACGGAATCCAACCAAATCTCACCACTCTGAATCTCTCTTTCAGACTTGGTTGATCACATAGCTTAAGGGTTTTCTTCTGGGTACCCTAATACGACATTACTTCCGGTACTCCTACTCCTACACAACTGCCGCCCAGAGGCTGCATGAAGACCACTGCAAAACGGGAGGGTGTAGCATCGCACTCTCGGGTAGTGGCGATTACAGGGTCTTTTTATATTTGATAGTGATCATCTAGTTTTCAGATTGTGGGATAATCTGCTGTATGGCAGCTTTTGATAGCCTTTGACAGTATCGACAGTCAAGACTCGCAGTGCTTGGTACTGATAGGCGGGCGTGCGTGGGCTCAAGGATGTATAGGCGACATATCTATATGACGG
Source organism: Ophiostoma himal-ulmi (assembly GCA_029299165.1). Lineage (NCBI taxonomy): Eukaryota > Fungi > Ascomycota > Sordariomycetes > Ophiostomatales > Ophiostomataceae > Ophiostoma > Ophiostoma himal-ulmi. The sequence continues at coordinate 912,053 of JANSME010000003.1, read as the reverse complement.
GCACAACGTTGGAAGGTGCGACCGACTCATCTCTTCCTGCATTGTGCATTTGCATTGCTAATCTGCTTATTCAGTCAGCTGATTTACATAATCTTTATATTAGACAGACCTCCTTTCTCGTGCTTCATCACATCGGCTCCTCGTATTCATAGTTTTGTTCAGTCTTTTCAGTCTTTTCAGTCTTTTCAGTCACTCGGATGACTTCCGATATGTGGCGTCTCACCTCTCACCTCTCACCTCGCACGCTCACTTCGCGTCTTTGACCTATTTCCCTATCGACTCCGAGTCAAGTGTAGAAACTGATCTAGGCCAGCCCAGCTCAGCGCCTCAGTCCGAGTCTTCCTCTACTTGAACCTCTACGGAGTATTGGTGCTGGGCGACAAGCCAGGAACTCGTGTGAGCTAGGATCCTAACGAAGTGTGAAATGTGATTGATTGTAAGAGGGGCAAGTTCATGCCCCGTGATGCTAAGTGGCAACCTATTTAGCGCTATCTGGAACCTAAGCTAGACCCACCGGATGAGTCATGAGACCCATCCGCATTTTTTTTTTTTTTTTTTTTGTTTTGGTTGGGAGCTAAGATACAGGCAAAAGTATAAGGGTGCGAACTTTAGTAATTAAAGAATGATAAATCAATTGGCTCGTTGTTAGTGTCGCTGTTAGCGTTGAGAGTCTTATGGATAGCATTTACGGCTGCGACTAGGCGATTAAGCGATGTAGTTAGAGTATTATTGATCTTTATAAAGGCGGCTATAATCTAGTAGTAATAAGCGGCCGTTTGTATGTTTATGTACGGAGTAGCCGGGCGTTAAAGGCTAGGTATATAAAGTGTTTAATTAATATCGGCCGGGGTATTCGTAGTAAAGATAGTAAGTTCGTCGACGGTGTTAGTAGTAATATTATCGTCGATAACGGCCGATTAAGTAATAAAATATTAAATAAGTAAGTAACGTATATTAAAGTTAACGAATAGATTTATAATATTATCTTTATAACGAAAGTAAATATTTAAAACTTTAACGGTTAAAATAACAACGTATATTAAAAGCTATAACTTTTAATCTTCGCTTTTTTTTTTAAACTTTAAACATTTACGGATTTTTTTAATAAAAGCTTTGTTAGTAATAATTTAAGTAAACGATTTCTTAAAGTTAAAGGATATTATTAATTTAACGGTCTCGTTTACGAGTTATAAACGTAGGTCGGAGTTAAGGAAGCGGTTATTAAATATAAATTCGAGCCGTTTAGTTAATTTAGCCTTAAAAGGCCGGTAAGTACGATTATAAATAAAATAAAATGCTATAATATAAAAAGATTATATAATAGTTATTAATAAGTAATAAAAAGGGTGTTATAAAGAAAGAGGTAAAAATAAAAAAGAGATATTAAATAGGCGGGGGGGATGTTATTACTTTCGTTATAAGAATTATAAGTTAAGCTAAGGTTAAGCTTAAGGTAAGTTAAAAGATAAGCGTACGTAGATTTAATATTTAAAGCGTTAGTAACTCGGTTTACTTAGTGCTTTAGTAAACCCGTTTATAATATTATTAGTAGACTTAACGTAAGTAATAGTAATACGATTATTAAAGTAGTATTATCGTAGCCAATAGTTATAAATATTAATATATTTAAGTTTTAACTTAAAAAGGCGAGTAGGCTGTGTAACGAGGAATATGGTTGATTAATTGTTATAGAATAAATTAAATAGTTTAAATAGTAATAGTCCGAGTTTAATAAAGTATCGTAGAATATAAAAGCCTTCTTTTACGCCTTATATTAATGCTATTAATTCGGCTTTAATAATAAATATTATTACCGTCTATTACTTACTTATATATTAAGCAATAAACGAACCGTATAGTATAGTATAAAAACTTTATAATATAATAAAGTCAGCATTATTAACGAAGGAAGCGTTTACGTAAATTTATAGCCTAAAAGTAGTATTAATTATTAATCGAAAAACATTTAACTTAATAGTATATAAATATTATAAAACTTATATTAATTTAACGATATAATCTAAAGACAGATTATTAATAACTTAAGCTAATTAAAAGACCGCAAACGAGATATCCGGCCGTATTACTAAGGATACTTAAAAGCAACCCTCGAGTTTACATTAAAAAGACTTAATATCTTAAAGAGTAGCTTATTTTAAGAAAAGAATAATATAATAATCCGTAAAAAGAGGGGTTTTAAAAGGTATACCGTTAAGCACGTCTTTTGTAAATTGCTCGATATACGAGGTTTAATTAGTAGTAGTATAATAAAAGTAGTAAAGGACTTTAAGACGGAGGAACTAATATATCTATTCGCCGCCGGATAGTTTATATTTATTATAAATATTAACGACTAAGTCAAAGGCAGCCCGTTCGTAGCTTAATTTATATAAAATATTAATATCGTTTACGTAAACGATTAAAAAGATGCCGTTGCCTTAGTATATACAAAAGTTATGTTTTATTTATTTAAAACTTAAGCTTATAAAAGTAGTGTTTAAAGTATTAGCTTAAAGACGGCTTAAAAATAAAAGGCTATAAAAGGCTTTACGAAGCTCGAAGATATTACTGTTACAAAAACTAAAAAGTTGCTTTATATATACTAGTTTTTTAAGCTTGACGTAGACGTAGGTATTAATAACGTTTAATTAAATAAATATCGTAACTCGCGTTAAATTCGTTATTAAGTAGATACGTAAAGACCGGAGTATAAGTGTCGCAACGTATATTTCCTCGTTTAAGTATTTATACTAGTCGCTTTGAACGATAAGTCGTGCTTTATACTTAATAAGGTATCCGTTCGCGTCTATTTTATAAGTAAAAATTTACTTATAGTTAATTACTTAATATTTCGATAATAGTAGATATAATACTATAACCTAAGTTTTAAAGTCTTTATATATATTTAAGTAGTTTTAAATAACTTATTTCTAGTCGGTAAAAAGCTAGCTTCCGAGCGCTTGTTTAATAGATACCGGCGATGATAGTAATAATGTTTAATATAACTTACTTAAGTCACGCGCTTTTTAGAAGTCGTTATATATTAAGGTTTTGTTAACGATATGTTGACGTTTAAGAATACGTTTATCGTTTTTTTTATCCGGCCGTAACGAGAAATACGTATTATTAAGTAAAAGCATAGTTAGTCCTTTTATAATCCGTTATCGTTAGTAAGCTTATAAAAAGATAATAGGCGAGGGTTTATATGCCGGGGTTACTATTAAAAGCTATGTTAATAAAGAAAGCCTTAGATAGAGGGAGAGGGGTAATATTTATTAACGGCTCGTATTTTATAATATATAATAAAAGATTATAGATTTGTTAAACGTAATTTAAAACGTATAAGTTTAATTTATCTTTAAGGTTATATATATTTAACGAAGTGTTAAAGTTAAAAGTCGACGTCTCGTTAAATTATACGTCTCGATATATAAAGACACGACTTATAGTAAAATCTTAAACGTAGAAGACATTATTAACGTTATATTTTACGAAGTAGTTTTATTATACTTTAAGTTATAATTTATATAAGCGGTTAAATTTTCGTATAATATCTTTAATAAATAAGTATATTTTATATCCGAAAATATATAAACCGGATAAGTCGGGTTTATATTTAAAGACAGCTTTAAAAAGTATTTTTTAGTTAAAAATAAGTAATAACGTACGGTTATATAAAAAAGTAATAGTATAAATAATCTTAGGCTATAAGACTTCCGGTAACCGAGAAGCGATAGCTAAGTAACGAGCTTTAGTTTTTATAGTCTAACTATACCGTTTCGTAACTTTATTTATAGTTAAAGTATAAGGCGGCGAGGCTACTAACCGGATACCTTACGAAATAAAGAAATCATAAACTTATAGCTTTTAGTCGTAAAACTTTTAATTTATTTCGATAATCTTAAAGAAAGTATTGAGTTAAACTACGATAAAAGAAAGCAGCTGTTCGAAAACGAGATTAATAACGTTAGCCGATTTAAAGTTAAAATAAAAGTCTTAGACGAAACTAAAAGCGCGGTCGACAGCTAGTAATATAAAAGAGAATAATATAGACCGGAGAAAGTTATAAAAATCGACTACGAGTTATTTACTAATACGATATAGTATATTACGACGTTTTTTACTATTAATACGATATATTTTAAATAAAATATATGTTTCGTAAGTAAGTAGCGTAAAGAAGGAAGAGAATTGTAATTTTATAACGCGATTAAAAAAATGCCGTAAAACCTTGTTACCGGGATGTTTTAGTCTTTTATACTAAAGTTGGCTGTTTGATTTTATTACGCGATACGATATAATAAATAAAAAAGTAGTAAGGTTTACTAAAAGTAACGGAGTTATAATATAAAAGATATTATTACGAGTATATACGTCTACGATAAAGATGCTGTATAAATAAAGCGTATTTTAGTTTATATAGAAAGTAATACTAAACGTAACGAGACGTCTAACGGATAAAAGGTTGTAAAAAAAAAAAGGTAAAAAATAAACATTTTATAAAGTAGTGTTATTATATTAAAACTTATAAGATACGAGAAGTACGATAAAGCTAATACTAAAGAGAGGCGTAAGTCTTACGTCGGTAAGTACGGTTTTATAATTAAATTAATATAAATTAAACTTAAAGAAAGAAGCCTTAAAGTTAAAGATATAGTTTAAAACACCGGTATTATAAATAATAAATTATATTATAAATATATTATATTAAGTAAAAACGAGTATAGAATAAAAAAATACTTTAATATTATTAAAAGTAAAGTCGCCTTTTAGTAAGTATATTACGATTTATTAATCGTTAACCTAAAAGTATTATACGATATTAAAAACGTCCTCAAAGCTTATAAATATTATCGACGATAAGTCTTTACGTTTTTTAAGCTTAATAATACTATCATAATACGATGACTAGGCTAGGGGAGTCCCCGGTGAATTTACGGGGTTTACTTATAGTTAGACTAGCGTCGCGCCCCCCTGGCTAGATTGAGTCAGCCCCGGGGAACCCCCGGGGCTTACCGAGGGCTAGGGCAGCGCTAGCCGTAAAGCTAGCGCCAAATTATACTTTACGCTACGTAAGTAGATAGACAGATGACTAGTTACGTGGATGCCTTTAGTATACTATAAGGATCTTATAAACTTAAATATATATATTTGTTTAGCCGGTTATTTAAAAGGTAAAAGGTATAGATTAGACTTTGTATATATCGAGACTTACCTTTAAAAATTAATTAGTGATTATCGACTATTGCTTTAGTGTATAATCTTTAATTAACTTTTATAATTTTAATCTATCTACTATATTTTATTAAGATAATATAAGATGGTTGCTACCCGTTCGAATAATACGGTCCCGGCGGTAAGCGCCGGGCTATCGACTTAAACTTTAGGCCCCGCTTAGGCGGGCCGTAGCGAGTCTTTAAAAGTCGATACTCGATTAACTTAAGCGAGCGTCGTTACGGAGGACTTTTAAAAAAACCTTTATAAAGCCCCCGAGGCCTCCCCGACCGAATTAATCTTTTAATCGATTTAAGACACTATTAAGCGACTTTAACGTTAAGTGGTAACGGAAGCCGTCCGACGCGAGAAGAGCGATAATCTTTTAGATACGATAATAAAACATTTATTTCCGCCGGAAGACGTTATACCTTTAAAGAGAGGAGATTTAACTACTTTACTTACGGCGAGCGCTTAAGTCGGCGTAAGCTAAATTAACGACTTTAATAGCTTCGACGTAAAGGAGATTAAAAGATCCGGCATAAATAGTCTTTTTAAAAGATTTAACCGCCGTCGCGATCGTTACTTTTCGTTCTTTCTTAAGTTTAAGTTATTAACGACTTATAAAAAGAGGGACGTTTAAAAGCGTTAGGTAGAAGACTGCTTTTAAGTAGCTCTTTTCCGTTATAAATTTAAAGACTTTAAGGTAGGCGCGGTAATCTATATACTTAAAAACGAGGCGCGGGATTAATAAGATAGTTACTTAGTTAACTTAAAGCCGGTAAAGAAAGCTACGGTTTATAAATCTTAGACAGCCTTTATTATATAGCTAGACTAAGTTAGGCTAAAAGTTAAAAATACGTAATTAATTACGATTTCGTAATACCTCGCTTTTTTTTTTAATATCTTTTAGCTTTAAAAACTAAAAAGCTACTTCTATACTTTAAAAAATAAAATGCCTTAATTGTTAAAAGCTTTTAAAGTAAGTAGATTTTTCGTAGCCTTTAAGCTTAAGCTATAAACTTAATTATTTATTATAAACTTATTTTTTCGCTTTTCTTTATAAAAGGTAGTCGAGAAAGCCGATATAATTTACCGCTTTGTAAAAAAAGGCGCGTTTAATAACTAAAGTTAGTTTTGTAAAGACTATAAGACGGCGTAGAATTAAAACGTTAACGGCTCCGGGGGTTCCGCGGGGAATTTTAAAAGTAACTATAAAGATAAAAATAAAAAGAAAGGCAATAAAAACGAACGTAGTAAGCTAACTATTATAAACTTATTTAATATTACTTATTTTTACTATAGTAGGAAGGGATATTATAAGACTACTTACCGTGACTTAGTTGTTAGTAAGCCGCCGGCCGTTAATATTATATTTATTAAGTAAGAAAGGACGTCGGAAATAACTTTATAAAATAAAAGTAAAAGAAAAAAGAAGGCGGTTTAAGTATTGCTAACTTAAAGCCGCCCCCGTTAATCTTTATTACGGCAGCGTTTATAATAATAAACAAGCTTCGAGGCTACCGCGATGCTATAATCTCGGTAAGCTTCGATATATACGTAAAAGTCGATATCGTAAGGATCGAATTCGCCCGCGCTAATTTCTTAAAGAAAAGTAGGCTATCGCCGTTAAACGTTAACGGGATTAGGCAGATTCTCGTAGAGACGTATAAGTTTTAAGAAATTCCCTTTAGGCTATAAAATAACCGAGGCCGTTAAAGGGATATTATAAAAATTTATACGGTAGTAACCCGATTACTTACCGATTATTTTATACTTTTAAGGATACCGAGGCTAGCGAAGATAGGAGTTAACTTTACGCCGAGCGACTTTTTATAATATTTTTTTTTAAAACGATAAGACATTACTTTATTAAAACCTTAGTAGTTTACGCGGGAGATTTTATAAGGTATATAAGTATATATAGTAGTTTTAATTAAAGTTTTAGGCTTCGAAGGCTAACTCGAGAAACTATTCGTAGTCTACTCGTAGATTTTATAAAAATTTTACGTATACTTTTATATATTCGATACTAAAGAGGCGGATTTTTTACTACTTTATTTTATAGCCGACTACTATATTAACTTAATACTTAGTATATAGCTACTATACGGTATAATTTACCCGCTTTCGTTAAAAGAACTTTTAGTCTTATAAGACTACTTTAAAGAGGCCTTAAAAAAAAGATAGATCCGGGAATTTAAAAGCCTTACGGGCGCCCCGATTTTTTTTATACTAAAGTCGGATAACTCGTTACGACTATATATTAATTACCGAGGCTTAAACCGTATTACGATTAAAAACCGTTATATATTGCCTTTAATTAACGACTTAATGCTTAAAGTCTAAAGCGTTAAGTATTTCACTAAAATAAATATTAAAGATACTTACTATCGCCTTCGTATTATAGAAAGAGATGAGTAGAAGACTACGTTTAAAACGAGATATAGTTATTATAAGTATACCGTTATACTATTTAACTTAACTAATGCTTTTACTACGTTTTAAGCGTATATCTATACGGTTTTATAAAGCTTACTCGACTTATCGTACGTAGTTTATATAAACGACATTTTAATTTACTTTAAGACTTAAAAAGAGTACGAAGAATACGTTAAACAAGTCTTAAAACGACTAAATAAGTTTAAGCTTTACGCTAGTCTTAAGAAGTACGCTTTTTTTTAAGAAACCGTAAAGTTCTTAAGTTATATCGTTACTCTTTAAAGAATCTTTATAGACTTTAAACGTATCGTTACTATTTAAAAGTAGCCTGTCTTTAAGACTTATTATAACGTTTAAGTTTTTTTAAGCTTTTATAACTTTTACCGCCGTTTTATTAAATATTATACGGGGATAGCTTTTTTTTTTAACGCTTTGTTTAAAAGCTTAGTAAAAGGAAAAAAGCCGGGGAACGTTATTTAAAGATTATAAGAAAAATAAGTATTTAACTTTTTAAAAAACGTTTTCGTATTAACTCTTTTTTTAAGACACTACGACTTTAGTTTTTTTTACCGGGTTAAAATAAACGCGTTAAACTTTACGATAGTAAAAATCTTGTCACAGCTTTTTAAAGGCCGGTAGTACTTAATCGCTTTTTAGTTTAAGAAGTTTAAGAGAGCCGAGCTTAACTATAGTACTTTCAATAAAAAGATATTCGTTATTATAGCCTCTTTTAAAGAATAGCGTTACTATTTTAATAATACGTCGTAATCGGTAAAAGTATTAACCGACTATAAAAACTTTTAGTTAATTACGACGCAAACTAAGCTTAACGGCCGATAAGCCCGTTAAATAATAAAGCTTACACCGTTTAAATTTTAAATTAAATATAAGCCGGGATTTACTAACTTTACGGACGGTGTTTCGCGGAGGCCCGACTTTAAGTAAGAGATAGACTTTAGTGCTATACTGCTAAACTTAAAGCGTAAGCTTAACGTTATATAAGCTACGTTAACCCGGGGGATAAAACGAGGGATTTACGAAGATTTTTTATAATTTAAAAAAGTTTACGATACTTAAGTATTAATAGCGGTTATTATAGTATTATAAAGTAGTAAAAGCGATGCTATCGTTAACATAACCGGCTCCTTAAACGTAAGAAGCAAAAAGTGTAAGACTCGTTAAAGAAAATATTTTAAGTAAGTATTGCTTACTTAAGTTACGGCTATTATTATAGCTATAGATTTTTTTAATATCCCGGGGTTATCTAGTAACCTTCGCTCTTTAATTAAAAGCGTTTAAAAAGTAGACCTTAAATATTAAAAGACGGTACGTACCGTAGTTACGAAGATACGTCTTTATATTCCGGCAATTAATTAACCGACGATATTACAGATAGACAAGGCTTTTAATTAAAAGACTTAGTTTATTAATATAAATAAGCTATTTCGTAAAGACGGCTTAGTCTATATATTAAAGGAGGCTACGTTGCGATAAACTATCCTCGAAGTATACTATAATACTTTAGAAATAAAATATTTTAAAAAAGGACGTACGTTAATATTTATTAAACGAAGGTTTCGATAAAAGGCAATGGCTAGATATATAGCGGACTACGTAAAGTCTTGTAAGGTATGCTAGTCTTTAAAGACTCGGAGACACTAGCTACATAGCTCGTTCTAGCCTTTACCGATCTTGAGTCAGCTTTAAAAAGAAATCTCGATAGACTTTATTATAAGCCTTCCCTCGGTATTTAACGGGGATAAAGAAGACGATGCTATTTTAGTTATAGTCGATAGACTAATTAAGTATTGCTTATTTTTATTAACGTTAACTACGTTAAAAACGTCGGAATTAGTAGATTTACTAATAAAGGAGGTATTAAATAAGTACGGGCCTTTAAGGGGAATTGTTTCCGATCGGGGTCTCGTCTTTATAAGTAGTTATTAAGATTTTACTTTTAGCTATAAATAAAGAAAAGATTGTCGACGGTATTTTATTTATAGACAAATAAGTAGATAAAGAAAGTAAATTAAGTACTTAAATAGTACTTACGTAGTTTTATATAAGATAACTAAGCTATATAGGCAGCTTTTTTCCCGACGGCATAGTTTACTATTAATAATACTTTTAATTTTTTTATTAACTTAACACTTAACGAAGTACTTATAAGCTATTTGCTTACTTTTACTATAGTCGCCGAGGACGGCTTTCGCATAAAAAAGGTACCGGCCGTTAGTTAACGAATTTAAAAGCTATAAGCCTTTAAAGAAGGAGTTAAAAAACGTTTATAATCCGTTTAAAAAAGCTAAAAGAAGTACTATAATAAAAAGTATAAAGTAATAAAGTTTTAAAGAAAAGATTAAGTTATATTATTTACTTAAAACTTTAAGCTAAAGGTATAACATAAAAAGCTAGCCTTTAAGTTTATCGGGCCTTTTATAATACTCGAACGTATAAGTAAATAAACGTATAGGCTAGCTTTTTTTAATTAATACGACCGGCTATATAATGTCTTTTTAGTCACCTTACTAAAATAATATTAAGCTCGTTAAAGAAAGGTAAAAGAATCTTTAAAGAATCTTTAAATATTAGACTTTAAAGACGATCTTAAATAATAGAAAGTAAAGAAGATTTACGGTAAGAAAACGGTAAAAAAAGAAGTCTTATACTTAATCTAATAGAAAGGATAGCTTTTAAAATATAATTAATAAGTAAACGAAAATAATATTTACGCGTTAAACTTATTAACGGACTACGAAGAGAAGGGTAGTAAAAAAATTAAACGTAGTAAAGCTTAAATTTTTTAAGCTAAAACCTAAGCTAGCTTTATATTAAAAACGTTTACCTCCTCTTCGTTTAGACGCGCCTCGGCGTACTCGTATACGGCTTATACGGTAGCTGTTACTTAAGCCTTTATAGCTACGAACTCGGAGTCTTCCGGCCGTAAACGTAGTAAATACGGGCGACTTAATAAGGCCGGGGCTAAAGCGGCCCGCGTAACCTCGACTATATTAGTATAAGCTACTTCTTTTTTTTATAATCCGTTATTAGTAAGTAAACAATTAACGAAGCTAAGGATATTACTTATTAAATTAGCCCGAGGCCTCGTTAAGCTATAGACGCGGCGGTAGCTATTTATAATTAAAGTTACGGCGCGGTAATACTTATAAAAGCGCTCGGCTAGACTATCGTTTAAAACGAGGTCGACGTAAATAACGGTAGCCGCCGTTACCGACTAAAAGACGTATAAATTATTAACTAAAAGGCCGGGGATTAAACGGTAATTGTTTTTTTTACGATAAGACCGGTAAAAGTACCGTATAAAGCTAACGGAGAACTCGTACTTAAGTAGTTTTAAGAATAGCTTTAATACCGTTAAGGTATAAAAATAACGAACGTAAAGCAACGTTTATAAAAGCTACGATAATAGTAACGTACTATAAATTATAAAAGATATTGTTATAGCCGGGCTAGTAACTAAAGTAAGCGTAAACGTATTAAAATCGCCGTCGGACTCCGACGATAAAAGGCTGCCGGTAATTACTATCGTCGTGCTTTTACTATTAAATAAAAAAGTAAAAGGCGGCGCGAAATTATCGTCGTTATAGTCGGCCTCGTTTTAAAATATAACGCTATTATCGTTATCACTACTAAAAGAAATCGAATCCTTTTCGTTAAACTCCGCCATTACTACGTTCTCTTTATTTAATCCTTCCTCTTTTATTTTCTCGTTACTATTATCGGCTACTCCCGACCGGGCTTCGAAGTTTATAAATATACCTTTAAAGTCAGCTTCCCTTAACGAATTAACGGGGTCTTTCTTTTTATTAGCCGGGGCTAAAGCTAGGCTATTAAGAGAGGCGATAAAGGTTTTAACCCCGTCGTCTTAATTAGCTATTTTAAAAGTAGTCGCTTCTTTTTTTAAAAGCTTAATCGTAAACGCTATCTTTTCCTTTAGGCGAGCGGACTCGCGAGTAACGAGTCGCGCTACGGCGCGTTTTTTTTTAAAATTAGGCTGTTTAGTTAGTTATTATAAGGAATTTAAGGGGATATTATTAAGGCTTATTATTATATTATTAAGGCTATAGATTATAGCATCGAAGATATTAATAATAATTAAAAAAAGAAAGGTAAGAAAGAATTTTAAGGCCGTAAACGTTAAAAACGACGACTTTTTTTTAGTTATATTAATTATCGAGGCAATCGGCGTAAATCTCGGCTAAACGTAAATTTATTTTACTTTTTTTTTTAGCTTACCTTTACGTTAATTTATTAGCTAATAGACATTACTTATACCTTATATAAAGTAAAGATTTACCGTAAAATCTACGGTATCTCCCTTATCTTATTAGTTTATATTTTCTTCTTTAAAAGGTTTTTATTTTTATTTAATTACTAAAGATTTACTTACAAAAGTTTACTTTAAACTTTACTCACTTTCTCTTACATCTTACCTTATAAAGCGTCGGGACGATACCCATTAAAAAAGGGATAGTTGTTATAATATAATAACTAAGCTAAGGGAGTCTTCGGTAAATCTACGAGGTTTACTTATAGTTAGACCAGCGTCGCGCCCCCTTAGCTAAATTAAGTCAGCCCCGGGGAACCCCCGGGGCTTACCGAGGGCTAGGGCAGCGTTAGCCGTAAGGCCAGCGCTAGATTACACTTTACGCTACGTAAGTAGATAGACAGATGACTAGTTACGTAGATGCTTTTAGTATACTACGGGGATCTTATAGACTTAAATATATATATTTGTCTAGCCGGCTATCCGAAAGGTAGAAGGCATAGATTAGACTTTATATACATCGAGACTTACCTTTAAGAATTAATCAGTAACTATCGACTATTGCTTTAGTGTATAATTTTTAATCAACCCTTATAAATACGTTTTATAAAGTCGTCGTTAAAATCTTTAAGCTTAATAACGATAACGGCTATACGAATTTTATTAAGTTTAAACTAAGACGGCCTATTAATACGTTAATACTAATAGGCTTCGAGTTTATAAACTTCGGCCTTATAAACGAAATACTCTTTAGATATAGCGCGTTTAGCCTTTTATTTTTTGTCTTTTTTGTCTTTTTTATATTTGCCGTTGTTGTTTTTATTAAAGTAGTTAGTAGTTAGTTTAGTCTCGGAGACTTTAGTGTTTAATATAGCGCCGGATACGAGGCCGTATTTAAATAAAAACTCGTAACGGAATCGGAGGTCGTTTACTACGTCGTTAAAAGATAGGTTAGTAGTACGTATCTTTTCGCGATTTACAAATAGAAAATTAAAAGGCTAGTTAAAAAGTATAACTTTAATTATATTCGTAAGATTTAAAAACTATTTTTTATAATTTTTTACTTTTGTTAAGTTTTTAGCTTTATAGTTACGTATTATTTAATTTTAAGTTTCGATTTAGTCGATATAGTCGGTAAGTATTTAAGATATTAACTTTATAATATTTTAATATTTCCGTTTAATATTTAGACGGAGTTTGTTTATAATTATTTAAAAAATGTCTTTAATGTGATTTAGCTATTTTATAAGATCGTCGGTTAAAAGTTTTTTAACTAAGGCGTTTAAAGCGTCGGATATATATTTAAGTATTTAAGCTTAAATAGCTTTTTTATTTTTTATTTAAACCTTAAAAGTTTTATAAACGCGTATATTAATATTTAAAGTAAAAGGATTAAGATATAAAGTACGGTTATTATTATCTTTAACGTAGTTTTATATATCGTTATTTATAACGGTATTTATTAAATCTATATACTATAAACCGTACTTTATAATAAATTATAAAGTAAAAGTAAGTATAATATCGGGTTCTTCCTACTAATTATTAAGCTAAGTACGGGTTAAACGGGTTCTTTTTACTAATTACTAAACTAAGTACCGTATTACCGAATAAAAAAGTAAAATAAAAAGTACGTAATTAACACTTATAAAAATATAAAGTAAACAAAGTTAATATTAATTAAAAGTCGTATTAAAAGTATTATCGGTATTATTAATCGTATTTTAAGTTATTATTATATAATATTATAAATAGTATAGCTATAAAGCCGGCGTTCAGTTGATTTTAAAAATTAAGAATTTTAGGTAAAGTTGATTATACTCATCGGTGAGATAAGACTCTTAATTAACGAAGTATAAAATGTGATTGATTGTAAGAGGGGCAAGTTCATGCCCCGTGATGCCAAGTAGCAACCTATTTAGCGCTATCTGGAACCTAAGCTAGACCCACCGGATGAGTCATGAGACCCATCCGCAGATCCAAAACTAGCAGCTGCTAAGACTAGCTAGCCGACTCCCGCCCTTGCGTCGATCTCAAGCCTTGAAGCAAGGGCTGTGTGTTTTCCAGCCAGTTTCCTAGCACCCTCACACGCGATGGTCTTTGGCTTGTCCTCTATTCTCTGCATCATTTTTTACTTGCTGCCTTTGACTTTTATTTCGACTTCCCCTCCCTTTACACTCCCTCTCCCCGCACACTTACGCTCATCTACTCGTATCCTCCCCGATTCCACCTATCCGTCAACTTCCCAACTCCCTCCACCTCTTATGACGCCTCCTTGCTTCACGTCACCGATCTCCATCTTTGCGTTCCTGACGCCATAAGGGCTTGGGCCCCTTTGAATAATATCAGCACGTTCTCTGATTTTCCCCTGCTTCTCAGCATGTACGACGTGTTCACGGCGCGTCGTTTTCGTCTTTGATGCGTCTATTATCGTCGTTCTTCCGTCTTTCTGCCTTTGTATTTCTGCCGTCCTCTTTGATTGCACGTCTCGAGTTGTCTTGCATCGGTGTCTGTCTCACTGGCCCCCTTATCCGAGCAGCTCCAGTCCAAGATTTTCCTTCTAGTATCGTATCAATCCCCAACAAATACCGTGCACGCGCATCTAATAAATACTGCTTGACAATATGACTGCATGAACCCGGAATCTTGATACGGGGTTTTCATCCATGTGCCTACTTGATATCCATTGCTCCTATTAAGGTACTTGAGATACTTGAGATACTTTACCCTTAGTTCTAGCCCTCCCATTGGCTGCCAAGTGAGACAGTGCCTTTATTCCTAGTAAATACAACGCAGAATAGCGAGATGGAGGAGGAGACTGAGACTGAGACAGCATCGCCTGCTCTTACTCGTAAGATACACGGAAACTTCAGTACTTGTGTTTGGCAGAGATATATTTACACGAGCCTGGGCCAGTCGATGCATGGCAGGACGGCAGCAATAGCAAGGAGCATGCAAAGAAAGTACAGAGCAGTATGTCTCATGCCACCCCGACGTTGACGGAGGCAATAATGCAGATGGTGGATGGAGGTGGATGGAGGCGTACAATAGAGAAAGAAGGCAACACGGCGCACTCAATCTCCGTGGTGTCGTTGCCAGAATCAATATCACAGTGATGACGGATCTATAGTGTGGTCTAGAGTCTATCTAGTCAAGGGTGGCTAGTGACCGTTGCTAGATAGGCCTGTAAATTTCAATATTGTTTCTTTTGCTTCATCTTCTTTTAAACAGTTAGCGATTTATTGCTCTGCTTTGCCGATCCCATCTTCCATCTTCTGCCTCATCGACTATGAGAAGAATCTGTGCTGTGCGCCTGTGCTCATCCTTTCCCCCTCCATCTATGACCTCTACCATAATAATCTGCCTCTCCTTGGCTGCCTCGAGTGTCTTACTTTTACTGCCTCTTGTCTCACTCCTACGCCCTCCTCGCCCTCTTCCCCAAGACAGTCTAGACAATAGTCCCTTGCCTTCGTGTTCAGCTGCATGTCTTGTTATCTTTCCTTGCCCTTGATCGTCGTTTCGTGTTAATGACATGCTCACTTTTGTGAGTTCTAGGTATTTCTTAGCTGCACCACTATGATCATTGCGCATGCTCGGCACGAGTGCTTGACGCGATCTCTCCACCCTCACGTTTTTTTGTTTCTTTTCCCGTCGCGGTTTCGGTCTTGTCGAGCGTGTCGTCGTCTGTCTTTTGTGCATCTGTCTATCTGTCAATGTCTTGATGATCTCCTATTTCCTGCGTCTGATTCAGTCTCACTGGTCTCTGCCTTTTGTCTTTTGTCTTTTCATACTATGGTCCAAACAGCTACGCCCCGTGCCCTTCTCGCCCAGGCCAAGACCAAGGGCGAGCGATGCAGGGAGAGCTCGTTTGCAGGTGTTCAAGTAGAAAGGTGCAATAATTGTACGTTGGAGCGGCATGTGCATGACTGTGCACCATGCACCATGCACATACCACGTATTTTCACCTGCATTATATGCATGGGTTGACCTGCAAAGCAGGCCGTGCTTCCTGCGTGCCGATCATGCTCAGATCTCAGCACTTCCTCTCATATCTTTTTTCCAGTCTCATAATAGGCCACAAGCCAGTGCTGATTATGGCGTCTCCGATTCCGAGATATGCGGATAACAGCTAGTCGCGACAGGCAATTATATGTATAAGGCGAGAGCATTCCAGTTGCCACTGACAGCACACCCTCTTGTCGTGGTCTTCTTTCTCCCGTCCGCTCAATCCGGCAGTATTTCTTCTTATTTTACTCGTTCTTTTGCTCAGCACTGCCCGCTACTCAACCGCAACCACTGCGAGTTCACGGACAACGGATACCAGTGGATCTCCCGAGGGCAGAGGCTCTAGTTTAGCTGCAGTCGTAGGTGCAGGTCTGTGCAGTAGTCGTAGCTTAGTGGTGTAAATATAGTCGATGGAGCTGCTTTGTAGGCATGTGGGGCATATGCTACTATATACACTATAGTTTTGATTAAATGTACAGACAAATTAATCAAACAAACGGTGCAAATAGCGTCTTCTTGTCTTTTTGACCTGTCCATTTTCTTTTCGTTTCTCTATTTATTGCCTGCTTTCTTTTGATCCGCCGGTATGTCTGGCTACTCTGTATGCATGTCTGGTTTCTCGGCCCTCGTTCCTCTCTGCCCATGCTCTGCAGTCTGCTCGTCTTTTCTCGCCCCCAGTCTTTGTGTGTTTGTTTCTCTGTGCCTGTATGTCCCTACCCCCTACTCCCACTCTCTACTTCAAACTACAACGGCATGGATAGAAGACAACAGACGAGACGGCTTCAGTGGCATGTCCAATCTATTCGCCATCTACTCACGTAACACTGCATTAATGTTTTCGCTCTGCTCTGCTTTGACCCTCGCCCGTGTTGAGTCTTCTCGTCTTGTCTCTTCCTCCAGTCCTCAAGTCGGAATCTTTTCTATAATTCCATCTTTCTCTTTTCATCTTTGCCTGTTTGCACCTGGCTCCCTTGCATGCACGGCATCGAGGATCTCTCCACAGACTAACAGCAACTGTGAGCACTAACAACGTATGCCGTAGTAGTTTTCTTATCTCCCCCTCTACCTCTCCCTCTACCTCTCCCTCTACCTCTCCCTCCCTCTACCTACCTCTACCTACCTCCCTACCTCTACTGTATCACCCGTTCGTCTAATCCTGTCGTATCACTCTGTACACTCTGTACGCTGCTCCCAGACTCAACGCTCGCTTCGTTTCTCCTTTTCATGTTTTACATCAACACCACATCGCCTATTGAAATTGCCACTGTCTTGCTTATCCAGATTGACTCTCATTTAATTATCTTTATTTTTTATTCTTTTATCCTGCAACAGTATATTTCTTGCGCCTTTGTGACTTGTAATACCTCACGTACCGTGCTTGTATGCTTGCTTCTTCCTGTCGTGTCGTGTATGTATCTCAGTCCAGTCTAAGCTATTCCCTTATTCCACCCCTTCCTCGGCGTGCTCCCTCTTCGATCGACTGTTTACTTTTCTTTTTATAACGTTTATTTGCATTTGCATTTTTCATTCATTTTTTTAGTTTATCTTTATGAGTTTATCTCTTACTTTCCTTTATTCTCATTGCTCGTCTTCACCGTTGTGTCTCGTTTCTGTCTCTCATTACTTGATTCATTCATATTACTCTCGTCCCCTCCTGTTTCTGTCTCTTCTTGATTCTTCTGTCCCTTCTTTTATTCTTCCAACTTCTGCAAGTGTTCCACGGCCTACGTCTACGACATCTCCAACTACACGTACGCTCAACACAGCTTCACAAGCAACACATCTTGTGGAATGGAGATGCAGTGTTGCAACGTGTAACTGTCACAAACAAAGACAGCTCTTCGTCTCATCCATCTCGTCTCTCATCTCAGTCTCATCTCATTCACCTCGTCACTGCCTAACCACAACCCACAACCCACAAACTCAAGACAATGAGCACAGCAGCAAACACAATGGACAAAATGGACACAGAGTGCAACTTCCCCGAGCTGCTGGCTATGGACCTGGAAACGGCCGAGTCCGTCTTTTCCTCTAAGCGAATGACTGCTGGCCCTCCTCGTCTGTCTACCATGCCTACTTCCAACCACTCTTCTTCAAGCGGCAACGGCATGGGCGTCATTTTCGAGTCCAAGACCATCCAGCACTTGGTCGAGGCCAACATTCTCAGCACCGAGGATGCCCTCACCTTTACTTCTGCTCGCAACTTTCTGTCCTCTGACGCCTTTGCACAACTCCAATCACACGCCGACGCCCTTACCCGTCTGACTGCCAATCCCGCCCTCGGCAGCATCACCACACAACACACAACACAAAAGGAGTGGGACTCGGATAGCAATAGCATCGACAGCTTTGAGCTGCCCAGCATCAGTCTCTCACGGCCGGCTGCATCCCAGAGTCACAGCAACCAAACCCACAAGGAGTCCCCCTCACACTACCGCGGCACACAAGACGAGTGCCCGCCCACCTCCACCTCCGCAGCCAACCGCGACAGCTACGGAAGCTTCTACGACAGCTACTACAACGATCCCCACCAGGACGACGACGACGACGACGACCACGACAACTGCGATTCTGAGAGTGTCTCGTCTTACGGCGTGCCTGTCCCTGCTGCCCGTGACCGCCAGCAGTCTGTTGTGACTGCCGCGACCTCGGTCTCCTCAGGCTGCCGCCACTCTACCCAGTCTACCCAGTCGCGCGCCGTCTCCACCGCATCCGTCATGGCACCGCCGTCTCCCATCACCGCAGAGCACGCCAAGAGCGAGCCTCTTGAGCGCCACGTCGAGTTTGATCTCAAGCAGAGCAGCAAAGAGACCGAGCAGGCGCCGCCCAGTCCCAAGGCATCCCCCATTCCTGCCAACATTAACAAGTCCAGCTGGATGAGCTTTGATGACGGCGACGACGATGAGGACGAGGAGCCCTTCACGTCTGTCTTCACAGCCAAATCGGCCGCCGCCTCTGCCCTGCCGCCACGACCCAAGACGTCGAGTGGCTCAGAAGCGCGGAGGCAGGTGCCCGACTTTGGTGAGATGGCACAGTGGACGTTCAACAAGAGACGCATGTCTCAAGCGGCCATGGCCCATGATGCTGCCACACCCGAGCGCCCTAGCACTGCATCCGCGTCTATTACACCCCCTTCTGTCTCCATCTCTGTGCCGCGCAGACGCTCCTCCCTCGGCCACCAGTCGCGCCCTACACTCCAGTTCCAGGACGAGCCGCGCCAGCTCAGACACTTTCACACCTTTGGCGACGAGTCTGCTCCTACATATGCTCCCGGGCCCGCTCCTGCTCCTGCTCCTGCTCATCCTGTTGAGGACGACGACGAGCCCATCATTCTCCAGCGCACTGTCTACAGAAAGCCCGTACCGGAGCCGAGCATGCGCGCGTCCAAGAAGCCGCGCCACCGCGAGGCCCTGTCCGTCTCCAACAACAACAGCCAGGCACGGCCCAGTACCGCACACAAGTCCCAGAAGACCTTTGGCGAGCCTCTTCTCAGCCAGTTCAGCAGCTATGGGAACGAGAGCAACCATGAGAATGCCCATCCCGCGGATGTTGCCGACGTGGACGACATGGACGAGAACGACACTAACCTTTTTGGCGACTTTGCCGGCGCATATAACTATGACGAGGGCCAGGACAAGATCATGATGGCCACTGCCATGCCATTCTCGCGCCAAAACACCCTGTCTCTGCGGTCTCTGCCGTCGCGTAGCTCCCTCATCTCCTTCCACGATAACTCCCACAACTCCTCCTTTCCCGAGCTCTGCCCCATGCCGCGCCACCACACCCTCGCTCTCCACCACCCGGAGGAGACCTCGGCCAACCTGCAGTCCTGGATCGAGCATGCCTCGCGCAGTCAGCTCGAGCTCAACCAGCAGTACCAGCGGGGCGCCTTTTACGAGGAGGCCGAGGCCGAGGAGGTGCATCAGGAGACGATTGTTGCCGATGCTGAGCCCGCGGCCCAAGCTGCCGTCGCCACCGCTCTCCAGCCTGCGCAAACAGCCGCTCTGTCCTTGTCCGCCCTCTTCCACCAGCCCGGCCTTGTCGGCATCCCCCTGCCCCGCGAGGTCGTCGATACCCTGCGCGTGTCTGTCTCGTGCTTCCCCGAGACCATGCTCAGCCTCTCCAGCTTCTCTGTCCAGACAATCCGCACCTACTCGCGCAAGGTCCGCCGTCGCAGCCAGTCTGATGCCGACAGCGCCCACCGCCTCATCATGTCCACCCCCTTTGTGCCCCCTCTTCACATGCCTCCCTCGCCCACCGACACTTGTGCCGGCTCGCTTGACCTTGCCACGGGTGTCTCGCGTGCCAACAACCGCTCTTCCACATCCACCACCTCCACCTCCAACTCGCAGGCGACAGGCCGCAGCAGCTTCTGGAAGAAACTGCCCAAGAGACTGTCGCAGTCGCGCGCGTCATCGGGCATCAGCCTGTTCAACTCGCGGTCCAGCCGCGATGTCGACAGCAGCAGCAACGGCACCTCGACTGACAAGCACCCCCACATGTCTGCCAGTGGCCGCCGTGGCAGCCGCATCGACTCTCTCTTCTCTACCTCGCCGTCCGTGTCCTCGCCTGCCTCGGCTCGCGGCGACGACCACATCAGGAACAGCGGCCTGCTCCTGCCGCTGCACCGCACGTTCCCGGACGCCTCGGACAACCTGTGCGAGTCTCTGTACGCGCACATTATTGCCTTCAACTACATCAGCCTGCTGTGCCCTCCCCCCGAGAAGCGCCAGACCATCCACATCTACGTCGACTCCAACGTGCCCCTGCCCGAGTCGGCGGATATCCTGTCCACGGGTGACGCCATGTCCGTCGGCCGCCTCACACCCATGCCCATGTCCCGTCTGGAGGACAGCATCATGGAGTCGCCGCCTTCCTCGCCGCCCCCCTCGCGTGGTGGTCTTGCCCACGGCGACGACGCCAACAATGGCGTGTACAACCTCAAGCCCAAGGCTGTCATGCTTTTGGGTCTGCTTGATATCTTTGAGCCCGAGAACGCCAAGAACAACAATAAGGGTGACCTGTCAACCCTGTCGTCATCGCCGGCCTTGTCTGCCTCGGTACGCCTTGATGGCAACAGCAACGGCAGCGGCCACAGAAATAGCCTCTCGCGCCGCTACAACTCTCTGCGCCGCCTCCGCCTCAACAACCTGTCTTCGCTGTCTGGCTCCACGTACAAGCCGGCCGCGCTGAAGAAGGGCAACCCCTCTTCCTACGACAAGCAGGAAGAGGACAATGGCGACGACTCGGACACTGACAGCGTTGCCAAGATCAAGGACAGCATCGCGACGGCCAAGAAGACCATTGCCGTACCTGCTGCCCTCATCGATGCTCCTACTCCCTCAGCCATGGCCGATGCTGCCGATGCTGCCGCCGCCGCTGCTGCTGCTACTGCTGCTGCCGCCTCCACTGCTGCAGAGACCAAGACCGAGACAACTTTCCCTACCCCTGCTGTCTCGCAGGCCACTGCTGCCTCTGCGGCTACTGATGCCTCGATGCGTGACCTTCATGCCGGTCTGTACAAGTGCATCACCCAGCTCGTGGCCACCATGAAGATTGCCAACGGCCAGCTCAACACGGACACCGATGTCGCCCGCGATATTGATCCCCTGTTTCTGCGTACGCTGTGTGAGCTTGTACGCTCGCAAGAGGAGCAGCGTTGAGCTCTGTATTATTATTTTTCTTCTTCTTTTCTTAGAGTCTTTCATTCTACTTTTCTTTGTCTGTATGATCCATGATTTCCTGTTCTCTTTCCTTTTCCTCCTGCTTTCTTGTTATATGTTTTACGATTGATGGTCAATAGCCATCGTCTGTTTATTGCTTTTGATTTTGCTTTTGCTTTTATTTTCGCCTTTTTTTTTTAACTCTCGCTTTTGTTTCTCTTGCTTTGGGTTTTGGGTGGGATATTTGGGAAAACTGATGACGGGATGTTGATGGTATACCACTGGGATTTTATCGTTATGCTTCGTTAAATTGATACTTTAAAGAAACCTTTTATCTGTGCCATAATGTGACTTCTCGATTTCAAAGACATTGAACTGCGAACGAAAAGTAGAATTCAACAAAATAAAAGATAAACAAAACGAAAGAAAATGAGTCCCAATTCAGTGAAAACGTGTGTTAGTCATCACGTGATACTTTAGTATAGGTCACGTGCTGATAGGTACAGAAAAATTGGCAAATCAGACCCCACGCAAAACCCGTCAGCAGCTTCTATGTGCACAGCTTCGTCCCCTCATGCTCACGCCGACAACGGTTCACGATTTCTCGAACCTTGAGCCCACCAACCGGCATGGCCAACATTGAATAAGGACAAGCTTCCTGTCGAATATCCCTGCGATATACATTCTCTTTCAGACTACGAAAACCCGGTCTGAAGAGTCAAGCTCCTGGCGACTCCTCCCTTCCTCGACACCTCGAGACCTCGGCCTCACACACACATATAACCACACACAATGAGGCCACGACCAGACGCGCTGCGACTCCGGTCGCAGCGTTTGCTGGCTGCCTCTGCAGTAAACACGGCCGAGCGTCAAATTGTCCTGTCCACACTGCGGCCAACTTCTCTCGTCTCAACACCACAATCCTCTGTCCTCAACGACGGCTCCATGAGCAGCTGGACCCGGAGTCCGCGGACACGGCCACAGGTACCCTTCCTCCTCGTGCCGTCGTCTTCACCTTCAACACCAACGTCAAATCGGTACTTTACAACAGAGCGCAAGCGCTGGTTTGGCTACGAGATGCTCGCGTTTGTCAAGTACACGCTATACTTTTGGACGGCCATTGCCTGCTTTATTCTCGGCCAATTTGTCATTCAGCAGGAGTGGATGGAGCGTTTGCACCCAACACCGTCAGAGTGGACGTTCATGTCGCGCTTCCGGCTGCGCAGCGCCCTCTCCGAAGCCCGGCTCTCCAGTGATGGCCAAGGCGACGGCAGCGAGGCCGACGGCGCTACGGCGTCTGCGGCCGACGATCAGTCATTTGTCGACGCCGAGACGGTCGTCGTCGACCATGTCAAGATTGTGCAGGTTCTGCTGGATCTGGTAAAACGCCTGGAAGACCCAGCCTGTGATGGTGGCCCTGGTCTCAAGCACGTGTTTGACACTGCCAGCGTCGACGGCCCACCTGCATTGACGGGCGAGTCGCAGGCCTTTGACATTCGCACACAGAGCGAGCCCTGGCGCCGCGGCTACTACGAGGCGCTCCTGAATGCAGCACTAACGTCTGAGCACGTTGACGGCTGGGTGGCCGACCGGACGCGCAACATGGTGTGCCCGCCTGAGATTGTCATTGGTCCCTCTAACCCCTACCCAAAGCCACTGCCGCCCGGCTCATCGGGCGCACCCCGCGAAGAAAACTGCTTTGTCTGCTTCCCAGCGCCCTCGGAGCTCTATCTCAAGCTGCTGCACACGCGCGGCCTGACACCGCGGCAGCAGATTACGGCAGCATTGGCGTTCGCCAACTACCTTGAGTACAAGAAGGACAACGATGCTGCCGCCTACGTCTACGGACAGGCTATACTTGTGGCCCGGGCGCCTCCAGCCGATGCTGGGGACGTGTATGGGAAGACCTTTTTCGAGTCAGCATCCTCGACAGGCAGTGACTCGGCGACGGAGGCTTCGACCTGGGTCAAGGACTGGATGGCCGCTCAGAACACAACTACGAGAAACACACCACCAATCTCGCAAAACCTCGTAAAGACCCTGACGGCGTTTGCCACATTCAAGGCCCGGTCGGGTGACGTGACTGGCGCCCTTCCTTTATTCATCGCTCTCCTCCAGGCGCGCCGTGCAATCCCTCCATCCTCGGCGCAGCCCTCCAAGGCTAAGTCGACCAAGCAGTCACGGGCCAAACCCGACGGCATCCTCGACCAGTTCCTGGCTCTTCTTGCTCCGCCAAAGTACCCACCACCCCCAGAGGATGGATACAGCCCGCCCCAACCAGGCGCTCGCTCCGTCTGCGAAGAGGCAGCTCTGCGTCTGCATATTGGCGAGATCCTGTATGCGTCCGCCCGCAAGGGTCCTGCTAGCAAGTCATCGTGGGCCCTCTTCTCGTCGGGCACGCAGCAGCACCATGCGCGCGAAGAGGGTATTGCATGGACACGCGAGGCTGTCGATATTGCCGAGGAGCAGCTGAGCCTGCTGCTGCGCAACAACGTCAGCAAGGAAAAGGAGACGCACAGCCAAGGCGGTATCTCAAGTGCGCTGAAGCAGCTCGCAAACCCCATCTCGTCGGAGGGCAAGGCCACGTGCCGCGACTGTCTTCTCACGGGTATTGACAACTGGGCTGTCATGGTGGCACAGCTGGCGCGCGACGAGCAAAACGAGGCTGCAGCCAAGGCACGCAACGCGGCAGCATCGGCTTCAGCGTCATCCGAGTCATCATGGTGGCCGAGCTGGCTGTCTCTCTGGGGCACCAGCAGCAGCCCAGTCGATACAAAGGCGCCATCGACCGCAGCAGCAAAGCTGGGTCGCTGGACTGCCGAAGAGCAGGTGATTGAGGAGCGTCGCCGGCGTGCACGTGATCTGCTCGAGGACTCGACGCCTTTCTCGCAGGGCATCATGACCATGTTCAAGGCATGATTGTGTATATGTACAATAGATAAAATAATAGATGATACCATGAAACTAAAGAATCTAAACCTATTATTTGATAAGTGAAAGTAGACCTGCAATGCATAAGTCAGTTAGACTTTGAGCACTTCGTGTTCTATTTTGCCCTTATAGATTCCAAACACTTTCCCGCTTCCATCAACAAATCACAATAGTGACACAACGGTCGATTGGTCTAGTTGGTTATGACGGCGCCTTAACACGGCGCAGGTCCACGGTTCGATCCCGTGATCGATCATTTTTGCTTTCATGTCTTTTTTTTTCGTTTTTATTGTTTTGCTTTTTGATATTAACCAAAATATATACATACAACATTTATTAACTTCATGTCTTCATGCTTCATGCAACCTAACTTTGCTAATTCTTATCAATTGGGTTTAATGAAACGGCTATAAGAAATTAGATAAAAAACAGATTTGGTGATAGAAGACAGCAAATCAATTGAAAATAATAATAATAACTAACTAACGATTCGCCGGGTTTTTCCTCGTATTCCCATTTTCTTGGACGAGGCAAATAGTTAAATAACAGTATGAAAGTCGACGAAACAGATAGCCATGTGAAATGTGATAGACCCGTGAGGCCCTACCGCAAACAATGTATGATAGTAATGAGTATTCCACCTTCAGATCCCAATGAGAATAATAAAACGAAATGTAAAGTCCTTCCAGGTAGTAGCTGACCAAATAATCCAATGACAAATTTAAATGTAAGCGGGGAGTGAATAGGAAAAGGTAAAAAGATGTAATAGAATGAAGATAGTAGAAGATAATAGAATAAAGAAAAGAAGAACAAAACAAAACGGGTAGTGAAACCGACAGATCCGCTCCATCCATATAATGATATAGCCATCCAGCCTATGCAATACCGATGCAATCCAAAGGAGGCAACCGCAATGATCCCAAGAACGAATAGAAACTGAACTGAAAGATATTCGCAAGACAAATAGAAGAAGAAGAGAATATAAGGGCATAATAGGAAATGAGGAAACGAATAAAAGAGCAAAAGAGCAAAAGAAAACCTGGGTGTGCGCTCGCAAGTCTCCCTCCCAAACCATATCCCACATGTACAGACGCTCCAGGGTATTTCAAGACATTTCCACGTTGGCAGACAAGCCATCATACCGTATGCGCCAACCAAATGAGTCCAGGTACAACTAATGAAAACGAAGAACGAAAGAAAAATACAATAAGAAGACAGATGGAGCAAGAAGATGAAGACACATGATAAGAAACGAGAATGGGAAGCAATGTGCAAGAAGCAATAGCAAAACACCATGATATGAGTTGCATAGCTCGCTTTGCCGGCTGAACAAATAAAGAATAAACAATCAAGAATCAATTAGTCCAAGTGAAAAGAAGAAAAAGAATCAGGCAAAGACAAAGGCGAGCGCGACCGGGGGAATCTGGAACAAAAGCAACAATAAGCACCAAATGTGCATATAAAAAAACAAAAAGATAGAGAGTTGTACAACAAACAAGCCGCATTGAGTCGATTGACGCCTTTAGTTGAAGGGCTGGTATGACATGTGCGACTGTCCGTTGTCTGACGGTCCAGTGAGGCTTGAAGTATCATTGTAGGCAGCTCTGCTGTTGGGGACACCGTTTTGAGCTCTGCCTGCGGCCGAGGCGTTGCTGCCGTTGGCGCTATTCAAGCTAGGGTTTCTCATAGGGGCAAACACACCGCCCCCAACACCGTTCATGCCGGCATTGGTGAGGCTGTTGGTGTTTGAACCATATGCAGGATTGTAGCCGGCGTTCCGGCTGAAGGCGGAACTGACACCATTGCCCTGGAAGGCATAGTTGCTGTTGGGGGTAGCGGTGCTGCGCATGACGCCATATAGGCTGCCGGTTGAGAACCCATCATCGTCCTCCTCGTACCCTTGGTAGCCTGGAGTAACTTGCACTCCGTATGGTGATTGTGTTGATTGCACCTGCTGTGCCTGCTGCACTTGCTGGGGCTGGTTCCAGGGTGACAGCTGTGCATATGCCGATGGTGGGATCTGGGCCCCAACATTGCTCACAAGACCATCGCTACGAAGCGGGAGCGTAGTAGCGTTCAGGCTAGGAGGAACAGGCAGGCCGGGAGGGGGTGGCGGAGCACCACCCAGAGCATTCGCACCAGGCACTTGGTTGTGACTGTACATGCTCTGGCTCATGCCGTGCATGACAGCCGACGCATTTGTTCTATTGTTGGGGTTGTGCTCCGAACGTACACCGAAAGGATTTTTAGAGTAGCTCAGGCGCATGCCACCACGGTGATTGCTGTTGGATAGTGGCCGACCGTAAAGCTCGTCGAGAGCCTTGGTAGCAGTGGTGACATCTTCAAACTCGACAAAGCACATTGTATTGTTGTTTCTGGTACGCAGGCTGAGCCGCTTGTATCCGCGCTGAGTTGAGAACAATGCCTTGAGTTCAGACTCTTTGGCATCCATAGGGATGTTGCCCACGTACAGCGTGTTACATGGTGGGTGCTGATCGCCCGGGTTGACATGTGGTACCATGTGGCGGCCATGGGGCTGGTGATGGTGAGGCCCGCGGCGCTGAGTGTGGAATGAAGCGTTTCCATTCATACCACCCGCACTCAGGGTGCCCATGTTATGTGTGGGATGAGCCGAGTGCGAAGGATGTGCCGAATACAACGCGGGGCTCTGGCCATATGAAGGGGTCGGGTAGCCCGAAGATCGGACTCCATTGCTGGGGTCGACGTTGGTGGTGTCCAAACGCAGCGAGGAGAAGTTGTGCATAGTGGGAACCTGGGGCATGGTTGAGCGGCGCTGGGTCGCAAGCTGGGGCCGGGATGCATCTGACATGGAACCAGTGACAGAGGGAGCGTTATCTAGGCTGGAGTTTTCATTGAGCGACAGTGAACCGAATGTCAAGTCAAGAGGGTCGTCATTCCCCGATCCACTGTTGATCAAGTCAAGGCTGGAAGTACGCACACCACGATCTGTTAAATGGTTTCCGATAGGAGGCGGACGCGAAAAGGCCTCATGCACGATACTGGAGGTAACAGGATGGCTACCGATCTGGAAGGTGCTGTTGGCGAATGGGCCAGCAGGCTGAGACAGAAGGCCGGCGCTTTGAATGGGACGAGAAATCGCCGTGTCGAGTGAAAGGACAGGCGATGTGAACGAGCCGGTGGTGGCTGGTGCAAACGGAGACTGGTCGGGCCCGAGAAACTCGGCAGACATCTTAGAATCAAAGGAAATGTTGCGCATGCCGTTCAGCTTGTCAATCGCCACGGCGGCGCAGTGCCTGGAATCATATTGGAGAAGGGCACCCATGTAGCCAGCGTCCTTGGAGACATCGGGGTCAATGGCCTCACTGTGGATGAGACCTTGGTTGCAGAATGTCGAAATGTGCGACAAAGCCTTTGTGTTATAGCCCAGAACCACACGACGGACAAGAACGGTTGTAAACTGCGGAGAGCCTCTGAGACCGTTGACGCCATTTGCACTTGCACCGCTCAGATCGCCGTTGGGGCCGAAGGGCATGGCCATGGGGCTGGGTGTGCCAACTGGTGGGGAGTTGGATGAGTGGCCATTGGAGAGACCATTTGAGAGGCCGTTGGAGGTGCCGTTAGAGATGCCATTTGGGATGTTGTTGAAGACACCATTTGCGTTGCCGACGGTCTGAGAAGCAAGCGCAGCGGCAGCAGAGGCGGCACTGGAGGCAGTGGATGAAGAGCGAGAGTTGGAATCGGGCGGTCCAATAGGCGCGGGATTTGTCCCGTAATTGACACTCGTCATATTGGCAAACTTCAAGGCAAAATATATTGTGGGATGTCGACAGTAACGAATATCGCGAGGATCGAGGATATATTTGGTGGTGTTATTTGCTGATCGGAAGAGGATCGCGAATTATCAGAGACGATGATAGAGAAGATTGCGCCGAGATGTGTCGATGAGATGATCGAGGTGAAGGGCTTGCGACACGAACTAGACTTGGTCTGGAGGGGAAGTGGCGATTACACGGGAGTGTGAGTGACTGTGCTGAGATTCGGCGCGTTGCGAAAGAGACAAGATTATGCCTTTTTCGATCTAATGATCTAATAATCTATTGATCTTATGATTTATCGATGCGTGGTCGGGCTGTTAACGAAGTCTTTAATTACTGTCGCAAATAAAGACAACCAGGGGAAAGATAGTAGAATTGGTGGAGAAGTTGTGGTGGCAATAAGCGATTTGGCGAGTCGCGATCAAGACAAGAAAGGGATAGGATGCGCGGTCGCAAAAGAATGGTGTTAGTCGCGATAAATGCGCGACGGCGGGATGCGATGCGGTTGGAAATACCGGGTGTCGAAATGACTTATGAAGCGAGACGAGTATACAGAGGAAAGGATTGCTTGACGATATTCGCAAGTGTGGAAAGCAGGATGACTGGCGATGCGAATGTTTTGAGGCGTCGCGATTGAGTTGAAATTCGGGGAGGGAGGGGAGGATGTAAGGTGAGCGTGAGCGAGTGGAAGAGGAAGGGGGGAGGTGGGAGAAGAAGAAAGAAGGGGTGGATATGGGTGTGGGAAGGGTCAAAGTGGATTTGAATGTTTCTGCTGGAGAAAGATGGGAGGGGGTGTGGTTGACTGGGATGGCTAGACGTTAGTTCTCTTTCCTTTTGATTATGGGAATTAAATTTGCATTTATTTTCGCGGTTTCTTTGTTTTCGCGCAGGATCAAAAGGGGGAAGGGGGGGTGTGGTTGGAGGGGGAGGGTTAGAAAGATACGTACAGGTATCGCGATAGAGTAATGGAGGGGAGTGAGAAGGGAGCGCGCCTCTAGAGCGTGATGCTTAGGAGTTGATTATTCGGATGGAATTTTATCAGCTAGGAAGAGATGGTGAAATGACGAAAAAAAAATTATAGAGCGGAAGGGTGTCTTTAAGGTGTAAAATGGCGAGGTAGGCAAAGGTGCACTTTTGGTCTATCAGCCTAGAAGAAAGAGAGGAAAGGCGGCGAAAGGAACCAGGAAATCGTAGAGGGAAAGAAGAAGAAAAGGATAAAGGCGCTATTATGCAACGCCCAACTAACTTTCTCTGAACTGCCTTTGCCTTTGAGCAAAAGTTCGCCGGCACGTTAGTAGGAATTGCGCATGTGCTTTTGGTGGGCGAATAAGGATCGCGCCGCAAGAGAGAGTTATTTGCAAGTGAGAACGGCTAGAGGCGGTGGCTAGAAATGGGCCCAAGGACCAGCGACAAACAGCAAGCAGCAAACAGAAGATACAGATACAAATACAGACACAGACGTCAAAAACAATGACGTCGCAAGGCTGCGTGAATGTGTGCGCTTGGCGTTAGATGCAGTCGTCTTGCGCTTCTCTACGACTCCGCAATGATCGTGGTCGTGCAAGATGTGCGAGGCGTCGTGGCGGCGGTAGAGGGGCCCAGTGGTCAAAGGTCCAGTGGTGCAGCGGTCCAGACGTCTGCGGCTCGTTAGTCGACGAAGGATGCGACAGGAATGCAATTTTGGAGCGAGATTTGGGGACAGAACAGAAAAGGGGGGGTACAAAGTCGCGACGAGCGCGAGACAACTGCCTGCAGGACTACTGCAATGAAGTGCAGGGTGTGGGCGTGGGTGTATGGAACTGATGTGGGTGTGTGCCGTGCGACAGTGCGACAGGTGCAACTGGGCGACTGGGCGAAGTGGTCTACTGGACTGGTCGAATTGCGACAGCCAACAGGCTGTAGGCTGCAGGCTGTAGGCTCTAGGCAGGGAGGGGCGCCGGGCGGCACTACTATGGAGACTAACGTAAAGAGGCAGAAGGCAGAGGAGAGGGTGGGTAGGAGTGGAATAAGACTGAGGGCCACGCTTGTGAAGCACTCGTAGCACGAGTTTAGTGCTGTAATATCTAGTATCTTACAAGCGAGTACTCCGTAGCTGCTCCGTCTCCGTATCTGATTGCGCTCTGCAGTGCATCGTGTTAGCGTGTGCTTGTATCTGTACTTTAAGACCTGGACGCGGAAAGTTGATCCGTTTGGCAGAGCATTTGTGGGTTGTGATTGGGCAAGAAGCCCATACTTTCCCTAGTGCCATCCGACCCACCGTCCAGGCCTTGCTGGTCCCCAGGAAGCACACCCGTTGAAAGGGACTCCACACTGTATCCCACGTCGTCAGATGGTTCTGTTCAGTGCGCAAGTCTATCCCAGTATCTCCCTTACAATAGATAGGTGTAGTGTCCACCTAGGAAAGAGGAAAAAGGACCCTACATGGATGGAGAAGAGCTGTTAGCCATGTGTTCTTATTTCTCAGATGTTTCCCATCGAGATGAATATGGAAATGACGGGTATCACGTCTGTGACATCGATGACAGTGGTGTGACAGTGATGACAGACAGACAGGCAGGCAGGCAGACAGGCAAGCAGGCAGGCAGACACAGACATGCTGTGAGACGTGAGCGATCCTTGTTCCTGGCTACTTGGCCATACCCATTCTTTCTTGTATCTTGACCTCTGAAAGTCGTCTACCGACAGTGATTGATGACTTGCAGTCAGCATCCGAGGCACGCAGACTTGCTAGAAGCCGTCTGGCACATCTCACTGTTTGCCAATCACAGCTGGACAGGAGTACCACTATTCAGGCCAGGCACACAGGGAGCCAGGGAGCCAGGGAGCCAGGGATGGTACTAATGCACAGTGCCCAAGACCCGAGACCTACCAAGACAGGACCCAGTGAGGAGCACGCAGGCCCAACTCGGGGATTTGGGGCGGGAGGATGGTCCGTGTGCACTAACTCTAACAATGAGGGTCAACGGCAAAAGATACTCGAAGATGTCGAATGTGATGTTAATGAGGGGATGGAAGAGGGGGAAAGGGAGAGGAGAAAGGAGAAAGGAGAAAGGAAAGTTCAAAAAAAAAAAGATGAGAGAAAGCGGGCGATGATTGCACTTGGAGGTAAATGACAGATAAAGAAAGAGCGATGCGTGTATTGCGTGCTCCTGCTGTTTGCTACTGTAATGCTGGATTGCCCTTTCCTTTTCCTTTGGAAATACTTAGTCATAGGATGTAATAGGGCAATACCGGGAAGGTGCGATGCACACCTCACCAAGCCACTTGCGGCCACACAGACACCATCAGTCTCCTTGATACTTGTTTCAAAGTACGCGATAAGCAAGCTGAGAAACTGTGATGCATTGCTATAGGGAGTAATGATGTGAAAAGGTAAAATGTGTAAATATGTAAATATGTAAATATGTAAATATGTAAATAATCAATAACAAAATAACAAAATAACACGGCTCGTATACGCTACCAGACCGGTGAATACGGAAAGTGCGACCAGGATGCACCTCGAAAATGACAAGATGGAATAAGGAAACTGACAGAACCAATTCGGGGTCTAGAGCAAAGAAGGAGCGACCGGTGAACATGTAATAAGTGCAGCGCGATCTCGATGAGCCAGATGACTAATCGCACAAAACGATGGTGATACTCGAGTCTGGAATAGACTGCAATCACACATCGGCCTCGATATCGCGATTCTCTACTCGTACTCTGCGTAATTACGGCCCCCAATGCCTATGCAGTTCACATCTTCAAGCCGTACCAAAGAGGCAACTAGCGTACCCATAACGGACAGGTGTCGGACGTCGGTGGAACTGTGCTCTGCAAGTATTGCTAGACTATCGGCTGCGATACTACTCCGTATCTGGCCAGAACAGCAGAGTACGGAGTATTGCACTGTCAATGTTTGATGTTTGACGTTTGTGTTTATAGTTGATTGTTTGGTGGTTTAATTGATAGTTTAATTGATAGTTTGTATTTACGTCTAGTAGTTCAAAGTGCCAAGGATGCGGGACAGACGCGGAGATTTGTCGAGGAGATGATGGGTTGATATGGAGGCGGACTTATCGATAAAGTCTGCTGGTGCGTTGACAGAGTTTCAAGGCAGTGGCATTCTACAATGGTAGTTCAATATTGTTGCGTGTAGATAGATTGGAGGACCTGACACAAGACACGCACATGCACAGCGTGGCCGATCCCACAATGGACGAGGCTGCAGCACAAGATGACGCCGTCAAAAATAGAGCTGACAAGACAGCAAAATAAAGGAAACAATGACCGTCGACTTGATTGCAAGACCAATAATAGACGGTCCAAGGTGGGCGTGCTCCGTCACTTTACGCGACCTCCACCCAAGCCCACACATCCTCTTTGGCTACCACATCACATCCAGGATGAGAAGTGCATTGTAAATCCAGTAAATCCAGGAATTCTAGTACGACATATTGAATTTGCAGATTTGGATGGATGAATATGCGCGGAGTGGCTGTGGCTGTGCCCTGTTTTATCCGTAAAAAACATTTGTAGCAAGATACTGCCGTGTAGTGCCAGCTTTCAGGCTCGTCGAGACGTGAGGCATTGATCAAGGAAGCGTCTATGGACGCTGTTACTATTAATAAATGCCATTCGCAATATCAGGACAGCTATGCATAGACTCTGATATTGGTGACATTGCCAGATGGAATGCCGGCCAAGATAAACAAGAATCAAACAATGTTATCTGCCGTCCAAGACCACCCCCTGTCGACGTTTGATGGCCACGGTCAAGCAAGGCAGTGGTCGGGTAAGAGGTGCCAGCGCTGCCCAAATCGGAATCGGCGGCCTCGATCTGCAGACCGAACTCTGGAGCTGTCCTCGACTTTTGGGACTGCCAGACCGCCAGATATCATATCTTTGCACGCAAGGCCGGCACGCTCTGCAGAAGCTGCCACACCCCGGGATGCCCTCCATCATATCCTTGAATTTATTGGCAAAAGTAGCCATGTAGATATACAAGCGCCTTGCAGCCATCTCACAGCTATACGGCTATCCTTCCCTATCCGGTGATATTGTCACGAGACAAAGAAAAGGACGAGGACAGATACCATCAGCCATGCTCCGCGATTGGCCAACGATGATGCATAGCGCCAACTTGTTTTGGAGCATTCACTTTGAAACGTACTGGCGTGAGAGGGTGTGCAAAGTTCTTGCTTGATTTGACAGAATACACGGATTATTCTCGAATCCAAGTGACGACGACTAAAACGACGAGACGGCGATCAAGCGACAACAGCCGGGCCAGACTTTGGCTGTTATCAGTTGACGACTTATCTGATGATAAGGCCAATAGGAGCCCAATAATGCAAACCAGCGTCAGCTCGCACAGGCCGCTTGCACATGTCGCCTTCACCTTCTCTTTGCCAGACCGGTGCATCTTGTGTGCCAGCCTGGCTTGACTGACCGGCTGCCTGGCGACTGTACCACCCATTGTAGTGTGTAGTGCAAGATGCCGCTGAGGTGAGGCAGTAAGAGGGAGTTGATATGCCATAGCTGCACATAGCAACTGCTCGGTATAGCAACAACACCAGAGTTGTAGTAATGCAGGGGTGCAGCCAGCAGCCAGCAGCCATGGGGAGGGCAGCAGTCCACTTGGCCTGCACCTCCTGCAGAAGCGGCGACGATCTGAATACTCCTCTTTTGCTGTTCCTCTCCTCCAAGGATTTTCACCCCTGGGGAAACTCGTTCTGGTTTTCTGATTTTCTTGGGCTCTGTTCTAGATTCTAGGCTCTAGACTCTAGACTCTAGACTCTACTCTGGACTCTCTACTCCATTGCTGCCCAACACATGGGTCGAAACATCTGCGTGTGGCCGTCCCGTGCTTCTGTGCCTCTGTGCGTCCCGCGTATCCGAGCAAGTGCCGCACCAATAGAAGCGGCAGACAGACAAGAGAAAATCCATAATCCAAGACCAAGCTATCGACTTATCACGTTATGTGCGCACATGGAGGTATCAAGTATGTAATGAACAGTTTTAATCAGAGAAGAACTTTTATCTCTAAAACGCCTCTATCAACACAGTATATCCAATTCCAGTATATTCCCATTTTGTTTTGATTTTTCATTCAGCACAGCGTCGCCATACTTAGATGTAGCCCTGGAGGACAGCAGCCTCGGCGTTGAGGATCGACGAACCAGCGGCACCAATGACGGTGTTGTGGCTCAGCGCAACATACTTGATGTCAAAGATGCCAGACTCGTCCTCGCGCACACGGCCGACAGACACGGCGTAGCCGCCAGACAGCTCGCGGTCCAGGCGCGGCTGCGGCCGGTCGGGCTCGTCCATCACCACAATGGCCGGGCTGGGCGCGCTGGGGCAGCCCAGAGCCTCGGCCTCGGTCTTGTACGACCGCAGGGCCTCGCGCACCTGCTCAGCCGACGGCGGCGGACGCTGCTGGAAGCGCAGCGACACGCAGGCAGTGTGGCCGTCGAGCACGGCGACACGGTTGCATGCGGCGGACACGCGCAGCTCGTCGCGCTCGGTGAAGCCGGTGGCATCGGCGTTGATGGAGCCCAGGATCTTGCGGGCCTCGGTCTCGAGCTTGTCCTCCTCGCCCGAGATAAAGGGCACGACGTTGTCGAGAATGTCCATGCTGGAGACGCCGGGGTAGCCAGCGCCGGAGACGGCCTGCATGGTGACGACGGAGACGGTGTCAATGGGGCCGAAAGCCTTGACCATGGCGGCAAAGGGGATGACGAGGCCGATGACGGCGCAGTTGCTGTTGCAGACGAGGAAGCCCTTGTCGACGGTGTTCTTGGAGGCAAGCACGGTAGGGTGGGACTTGCGCTGGTGGGGGATGAGCTTGAGGTGGTCGAGGTTAACGGTGGGCACGACGAGGGGAACGAGGGGGTCGCGGCGGTGGTTCTTTGCGTTGGAGAAGACGGGGATGTTGGCGGAGAAGAAGTCGGTTTCTGTACTGTTAGCGAGCGAACACGAGCGAGGGCCCAAGGCGTAGAGTGCATAGAGGCCTGGCAATGGCAAGCTCGCTGCCATGAGCTGCCTCGCGACAAAAGCCTATTTAGACTTACCAATCTGGCCGGCGACGTCCGAGTCGAGACCGCTAAATACAACGTCACAGTCGGCAAACTGCTCAGCCGTGCACTCGCGCACAACAAGGTCGCCAATCTGCTTGGTCATGGGCGTGGCCTGCTTCCAGCGCACAGCCTCGCGGTAGGGCTTGCCGGCCGAGCGCGCAGAGGCGCCGACGGCGTGCAGCACAAACGAGGGGTGGCCCTGGAGAAGCAGGATGAAGCGCTGGCCGACAGAGCCGGTGGCGCCGAGCACGCCGACCTTTTTCGTAGGAAAAGCCATTGTGTGTGTGTGGTGTTTGTGTGTAGAGAAGTATTGGCGATGGACGATGGACGATGGACGGTTGACAATTGGCAGCAAAGTCAACCGTTGAAGCAAGCAGAATGACTCAAGCAGTATCCGTGGCCCCACCAGTGTTAATCGAAAAAATTGCCCCGCAATCGGAGGTGGCCAGACCCTGGGCGTTGATTACATACGCAGGCTCATGTTGGGGCAAAACTGGATGAGGCTCAGAAGAAGACAAGAAAAGCAAAGAAAGCATCAACACAGATAATACTTGTATCAAGCGAGATCTTATAGATGACCAGTTTATTTCGACCAATTTTTTCAGTCACAACAGACAACAGGCATGACTTTAGGCAAGTAAAGACGTGGTGCATGTCGTTTGTTGGTGTTGGTATTTCTTCTTTGTATTATGTCAGCATTATCTTGAGGGCAACGATGCCTTCCTATTCCACTATGCTTTATTGCCTATTATTGCAACTGCCCAGTTGGGTAGTTTATATTACCTAATCATGCTTGCATCGTCGTTTATGCAAGCTCGTCTCTTGTGTCTTTTTGTTTTTCAAGTCGATGCTTGGTGCTGAGCTGGGCCTCGGTGTAACAAGTCAGCTGCTTAGGCCAGAGGTTAAGAGTAAAGAGCAGAGGCGGGCAATAGACGAAGACGGGATACGGGTGCACATACAACGCGCGTCTTTCTGATGAGTCGTGACAAGTGACAAGTGGCAAGTAACAAGGTATGTCCAGAGAAAGGGATTCTATGCTAGAAGGAGGAATGGACACAAAGAGACAAGTGATGACTGGCAACACGACCACAGCTGTGCACTGAAAATAACCTCAACGCTGTGGCCATGTTGTGCCCTGTCTTGGATGGTCCATGCAGCGTCCATGTTGGTGTATCTTACAGAGCTCAAGGTATTTAATGTCTTCTGTCCTATATCTATATCTGTATATATATATATATATATTTATATATCTCTATATCTACCGGCCAGCAATATAGCAGTCAATATATCGAATGCTCCCGCACCCGACGCTCGCCTATGTCCCGTCGTGGCCGTTATGTGAGAGCCGGTGAGCTGAAAATATGTGCAATACGATATTATTGTTAAATGTAGAAATAGTGAATTCAACGGCACGGTAGATACCAGTCAGATACCAGTGATACCAGTCAGATATCAAACGACGGCACACGTTGGACATCAAACAACAGACTTCTCAATGCGCAAGCTGAGATCCCAAAAAGGCAAGAACCTACTCGTTATTTAGGGAACCTAGCATGTCATACTCGTAGCCTAGCACCGTCACTGCCGTTCTTAGCTCTATCCAGCACGAGATGCGATTGGGTGCGCATCGTCAAGAAAACCAGGCCCAACAATTATTGAGATTGCGAGAAGTGTCTGCATGAGTAGAGTGCGAGAGTAGTTTTCGTGCATGAAGAGAACGTAGGGTAGTATTCGGCTGGTAATAAAGTATTAGACAAGTAATGTTGCGACTACGTTGGCAGAGTGGCAGATATAAAAAAGAAAAAAGAGAAGAAAGAAGAAAAAAGAAGAAAGAAAAAAGAAAAGAAAAGAAAAAGAAAAAAAAAAGAAAAAAAAACAGACAAAAGACAAAATACAAGATAAAAGAAGAAATGTTAAAAATCAAATGCCATCTTCAACTGCCTAAGACAGGACAACACATGGACCTTCAATTGTAACCTCGCTGTCTTACATTGTTCAGCGTTATATATTTCGTTTTTCCTTTTCTCTAATAGAACTTACTCTTTTATTTATATAAAAAACAGCTAATCAATACCCCCAGGTGAACATCACCAACACTAAACACAGATCTACACAAAAGTACGGCTCCTCTTCCCCTCACTCTCCTCTCGCCTCGGGTCTGTTCCGTCTCATTTGGTCTGCCAACAGTTTCTTTCCTCCTATTCATGTGAGAGATATCTGATAATCTCTTTTCTTCCTCGTCTGTCCGTTGAACCTCGACTATTCAATACCGGACTACCACCCGGCGGCGTCCTCCACCGCTACTTTGATAATGATATAAGACCTGCATCTTGCTATCAAACTGTCTATCATTGCTACCAATTCTACTTCCACCAACAGCCACCTCCCTGGTTTCTCGTTTGTTGATTCGTCGACGCATTGCCGAGACTGTTGACAGCTCATCGATCAACAGGCACAAAGACACTCAAACCCCGTCTGCAAGGACAGCCTATAACAGTCGAAGAACCGGATACAATGTCAAGAGAATAAGAGAGAAAGGGACATGAAGAAAAGAAATAAAGAAATAAAACGAAACACTACGCCCGTATTTCTTGCAGCTCGCGTCATTATTCAGCTGCTTCAGCTGCCTCAGCTGCAGACCAGCTCAACTACGCAGAGACTAGACACCCATCACTCGCCACTGTCTGTCTTTCACTCTTTCTTTTTATCTGGTCTCTTGTCTTGTGTAGATTCCCATCATTACCTACATTTACCTGCATCTACCAACAAATCTACACACACAATGTTTGACGAGGTCAACTCTATCTCGGCAATGGCCGGCCAGTCGGGCCCTGTCGACACTGCCGCGCCCTACAGCACAGACTCGCTGCGCGGCAAGACCATTGTCATTACCGGAGGCGCTTCGGGCTTCGGCGCCGCCTTTGCAGAGACGTGGGCCAAGGCCGGCGCCCAGATCATCTTTAGCGACATCAATGACAAGACGGGCCTCGAGGTTCTCGCGGCCATCAAGTCCGCCAGCGGCAGCGACAACCACCACTACTTCAGCTGCGACGTCACCAGCTGGGACAGCCAGGTCGACTTCTTTCGCAACGCCGTCGAGGTGTCTGCCACCGGCGGCATCGATGCCGTCGTGCCCAATGCTGGCATCGCCGAGACCCAGTCGCCCGTCCTGGGCGTCGGCTACGAGATTCCCGTGGCCGATAGCACGTACACCGGCACCGGCGTGCCAGACCCGCTCAAGCCCCAGCTCGCCGTCGTCGACGTCAACATTACCGGCGTGCTGTACACCGTCCACCTCGGCCTCTACTGGATGGCCCAGAACCCAAAGCCCAGGGACCACCACATCTTGCTGATCAGCTCCATTGCCGGTCTCGTGTCGCTGCCCGGCCAGGCCCTGTACACGGCATCCAAGCATGCTGTCACCGGCCTGTTCCGTGCTCTGCGCGGCACCGCCGGCACTGTCCACAACGGCCTGCGCGTCAACATGCTGTGCCCCTACTTTGTCGAGACAGGCATCCTGCCGGCCGCAGGCAAGGCACTGCTGGCGGGGGGTGGCAAGGGCCGCATCGAGGATGTCGTCGATGCGGGCACGCGGCTCATGTCCGACCACGCCATCAAGGGCCGCGCACTGGTCACCGGCCCGCCGATGCTCCTGGGCCAGAACGGCACCATTCGGGACGACCCTACGGCAGCCGATCTTGTCAAGGAGGATGTCGAGGTGGTTGGCGTGCCCGAGAGAAGCGCGTCGGGCGCGCCCATCGGCTCGTACCCGCGCGGTCAGGCTGTCTGGGAGTGCTATGCCAACGACCTGGAAAGCAGCGAGCTGTTTGTCTGGCGCTTTGTCAAGCTGCTCAATGTGCTGACCATCTACCGCGGCTGGCGCGGCGTCTTTGGTGATGTCTTGTCCATCTTCCAGACCAAGCCAGCCGTCAAAAGAAAGGCAGCATAATGTGGACTGTATCCTTTATTTGTCTTTTATTTGTAATATTTTTGTTCATGCTCTCTTTCTCTTGTCTGTCATGATTACCGAGTTTCTTGGGTACTGTAAGCTGTCTGGCATGTCTTCTGGTTTCTGTTCAGTTCGAAATAGCTTTTGTTTAGGAATTGGAATTGATGATCTCTATAGTTGAGCCGAGTTAATACATTGCCGTCCTGTGCATATGGAACCACCATAGTGACCATCTCCCGTCTTGCATCGAGTCATCTTGCTGGAATCCAACATTGTGCTTCTATCAATACTACAAACAGAACCAGCAATCGCCAAAACGAAAACGACTCTTCTAGTCTCATTACCATATTTCACCCTCGACTTGCACTCTGACTTGCCTCCGTCTGCTGACTGCTGTCGTGTTTTTCTATTTTGATCCTCCAAGAACAGCTTTAGTCTTCACGATCTGCCGTTGAATCCTGGTATCGTTATAATACAGCAAACCCGTTAAACACGACTCCACGTCTCGTTATCAACTCGACTTGTCATAATGAATTTACCAATGATCTCGTGCGCATAGTGGCTGCATTTCCTATTGAGGTAGTACAACGACCAATGTAGCCCGGCTCAGCCAGCTCACCAGACTGCACCGCCTCTCCCCACGATGCCGCCGGCGACTGTGGCCTACAGATGTGGTAGGTTTGCATAAAGAGAAAAGTGTGCGTAAAGTACTGAACCTGTCATTACCAAAGCAACTCGTCACCTGATACCAACAATGACGATGACCACAACTGCTGTATAAACGGAGGAGCAATAGACGCAAAAAAAACCTCTCCCGTCTTCTCTCTTCCCATGTATTGATATACATCATACCGCCGCATATAACGGCCATAACGACAAGCGTGCCGGGCCCATTGCGTGACGAGATTTTGGAGAGATGAGGCCGCCTGCATCATTCCGTTCTCCGTGTCCAAGGATTGATGCTGTGCGGTCCTCTGGTTGCTGTGTTCCCTTGAGGCCGTCTAGGGTCCTGATGTAATGAGTGTATGGCGAAGGAAGGGCTTGCGATAAACGCCAGTGTCTGTGACGGCAACAAATGTGGGCGCATGATACGGTGGCGCATTGTGCGGGCGAACGTTTGATCGAAACCAATCGAAACCGATCGAAACCGATCAGATGTTTGTCATCTAGGCGGACGGCCCCAAAGACCTGCCATCGTCCTCGATATTCAGTGGCACATGATGCGCATGGCGGCTATGTCTGGCGCTGTCAACGTGTTTGACGACTTTGGCGACTACGAGAACAAGGAACCGATGATGTACATGATGAAAAGCCATGTCCGTGGCATCGGGGTTGCCTTGGGAGAAAGACCAAGCTGTTCTGGACGAATATATGCGTGGCTACCCAAACGACTTTGAGCCCGTCAATTCGGCTAGAAGCTTGGAGAGTGTGTCGCCATTGCCACAGCCGAAATATGCATGAGCTCTTCACGTTTTCCCCTTATTGGAAACTAGCACGAACTGAACTTGAGCAAATAAAAAGGCCATTCGGGATCGAACCCCCCCCCCCCCCCCTTGTGCTGCGTGAGAACCTGGATGGAAGATTAAGAGTGAGGCCAAGAACACCAAGAAAACTAAGCCCGCTTCCACATCGCCAAGATGTCGGTAAAGGCGCGATATGCAAATGTGTGCTGATGGAAACAGCGACTTGGCATTTCCAGGCACAGCTCAAAAACGGAAAAGAATATACCAGGCGAATAAGCATCATGGCAGCAATAGAGTTCTCTTGAAAGGATTGGCAACAAGGGTGCTGCGGAGAAACAATTCACAAGGCCACCCGCCGCCCGTCTAGGCTGTTTCGTAAATCCTATAAATATAAGAGGGCGTTTTTCCACCCTCGTGCCCGAGGTGTCGTGCTTTCCGTCGTTCAGCTTCACTCGTTTTCATTGCTGCCGCTCTCTTCTCATCACTGCCCTTGGACACAATACCGATAGAGTCCTTCTACTCACCTCACCCTCAGCAACCACAATGAAGTTCACGCAGACCGCCAGCCTCATTCTCGGCCTCGGTCTCGGCCTTGCCCGCGCTCAGGAAGCAGGTCCCTCTCCAACCCAGTCGTATGGCTGCGAGGCACACGACGATCACTGGTGAGTACAGCGATTTAGTTTCCCGTGCCTACATAGGCAGAAAAGCTGCATGAGCCGCGAACTAACGTGCATCTACGTACAAAGGCACTGCGACGGCGCTTACTCTACCTCGGGAGCTTCTGCTGCTGCTACCTCGGCCGCCTCCGTCAGCGTTGCGCCATCTCCTACTGCGTCTGTGGGCTGCGAGGTCCACGGCGACCACTGGCACTGCGACGGTCCCGCGTCTGGCTCTGCCACCGTGACAGCGGCTGCTTCAGAGTCTAGCCATGCTGATCACGATCACGACGATCACGACGACCACGACGATCACGACGACCATGACGACCATGACGACCACGAGGAGACAACTGACGCTGCCGGTACTGGAAGCCGCGGTCCCTCTCCGACGGCATCTGTCGGCTGCGAGGCTCACGGCGACCACTGGCACTGTGACGGCCCTGCTGTCACTTCGGCTGCGACCACTTCCACCTCTACTGCCAACACCCTCATCACCACTACTGCTTCGGCCGCCTCTGCCGCCTCTGCCACCTCTGCCGCCGGTGACTCTACTGTAGCAGGCACCTCTACCGAATCGGCCCCCGCTGCCACTTCGGCCGTTGCCGAGGCCAGTGCCAATGCTCTCAAGGCTGGCTCTTTCTCGCTCATCTGCCTCATTGTTGCAGCCTTTGGTCTGTAAGAGGTGTCGGACCATGATTTAAAACTTTCTGTTGCTGCATCCACTTTCGGCCAGCCTCCCGAGATTCAGACCAGCGGTCGTCTATAAAGTCATGTCGCTCTGTTCGCGAACTTTTTTTCATCCCTATTCACAAGATTACATGAACTGTATATTTAAATAACATGTACAATACAAACTAAAGTAACTATTTCATTCGTATTTCAAACGTATTCTCAAAAGCAGGAGTTGATCCGTTAATCCGTCATACTTTCGACCAACTATACCGCACTCTGGACATTTGCGATCCGAATTACATAACCACATTTGTCCTGCACTGCAAATGCATTAAACTATCCTCTCTATATTAAAAAAACATTATCAGTCATGTAGTAGTAGTATCAAATCCAAGCTCTTATCCGCACATATAGGTCCTTGGCATTGGCCATCCAGGTTCTCTCAGCTCCTCTTTTTTCACCGAATATATAAAGACTACGGAATACCAAGAAATCCAAGATGGATCCCTCGATCGTTTACCAAGACTTTTATGACAAGACTTGCGTCTCGCGCACGTCGCCATGGCTGCACATGGGTGCGCATGGCTGGTGCTGATTTCTTGCTCTCACCCATTCGCCCACATGTCGGACAGGGCCGAGAGAGGACATTTATGGCCGTGTGAACCTTGAGAACTTTGTCTAAATCTTTGTCTAAAAAGCTTGGAAACTGGTCAAAACATATAACAGATTGTGGAACGTTGGTCGAATCTGCGCGTGGGATACGAATTTCTTACATCCGTTCGAGCATCGATTACAGACGAAAATAAAAAAGGGAACGAAGAATAAAACCGGATACAGCCCATTATTGCAGCATCTGCAAGACTATAAACAGGCTTTTTTTCGACAAAATCGCAACGTCGGCTCATACGGCTCAGTCTTTTTATTTTGTAAAGCATTTGCCGCCCTCTTTTGCCTGG
The DNA here is from genome assembly GCA_029299165.1 of Ophiostoma himal-ulmi. Taxonomy (NCBI): domain Eukaryota; kingdom Fungi; phylum Ascomycota; class Sordariomycetes; order Ophiostomatales; family Ophiostomataceae; genus Ophiostoma; species Ophiostoma himal-ulmi. The sequence continues at coordinate 868,950 of JANSME010000003.1, read as the reverse complement.
ACGCTGCCGACTCCGTTGCCCGCCTACAATCGTCAGCTGAATCATCTTTGATATCTCGTTGAGAATGTCTCGCTTTCAGACACCCGTCCTCCTTGCCGGAGTTCTTTCGGGTCTTTTCACCGGCACAAACGCACAGACGGCGACCGCCACACCGACCACCACCGCCGCCGCCGCTCCGGAGATCACTGCCATCTCCGAGTGTCATTTTCATGATGCAACCCAGTAAGACAGCCAAGCCGTCTGGTTATCTTGATGTTCCTCATTGCTTACTTCAACTCTAGATACTGCATGGTCGGCACTACAGAATACGTCGTGCTAAAAACCTTTTCTGCGACGACTGGCGTTCCCGAGTCCTACATCGACTGTCACGCTCATGGAGACGACACGTGAGTAAATCAGAGCACACGCGTTATGGCATATTTCTAATTTATCGTATAAAGCTACTGCATGGAGCCTACAGGCAGCAATGAAGTTCAGATCACATTGGAAGGCGCTGCTGAGACCACAGCCGCGACCACGGCTGCACCTACATCAACACATGCCTCCCACGCAGCCGAGACCTTTGCGTCGTTGACAGACTGCCATATGCACGCATCAGACATGTAAGTTATTCTCCTAATAGCTGATAGCCTCTATACTGACATCCCTACAGCTACTGTATGGCGGGTGCGTCAGAGTATGTCGTCGTTGATCCCGAGGTTACGGCAACCCAGGATCTGCCAGCCCAGTATACAAGCTGCCACTCGCACGATGCCGAAACGTATGTACTCTGCCAATTGCAAAAAAACACCAGCATTCCCGGCTTGCCGATCTAACTCTTTCTCTCTAGATTCTGTCAAAACGAGCATGGCGACGACGTGCAGGTTCTCACTGAAGCCGCGGCAGAAGACGCTGCTGCGACTGAAGAGGAGACAACGTCTTCTTCTGGTGGGCAGAACTGCCACTTCCATGCCGGTGTCGAGTAAGTGCATGCCCATCTTGTCTCGAACATAATGGCACAGTCAGCTAACATGTGTCTTTGCAGGCACTGTGTGGGCGCGGGTGAAGAGGAGGGTGCCAGTGCTGCTTCGTGTGCACGTGTGGACCGCGATTACAAGATTGGCCTCCGCATCGGTTTGATCTTTGTCGTTTTGGCCACCAGTCTACTGGGTGTCTTCATACCCATCCTCGTCCAGGTCTTCCTCCCCAACAAGCTCAACCTCCCCCTCTGCATCCTCAAGCAGTTTGGTACCGGCATCATCATCTCAACCGCCTTTGTTCACGTAAGTCAATCATCCTATTACTTGAGCAAGTGCATCTGCTGACCCCCATCTCTAGCTGTACACCCACGCCAATCTCCTGTTCACCAATGAGTGCATTGGAGATCTCGGCTATGAAGGCACCACGTCTGCCGTTCTCATGGCCGGTATTTTCGTGTCGTTCCTTGTCGAATTTCTGGGTCAGAAATTCCTCCACTGGCACAACGCCAAGAAGGTCACTCGGTCTGAAGAGCATGCCGGTATCACCAAGACTACCTCGCAGGAGCTTCTCAACATTTACGTGATGGAGGCCGGCATCATTTTCCACTCTCTACGTAAGCAGTCTTGATCCCCCCTCCTCTTCCTCCTATATTCTACATCCTATATCTACAGTCCATCACTAACTAGCTAGTCATTGGTATCACCCTGGTTGTTGCTGGAGACAGCTACTTTATGACACTCTTCATCGTCATTGTCTTCCACCAGTTCTTCGAGGCCATCGCTCTCGGCAGCCGCATCGCCGTGCTCGGCACCGGGCAGCCTGTTGCTGGAGGCCTGGCAAGCCTGGGCCACCGCCACGTTCACGTGAACGAGAAGGCGTCTCCCGCGATCGCGCCCCCTCGCTCTCCTAATGATAGCGACACAGACGCAGCCGCCCCCGTTACTGTGACCCAGCCCATCTCCATTCTCAAGAAGAGCTTCCTGGCGGTCTGCTTTGCCATCACCACCCCCATTGGTATGGCCATTGGCATTGGTGTTTTGAACCAGTTCAATGGAAACGACAAGGCCACTGCCATCACGATTGCTACATTGGATGCTTTCTCCGGAGGTATTCTCGTTTGGGTCGGCGTCGTCGAGATGCTGGCTGGAGACTGGATGTTTGGCGGCGAGATGGCCGAGGCCGGCCCTGTCATGACGCTCACTGGTCTTGTTTCTTTGGTGGCGGGTATGATTCTTATGAGCTTCCTCGGAAAATGGGCATAGATATCATTCATGCCAGGGGGGAATGTCAAGATATAAGGACGTTGCAGGTGCATTCCAGTATAGTGCAGATAGTGTTTATCTAGCGAAATATAGCACATGTATGCTATTTAAACGTCCTCGACTTTGCGTCGCAAATAAGTAATTTCCGTCTCGTCTTGATGATATAGATATATCATATTATCTATACGATATAAACACATATAACTCGAACAAAAATATGATATCAATACGAACAAGAAATACACAGTTCTACGTGCGCATGTACAGCCACTCTGCATACGTAACACTGCTCACGACAGATAAGGTGCTGGGCATTGTGCTGTATTTACTGGAGGCGATGCGCTAAACATTACTGTTTCAGAGCGTGCTGAAGAGTGCTGTAGATCTTACAATGGGTCCATAAATAGCAAAGCGTTGCCCAATTAGAGGCCACTATTCTCAATACAGGCGTCTCACTTCCCTCATCGTAGCGCACTTCAACCCTTCAACTGCCCAAAAGCACTAAAAACAGGGAACGCCGCCGACGTGCCACATCTCTTTTCTCTTTATCGTCCCTTGCTCCTTCCTTCTACTTTCTTCGTCTTTCCCGTCTTCGTTTTTCCACATTACCAAATGAGTGACGACTGTCTGCGCCCTGTCGCCCCTTCCTGTTTTAGCTTTTGCTTCTGCCTGCCCGTCCCTCGTCCCTTCCTTTGTCGTAAAGTCGGGTCGCAGAGCGCATTGAATTTGACTAAGCAGTAGCCGTCTCGTGTTCATCCACAGAAATAAAACATTGGTTCGGCATCCGTTCACGATCGTCCCCCCTCTCTCGCAATCTTTCCTCTGCATTCGCGACACCTCGTCTCAGTACCACTACTCCCCGCCACTCTGCATCTTTACCCCCCAGCGTCAACGCTGTGCAACACTCTCAACAAAACAGTGCAGCCACTCTCACTATTTACCTTTTCTTGTCCTCGTCGTCGACCTCCTCATTATTGTCGTTCTTGTCATTCTTACCTCACTTTTCGATCAGGCCCAGCGTATCCAACCGTTTTGACTATCTGACGACTCTTGTCGCCCTGTCTCAAGCCGACGCTACACAAGCACAAGACTGTCTAAATCATAAGTGTCTGGCCTGTCTTGTTCGCGTGCTTTCTGCTCGCCCCTTCTCGCTTTCGGCTTACACTGCTCGCTCGCTCCTCGACCAGCTTGCTGTTGTGTACCCTACCCGCTTGGCGAACCACCCCCTTTCTAATCGGTTTCGAAAACGAGAATTCAGCCCAACTTTAAACGAGAAACCATCCCGACTTTAGACGAGAAATCATCCCAACTTCCAATCATCCAATCGACTCAATACGATAAACGTCTCAATTCCACAGCACCCAACTACCACTCCAGCACTCCACGACCACGACCACACACTTCCACGTATAATATCTACTTTTAATCACCTACACATATACACCCATGGCTTCGGACTACCCGAATGCCGCCTCGGCTGGCGACGATCGGAGGGGCAGCCTCTACAGCCAAATGTCACCCATCGGAACATCTGCACCAACCGGTCTGTTCGGTACAGACCCTGCAGACGGTGCCAGCGCGCCAGAAGCTGTTGGTGGTGGTGGTGGCGTGTCCACCGCGCTTGACGATGCTCCGACAGTGGCCAGCCCGGCACAAGGGACTGCCGCCCACGAGGTGCCAAGAGAAGTCAACGAAGTGCTGCAGTCAGAAATTGGCATTGTCACCATGCTCAACCGCCTCAAGCAGAGCATTGGAACCGCAAAGGTGTGTACAACTGAGCTTTTCTAGGCAGAGCTAGCAGAACAAATTGATGTATTAACAACCTAGGAATTCGGTCTTTTCCTCAAGAAGCGTGCCCAGCTGGAGGAGGACTACTCAGCCGGCATGCGCAAGCTGGCTCGGTCGACGCAGGACAACATTTCGCGCAACGACCCCTCCCAGGGTAGCAGTACATTTGGATCGGCATTTGGCGAGATGATGGATATCCACAACCGCATGGCAGACAATGGCTACCAGTTCTCCATGTCCTTGCACCAGATGCACGAGGACCTGTTGGAGCTGGCGTCTATTGCCGAGAAGAATCGCAAGGGCTGGAAGCAGACCGGCCTGGCCGCAGAACAGCGCGTGGCCGACCTCGAGACGGCGACGCGCAAGTCCAAGGCCAAGTACGAGTCGCTCGCCGAAGAGTATGACCGCGCACGCACAGGTGATATGACGCGCCGCGGTGGTTTCGGTTTCAAGGGTCCCAAGTCGGCCGCCCAGCAGGAGGAGGAACTACTGCGCAAGGTCCACGCTTCGGACGAGGACTACCACAACCGCGTGGACACTCTGTCGCGTGAGCGTGCCGAACTGCTTGCCACCGGCCGGCCCGAGATTATCAAAGCTCTGCAGGACCTGGTGCGCGAGTGTGACGGCGGCTTGGTGCTGCAGGTGCAAAAGTACGCGTCGTTTAGCGAGAAGCTGCTGCTCAGCAATGGCCTTAGCATTAGCCCCATCAAGTCGGCACAGAAGCCCGATGCGCGCAGTCTGCGCGAGGTTGTCACGTCCATCGACTCTGAGCGCGATCTCAACAACCATCTCGCCACTTTCTACACCAAGGTGCCTCCCAAGACGGGCGAGCCCAAGTACGAGCGTCACGCTGTTCTTGGCGGACCCACTGCCTCTTCCGCCGCAGCCGCAGCAGCAACAGCAGCACCACCGCAGTCGTCGGCCGACGGTCTGAGATCGCGCCAGTTCTCACAGTCCATCTCGCAGCCGCCTGCTACGTCCAGTGGCACTGCCCCGACATCGACGTTTGCGGCCGAGTCAGACTCTCTGCAGACGGGCCCGCCCCCGCAGGCGGCAAACAGCCATATATACGGCTCGGCCGGCCAGTCTGGCTTCCGTGCTAGTGCTGGTGCCAGCGGTGTGCCGAACGCCAGCCACGAGCGCAGCTTTAGTTACAGCAGCGGCTTTGGCGGTCCTTCCGGTGCGTCGACCCAGCAGGCCGACCAGTCTCTGCAGGTCCGCAACTCAGTCGCTTCTCCTGGCAATGACGGCATTTCAGGCTACCCGCCAGCTGGCGGCCCCAACAACAACAACTCGGGTTCTGGCGGTCCTCAGGCTAACCGCTTCTACAACAACTCTAACATGGGTCCCATCACTGGCCCGCCGCAGCTTGGCGCTCTCCCCTTCCAGACGAGCAAGCCCGATGCCAGCAGCAGCAACGGCTCTAATAATCCGCTGATGCAGCACCCGCCCACGTCAGCATCTGCTCCTTCACAAGGCCTGCCGCCGCCGACCAATGTCAATGCCAATGCCAATGCCAATGCCAGTGCAGGCGGTGCCTTGCAGTCGCGTCCCATGTTTGGTGTCTCTCTCGATACGCTGTACGAGCGCGACAGCCTTGCCGTGCCCATGGTCGTGTACCAGTGCATCCAGGCCGTCGACCTGTTTGGTCTCACGGTGGAGGGCATCTACCGCCTGTCAGGCTCGCAGTTGCACGTCAACAAGCTCAAGTCCATGTTTGACACGGATGCGTCGTCGCCCGCGCTGGATTTCCGCAACCCCGAACACTTTTACCACGACGTCAACAGCGTTGCCAGTCTGCTCAAGCAGTTCTTCCGTGACCTGCCTGACCCGCTGCTGACGCGCCAGCACTACGACCGCTTTATCGAGGCAGCTCAGCACGACGACGACACCATGCGTCGCGACTCGCTGCACGCCGTCATCAACGACCTGCCTGACCCCAACTATGCGACACTGCGGACGCTTGTGCTGCACCTGAACCGCGTGGTTGAGAACGCCCACGTGACGCGCATGACGTCGCAGAATCTGGCGATTGTGTTTGGCCCTACGCTGATGGGGGCCGGCAGCGGCGATCCCGAAAAGGGACGCTGGCACGTGCGTGTTGTCGATACTATTTTGCAGAACACGTACCAGATATTTGATGAGGACTAGGTGCCGGCCTGATTGGGAGGTTTGGCTTTGCTTGTGTTTTTTTTTTGTTCTTTATTTTTTGTCTCGTCCTCTCTTCCAGGCGTTTGACGCATTGTTCATGACTTTGGATTTGCTGTCGATCCACGCTCGCATCGATTCTTGGCACTCGTTTTTGATAAACCATGCTACTAAATCACTCCATGCTAGGATCTTGTATTAATATAATTTGACCCTTCTTCTTACTACGTTGCACTGCTGCATCACGACTGTGGTCTATCTATAGATGTAGACTAGCTGCCAGTTGAGATGTTGAATATATCGTAAACTTCCTTTTTTTTTGTGTGTGTGCGTATTAAATGTTTAGTTTTGATCTTATCGGGACTGAATAAGTTCGGAATAAATCAACCTGCAACTAAACAAATCAGCAAAAAATAAATACTGCAATATCATGACGTAAAGCCCATATCCAAATAAATACAAAAAGCATCACAAATTTTCAAAGCGTATGATCACCACAGTCTCGTCTTCAAATCACCTCAAAGTCACCATCATCTCAACACATTTTTACTGGGATACCACCTTGGCATCAACATGCTAGAGAAGGGCCTATCAATGCTAGCAATGCTGAATGATCATGACAATCAGCAACACGTCACATTTTATCAACAACTCCAGCTGTAGCATCACTTATTCCTAGAGTCTTGATGATACAAGTCATGATTCACCAGTGCTAGCATATAGTAAAATTGACATATCGGCAAGCTGCTTGACCTCATGATCATGGGTGAGAATTGAAAGCAAGGCCGCATAGACTGGGATATAAGTATAAGCCCTGCGCCCATTTCCCGCGCTATTCAAGTGGCATTGATAGCAGTGGTGCTGTTCCAATGCTTAAGAGAGCCACACCTTGAGTCTTACATAAGCTCTCACATACAAGCTCTTTCCGTGTCACTGCTTCCTGCTTCTATCTGCATTGCAAAACGGCCCTGCTTTTCTTGGCGCGTCGCTCCTTCCCTTTATACTCCCATTTCGCATTTGCTCTATTGACGCCTCCTTTGACGCCTCCTGCTTCCTCGTCTCTGTGCAACACCAGTGGGGCCTACCAGTGATTTACTTCCTATTGAGCTGGCACTTCCTCGGCTGTTTGCTATTGTCTTTTTGGATGCATGTCTTGTTCTCCCGTTCGGGAAGGCACGCCTCTCCACTATGAGACAAGGCAGCCAATCAGGTGTACTAGTTTGGCTGGACATCACGGTCGCTCTTTCCATTATAATCCGTTGCAATCATTGCAGCCAAGGCAACCAAGCGTAGGCAACGCGAAATTTGACAGAAAAGGAAGGCACGATCGAGCTCTTTCATTCTCTTCTGCTCTCGTAATTATCACTCTGCCAGGGCTATATAATCCCTCCTTCCCTCCTCCCTCTTCTGCCCTCTCTCTTCGCTCTTCTCTCCCTCCTACATCTCCAGCCTCGATCTTCCACCCTCTACACGAGAACCTTTTTGCACTGAAAAGCCACTCTCAACTCTCTCTTCTTCTCGGATGCTCCTCCGAACGCCAAACGCTCTTTATCTCAGTTTTGATCCTCCATTGCTTGGCTCCTTTTGATCACTTTACCTTTCTTGTCTTGCTCACGCGTCGACGACTCTTCCCTGACAGTCCGCTCGCTTGTCTCATCTATCTCTTGATCGGCCACCTCATTAGTTTTTATCATTGACCGCTATCTCTGCAGGCACAGAAGCTGTTGAGTCTATCAAACTTGTCGGCGGTTCTCATCCCACGCGCTTTGAGCACCCGCTCTCTGCCGTCGTCTGCTCATTGTTGTGCCCAAGGCCTCTACTTCATACCTCCTCATCTCGCCGCATCCTATCTTTATCCACTATTGGGCCTGCCATAACTCACGGCACTGTCTGTTGACTCGATACTGCTCATTCACCAGCCTCTTTCGAATACGTCTCCATCAGACTCGAAAGCAAGAGCTCCTCCTATCTTCTACGCGTTTACAACATCGTGTTGTTCTTCTACCTCCAAACTAGACCATCCTTACCTTAGCCCAGAGCTTTTGAAACAACAACTCATCCCGGTTATTCAAAGTCCTCGCTGGAGCCTCACTCCCACACTATCAATCCAAAGCTGTTTCATCATCCCTTTATCATTCCAACGCCATCCATCACGATGGTTACTACATGTCTCGACAACGTCGAAAACCTTGAGAAGGTCAATCGCATCCGCGCAGCGATGGATGCCTATCTCAAGAAGATGGGAGGCTCTGCTCAGGTACGTAACACTTGTAAAATTTCATATTTGTATCTAATAAAAAAACTAACCGTCTAAACAGTCATCTATTGGAAAGACCACCCCGAACACGGCAGCATCCCCCGTCCAGCCTATCCAGTCTACCCAAAAGTCGTCCCCCATAGCCGATGTCATTGTCCGGTTCGAGTCCATCGAGCAGTTCAAGGAGATTCACAAGGCTGCTGCCGAGTTCGAGGACGCTCTCGAGGCAAAGGAGATTGATGATCTCAACAAGGGCGAAGACGAGTTTAAAGCCTGGCCTCTTCTCAAAGTGCCCGAATCTGATGATGTTGACCTCTGGATCATTCTAATCGAACCCAAACCTAGCCTCGCAACACGTATTCCAGCAGTAGGCGAGCGCTGTCAGGTGCGCATGGTGGACCACGACAATGGCAAGACATCTGCCTGGTGGAACGCCAAGCGAGTCTACAACAACTTCGCGACTGCTAGTGACTCGAAGAAGCCGTGGGGCAACTTGCTGGCATTCAACGTGACGCTTGTCAAGTCGGAGGACGACTCGAACACCATTATCAAGGCTCTCATCCCCGAGGACGCCGACCGCCAGAAAGCACTCGACAGCCTGGAGCTGACCAAAGACAATGCCTCCACCGTCGGCTTCTTCTTCACAAAGTCCGACGCCACCTTTGAAGCTGAGATGATGTCGCTCGGCAAGCTTGTCAAGGCCGCTACTTCCTCTAGCAAGATCCCCACCAAGAACGATGCCACCCACTGTGAGCCTGGCAAGAACGCCATGGTTCAGGACTGGCTGAAGTTGACTGAAAAGTTGACATTTCAAGACAGCCCTGTGAAGCTCGGCCCCGACCACGACAGCAAGGTCCCTATGCCGCCCGGTGCGCTTCTTGCACCCAACCCGAGTGCTGTTCAGCCCCAGCAGATTTCCGCATTCAAGTACCTCGTGGATTTCAGTGAGCCAGAGTTCACAACCAACATCTTCCGCCGGTACCCTCACATGATCCGTCCCAACTGCCCCGGCTCGAATATCCCGCTGTACATCCAGAGAAAGTACGCTCGTATGAACGACCACCAGCGTGAAGCGTACCACGGCCTGCTCTCCAACATGCCTTGTGGTATTGCCATGCTCCCCGGTGGACCTGGTGGCGGAAAGACAGACTGGGCCATGACAGTCATTGGCATTCTGCAGAGCAAGACTCGCGCCAAGGTCCTCTACATGCTGGACATCAATGACCCGCTTGATGATGCAACCGCAAAGTACATTGGCCTCATGAAAAACGCTGGCCTTGCCAAGCGTGCAATTCGCATGAAGAACTTTGGCACTGAGTTGAAGAAGAGTGTCCGTGTTGACTCTGTCCAGAGACGCGCTCGCAAGGTCCAGCTGGACAACTCGGGCGAGCCTGAAGTTGACTTCTCCAAAGACTTTCTGTCCCTCTACACGCAGCACGAAGCAGGCACGCCTCCGGAGCCCACCAAGACCCGGCATCAACACATCATCCCCACTTTGGATGAGGCCGCCTGGAAGCACTACGAAGAGAACAAGAGCGAGTTTGAGGACCTCACTGAACTGCTGGAGACATGCAACAACAGTGCCCTGCAGAATCGCGGCCTTCGGAATGAGATCTACAAGCTGTACTCGACCGTCCTGCACCAGGCCGACTTCATCGCCACCACCCCCTGCGTCGCTGCATCAGCATTTCGCCGCATGTTCAAGCCAGACCTCGTGGTGCTTGACGAAGCCGCTCACGCCCGCGAGCTTTCGGCTCTCATTGCAATTGCCAACTTCTGCCCCAAGATCGGCTGGATTTTCATCGGAGACCACCGCCAGACTCAACCTACGGTGAAGAGCAACAACACCAATCCCCACGGAAAGCAGCTCGCAACTTCCACTATGGAGCGCGCATTCAAGGCCGGTGTTCTGAAGCACCAGCTCCTCATCAACCACCGTGCATATGGTGGATTGGAACGTCTCCCCTCGAAGCTCATCTATGATGGGAAGATGCAGTCCAGCATCCCATTCCAGAATCGGTTCCCCAGATGGGCCGTGTTTGTACGCCAGTACCTCGAGCGCATGTCTGGCCAAAACTGTCTCGTCCCGCGAGTTATTGTTCACCTTGATGGTGTTAGTAGCCCTGTCAAGGTCGGTACCAGCTGGTACCACACGGAGCATACACAGTGGACCATGGACCGGGTGCTCGAGCTCATCAAAGACCAAAGATTCCGCAGTGCTGAGAACGAGTGCAACTCAGGAACTATCCTGCTACTCGCGCCATACAAGGCTGCTGTTGCCAAGTACCAGGAAGCCATCCAAGAGCTTTCTGAGAAGTACCCCAGACTTCGTATTCCCCAGCGCGTGGAGGCCCGCACCTGGGACAGCTCGCAGGGACACGAGGCCGACATTATTGCCATTGACTATGTCCGCGGCCACCCTACCGAGTTCATGGATGGCATGTACCGCTTCAATGTCGGTCTAACTCGCGCTCGGCAGGGCGAGTGGCACCTAATGCACCCCAACATGCCCAAGTCCATGTCTTTCGGGCAGACCAAGTATCTCAGCAAGTTGTACTCCGCCTGCAGTGAGGGCAATGCTGGATTTCATGAGGGCCGCGTCGCCAATCTAAGCTGGGGCATGCCATCCGACTTCCTCCCTCCCAAGATCACCAAGACGACCGGCATGCCTGCCACTCAAGCCCGTGCCCTGTCAAGTGCCAGCTCTGTCAAGATCCACGACAATAACGATGGAAGCGTCCGTGCACCTCCCGCAAAGAACATGAGCTCTGACAGCGAGCACGACAAGTCCAGCAAGACCGAAAGCTCCGAGGGCGGCGACAAGCCCGCAGGTTGGTGGTAGGCGCACCAGCAAGCCCATGTAATGCAGTATCAGCAACGAGCATATGGCTGCCAAGCTAGCGCGGCATGGCCTAGCACTGCAATGCATGTGCCGGCGAAGATTGTGGACATGAGCAACATTTCTACAATGCACTACCAGAAGAGTGGTTGGCTGGGTGTAAGGGTGTGTCATCCTGGCCAAGACCAGTTTGGCAGGAGGGTTGTTTGTTTATCACCGTGCATGTACCGGGGCTGGCCGATGGTCATGCCTTTTGCTTCTCCCCATGGGTACTATGGCGCAGCTAGATAGCCGCCATCAACGAGGATACCAGGTGTTGTTGGCGCTGTTTTGAATTTTTTGCAAGGCGCTGTATATTCGATCACAGGAAGACAAGATTGTTAGGATAAACTAGAGTCTGTGTAGAGAGACTGGGGGCATTTTATAGACTCGAGACAGGCATACTCAAGATTGGCACAAAGCTATTTACGACGGATAATGGATATGGATATGGATATGGTTAATGATTATGGATGATGGATGTTGGTTAATACAACTCGCTCTCACATTCACTGATGACACTTTTGACAACTATGTTAAACACTTGCTAGTGGCTAGTGAGCAGTGACTTGCTGTAGAAAGATAATAGAAAGATATGTAAAGTTTAAGCTTAAATCATAATGATGAGGTATGTATGCTATGTCACATTAAGTGGCATGGGTTCTAAGTCTATACTGTGAATTCACAGTCCCTTTGTGCTCGCTCGCTGCAATCCCAAATGATTGTGAGTCACTCGACCTCACAAATCAAAACCTCTGGTCAACCTTGGGCAGACGGTAGCTCTGAGGCACGACAAAGAGCGCTCTTGCCTCGACGTTGGGCCGGCCGGCCTTGCCTTCCTTAGTAAGCTGTGACAGGGTCGCGTTGCACCATATCTTGCGCTGCGCCAGCTTGCCTCCGTTCAGCTGCACGCCTTCCTCCAGCTCGGGGGCGCAGGTGATGACAAAGTAGTTTCTGACCATGGACGGCTTCTTGTAGGTCAGCTGCAGACGCGCAGTCACAGCCGTGCCAGCCTCGAACAGCTGGATTGCACACCGGCCCAGTGCCTCGTCCAGGATCGTGGCCAGAGCACCGCCGTGCACCACCCAGGGCCAGCCCGACAAACTCTGGCCAATGTGCACAATGCTCACAATTGTGCCGGTCCTGTTGTTGCGGAAAATACGGTGGCCACAACCCATGCCGTCAACACCGCCCATAGGGCCCGTCGTCAGGCGCACCCGGCCCGTGGCAGCAGCACTCTCGGATGCAGGGCCGCCGCTGGGGTCCATCTGCCACTCCTCCCAGTCGGGGTCGTTCTTCATCTGCCGGACAAGATCGAACTTGTCGGTATGCGCCACGCTCTCCTCCTGAACACGGGCTGCATGCCTGATCTGTTCTGGCGTCACGGGCTTGCTGCCACTGAGCTCTGTAAAGACGACGTCGGTCAGGTATTTGTCGGCGACCAGGTACGACGCCGTGGTGGCAAACAGGAACAAGCAGCGGTTGAGGGTGAAAATGCGGAAGCGCCACCTTGGGGGCTGTGGCGGCGGCGGCGAGAACTCTTGGAACTGTGGTTGCTGGAACTGCTGAAACTGTGATGGGATCTGTCCGTTTTGGTAGCACCGACGCTGTAGCGCGGGCAGTGTGTGCGATTGTGATTGTGATAGTGATAGTGATAGTGATAGTGATAGTGACTGACGTGATCTTGAGAGCGAGGCACGGTGTGTCTGTGTCGACCGGGCCAGTGCCGAGACGGACCTCGAGACGGGCCTCGTCGTCGTGCCGGTAGTCAGCCGGGAGGCCATTGCAGAGGTTGTGCTTGACCGGAGCAGGCTAGCAGCAGCACTTGTTGGCATTGAGGGAGCCATGGTCACTTGTGCAAAGGAGAGACCTCACTGATGTCTGAACCAGGCCTCCAAGAACGATTATTACCTGCCCTCAATGCTGCCGAGGTCGCGCTGGAGCTGCTCGGTTCCCCAGATATAAATATGGGGCAAGTGATTGGCCAGGACACTCAGCACAACGACTTATATAATCAATTAAAGGTGTCATGTGACTTGGCGATGAGCTCAATTGCAGCTCGCGTCAAGATCAATCATCTCTGCAGCATTGATTTGGAATTATTTTGGAATTACAAGATCATTTAATGATTCTATCAATTCATCATGGTGATAGGCCCGATCCCAACGTTGTCTGAACGTGTCTTCATCGCGCACAAGTACAGTTCATCCGTCATCCGTCCGTTCTTTGTTGGCTGATAAAGGCTTATTGATGGCTGAATGAGTTTTTCAGGCGTTGGAATCGCCCCAACGACCTGAAACGCCCGCCTACAAACGCTGTAAAGATGATCGGCGGCTAGCCACGGGTAGGCCTTGTTAGGCAGGGATAGGAGGCGATAAGGATTGTCTAGATTTTTGATAAGCGGTTCCTCCGTTCCTTCCTCGAGTTTTGCGTAACTTTTGTATTGTATGACAAATTTGGATTCCGACTCGGGCCCTTCTGTCCCACCCCGACGTCTCTCAACACGACCTCACGACAGTTGTAGATTGTGCACACACAACGCAACCACAACCCTACCAAGAGACATCTACACACATATATTCACAACACACAATGGCCTCTATATTACCGCTGCGGCGGTCATTTGCACGGACGACGCCGACTCTGGCTGCGGCCGCTCGCCGATCGTTTGCAACCGAGTCCACCGCCCTCTCCTCTGCAGCCACCTCGTCTACCGCCTCTTCCACCTCCAAGTCCGCCTCGTCCTCTTCTTCCACATCTTCTGTAGGCCCCGGTGCCACGAAACGGTCTCGGCCCACCTACTTCAAAGACACAACGGTGGCCCCCTTTTCTGCCTTTGTCGGCGAGGCCCCCGAGAAGCCCATGTCGGCGTCTGACGCATACGAGCTGAAGACGGTCGAGGTCGGTCCCGAGGGCCGCAAACGCACCATTACACGCCTGCCGCCGTGGCTCAAGACGGATATCCCCAACCCTGGAAACAACGAAAACCTTCGCAAGATCAAGAGCGATCTGCGCGGTCTGGGCCTGCACACGGTGTGCGAGGAGGCGCGCTGCCCGAACCTGAGCGAGTGCTGGGGCGGCTCGTCGCGTGCGTCGGCCACGGCGACAATCATGCTGATGGGCGACACATGCACACGCGGCTGCCGCTTTTGCAGTGTCAAGACGAACCGGAAACCAGCGGCTCTGGACCCGCACGAGCCGGAGAACACGGCCGAGGCTTTGGCGCGCTGGGGTCTGGGCTACGTGGTGCTGACGAGCGTGGACCGTGACGATCTGGCCGACGGCGGCGCACATCACTTTGCCGACACGATCCGCCGCATCAAACAGAAGAAATCGACACTGCTGGTGGAGGCATTGACGGGTGATTTTATGGGCGACCTGGACATGGTGCGCATTGTGGCTGAGAGTGGCCTGGACGTGTACGCCCACAATGTCGAGACGGTCGAGGGCCTGACGCCGTACGTGCGGGACCGCCGCGCGACGTTCCGGCAGTCGCTCAAGGTGCTGGCGCACGCCAAGGAGGTGCGCGGCGGCCTCGACTCCAACCTGAACAACGGCCTGATCACCAAGACCAGCATCATGCTGGGCCTGGGCGAGCAGGAGTCGGAGCTGTGGGACGCCCTGCGCGAGCTGCGCAAGGCGAATGTGGACGTGGTGACGTTTGGCCAATACATGCGGCCGACGAAGCGCCATCTCAAGGTGGAAAAGTACGTGACGCCCGACGAGTTTGAGCTGTGGCGGCAGCGTGCGCTGGACATGGGCTTCCTGTACTGCGCCAGCGGCCCTCTGGTGCGGTCGTCGTACAAGGCGGGCGAGGCGTTTATTGAGAATGTGCTGCGGAAGCGGCAGGGCGGTGTGCAGGCGGCAGCACCGGCAGCGGCAGCCGAGGCCATAGCCACGAGCACGTCGACCATGTAGAGGTCGCTGTCTTTGGCTTTGCTTTTCCCGTTTTCTGCCGGCCTTTTTTTTGTATTGTATCTCTTAACATTTACATATTAATAGCTTCGTGTCCTCTCGGGATGCCATACATTGTTCAACACGAGACGGCTTGCACCGCATTACGAATACAATCATGTTTTTACGGGTTACAGTTGTACTGAATGTCTACTGGATGAGCTTCCAGGCATGAAGATGCCGCGGTCATGATGCCGTCTGAAGTAGCCATCCCATATGCCTTGACGTCACATCTCTTGGATGCTATGTATCGGCTATCTACTTGATCGTATGTGGCATCTGCATTCGCCATCAGCTCTGCATCTGTCTGCATTTATCTGCATCTGTCTGCATCTGGCCCACCAACTCCTCCCGTCAAGCCTTGCCTGCCATCTCGAAAAATGACAGCCTTGCCAGAACATGTGTCTGGGATGCCAATCGAGAAAAGGTACATCAGTCTCCACCAAGCCCGCACGCAATCCAATGTACTCCTATAGTGGGTTCGCCTCTTTACTGTCAATCTATCATCATGCTTCTCAGCGTCTCTGCAAATTATCACTCCAGTATTGTCCTATGCCGTCCATGATCGTTGTTTCAATAAGGCCCGTCCACGTTTCGTCTCCCTGTCATTCCGTCGCCATTGTTTGACTGCTACGGTGCATTGCCGTCCCCTCACTTCTTCTGTTGCAGGACAGTTTCATCATCTCATGAAGGCCAGTAGAGTCTTTTTTTCCCTTTTCTTTTTTTCTTCTTTTTCTTCTTCTTTTTATTTTTCGTAAACTAGCATTTCCTTGCTTCATGGTTGTGCCAATCACTATTCTATTCTATTCTCGTCGTATTCTGTTTTCTAATAGATATAGAAATAGGCTCGTATAAACCATCTGCCTGGATGTACTTGTTTCGCCATTTCCATACAAACTGTCACCAGAAACTAGCGTCGGGTACTTGCCGCGCATCATTGTGGCTGGGCTCCGGCGCCTCCCTTTCCTTTCGACAATCGCCCCTCTCTTTTCTGCCCTGCTGCCCTGCTGCCCTGTAAATCCGTTGGCGCCCTGTTGCTACTGCCTGGATCCCGTATTTGGGTCTATTCCTCCCCAAAAGTGTTAGCGCTTTTGGGCGGTTCCTGGACTGACGGATTTCTTACATGGCAACCACCGGACCCACTCTAGAGCAAGAGACCCGGTCGCTCCTGCCCTTTCAGTGGCAGAGTGGTCTGCCCAACCACTTTGTTTTCTCCATTTTTGTTTCTAAAAACAGGCGGCGGGTTGCCACTAAACTCGCCTAGACACTGCATGGAAACAGCATAGAAACAGCGTAGAAACAGCATAAAAACATGCCAGGCCAGCAGCTAAATTGACTCAAAGCGCCCTAAACTCCAGGCCCGAAACCCGTCGTATTCTGTATGCACATCTTGGCTGCTCGTAAGATCAGCAACAGCAAACTACGGGGCCCTCCTAGCCACTGGACGACCGCTGACCCAGAAACTCCCATACGACATAGCCACTGCCACGCTGCCGCTCTACCTCTCTACCTGTCTACCAATCTGACCACATTGGCCATTTCCGACCACTCATCCCCCCCTGCCCTTTCTGTTTCTGGTTCGCTCTTTCCCTTTATCCCCTTGGGCCTCCTCTCCTCTTTCTCTTTCTGCTTCCTCTCCTTCCTTCTTTTCCCTCTCCTTCTCTTCTCCATATTCACATCCATTTTCAATCGTCGCATACTCTTCATCGCTCTCTCGAACATTTCCGTTTTCTCAACTCACCCTCACCTCTACACTACAACAACCCCATTACACACACATAACCGCCATCATGCCTGAGGATACTCCCTACGACCCTTACATTCCCAGCGGCCAGGCCGCTCCCGCAGGACAGGCGGCCGGCGCTGGTGGTTCGCGGACACAAGCTCTGCAAGCGGTAGGTCTTCAACGATGAGAACAAGGACAATCTGCAGTGTCTATCGGTCTATCTGGCTTTTGGGTATATCGGCCTTTAGTCTATTGGTCGTCATGAGACAAATCACATGGCAAATGTGTATCTAGCATCGGGGCGCAGGCAGCAAGATAACCGCCACGGTGCGCGCGCATTATCGGCATCACCTCGAGCGCATCAGCATCGCCGGCATTGACGGAAACGTCGGCATCGTCGCATATTATTGTATCGCCTTGCCGCCGTCTTCGTTTTCGCATTGCTGTTATTCCAGTCTGTTGCGCTACGATAGCTGCTCGAGGCTCAGAGGCTACAAGAGGCTATTTCGGACACTACGGAACGGCTGACTACGCCACCAATCACAACCACCCACGATCGACATTAGCCAACCACTGCGTCAAATGCTGTCAAATGCATTCTTGGTGTCAGTGGTTGGTGTCTTTGATGTCACGATTTCTACGATGTGATCATCCAAAACGACATTTGCCATGGACTGTCGACACAAGCCATACGACGACGATACGAGGCCTTGCCGATAGACGATAGACAGCTGCAGACTGCAGACTTCAAGGAAACCCCTTACTCGAATCAACAATAGCTAACACTCACAGCAAATCAACGAGACCGTCGATGTCATGCGCGGCAACATCACCAAGGTCGCTGACCGTGGTGAGCGACTGGACACCCTGCAGGACAAGACCGAGGGCCTCGCCGTGTCAGCAGAGGGCTTCCGGCGCGGCGCCAACCGCGTGCGCAAGCAGATGTGGTGGAAGGACATGAAGATGCGCATGTGCCTGATTGCCGGTGTCATTATTCTGATCCTGGTCATTGTCGTCCCAGCAGTCGTTGCTACGCGCAAGTAAGCTGTGGCTCAACTGCTGACTGTTTCAAGTGTGTGGCACGCCGTTAAATCTTTCCTCTTGTCCTTTTCATCTCCAACCCTTCTTCTTCACTCTGATACCCTTGCGGCGGGCAGTTGACGGCCGTGCCTGACGACCAAGACTGGAATGGATGGCCGATTACAGTTCTGCTATCAGTTCTGTTCTCGGTTTGAGTCTTTTCCGGCAGCATCTCGACCGATTGGATAGCAGCACACGCATCGGACTCGGATTCTTTCTCACGGACCCTTCTCTTCTATGACCACGTTCATGATCACGACTGCTTTTCTATACTTTTCTTTTCTGCTAGTGTAAGGAACAAACCACACTGGGAGGGAAGAAAAGACACGCAACGATCCGATGCGTATGTCCTCTTGTGCATTTTATGGCGGCACCTCTTTGGGGCTGTGTTATGGATGTTTGTTTTTGTTCTATTTTTGCTTGTTACTTTGTCCTTTTGCCGTATTCTACTTTATTCTCTGTTTTTCTCACCCCGATGGCCTCAGCGGTTGGACTCTGAGCCCTCACAGTATTGCGTTTGTTTGTTTCTGTTTTTCTTGTCTGTCGGCGAATGATGGCCGAGAGGAAGACTGTCTGGTTTGGCAGGCTGCTGTCTGGCTTGACTGGTTGGGTCAGTTAGGGTTGAGAGAGTCGATCTCTGGCGCTGCAGGCGGATGGAACCTTGCGGAGTTTCATGCAACTTTTTTTTGCATAACTGCACAGACTGCAAGTGTCCAAGCTTGCAATGCAACTCAGAGCAGAGACTCCTCCACCTCTATATGCTCGGCCGATCGTCAGTCTTCGTTCTCCGGTCATCGCCGCGGGCAGGGACCAGCACCCTCTGTATGTATGAAGGATGGCAGGCGTTCTCACTTTAATCTCTTTTAAATTATCAAACCTTTACCCTTTACCAGTAATCGCTACCGAGTACCGAGTATGACGTCTACTGCTACCGAGTATGGCGTTTCTTGAAAGTGCCGCAAGTGTACAATGTCATTATGTGTGCCGGCTAGCAGTTTAGCAATTGTGACCTTACAAAAACGGCAATGATGGTCCTTTTCTTGGCCATGGTCTTGTCGTTTTCTTGCCATTTTCTGCGGCGGCTGCGTCTCTTGCGTCGGCGACAGATGGATACTCTCATATACAATGTCTTTCTTCTTCTTGTTTGATCTGATTACCTTGCATTGTGTGATTTATGTGGTTTTTATACTTGATTTTAATTTCTGTTATGTGTTTATTTTGATGTTTTCTTTTGTTTCCTTTTTTGTTTCCCTATTACTGTTTTTGTTTTCTTTTCTTCTTGATTAGAATAAAATAAAGTAATTCAATACCAAAAATACAACATCCTTCTATTATTCAAACTACCTTTCCATTCTCATCCCTCTCCTGAGAATATTTCCCACATACTCACAACCACGTCTATTTCCCCATATGTAAACGTAATGGCATCTCACCATCCTCCCGTTTATAGCGCATGTCGAGAGCTCTGCCGGCACATCTAATCACGGCCCCATTTATTCCACTATGCTCTGCGAGGTCGGTCCAATTTTTTCTTCTTTCTTTCTCTCCTCCTTCCATCGATGCTCTCCTGCACTTGTCTCTACGTGGATTATGCTTCCCTGGTCGCTCCTTCCTTCTCTGCTACCGTGCCTCGCGCCAACCCATGCAGCCTTTATGCATGACTTGTATTTTGTCCGTAATTTGCATATGACTCTTCTGTTCTTCTTCTCTATATTTATTTTAGAAATCTCTTCTAAATCTCTTCTCTTCAATTTTCATGTCCTTTCCCATGTCGGCAGTCCTCTCCGTAGCGGCGAGGTACTTGACGTATATAACTGGGGCACTTTACCCCTCCTCCGTCATTTTAGTGGTCGACGTCGATTTTAGAGTTTTTTTTTTCCACCAGTTTGTTAAATAAAAACAATTGCTAAAATAGTTCTGCTGCTACTCTTTGCCATTGATTTTTCTCTTTTTATTTTCTTCTTATTTTAATATATCCAGGTATTTACTATAACTGCTGTGTCAATTCCTTTATCAATCGTCAATCGCCGATTATTGATCTAATTGACGATTTGATTTATTTAAATTGATTAATTGATTAGTTCTTTTATTGTTGCCCGTTGCCCGTTGCTCTTTCCTTGCCTGTGACTGTGACTGACCTCTTGCTGTTTCCCGTCTTGGTCTAATTACCGAGTAGATGAGAAAAGAGAAAGAGCGGCCGGCCTGTCGATACCCACACCTCTTTCCTTTTCTCTCCGTCATTTTCTTCTGATCTTCCCTTCACCCTTCCCTCCTTCTTTTCTTTCCCATTTCGTTTCCTTCTTGCTCCTTTCCCCCTTCTCCTCCTCTCCTCCCCTCCCTCCCTTCTTACCTCTTGATCAGACAACCTCACTTTGGTCTGCTCTCGAGCTTCACTCCTTGCGCCTTTCGCACCTACGTCTTCTACGCACCCCACGGCCCCCTCTCTCCCCTGCCAATTCGGCTGAGAGGGCAGAGGATCCCCACCTCGCTCGTCATATCAATCTCCTCTCTACTCCCCATCACCTAGCTATTGCCTTGTGACTCTTAGTCCCTCGGTCTCTAGACTCATTGACTTGACACTCTCCTCTCCTCTCCTCACACCCCCCCCACCCCAAAATCCAGCAACAATGCTGTCTTCTGTTCCCCGCGCTGCCCTCCGGGCCGGCGCCCGTCGCGGCGTCCGCACCCGGCTCACCTCGACCGCCGCTGCCCTCCGCACCAACTCGACCCTCTCGACGGCCAAGCGCTCGCCCGCTGCTCCCACCGATGTCGCGACCCCCTCCTCCGCCCCTGCTCCTGCCAACCAGCGCCGCGCCATTGCCACTTCCTCCAGCCGCCAGACTGAGCTTAGCACTCGCGGTCTTATGATCCAGGCCCTCAGCTCCATTGGCTCTAAGCGTGAGGCCCAGCAGTACCTTTCCCACTTCACCTCCGTCTCGTCCCAAAAGTTTGCCGTCATCAAGGTTGGCGGTGCCATCCTGACCGACTATCTCGACGAGCTTTGCGCCAGTCTCGCTTTCTTGTACCACGTTGGCCTGTACCCCGTCATTGTCCACGGTGCCGGTCCCCAGCTGAACAAGCTGCTCGAGGATGCCGGCATTGAGCCCCAGTTCGAGGAGGGCATCCGCGTCACTGATGCCCCTACCCTGGCTGTCGCCCGTAAGCTGTTTATGGAGGAGAACCTCAAGTTCACCCAGCGCCTTGAGGAGTACGGCATCCACGCCCGCCCCATCACCTCAGGCGTCTTCTACGCCGACTACCTCAACCGCGAGAAGTGGGGTTTTGTCGGCAAGGTCAACCGCGTCGCTACCGACGTCGTTGAGTCCGCTATTAACAACCGCTGCCTGCCCGTTCTGACCTCGCTCGCCTGGACCGAGTCTGGCCAGCTGCTCAACGTCAATGCCGATGTCGCTGCTGTCGAGCTTGCACGCGCCTTGGAGCCCCTTAAGGTCGTCTACCTCTCTGAGAAGGGTGGTCTATTTGACGGTGAAGGCGGCAAGATTTCTGCTATCAACCTGGACGAGGAGTACGACTGGTACATGAAGCAGTCGTGGTGCAAGTACGGCACGCGTCTCAAGATCAAGGAGATCAAGGACCTGCTGGAGACGCTTCCCCGCGAGTCCAGTGTTGCCATTATCCGCCCCCAGGATCTGCACAAGGAGCTGTTCACCGACTCTGGTGCTGGTACCCTGCTGCGCCGCGGCACAAAGCTGGTGACTGCCAACGATGTGACCTCCTTCTCGGACCTGGAGAAGCTGAAGAAGGTGCTGCTGCGCGATCGTGATGGCCCCAACGCCCAGCAGACCGTCGACACCTACGTCGAGTTTCTGCGCGAGAACCCCTTCCGTGCCTACTACGACGAGCAGATGAACGCTCTGGCCATTGCCCTGCCCCCCTCGGCTGAGCGTCCCTTTGCCACTCTGGCTACGCTGACCATCTCCAAGTCGGGCTGGCTGGGCAACGTTGCTGACAACATCTTCACTGCGATCCGCAAGGACTTCCCCAAGATGATTTGGACGGTCAACGAGAACGACGAGAACCTGACATGGTTCTTTGACAAGGCCGACGGCAGCCTGGCCCGCAACGGCAACGTGCTGTTCTGGTGCGGCGTGGACGACGGCAACGAGATTGTGCAGTTCATGAAGGACTTTTCTGAGCATGGCCGTTCCATGCTGGGTGATGCTAACCTTGAGGCCCGCCTTCAGCGCGCCGCTGAGCGCGCCCGTGTTGAGGCCGGTGTCGCAGCTACTAGTGCTGCTGTGAACGCCGCGAAGCAGTCGAACCCGCTCAACCAGCAGCAGGCCCGCGCCTTCTCCTCGTTTGCTACCACTGGTCGCCGCCCGATGACTGCGTCCAAGCTCGCCAACGCCCGCTTCGGCCGCACGGCCACTGCTGGCTTCCACAGCTCGCGCGTCAGCCGCATCGCCGAGGACACGACCAACCCCAACCCCCCTCTGGGCAAGAAAAACGCCACCAGCAGCCGCAAGGCCCGCGTCGCACTGATTGGTGCCCGTGGCTACACTGGCCAGGCCCTGATTGCGCTGCTGAACGCCCACCCCCACCTTGACCTGACCCACGTCAGCTCGCGCGAGCTTGCTGGCCAGGAGCTCAAGGGCTACGATAAGAGCGACATTATCTACGAGAACCTGAGCCCCGAGGACATTCGGGATATGGAGACCCGCAACGAGGTTGACTGCTGGGTGATGGCTCTGCCCAACGGTGTGTGCAAGCCGTACGTGGATGCAATCCGCGAGGCCCGCGCCGAGGCCAGAGACAAGTCTGGCAAGAGCGTGATTGTCGACCTGTCTGCCGACTACCGGTTCGACAACACCTGGACCTACGGTCTGCCTGAGCTTGTGCAGCGCGGCCAGATCCAGAACGCCACCCTAATCTCCAACCCTGGCTGCTACGCCACGGCTGCACAGCTGGGTATTGCTCCCCTGCTGGACAACCTCGGCGGCACCCCCGTCATCTTTGGTGTGTCTGGCTACTCGGGTGCCGGCACCAAGCCGTCGCCCAAGAACGATGTTGACGTCCTGACCGACAACCTGATTGCGTACAGTCTGACGGACCACATTCACGAGCGTGAGATTAGCAACCAGCTGGGCCACAACGTGGCGTTCACCCCCCACGTCGCTGTGTGGTTCCAGGGCATCCACCACACGATCCACATTCCGCTGGCGAAGCCGATGACTTCGCGTGATATCCGTCAAATCTACCAGGACCGGTACGCGGGCGAGAAGCTGGTCAAGGTTGTGGGCGAGGCGCCGCTGGTCAAGTCAATTAGCGGCAAGCACGGCGTGGAGATTGGCGGTTTCGCAGTGCACTCGTCGGGCCGGCACGTTGTTGTGTGTGTCACGATTGACAACCTGCTCAAGGGCGCGGCGACGCAGTGCCTGCAGAACATGAACCTGGCGCTGGGCTACAACGAGTTTGAGGGTATCCCACCGATGTAGACGGGTGGATATTTGGATGCTTAATCCACTGACAAAAGGAAAACAAAAAGGAAAGGAAAAAGGGGAACTGGAAGGGTAGTTGTACTACCACAGCGCAGCCGTACATGCACATATATTTGCTTTTGGTTTTTAGTTATAATTACGTTTTGAATCTTGCAAGTTGATTGATGGCAGCGATTACGTAATATTCATGTGTTCAGTATCTGGTGAGCTTGAGTTAAGATCGTAAAGATTCACCATAACCAAGACGATTATGCATATCGACTGGACAGATATTACAATCTACCGATGCGATCGTGCTGGCTGTACTTTGTAATACCTCTGGGCATCGGCATTCCAGCCAAGATGAGTGTCTTGAGAATGACAGCCGGTTCTTTTTCAGATTGGACCCCATTGTGCTAGTTTTTCATGCTCCTTCCATATCTGGCATGTAGAGTCTTGATTCATAATCACGCATTTCATGTTTCTACATTGAGCATTGAGTCCGCAATGTACGCTTACATAATCATTTACATGAGGATCACCACTTGAGGGCCTCCTTGAGATGCAGATATCTTGATGCCGACAGCGAGCATCCCCACGCATGAGTTTCCTACCATTGGATCTGCCAGGGATTTGCATCTATCTGGCATTCGGCCTTTCCAAGATACACAATGGCATGCGCTGTCGATATTCTATATATAGCTGATGAGCACAAGCCGGCCTGTACTCTGTCTTTTGAACACAATATCAAATGCACACGACCTGCCAATAGACTGTCAGTCTACTGACCTTGCTATCCTCGTATCCTATCCCAGCACTGCTGCCAGTAATCAGCCAATATCTGACTCGCAATATTCTCGATATTTCATCTGTAGAACATTCAGCATTGCCTGTGTCGCCCCAGTCGTGTCAAGTACCACCACAGGCCCAGCCACAGCTCAATAGTAGATATGATTATTGGAATAACTTGCAATGAATGTTTGTAAATAGAAAGAAAGGGGTGCTAATCCTCTGTATTTCACTCTGTCCCTGGCCGGGGAGAGGTTTCGCACTGCCAGGTGGGATCATAGGTGGTCCATGCCTGATTAGGAAAGGGCGTGTTCCCCTGTCATCTCCTTACTCAGTACTCCATTGTGTGCCTTACCTTAGCGCATGCCCGAGTCGCAATCACTACAGATGGGCCTGGCCCCTCAGAGTATTGCCCAGCCGGTCGCTACTGCCTCTTGTATTCTTGCTACAGTTGTTTTTGCCTCTTGCCTCTTGCCTCTTGCTGGCCAACACCCATCGCTCTTGCCCATTTGCATCAGACAAGTCCCACGAGGCCCATTCGCACCCATTCCCGCTCATTTTACTCTTAATTTATCATTCTATTACTCTCTAGTAATTCTACTTTACTTGCACTATTACCTCTCTTCTACTTTTCCGTCCCTTCGTTTCCTTTGCCTCTTGCCTTTTGTCTTTCGCCTTTCGCCTTTCTCTTAGCTGTCTCCTCGTCTCACCCGCGCCATTCATTTTACCGACAGACTATTTCTTCGACTGTCCAGTTCTCTCCAAGCCTCGATATTGCTCTCATTGCTATCGCCCAGCCGCGTTGTTACCATCCGTTGAGTCGCTGCGCCTCGTCTCTCTCGTCCACAGTCTTTCGACTACAACCTCGTCCTTACTTGACGCTTATCCGATACACGCAGCTACTCCCGGTCACTACGCTCGATCTCTGTGACAGCTAGCCGCATTCCCTGCTCAGTCATCCTGCTCGCCTCTAAATCGCGCGCAACGTCATCGACTCTCTTGGGCAATTTCTTTCCCCCCCTTGACGTCGTCTCTTGGCCTGTCTTGACCTCTGCCTCTACTTGTCTTGTTTTGCGACAACACACGCCGTCGCAGCTCATCTCGCACTCACGCATCGACCCGCCCGCGACCCGTGATACCCTCTCCCGCCTCCTCCCCTCCCACCTATCAGCAACAATGCCGTTCCCGTGTGGCGGTTCCCAAACTGTTCAGCGCAAGCTGGTTCTGCTGTCAGTTGAATTGATTTGCTCTTACTTTTGCACGTTGCGACCTATACTTCTTACTAACTACCCAGTGGCGACGGTGCCAGCGGCAAGACATCACTGCTAAACGTCTTTACCAGAGGGTACGTTCCTGAGCATAAGCATGTCAACGACGTCAACTAACATCCCAGCTACTTTCCGACTGTCTACGAGCCCACCGTCTT
Organism: Ophiostoma himal-ulmi; assembly: GCA_029299165.1. Classification (NCBI taxonomy): domain Eukaryota; kingdom Fungi; phylum Ascomycota; class Sordariomycetes; order Ophiostomatales; family Ophiostomataceae; genus Ophiostoma; species Ophiostoma himal-ulmi. The sequence continues at coordinate 843,244 of JANSME010000003.1, read as the reverse complement.
TGAGAACTACGTCCATGGTACGACCTGATACACCCGTATAAAACCGAGCCAAATGAACAACTGCTAACTACCTAGACATCTTTGTTGATAACGTCCACATTGAGCTGTCTCTGTGGGACACGGCCGGCCAGGAGGAGTTTGACCGGTTACGCAGTCTTTCCTACGGTAGGTCCTTTTTGCCTATACGGTGACTGCCCATTCGCCACACACACCACTAACAACATAGATGACACCGACTTGATCATGCTCTGCTACAGCGTCGACAGCCGCGACTCCCTCGAGAACGTCGAGTCCAAGTGGGTGGGCGAGATTGCCGACAACTGCCCGGGCGTGAAGCTGGTGCTGGTGGCGCTCAAGTGCGATCTGCGCGAGGGCGGCGACGAGGACGACGAGGCTGCCGGCGATGGTGCCGCACAGGGCGCAGACGGCTCGGCCAAGGCCGGCGAGAGCGGCGCGGCCGATGGCGCAGACTCAGCACCAGCAGGCGGCGCAGCAGCACAGAAGAAGCCCATGATCAACTATGACCAGGGCCTCGAGGTGGCGCGCCGTATCAACGCCATGCGCTACCTCGAGTGCTCGGCCATGCGCAACCGGGGCGTCAACGAGGCCTTTACGGAAGCTGCGCGTGTTGCGCTGAGTGTCAAGAAGGACCGCGAGGGCAGCAGCTGCACCATCATGTAGGTGGTTGGGCTAGCAGTGCGTGGCTGCAGTGATTGCTGCACACTTGTAAAATATGTCTTGTTTGTGTTTGTATTGTTCTTGTCGTTTCTTTCTACTCGTCTTTCTCTTGTCTTGTTCCTTTTTCTGTTCATCTTTTCTTTTTCTTTTCTCTTCTTTGGTATCACCCTGTGTTCTGTCTTGTTTTATTACCCTTATGCCCTTTAATCTCTGGCTCTTGAGTCACTCGGATACACGACAACTTATCCATCCATTCCATCTCTTTGGCATCCGTTAATACCTGGTGAATCTGTTCTCTTGGACTGCGTCGATTGCATGTTTGCTCTCTTGGCTGGCGTTTTGTAGATGACTCAAGGTGCACTAGCTCGTTCTGTTTCATATGAGTTTGAATAATGCGCGTCTTACTGCGTTCTACCTATCGATTGAATATGCCACCAATTTACCTAGAAACTGTTTGGACGGCGAATACATATGCTGCAAGGCTGACACTAAGCAAGCGCATAGCAGCACACATCCTCCACTGGCTTGGATTTACATTAGCGGCCGCGCCTTAGCTGGGATCCACTAAAACTTTTTTTTACAGTCTTCTTCATGAGGAGGAGGGGCCGCAATGACGTGCGTCGATTGAGTCTTTTGTTTTCTCTTGCTTTCTGTTTTCGGTTTCGGTTTGTTTGTTTTCTGTCTGAACAAACACAACAACATGTCCCTACTTGCCCAGGCCAGCAACAGCCGCCCGTTGCAGCTGGCCGCTACCGCCGTCGTCTCGGGCGCCGTTGCCGCCGGCCTCCTGCTCGGCTTCCAGCAGCACGCCCACGCATCCCGTCTGCGCCGCCTTAAGGAGGACGTCGAGGAAGAGGTGGCCGAGGAAGATAGCAGAGCGCGCATCAGAGACAAACGCCGCCGCGAAGATGACGAAGAGGTCGAGATCACCGACCCCGAAGACCTGAGAGCACTCGCCCTTGCCCGTCGTGCCCAGGCCGGCGACTACGCCGAAGACGTCATCCTCGAGCAGCTCACGCGCAACCAGGCCTTTCTCACCCCCGAGGGCCTTGCCAAGGTGCGCAATGCCACCGTCGTTGTCGTCGGCTGTGGCGGTGTCGGCTCGCATTGCTGCGCCGCCCTGGCCCGCTCTGGTGTCGCGCGCATCCGCCTCGTCGACTTTGACCAGGTCTCCCTCAGCTCTCTCAACCGCCACGCCGTCGCCACCCTTGCCGACGTCGGCCGGCCCAAGGTGCACGTCCTGTCGCGCCGCCTGCTAGCCGTGTCGCCCTGGGTCCGCTTCGACCTGCGCCGCCAAAAGTTTGATGCCGAGTCGGCCGCGTCCCTGCTCGGGCCATGGCGCGACTCGGACGTCGACGGCAGCAGCGAGTCGTCCTCGGAAGACGAGCGGCCCATCTCGTTCATTATCGACGCTATTGACAATATCGACACCAAAGTCGAGCTGCTGCGGTACTGCCACGCCAACAAGCTGCCCATTATCGCCTCCATGGGCGCCGGCACCAAGTCGGACCCGACCCGTGTCGTCGTCGGCGACATTGGCTCCAGCTCCGACGACCGTCTGTCCCGTGCCACTCGTCGCCGCCTCAAGCTGCTGGGCATCACATCGGGCATCCCCGCTGTCTACTCCACCGAGACCACGGCGGTTGCCGGCGATGGCCGTGCGGCGCTGATGCCGCTGTCCGACGAGCAGTTTGCCAAGGGCAAGGACGCCGTGCGCGAGCTGGGCGCGCTGCCTGATTTCCGCGTGCGCATCCTGCCTGTCCTGGGCACCATGCCTGCCGTCTTCGGCTACACACTCGCCAACCACGTGCTGCTGACGCTGTCCGGCTACCCCTACGAGTACTCGGCCGTCAAGGGCCGCGACAAGCTGTACGACCAGATCCTGGCCTCCGTACACGGCTTTGAGGAGAAGCTGGTCCGCCACTACGAGGCTGCCACTGAGCGTGCACCTGCTGCATCCGCTGCCGAAGCTGCTGGTGCCGAGGCCGTCGACGACGACAACAAGTCAAAGAAGAAGAAGAACAAGGCCAAGAACAACACCAACAGCCTCGCCTACGGTCTGCGCGTGCCCCTGACCCCCGGCGATATTGCCTTCCTCGTCGAGGAGGTCTACCGCGGCCGCAGTATCCTGTCCGGCCTGCCTACACGCACGACACTGGTGCGCTGGGAGCTGCCCGCCGGTGCCGACAAGCACGACGTCAACGCGCTGTTTGACCGTGTCACGCCGGCCGCCGAGGACCTCGAGGGCGACATGCCGCTGCAGGCCGAGCAGCGCTGCTCGCGTCTGCGGCTGTCGGACCTTGTGTGCATGACGCGCGAGGAGGCCAGCCGCCACCAGGACCGCATCCTGCTCAAGGGCCAGGAGCCCGCCAGTCTCTACGATGCTGCCACACTCGCCAGCATTGATGCGCGCCGCAAGGAGATTGCCCAGTACGAACAGTACAGAGCATAGACTATTCAATGATCTAATGATAGATAAAAAAAGGATGAATGATGAGGATAAATAAAAGTCAACTGTATATAACCCCAAAACATTTAATTCGAAACACGTATGGTATATGCGATGCGTATGATCAGTCTTCGTCTCGTTGCAGTCCCTGGCGGTTGCGGCCGAGGCGGTCTGCAAGGCCCATGTCGCCCACTTTCTGGCGCAGGTTGGTGCTGAATGCCGTCGTCGACCCGGATGACTTGTCCCGCGCCTGGTCGTCGGCTGCGCGTGCTGCCGCCTCCTTGGCCTCGATCTCGGCGAGTCTCTTGCTGCGTTCTGTATCAAGGTCGCTTGCATTCGCCTGCATTGCCGCCAACTTGCGAGCTCTCTCTTCGTCGGCGTTGTTGCTGCCGTTGCTGTTTGAGTGAGTTGCATTGCCGTTTGGTCTGCGATCGCGATCGCGGTCGCGGTCGCGGTCGCGGTCGGACCGGTAGTCGTGTCTGCCGCCATTCCGGTCACCGTTCCGGTCACGGCGGTCGTCTCTGCGGTCATCTCGCCGATCACGGCCGCTGCGCTCTCTCCTTGGCGACTGCGATCGTGACTTTGATGCGCGCCGTCTGTCGTCCCGTCGGCTGGGTCTGTCGCGATCGCCGCGAGCACGGTCTCTCGAGTCTCCTCGCCGCCGCCTGCCCCACGAGTCATCCCGCCGCCGCCGTCTCCGGTCGTCGTCGTCGTCGTCCCGGTCTCTTGTGCGCTCCCGTTCTCTGTCTCTCCGGCGGTCTCTGCTGCCGTCGCGGTGTCGGCTGCTGCGGTGGTGGTGTGACGACCGCCTGCTTCTGTCATCTTCCTTCTCCTTGTCCTTGATGCTGACGCCTGCGGCCGCCATCATCTGTCGCCGCCGTATAGGATCGTTGGCCATGGCCTCGTATGCTTGCTGCTCTTGCCGCTTGATGGCGAGAAGGGGGTCTTCGCGGATCTTGGTGGCCATGTCGCGCGCTGATGTCGGCATAGCGCCCAGGAGTGGTGGAAGCGACGACGAGCCCGGCCCAGAGCTGGCGAACCGGTCGTCGATCGAGCTCTTCTCGAGCTGCTTGTGTTCGTCGCCCTTGATGAGCGTGTCGATGCGCCGCTTGCCCAGGAGGAAAGCCTCGGCCTCTTCCGTCACCATACTGCCGCTGCCATCGCCCGAGCTGGGGCCCTGGTACATCCAGTCGACGCGGTCGACGCGTCTCTTGCCGCCGGCCTCCTCGAGCTGCTTGGCGAGCTCTTCCTCCTGGCGCTCTTTGCGCAGCTCCTCGAGCCGCTCATTGACCTTTTTGCGCTCGGCCAGCGCGTTCTGCTCGCTCTCCCATACTTTCTTTTGGTTCTTGAGATTGACAACGTGCCAACTCTTTTTCGCATTGAGATCGCCGCTACCCATATTGGCGGTATTGTGATTGCGTGTCGGGGATGGTGATGTAGAGATGAAGATGAACAAGCAAAGTGTGCAAGGCAAAAAGTAAATAGAGTAAATAGTTGGGCAACATTCCATGATTATATAATCGACACTAGCAAGGCTACAGCCCGGCTTGCCCTCTAAACCTTTGATGTGGGTCCGTCCAAGGCGAGGCGGGGCCCTCGTCCGCAGGCTACAACAGCTAGAGCTATGCTCGTGTAAACTCCCCTCCATCTACCAACGTCACTCTACAAACGATACCCCTACTTGCCGATATTGACTTTTTGGATTCTGCTCTATCTATTCTCGATCTATATTCAGTATCAAAGAATCCACTACCGCAACTATCTGACCTGCCTCGATCAACTCGGCTCACCATCAGCTCTATTCGGCACCTCAGCTCCAGCCTTCCTCTCACATCACCGCCATGTCGGATGACGACTTCATGCAAGACTCGGAGGAGGAGGAGTACGACTTTGAGTACGAGGAGGACGAGGAAGAGGCGGATGCCGGCGAGGTCACAATCGAGAACAAATACTACAACGCAAAACAGACAAAGCTGTCGGAGCCAGACGAGGCCATTAGCGAGTTCCTGGGGATACCAGCACTCGAGGACGAAAAGGGCGAATGGGGCTTCAAGGGGTTAAAACAGGCTATCAAGCTCGAGTTTCGGCTCGGCAAGTACGAGGATGCCGTCACCCACTACAAGGAGCTGCTCACATACGTTAAGTCCGCCGTGACGCGCAACTACTCGGAAAAGTCCATCAACAACATGCTCGATTTCTTTGAGAAGACGTCAGCCGGCAACAAGGAGGCTGCAGACTTTATGGGCTCTTTTTACGACCTCACCCTCACATGCTTCCAGAGCACCAACAACGAGCGGCTGTGGCTCAAGACCAACATCAAACAGGCCAAGCTGCTGCTCGACCGCCGCAACTATGTCGACGTCATGAAGAAGCTCAAAGACCTGCACGCCAAGTGCCAAAAGCCCGATGGCACCGACGACACGAGCAAGGGCACGTACCTGCTGGAGATTTACGCACTGGAGATCCAAATGTACGCGGAGCGCAAGAACAACAAGCAGCTCAAGCAGCTGTATCAGCGCGCGCTGACGGTGCGTTCGGCCGTGCCGCATCCGAAAATCATGGGCATCATTCGCGAGTGCGGCGGCAAGATGCACATGAGCGAGGAGAACTGGACCGAGGCCCAGAGCGACTTTTTCGAGTCGTTTCGCAACTACGACGAGGCCGGCTCGCTGCAGCGCATCCAGGTGCTCAAGTACCTGCTGCTGACGACGATGCTGATGAAGTCCAACATCAACCCCTTTGACTCGCAAGAGACCAAGCCGTACCGCAACGACCCGCGCATTGCCGCCATGACGGACCTGGTCGAGGCATACCAGCAGGACGACATTCACCGCTACGAGTCTGTGCTCAGCAAGAACCCAGACCTGCTGCAGGATGCGTTCATTGCCGAGAACATTGACGAGGTGACGCGCAACATGCGCACCAAGGCGATTGTGACCATTATTGCGCCGTACACGAGCATGTTTACAAAGTGGATTGCTGAGCAGATCCGCATCAGCGATGCCGAGGTGCAGGACATCTTGGGCTTCCTGATCCTGGACGGCCGCATCAAGGGCACCATCGACCAACAGGTGGGCGTGCTGGAGCTGGACGGCGACGACGAGGCCGGCCAGACCAAAGAGTGGGCCGCCATGACAGAGGCCGTGGCGGCACTGTCGGAGAGCATCTTCCAGAGCACAGAGATGCTGCTGCAGACAGACACGAATGCAGACCCTGTGTTCCCTGCAACGCGCCACGCAAAAGCACGGGGGCACCGGGGGCACGGCGCCACAGGCCAACAACGGTCGCATATCGAGGCTTAGTATCCACATGCGGATAAGAAGCTTTGGATTGGTTGAAGTAGGAGAGTGAAACAGAATGAAACGAGGACGAGGGATGAGGAATGAGGAATGAGAAATGAAGAACAAGAAATATGAACTACGGAAAGAGACGAGAGAATACGATACGGAGGGAATGCACAAGGAAAGCATCACTACCATTGGCGTCAGCTTGGGTTCTAGCACACACTTTTATAAAGACAAGAGGCGGTGTAGGGGCTGCGGTCTCTTGCACTATCATATTTTTTCATTGCCGTCGTATTTGTGCTCACAGTCTCTGTATCCCGTGACGTGTAGTATTTAGCAACACTCATGCGGTATAGCAACAACCGCATAGATTACTTTGGATACTAATATATCCTTTACTCTCGACACATAGTGGGATGCCCAGCTTCGCCCATATCCTTATCCTTGCAGAACCGGTCAATGTGTCCTCGATACGATATTATGAAACCAGTCACGGTGGCGACAATCTACGCATGCTGTGCAACGGGGCCGTCGTAGAGTGAATGTAGACTCCCGCCATTGCTGCTCTTGTCACCCGTGTTGTTTAGTCAACAAATCCGTTGTGCGGCTTCATCACTATGCCGACGGGCACACCACCGGGATGCTGTCTGGATACTGATATAAAATTTGTTGCTGGCGATCAATGACTACTCAAGACTGGGCTGCTCGAGGTGTCACCCGTCGGTTAGTATCTGGCCGGTAGATGCCCGACCTCGTCAGATTTTATTTTCAAAAGCAACTCATGTGAGAGCAAAAGGCGGATGCACGTCTCCGTTGACGTTGGACGAGGACGAAGCGCTGTGTATTGCGAGCAATCGTGTCTCTCTGCATCTCCTTGTTTATATTTCATTGTCTCTTCGTTTTGTTGAGGCGACATGTCATTTTCCTGGGATCGAATAGATTTGCAGCACAGAGTGACGCAGCCTCGCACAAGACAAATGAGGTGGGCAGAAAATAAACAGACTCGCGTGGGTGCCGTTGCAGATACGAGGTCTGGCCAGATTGACGTGGGCTTGCTCGACATGGCAGTCCGAGTGAAAGATGGTTATTGGCGTTGCCTGGGAACTGAGTCGGCGATCGCAGTACACGAATTGGGCGTGGTAGTGCCAGCAAACATCCGCTGTGGTGTGGCCTTGGTGTCTCGAAGCTAGATTGTAGCCGTGACCGGCACTCGTAATCACTCGGAGATCTCATACTGTCTCTGACCCCATGTCCCACAATGTGTTCTTCCAATGCCAAGACGCAATACACAAGTGATGATAGCAAGCCTGTGCAGCGCAAGTCGCCTGGTAACTGGACGAGGTCATCTGGCAGGGTAGCAGGGTGGCAGGGTGGCAAGGCGCAAGCAGACTGTCTTTGTGCCCGATGTCTGCTTCTTGCGCTATTTGATACTTTGACTGTACGATTTTTCGTAATTTTGCTCGTCTCCTGTATACTACAGTCAAACAATAACTTCTCCAGGTGGCACACCTTTTTGTGGTATGCCTGCCCTAGAGCAATGCTGGTACTTCATCTGTAGTAGCAGCGGGCCAATGGCTAGACATGCTGATAGCTACCCCGGCTTCGTTCAGATAAGCTATTTCAGTTATCTTAGGCCCTTTCGCTTATTTTTGAATTTAACCCCATCTCCCGCGGGACTGGCTCACTGGGATGCATTGCAGCCTGTCAAATAGTCCGTCTTCTCAAGCACTCTATCCAAACTCTCGAATCTCCGCCCAACGCCCAAAAGTACGTCAGGAATGTACACCGCTTGGTAAAGAGGCAGCATTAATGCGAAACACGCGATGCTAAATGCAGCAAGAGAAGGAAATAACATCAAAGTGATTTGGTCAAACAGAGGCAGCTTCGCATCGTCTTCTGCGCTAATGCAACTGGGAGAGGTGACAAAAAAGCACCATGCATGTGTGATGAGACTCAAAGAAAAATGGGGATAGATTAGGAGACTTAGGCTCAGGTGTGTCGAAGATCAATCAACAACGGCTAGCAGATGTGCCTGCCTCCTTGTAGGATGGGGCTGAGAAGGGGGTTGCAACCCATCACCACAATCACTATGACGAAGAAGGTAACCAAAGCTAGCTGCAATAATTGCTGTGTCTCGTGGTGTTCGCTTTCCCGTTCAGGTTGGCGCATATCGGTGTTTGGATTCTGGCTGAAATATTTGCTTTTTGCACGTCTTTCGGGTAATCAGACTCCGTAGTCGTACGGGCGTGATGGTATGGTCGAGTCAATGTTGATGAACTCATAAAGCGAGTGCGGAGTTATTCAATAAGTCTATATCAAATTTTGATCTTTGGGCAGAATATGCAGAAATGATGGTGTGGTTGTTGCATATATATTATGCATTAAATGTGACGGCGATTGCAGGCTGGTAGATGCATACATGGCTAGACGCCGTCACTAAGTGCAATCCCATTTGCATTTCTATTGACTTACAGTAGCTTTGACTTGAGGCATCCCTCAATCAGTCCGTGCTTGCTTTTATGGCCCCATCACATTGTGATCGACTTGTTCTAGGCATTGATAGCCACGGCGCATAGAGGCAACCAGTAGGTACTGTGCCGATGCCATCGGAGGCCGTAGACATTTCCAATAGTCATTTCCAATAGGCATTGATTGAAAGTCGTGAGACCAGGTCGGTGCCACGTTGGAGACGGCAGCATGCATCTCCTCGAAGGAATGATTCCAACAAGTGAGGAGAAGTTGAAAAAGGCCAGAAGACCAAGAAACCCTATCATGGTAAGGATCAATACCCCATTTTCGCATCCCAGTCATCGCTACCACTGTGCCACGTCGAGAGGTATCTGTACGGAGCATTTGGTGATTTGTGGCAGTGATGTGCGGGGACCTGTCGACTGCGTCGTCCATCCCATACTCAGTACTGGCTACTGTGATAGTTATCTTTTGCCTCTCTCCAGATGGAAAATAAAAACCAAAAGGAATTCGCACATAGCAACAGGAAAGTTCTCTTCTCTTGACCTTGACGTCCACTTGCAGTGATTTAAGCTGCAGTTCTTTCTTGAAAGCAACAGTGGTGGCCTGCTTCACACCTGTACAGTACATGCATGCCGATGGGGCGGAGAATATGGCCGTCCTCCGTCCTTTTTGACCTGTTTGCCTGCATGTGGTCACACCAGAGGACCCAGAAGACAACGGTCTCGGCTGTTGCTTGTCTTGGACTCGTAGAATTTTAAAATTGTAAAAGTAAATGTTCCGATACACCTCTCTCGGGTTCTAAGAGGTGTGTCGTCGGTTGTATTTCATATCGATTGTGATGCACTCTAATATTTGTCGAGGCAGGAATGCCAACTTATGGCGTTTACTCCTTCGTAAGAGTTTATATATTGACGGCCAATTATGTTTGCTTCATGGTCAGAAGTTGAAAATCAAAATGTCAAATGTCAAAATCATGTCAAAATCAAACAAAGGTACGTACATTTGAATCTCTGCAGATCCGCTCAGCGAGAATTCTATGATAGACGAGAGCCCATCACACCGAGGGCTGATAAAGTGTAATCTGAGTTGTCCGTCACTGGCGGCGGTGGAGCTGAACGCTTTGACTGGCAGGACGTTGACAGCCACAGGCTTTCACTTGTCGTGCTGTGATACACCCCTGCTCGAGCCGTTGGCCTGTCCACGTCCAGCCATAGCTTACATGGCAGTATGGTTAGTTAGATATATCAGATCGTAGCGTATCAGCGGGCAGTATTTGATTTAGGAGGTGGTTATGTTGCCCTATGCTGGCAGATTTTGTTAGCAAGTGGTAATAGGTACGTTGCCGCTGCATTCTTCGACGGCTGAGACATTCGAGTTCATGATAGCGGAAGAGTCCAAAGAAGCACGGTCACAGTTACGATTGATCACGGAATTGTAAACTGTGCAACGTAGCACGCTCTGCAGATACAGCGTATGCTGCACATGCTCATCCCAGTTCTCTTGTGGTGGGCTGTCTCTGTAGCGTTTGAATACATGACAGGCAGCGAGTGAGAATCCTGCATCGGATGTTGTCAGCGCTTGTACCATCTTTCGTGATCAGCCAAGGTAAGCTCCGCTCTCGTTGCAGCAAGCTTGGGGATTAAAGTATGCACCGTCGAAAAGCTAGAACGGATGGCCCGTTTGGTGGCAAAGAAGAAGAACCGCGTTCGTTTTGCCATTTGGATACAAGTGCTCTAGTATTCTGCCATTCCGTTGCGATGTCCCTATTGCAAAATGGGTTAGTTGAGTTTGTGCTGCTAAGAGCATGTGTAAATACTTTGATATCTTCTGGGGTGGAGTCCGACTTGCCGATATAGTATAGTGTCAGTATATCTTCCTCGGTGTATTACTTACAAGACTCTTCTTGTTTTTCAACACATTATTTTGTCTTGTGGGCCATGAATCAGGGATTAGCTGCACGGCGAGCTTTGCCTCGTTTTTGATTTCCTGTGTCTCTTTTCGTCTTCGTTCTTGTTCCCCCGTTGACCCGCGGTCTGTCATATTCTCAAAGGGAGTCCGCGCTCACGTAATATATGACCATAGCAGTTGTTGGCGGATTTGGTGCGACCTTGGCACAAAGCCGATTTTGTTGTGTGCTCTGTCTGTGTCTGTGTCGTGCATTATTTCTTGTGTTTCTTTTCGTTCTGAGAAATCTGCTGTTTCTACTGCGCACTGGTCGCTGACCAGGCCGGGAACGGCTATCAATTGACAGACAGCTTCAACGTAACATCTGTGATAGTGCTTAGCTTGGCCCAGCGAGTCATCTGCTGAACAGGATCAAGTGTTGTTACTCCGCTTTCATATGCCTCTCTGTCTAGTCCATCCGTGCTATTGCCCTCCCGGGATGAGCTGGCAATCAGAAGACATTACTCAAGACATAAAGACATAACTCAAATGATGGCAGTAAAAAAACAACAAGAGCTCCACACACAAGAGGGCTGCATTTTGTTGATCTGCTGTGCTTGTCCACTCTGGCCCCTGTTGGATCCTCCGTCGCTTTCCCTAGTTCGGCCTGGTGTAGTTATGGGATGTCCCCTGTTCTTGTAGGTTCCGTGCTCTGGCCGATTTATCGCTGCTGTGTCTGCTGTTATTGCTTTTGCCTGTCTCTTTCTTCAGCTCTGTGATCAACACCCACTTTGTGATGTTACTTTGAAGAATCAACAGGCATGCTTGACAATAGATTGTCGTCACACCGGCGGCTGAAGCGGACGACAGACCCCTGGTCTCTTCAACGGACAGCGTATATGCATACTCGTGCATCGTGAGTGAATTGTGCCAGCTGTGTCAAAATCGATAACGCTAAAGGATGCATCATTCAAACGGAAGGATTGTGACTATCGATAGTTTTCGTCGTGGGATGCCCTATCCGAGATGGGGCTGTTATCCGCCTGTACTAGAGAAGAAGTAGATAGACTGGGTGAAGAAGCGACCCAGAGTAGAAAAAGTAGCCAGAGGTAATGAGAGACAGAAAGAGACAGAAAGAGAGCAAGTATCACAAGTCAGAATGACTATTCTTAGTACGGGAAGAAGTGGAAAGAACGGCCACGGGATTATTTAGAATAGGCAGGGACGATGCAAGATGGTCGGAAAGAGGCAAGGACAATAGGCACACAGGTCGGATAGCTGCCATTCCGCGGCGGGCGCTCCTTCCTGATCGTCGAAAATAGAAAATGATCGAATACAAGGCAGAAGACAGAAAACAGAATATGGGAAAGTGCGAGCGAGCACAACCTGGGCGCAACACACAATACGATACGCACGTTCACAGCATGCTATATTCTATGATAAATTATAAGATTATCGATATAATGACCAAAGACTCTCTATTCAGTAATAATGGGCACCGGCTACTCCACTGATCTAGCTGGCCACCTCGTCTTCGTCTTTTGTCTCTTGTTTTTTGTGGTTGTGCGCCGGACACACCATCCGTCATTTGCTCCCCATATAATAAGAAGTATATGAATCCTACCTCACTCGCTCTTTCCCTCTGCATATCCCGACCGTCTCTTTCTTTCCGTTTTGTTTGATTTCATCTGCTACATTGGATGCTCCTTCCTTTCTATTGCCTTTCCAGCGTCACTCGGTGTTGAGGTATTGATGCGGATCATTTGTTTTGCGCGGCCGTATTCTTCCTTACTTATTCTATTCTTTGTGAATGGGTGATTATTGAGTCCCGTATCGGCTCTTTCGCAGCCACAAGCATCCTTAAGGTACTCGTTCAACTACTGCATCTTCCTGTTGCGCCAACCTATCTTCTGTCTCCCTTTTTACTCACTCCCATTTTCGTACTATACACTGTGGTATGCTTCCTCTTTACGTCCTTTTTGATTCGATTCTTCGCTCTTCGCTCCTTCCTCGACTATAATTTCCTCCTTGTCTCTTTCCCCATGCTTCGCCTACATCATCATTCCGCCGCCATTCTCGCCTTCCGTTTACAGTTTTATCGCCTCGCTCTTTCCTCGGAATCTTTAATCTCTGCGACTCATCCGCTCCTTCTGTTCCAAGATGTTTAAACCGCCAACGGCACCGGTGTCCGTTTTGGAAGCTCCGTTTCAAATCACCATAGAGTTCACGGACTATGCAAGCTACCAGCATCACCAGTTCCGACGACAGCAGTATCAGCAGCAGCTCGAGATCCAGGAACGGAATCAGCGACATGAAGAACAGCAGCGTCAGTGTCAGGCCCAGTTCCAGTCTCAAATGCAAAGCCAATATCATGTCTTCCACCAGCCCTTTCCAACCCAGCAAGCGCCGGCATTTGCGGCACCGTTCCAGCAACCGTTCCCTTCGAATCTTCCTTCAAATCTTCCGTCAACTCTTTCGTCAACTCTGCCGTCAGCTGCCCCGTCAGACTTTTCGCCGGACTTTCACTCAGAACTCCCGGCAGGGCCTGGGCTTATAGTTTTCCAGCAGCAGGAGCGACCCGTGCCTCAGTTCTCATCTGTAGACGCCAGTCCTCAGCAACAAGACCATACGGAAATCGCTGTACACGGAAGGAGCAACTCTCTACCAGAGACAGCAGTGGTCGATATCAACGCCAACATACAGGATGTCGCTAGCCGTAGACCGACGCCGTTAGCGCACACAGCAGCGATAAACGGCTTCGTGGCCTACAGAGGCAGCAACGAGATAATTGGCCACAGCCAAGTGCCAATACTTGGAGCTGGACAGGTAATGGAACAAAGCATTCATCTCATGCACCATGCAGGCTATCAAACGCACCCGAGCCATCAAGCTCCTCAAGCCGTCCCCCCCGTCAATATCCAGGCTCACGGCCAAGGACCGCAAGGAGCGCAAGGACAGCAAGGACAGCTCCTTTCCGCTACACCAGCCAACGTCACAGCTCCTTCCCCAATCGACCCGCTATTAGCGCACACGCCAACAGCGGCCCTAGCCACTGGCACCTTCCCTGCCAATAGCCCGCCAGTGTGTAATAATACCGATATTCAACACTTAAGCTCGACTTCCCCCACTTATTTCGCTCCCCCTCATCATCACAACAGCAGCATGACGGTCGCTCCTGCTTCTTCTACCGTCCCATCATCACCTCATCCTACCACTTCTTCCACATCGCCAACCTCGACAGGCAACTCTCTCCGTCATCTCTCATATCCACGCCGCCACCAGCATCAAACCCAGCAACAGCACCAGCACCACGCCAACTTCAACACCCTCAACGACCACCAATCCTCCCAGCATACCCACCCCTTCAATTACCACCAGCATCTGCACCAGCAGATTCAAAAGCGCCGCTTGAAGAAGGCACACACCTTCCCAGTAGTCCATCCCAGTGTCTACGCATTTCCTAGCACGCCCCAATACAATCCCAGCGCCAACTCACTTCCGTCTCAACTTCTCGAGCAGCAGCAGCAGCAGCAGCAGCAGCAGCAGCAAACACAGCAAACGCAGACACAAGACCAAGAGCACTTCAATAAATCACAGTACATCTACCCCACATTTACATTCGCAGCTATGGCGGTAGGCTACGACCAGGTCACAGCCCTCAACCAGGCTGCTATTGACGCCGAAATCGCGGCTCAGCAGGCAGCGGCACAGAACTACCAGCCAGGTACAGAAGTGCGTTCATCCAAAGACTAGATTCAACGGTCAAAGTACTTTCTAACAAATTCAGGGACCGGGTATCGACGAGATCCACATCACAGAAGACATTCAGGAACTGTACGCCAACGCCGACATCTCCTTTGTGGAGAAGACAGCAGTATGTCTGACCTCTTCCTGCAAACAGTAGGCACTGCTTCCAATTTGCTAATTGCGGCTATAGAAACTTCCCAGGGCATTCCCACTCTACCGACCAGTTCGCGGTGACGGCAACTGTGGATGGCGAGGTAAGCCGATATCTGTCGATTTTTCTTGATATTTCTCACTCACAGTTCTACTACCCATTGTTTGCTTGCACCTGTAGAAGTATACTTTATTCTACCATCTTCAATTAATACCCTTTTTCTACTTATCGTTTCCGTTGTTTCCTGTTTTGCACTCACACTCTTTAACACTTCGACTGTGGCTAACGATCTGATTCAGCTATCGGTTTCTGCTACTTTGAGCTTCTGGTCCATAGCAAAAATGCAGAACTCGTCACTGCAGAACGCGCCCGCTTGTTAGGCCTCAACGACTACATTCACAATGTTGGAGGCTACAGCCCGTACGTCTACGAAGACATGGTCGAGGAAACCGACTTTCTGTTTGGCAAGATCCTTGACTCCTACACCGATGACAAACAGGCCATGATGGCTGTATCCGAAGCGTTTAACGATATCGGATCCAGCCATGCCATCATCTACCACCTTCGGCTACTTACTTCATCGTATCTCAAGGAGCATGCGGAGAAGTACGAAGGGTTCCTGGGACATATAGCCGGTGTGAACGGATACTGCGAGGAGTTTATCGAACGGCCCAACTGCGAGATTGATCATCTTCGCTTAGAGCTGCTAGCCAATGTTCTGCTCAAGAGTAGCGACATGGTCTTGGAGATTGCCTACCTCGATCGTAGCGAGAGCGAAATCTTGCCGATGTACAGATTTCCTGAGCCAAACGTCGGCCGTCCTGAGGGCACAATCAGCTTGCGGATGTCGCTGCTCTTCCGTCCAGATCACTACGATATTTTGTATCGTCCGTCACTGCCTTCGAGGGAGGTGGCCGAGGCCGCTTTGAGCCGGTTCCACACGCCGGAAAATGTTGCTACTGCACTGACGCTTGACTGGGAAAGGGCGGCCACGATTGTGGCCGGGGAACCGGTAGAGGCACCCGCAGAACCTGAGGCACCCGCGGAGTCGGAGGCAGCCGTAGAGCAGAAGGCAGCCACAGAGCCGGAGGCAGCATCGCATGCACCGACTGTGGACTCATTCCCGCTCCACCCGCCCGTTCCCATCTACGAGGATACACCTGACCTGACTCCCGGATCGTCGATAAACTCGCCGGCCCTGTTTCAAGCCAAGGGCGAGCCATTGACACCCATTCTTGCACCCACAGGGGCTCCTCCTCAAGCCATCCCTAATTCAGGCCCATTTGTGGCCGTATCAGCAACAGCAGAACCTTCCCAATTGCCAATTTCCAGTTCCGGTGCTGATACTCTGACGCCTACTGCAGCTGCAGCTACTCCTGTCCTTCCTTCTAGTGACAGCCGATCTCCAGACACATTCCATGCCTCATCTTCTAAGCGAGTTAAGCTGGATAGTACAACTGGGGCGGCTAGTGAAACCGTGGCGACTGAAAGATCCGTACCTGAAGAACAGGCATCCTCAACCCAGGATATAGCAGACTCAGCCGCTACGTCGTCATTAGCTGATGCGCCAACATCCAATGACTACAAGGTGTTTCACGTAGGAAGCATCACTTACGGAAACCCTCACTCCAACCAATCTAGTCAGTCAAGTCTCGTTGCGGGTTCCGACCTCTTCTCCCAGCTCCCGTTTTTATTCGGAACAGCCCCGTCAGAGACCAATTCGGCTCTCTTTGGTACCGGTAACTGGTCGTCGTCCTCGTTGCGTTCACGTCACAGCGACACGTTTGCGGCGTCACCCTTAACGGTACAGCAGCCAAGAACACCGGCAAACTCTGTGCAAGCTCAAGCTCAAGCTCAAGCCACATCTGCCGAAAACGCCACCACTAGTACCCCCGTTGCTGTCCCTGCATCGGATTTGATGCCGCCACCACCACCACCACCAGTCACGAGAAAGGCAGAGCCGCCTAAGGAAACCCAGCCCGGGGCTACTTGTGCAACAGAGAATCAGCGCGAGCCAGTGGTGGTACGCTTCACTCAGTGGCACTACAAAGAGAAGAAGCTCTCACACAATGCCATGGATCGTGAATCTACATCGTTTCGCAGCAAGATAGGAACTCAGTCACATTTTAACTCGAATGAGTTTCAGCCGGATATGTACAACCCTGCCGGCAGTGGCCGCAGAGGCGGTGGTACGCGGTTCCATAAGCATGATGAAGGTACTCCTGATTCACAGTGGTAGTGGTCATTTTTGGCGATTGTGTTTACAAATGGTAGCTAGTGCTTGGCTGTTTGAGTAATCATGTTTTCATTGGTAGGCACTTGGGTATATAACGCTATGGTGTAAATGGACCAAATGGAATCATCTAGGCTGTTTCAATAAAGTATTTTCCCACACTCAAGTGTCACCCAGTCATCACCGCGGTTTGGGTTTGAGAGCAACTGAATAAGCTCTCAGCGATCTACAAGAGTCTTCCACCAACAGCTGCAATAAGTACGAACTAGAGACAAAGCACAAGCTCGTCAACATTGACTTGTTGCAATTGCATGATTGCATCACCACAACACCGTATGACTCATCACAGCTCTCCCTAAAGTCATCTTTACACTTGCTGAAGCTCTTATCTCTGCTCGGCGTACACCTCTCCACATTCACCCAGCATTCCGACGGGAGACAGCCAGGGACCGAAGCCGCATCTGCCACTAGCAATGGTCCATCATCATAACTGGGAAGGATAGCCTAGTCCATGTTGGTTGTCGCTCTTGACACTCACAGTTAGATCAAAGAGAGTGGTTCGTTAATTAACCTAACCCCGTTTTAAAGCAAGCAGCCATACGGTGCTTCTCTCCTTATTTAATCTCTGTTTCCCTTCCGCTCTTTGCTTCTCCTGTCTTCTTTCCTTTTCCTCTTCCGTCCTTTTGTTTACGTTTCTCTACCACCACCACCAGCTCAACTTGATCAACTTCTCAACTTGATCAACTTCACTCAACTCCCAATCAATCACAACACCATCAAGATGAGCGGCTACTCCTACAACGGCTCCGGCACCAACAGCCAGGTAAGGCTCTTGACCGCCACTGAGACCACCACTCACGGCTCGGCAAACTAACTTGAGCAGGGCAACCACTACTGCAGCCGCGACTACGGCAATGGCTCGAACTCGTACCACTACTCCAACACGTAGGTCTTTGAATCTCCCTTTGAACCCTGTTGAATCACCGCACCAGCTACTAACCATCCAGCGACGGTTCGTACTACTACTCGAATCCCAACGGCAGCACCTACCACAACAACGGTAGCGGCGGCTCGACCTACACTGCCCCCAGCGGCCAGTCGTACTCCTCCGGCTACGGTAATAGTGGCAGCAGTGGCAGCAGCGGCAGCGGCGGCGGACAGAAGTAAGCTTCGCTTGCTCGTCGGTATAAGCTCTCATCACGATTTGCACTCTGACACCATGATGCCATGAGTAATACGCGATTCTCGATTTCTAGTTTTCAACTTGCGGGGGCTCTCTTCAGTGACATGATCAATGTAGCTCGATGCCGTCCAAAGGAAGACGTTGACTGTTTGCACGCTTGCACGCTTATTTTTAGAATCCAATGAGAACAGAAGCAATGGCTATGAAATAATATATTTTAACAATGTGCGGAATGTTGCGTATCTTCATTTGCAATGCATTTGCAGTGGTGCCGTAAAACAGACGTCTATTCACACTATTCGGCTATATTTTGACTTCCACATGTATACGGGAGACATGGTGATAGATACGCTCTACCCAATACAAACCCTACCGGTGTGGTCTCACTATTACATGGTAGACAGACCCCTGCTGCCCCACTACAGCTGCTCAATAGCTACTGCAGCTGCTCTAGGAGCTGTCTGCTCCGTCGGTGCTGTTATCCCGTCTTAGTTGTGATATTCCAAAGAAGGCGGTGCTTCAAGCTTCGAGCGCGATACTTTACTTTTCTGTTTAGTTTCAGTCCTGTCATGATAGCAAACCAATACTGACAATATACGTCCACATTCCCGCGATTCACCACATGTCGTCAGTGCGAAGTTGTCAGATATGCACACTAATGGCATTCCTTAATCACCAATCTGCTACAATCTGCTATCGGCACTATGCCCTCCAACAGCCGCCTGCCGGTCTCACTCTGGCAGGTGCTGTAGTGGGGCAGAATCACGCGACCACCATGCTGGGATTAGTGGTTCCTGGAGAATCAGACACTCGAGCGTGTGAGACCCACTATGACAGTGCTGTCCGGTTGCGGCAGGCGCGTCTTAGAGCAGCCCGGAAACAGCCCCGCTCAATTACGGCTGCAGAAACGCGTCTCGCAGTCTTATTATCATCAACAGAGGGAAGGTGCGATTGTGAGTACCCAAGTCGCATTATTTACTCAGTAGTTGCTACCTTCACTCCGGCGATCCGGGCATCTTTCATTCATTCTTTACTCAATGTTGTTCTTTTTGCCGCATTGTCGCTTATCGCATCTCTGGATCTCTGTATCTCTTCAGTATCAAATTTCTTATCGTCTTTGTTATCTTGTCTCGGCCATCGTTTCTGTCTCACTCCTCCACAACAGTGTCAGTCAAATATCAGTATCCTTGCTGCACCTCTGATCGCCTTCACCGGCCTCGTCCCACTGCCTCAATCACCCTCAACCACCAGTTCGTCTCCGGTTGCAGCCGGACGGCACTGGCGAATTGGTCTTTTCTATCATTACTACCCCCCCCCCCCCTCGCCCTTTTACTTTTTGGCCATTCTACATTCTTTTCTCGTCAACATCCCTGCCATGTCTGACGAGCCGACCCTGCCACGGTTCCCGGCCTCCAAGGCTGCCGATGCCTTCTTTGGCCCGTCCCGCAAGCGCGCGCGCCCCAATATCTTTGACGGCAACAATGGCGGCTCGACTATGGCTGCTCATGAGCTGATGCTCAACAACTCTAGTGACCCGGCTGTGTTTTCCAGCGATGACGACCCCGCGCTTGACAACTACGTCCCGGACCCGGCCACTGGCGGTCACACACGCAAGAAGAAGCGCTATGTCGGTGCGTGGTTTGCGCAGCACCCGGCATCAACCGACTCAACCTTTGACGGCGGCGAGCGTGGCGGTCATGGCGATGAGGCAGATCTAGATCAGCCCCTACCAAGCATGGCACAACGGTCCCCAGTCCGTTTGCGGCAAACCAACTTGCCATTGATTTCATCTCCGCTGCGCCCACAGACGAAGCGTGCATTTGAAAGACAATTTGACAGCGGCATTTATATGGACAAAGATGGCGGGGGCATTGCAGGAAATAGAGCCGCGGAACTGGCCGAGGAAGAAGGCGACAAGGATGAGGAAAGAGACGAGGACGAATTGGCCCGGATCGCTATGGAGTCATCACCGCCGCCTCCATCGCAAGCGTCAGAGTCGTCACAGTTGTCTTTAGCACCGCCACAACATGCTCCGGCAGACACCGACTTCCCACCTCCGGCTCCACGGCAACGGCGGGTGTTCCAGCGTGTATCTAGCCTTGCCGTTGACCAGGCAGAGCGTAAGGCCCGCTTTGTGGTTCAAGAGTGCATTGAGTCGGGCAACGAAAAGGTTTCATTGATCGGCTTGGGTCTAAGTAACCTGCTAAACGCAACGATTGAGCCGCTGTCCGGCCTGGTGCCGATTCCCCTTGTCACCGAGGATGTGGCCTTTGAGCAAAAAGACACGGAACTGAAGCTGTTTCTGTCAAACAACTTGTTATCGCGGCTGCCCGGCGCTATATTCAACATTGAATTTCTAACGGTGCTGAGTGTGCGTGGCAACCGCCTGACCGAGATTCCACCGGCCATTGGCAAGCTGAAGAATCTTAAGTCACTCAATGTGTCGCTCAATCGTCTCCGGTATCTGCCAGCAGAGCTTCTGCCTCTTCTCCGTTCCCGGGGTAAAGGCGGAAAACTGGAGGAACTGCTCGCCCACCCCAACCGCTACTATGAATTCGAGGGTAAGGCCGAAATAAAGAGTCGGGGAAAATATCACGTAAGGGCAGCAGGCCGGAACGTGCATCGCATCGCTCGCTCGCCCGTGTGCTACAAAGATAGCTACGGGACTGTGTATTCCGACTTTGATTTGCAGCCCAAGCCATTTACACCAGGTGTGGACGAGACTGCCGATATACTCCCGATATGGAACAAAGGTGTTGCTCCCACGCCGCCGTTATCGACGCTGCCCCATCTAGCTCGCGGCGAAAGCTCATCGGCCTCGACGGGTGGACTTTCTGCGTCGCGCGTGCCAACGCTTGTCGAGAAGGCTCTGGAGGCGTGCTACCGTGCACCACAGCTAGCACAGCTAGCCAACATGCTACCAGACGATGCGCCACAGCACATCCGCCGCCAGCTCGAAAAAACGCTGACTCTCCGCGAGAGTGGCGGGTGCACATGCTGCGTGTGTGACAAGCCCGATATGCCACTGGTGGCACCCATGACGGAGTGGATTGAGTGGTGGGAGATGGGCAGGAAGGACATGAGTTCTTCTCGCAGAGGCAGAGGCCCATCTAGCGACAGCGACAGCGACAGCGACAGCCAAGAGCTTGATAATCTTGAGCCCGTCCCTCACTCTCCCAACTTGGATACCACCATTGGTCGTGTGGAAGTGCTGCCCTTTGCGTTTCGTGGCTGCTCGTGGGGATGCGTGCCCAAGGCTGCGGACTCGGACTAGGGCAGGCCTGCAGTGAGATACACGTCCTGGTTGTCTGCTATGACGCAATTGTATGAGAAGCGGGAATGGTGGTGGAACTACGATTGATAAACAGATGTCAACGTGTTTTAACTCGAGGATTGGATTAGTATTTTTATTTTCACGGCAGATTTTCTCCGGCTCTCTTTTTTCTTGTATATTATCAGCCACGGGCACGTATATTCTATTTCATTTTACTTTATCATGCACGATAATCACGTCTGCTGTAAGCTGTGCAGTGAGTTTATGCCAAGGTAGATTCAGAGGTTGCGATACCTAGCTAACATTTCATGGGAGATCATAACAAGCACCAGCATCACCAAGCATGCGGTCTTTACGATACAAACTCTATGCTAGGAAAAAGTAAATTTCTAACTCATGTTATTGACACGAAGCACAAGGTCGTGAAAAGGGGCGGTCTATATTTCAATGATTCAAAGAGGATTCTACTAAAAAATGAGCATTATTTGTTGGGTATTTTTAATTTAGTAAATTTTGAATATAATTTTTCTTCAAAGCTAAAAACAAGATAAATAAAGACGGGTGAAAACAAACAAAACTTAATGCCAGAGTTTAATAGAACAAATAGAAAAACTATAAAGTAAAAACAAAGGACCAAAGAAGACAATAATCTAAATGGAACGCACGCAGTCGTGGAGGACCGATGTATCCTCGATAGGCGACGTGGGAGGTAGTGTTCTCGGTCGACGATGCCAGTCATCTGTGCCCGACATTGCGAGAACAGTTGTCTATTTGGCATCAGCAACTGGAGCAGCACCCTTTTTTAAGATGAAGCAGGTAATTTGGAAAAGCTGCTGCGGGAGTCTCAAGATCGACCGCGTAGTCCCAGCGTTCTGGATTGTGTGCTTGGCCACTGTAACGAGTTCCGCTCCAGACTTGTGCCGAAACTGTATGCCAAGTGTTGAAGGGTCAAAGGCGTCGAGCTCGGAAAAGACGTCTGACAGAAATGTTACCCCAGGACGGAGTCGATTGTACTCTGAGCTGTCAACGCTTTTGTTCTCGTTCTAATTGTTGGGGTCTCCGTGGCAGACTTTTGCCTGAAAGGAAGAGGGACGTTGCACTTTGCTTTCAAACATGTATGGGCAAGTTAAATTGCCTGCCCGTCATGGGACCCGTGTCCTGTCGGCAGTTTCATTCTCAAGGACAATGACAACATGACTTGCGAAAAAGATGATCTCCGTGTTGGGCATCTGGATCGTGTGCTGGGAGTACTTTCTGATGGCGTCAAAGAGAGGAGCCCAGCGCAAATCTAGCCCTTCTTTATCGTGCTGCAGGCTAGTCACGACTGTTCCTTGATGGGAAATGACTCCAAAGCCAACTGAAGTGGTCAAGCTCTGTCACGAAGATGGTGGGAATCCCAGAAACACGTTGGCCCTGGGGCTTGGCGGATGTTATAGCTACACGTACAAAAACAATGTGTCTTGGGAGTAGCCCGTGTTCCCGGAAGATACAATGTTGATGTATTCGCGATTTGCCCTGTTTCTCAGGGGCCGAAAATTACTTCAAGGTCCAACGGCGCTGCCATGTGAAGAGGCAAGCTGGAAGCGTTTTGAGGTTCCATTGTGCAATCATATAGCTTGTGCAAGGCCAAGTGTCTGTATGATTTATGAAACTGGCCGTGAGGTGTATTGATGAGATATGATAACAAGCCAGGCCGTAATACCGAGTACTGCGTATATCGATTTGTTTGGGATGGGATGAAGTGGTGGACTTACAAGAGAAGTGGAAATAGTAACTCTAATAGACTAAGAGGGTGGTTACAGCAGTCACGTGATATGACACATTATATCCCGCTTCCTGTGATGTTGTGCATTTTAAGTGTCTTTTCTCATCACATTCCTCATCATGAGGTTTGATTCTGAGATGACTATGATTCAACTTCACTTGATGTGAATTTGTGCCTTGCTTCACAACACAGACAAGTTATAAAGACATCGTTATGCAGCCACCCCGATACGGCTATGGCTTTGCCACACTAACAAGGCCTTGTGGAGCACGACAGGCACAGTTTTTGACGACATCGAGATGCGACGAAATATCTACTTTTAATTTCTATTTTCTTTAAATTAATTACTCCTTCAGGAGGCTCTCCGAAGTGCAGACAAGCCACAAGCAATTGCTGTGGTCGGAGGACTAAAAGAGATTGAGAGAGTTCCAGTTGCAACGGCGGGTGTTCATGCTTGTTGAGAAAAAGAAATGAAAGACAGAAAGAAAAACTAAAAAAGAAGAGCGAGACGCTATCATGGTGTAATGTAACCATGTATCAACCCCTGTAAAAAACTCTGATAATTTCCAATTCCCACCCGTCATCGCTCACCGTTTATGACTCTTGGTGCTAGACGGTCTCTTGAATTGGCCTACACGAGACAATTATGCCCGTCTGTGCATGACACTATCCTACTCTACAGACTGGATTTGTGACGACCATCAATCCAGGATCCCTGTCCTGCTGAGCGTGCATGTAATATTGGCTGTTGATACGTATTAGGAAGGCGATATACTCGTTCAGCTGTCTTCTGCGCATGCTTCTGAGCACATCATGCATGACTATCACAAAAGTGTGGCTGCTCCACCGATGTGCATGTACGCATACTAGATCCTGCAGAGGACCACGATGACCGGACTGCGCGGGTATACTGCTGTAACGGAATGGCGTTATCCCTCGCTCCGGCCAGACTGCGTAGAGCGAAGACGACGGAAGAGATTCTGTGCCTTGCTTTCTACTTCTCAATCAAGCAGACGTCATGAGAAGTTGCGGATGTCGAGACATGACATTGTATACAAAAAGTAAACGAAGCTGCAATTATCAAAGACTTGACAAGCCTATCAGAGCTCACTGTGCCTGGGGACAAGTGGCAGAGCCGCATTTTTCCACCGAATAAGCAAGAGAGCAACGGCTTGGCCCTACACCTGCCAGAGGTCTCATACGCCACGCACAGGCCATTCCTCCACACACACCTGTTGAGTCTATTGAGCTAACCGGCTCACCCACACTTTGTGAACTAGTCTGCTGCATGGTGAAATGAGACCCGGCCGTCGTCCTCGGCCGGTTCCTTTTCTTCATGGCCAAATGCTCATGTGGCCGTGCATACTATTGTGCTAGGTCGAGTGGCCAGTTGGAAAGCTGCCAGTGAGCATGGGCTAACGCTGCTAACGACACACTACGAGAAGCGGTGGGACGTTTGCAGTGTATGATTGTGCACAAGACAAGGCTTGTGGCAGATGGGCAAAGAGCGGCAAGATCCGAGCATTGAATGAACTACTTGCCCATTGAATCCCCGAGTAAGTCGCTAGACATGGGATGACTGCCTCAGTGAGAGTGAGACTTCGAACCCTGTCATGGCCAAGGGAGATGGCGCATTTGCATGCACAATCTGGGCGATCTATTCTTCTTTCATGCCAACGTCCCCATCTCCGCCATGCCGCTATGATGCCGCGTGCATGTGGTCTGCATGACAGCTGTACATGACGCCGCAACCCGTATCCCATGTTTACATTGCTTTGATCATCTCTGCACCCCCAACGCTCAGCCTTTCCCCACGACAGTCACTCCCCCCCCTCGTATATTTTACTGATACGACCTGATGAATACGAAGCGTGCGTACATCCTTGTCTGCTAGTGTTGGCTTTGGAGTACATTGTGAGACATCATACTCCAAGATCTGTTGTTCATACTACCCAACAGCAGCTGAAAGACAAAACACCCATTAGCAATAACCAAATATACATCAAGCTTTGCCATACCCACCCCACGGTACTCCCTTCCTCCTCATTGCTTTTACCCACCCCCAGGAAAGTTCCAGGTTTAAACGCGTCCGTTTTCCGTTTTCTGTTTTCCGTTTCCCGTTTTGATGTGCCCGTTTCTATACAGCCGCTCAACTCGTCAAAACGGCTGTCATTCCGAGTTTATAGTCCTCTGAATGTGGAACGGTCTGATGCTGTGTAACATGAGATCTCCCTTGACACCATGTCTGCCATGGCTATGGAAAAGGCTGTGACACCCACCCCACACGGCCATTAACAAGCTTCCTAATGGGGCGTAAAGTAAAGTCTGGCATAGCCGAGTAGCACCTGATTGGTCTCCTTGACGTCCACTGCCCTATATTGCTATATTATTCGTTTTCTATAAGGCTGTGCTTATTTTCTCTGGTATCTTGATATCTCGTTTCCAGATGGTCGAGAGTACCACAAACGACATTGCATGCCACTTGTCCAATCAATATGCACCCTGCAGAATCTGTGCAACGCGGGCCGTCCCTTTATATTCTTAATTCTTGAAACTTTACTCGTTTTTCAATTGTCTCAAATGGTTTATACTGCAGTCAACTGCAGTCAACTGCAGTCAACTGCAGTCAACTGCAGTCAACTGCAACTGTTCTCGTTGGAGCGGATATCTGCCGTGTAAGTGCCGGTCGATCAGCCACACAACATAGATTATGGCTTTTTTGCCACCTGGGAACCCACTTGTGTCAACGTCGCCTTCGCCCATTTAAAACACCTTTTTCACACGCTTTTAAAGCGATCATTTGGAAAATTCTGTCCTTGCTAGCTCGACTCGTTCATAAACCGAACAAAGAAGCGGTAACTTCAACAAAATACAACAAAAAGGCAAGATGGCCGAGCGGTCTAAGGCGCTAGCTTCAGGAACTTTGAGGAACAATCAAACACTTGTACATGCTAGTCTTGAAAAAGGCGTGGGTTCGAATCCCACTCTTGTCACTGCTTTATTTTTTTGGTCTTTTTGTCTCTACTTCGTCCCAGCTGAATCACTACAATTTTACATTTCTCTATATGCGTTCTACGTATCATTGTTTCGGTGCGATCTAATTCGGTGCTGACTAATAATCGCTATACGACCCAAATTATACACTTCAGCGCGAGATGTAATACGTTGAGTTCTGCTGTATTTATTAGCCAGTCAGAAGAAAGGTTTACTTCTACAACTGCAAGTGCGGTTGATGCCCAATTTTTTTTGCAGTTCTGGCTCATCTCGATGAAGCCTGAAGATGCCTGCTGCCCGAACGTTGTCATTGCCGAAGTATTTCGCAACTGGATGAATCTATACTGCAAAGCATGCACACAACTTTCATGGTTGCAAGCCCAAGATACGTGGAGGGCTACAAACACCTCAGCAGCCAAGTTTCAAGCAATTGGAATGCCTGCTTATCAGGCACTGCATGACGCAAACGGTTTCAGATAAGTGCGCATCGCAGTGAACAGCGGCTGGGGGAATCTACGGAGTTCCGGATGCTTGACAAGGAGAGTGCCTACAGCAGGTAGAAACTACATAGAGTTACGGACATATTTGAGAATGAAATGAAAAGAAGAGAGTCATTGGCGAGTTTGTGAGCCGGCTGACACACATCAGAAATATGCCCAAAACTGGGGTGTGATGAATGATGGCTGTGCTACTTCCAGTCTACCCGAACCGGATTTTCATAAGCCCCTACACTCGTAATGAGAAGACATAATGTATTCCGAATTAGCAAGTTCAAAGTACACACTGTCGTGAGGATTTCAGTATGGCACCTAAACCTTAAAGGACATTAGAAAGCTGAAGGCTCTTGCCCTCCCTTCTTTTTCTCCGTCATTTAATTAGAAAAGGTCTAGGGTGGACCTTTTAGTATATTACTGCAATCTAGGCCGTGAACTATCTAATGTTATGATATAGAGTAGTATCTTGTCGTTCACAATCCTAAAAATTACGGAGACTTTCTGAAATCAAAAGCAAAAGCTGCTGCCTTGCAATGCTATCTCCTTGCTCTAGGCTATCACTCTAAAAGGTTAGGCAGGAAAACAACCTCTTATCATATTGAGATTTTTGCCCGATATATCGTGGCTCTGGCCCCGGTATAGTACACCCCATGACCGCCTTTTGCACCGAAAAGGATCGCAAGCCAGACACACCGCCTCAGCGCCTTCAAGAATACATGGGGGCCTGGATTATTAAAAAGGCAACAGTAAAGCAGCATCCACCAACAAATTGCCACGGTGAGCATGGTAACTACAACAACTAAAGAGCATGATGTTCTCTAGTACGGGATAGTGTCAAGGTCTGGTGCCAAACAGGACTGTCGGTTATTCCCAACATACGTCATGATATCCATTTCCAAAACGGGGCTGCATTCAAAGATGATCACCGCAAGCCTATACGCCCAAACTCCCAACATAGCAACACCTCACGTCCATACTAACCCTCATGGGAAAGGCTGCAAGCACCAAGATGGAGATGTGCATGCAGTGTGTGCCCGACCCTGACATCCTTAGACTCCTCGTTGCCTTTTTTTGCTACACATCTTGCAATGATATGCCAACATTTGACGAGATTTCCACTGTTGGGTACATAAAAAAGGCGTCGACCCGCGGTAGGGCAGCCATCTAGGTGTCATCTAAAAGTGAAGAGACATGTGACGAGACCTCTTACTTGATGTGGAACGCGTCCTGTTTCATCTAGTTGAAGCCTAGAACGTCTTCAGTGGGTAAAACAAATGCAAGTACCGGTTTTGAAATATGATTCGCCGGCTACATGTAAACATGACCCGTGCTTTGCACATCTTAAAGATAAGAAATATAATGCATATTGTTGATTGTTTGTTTGGTCCTAGACAGTCTCACAGTTATGATAGAGTTCTATTTCCACAAGTATAGATGGCCTTAGGCCAGCCTTTCACGGAAGCCGTTTTGTAGTACTTCTCGAGCTCCGAGTGTAATTCTTGTAGCAATTGCTTTAATTCCAAGAGTTGAAGTATCTTGTGGTTACACTTGCAACAATGCACCAGTCTCGAGAGGTGGTCTTTATTTGCTTGGAATTTCTTCAATATCGCCCCTGGTAGCAGGATTTGAGCAGACTGTATTTATAAGCTTGTCTGTGGGAGTTTTGGCGACTTGTGAACTAGGCCGATCATAGTGGCGAATACCTCTCATATACAAGAGAATTATAAGGAGGCGTGTACATCAGTCCATTCAAAGGCATCTCTTTGACATAATAATCATAACGGCGCTAATATATTGGATTGCCTGTGAAGTATGTCTGTACATGTCATTACGGAGGGTAAGAGCCTGCGCCCAAGCAAGTATAAATGCGGATGCCGTCCTATCCTGTGAGTCCGTCCATAAAATGATTAAAACCCTGTCATTCCTATTGTTTTCCGAAGCCTGTAACGTTTCTCTTCCTTTTAACCCTTTTATTTTCTTCTTGTTTCTTGGTTCCTTGGTTGACACTGCTTTCTTATTTCTGCTTTTCGTCCACAAACTCATTTTGATTGCAGCTGGAAAATGGCTCCCTCTTCCAGTTCAAGCCATCACGCATGCCGACACCTGCACCCATACTCTAAATCACATTTAGAAGCGAGCATGAACTACCAGCAAGAGTGCCAGAACTATTACCAGCAATTCAGCCATCTCCAACATTCAAAGATCATCTCACTTTGGGTCACGTCACTGACTTGGCTCCTATCACCACACTATGCGTTAGCCTGACTGCGTCAGTCCACGATAGATCGATGAAATCACCAGAGGCAGCACAGTTCAAGTCCACTTTATTTTATTCATTTCACTATCAATATTCGGATATCTGCAACAGTCATCTACCACCAGCTTCTTCCCGGCTTTTGGCCGTCGATGTGTCACGATTGCGACCGCATATGTGACCACCAGATGACAGCGCACAGTACTCGAGTGATAGTAATATCGTACGTCTAAAATATGGATAAGTTAAGTATTGATGCCTGGCCTGACCTAATCTCGTTTATTGATCATGCCCAAGCATATATATTGTTCTTCATCACTATTCTACATCTTTATTTGTTTCCCTCAAGCTATTCGAGTCGTTGTTCTTCGAGTTCAGATCAAACTGAAACTAGGAGAACATAAAAAAAAAAGTTCAAAGCGCTAAAATACGGAAAGAAAATCATCACACGGCATAACAGCACAGACACGAAAAAGCCAACATAACTACCAATATGAAAAGAAGGACCCCAATCACAGGCAACAAATCGAGAAGGGGGCCAACAACTGAGACAACAAAGCAATAATGACACGTCTCACTTAACGAAGAAGAAACATACGAATGACGGGCTGAAATATGCGAGGCCAAAAACAAAACTCAACAAAATCTGTCCCCCGCCCCCGAAAAATAATCTGCTTCCCTCTTAACGCGCTACTTCGTTTGACATCACTTTCCATTCTATCTCTTCATTATTTCTTTTACATCTTCACCATTTGTATTGCTCCCCTTTTTGGTAAGTTTTCTTCTGTTTGCTCGAAACTCTACTGCCTTCTCTCCCAGAAAATCTATCAAAAACACCTAGGTGTGGCCAAGTTTACTATCTGCATCACAATTCGCAGTTGGATTTCCAATGACACTGTGATATTTCTCTAGTCTCCGGTGTGTTTCACGGTAAGCCCATTCTCGTTATCGCATTAGATACGAATCAAGTACAAGACCTAACAAGTGAATACATTTAAAACAAGTCGTGGGACTATGCAATGAGTACATTGGATCTAACCTCCCTCCTACTCTTTCCTTTCAAGCCAAATAGAAAAAAAGCAACAAAATAGCAGCAAAAAACACAAGGAATAATCCAAGGCAAATTCAAAAGCCTTACGCAATCGAATATGCTCAGATACCGACGGAAGGCGGAGACGAAGAAATTCAGAGCGACAGAACGACAGAACGACAGAACGACAGAACGACAGAAACAAACTCGAAATACATCGACAGAGGTCAACAAGAAATCAGTGGTAGCGGTGGTAATGCATCATCATGTCAACGCGTCTCGGGTCCCGAGAGTCTGGTCTTGACTAAGCTTCGGGAACACAAAGAAGAACACGAAAACGTGTTAGCTCTTAGTCATTAGCCCTAATGGGAAGGGACGGCCCTTGAGCAACCAAACTCCACGTGGCTACGGGCCGGCCCCGCAGAACCCGCAGTGGAGACAATTTAACGGCATGCTAATTAACGACGGGGACGATGCATTATGT
Source organism: Ophiostoma himal-ulmi (assembly GCA_029299165.1). Taxonomy (NCBI): domain Eukaryota; kingdom Fungi; phylum Ascomycota; class Sordariomycetes; order Ophiostomatales; family Ophiostomataceae; genus Ophiostoma; species Ophiostoma himal-ulmi. The sequence continues at coordinate 812,868 of JANSME010000003.1, read as the reverse complement.
TGTCGACTTGGCTCATCATCCTTCTGAGCTCGGGGCGTTGACCGTCCCCTATACCATCTGGTAAGTGATGTACAGGTGCACGAGACGTGGCGCCATAGCCATTGCCATACTGCTCGTTGATGGCAGTAAACTGAGGAGAGCTGTTTGTCTGTTAGCGTTCAGGTTCTTGTGTAACTGCCATCAGCCATGCAAGATGGGTAGGTGAGGTAAAGTATATGACCTTTCATATGTCAAGAAAACTTTCCTCCTCCACGCTTCCCTTTATTTTTACCCCATGTTCATCTGAGCATTGCAACTTCCCCGCAATACATCCACGTCCGTCTATTAGCCATCCTTTCTTTTCTTCTATAGCTGGCCAACTTACTATGCATGAGTCGATGACAGTGCATCAAAGGGAGACTCTGGCTGCTTTTGCTCCGTCCTCAAGTCTTGGTTGTTGTCCGACATAGATTGAGCATTGTAGTCATATGTCTCGCTGCTGGTGTTGCTACCCATTGGACGAAAGTGTTGATTATGCCGAGAGTCATCATGGAGATAATCAAAGAGTGGCAGTTCGAATGTCCGCTGGTGGTCATAGTTGTTTCGACTATGAGTCAGGCGATATTCAACATCGCCAGCCAACTCTTCTTCTTGCACTTGGTTATCGTCCCTATAGTTCAACACCGGAGCATAGGAAAATGACTGCTGATGCGGGAGTCGTCCGTGTGACATGTTGCGTGGCAGCCGAGGGGGTGCCATTGGAGCGGGTGGGTGACGGGGCTGATTGTCGTTGATGGAAGTGTACTCCGTCGTTGCCGTCTCCGTGCTGCTTGCAACAGAAGTGTCGCCACGGCTATAGTTGGACTGGGCATCACTCGCTTGGTACCGATAGTGACTGTGACTGCCATCGGTATAGCCGCTACGATAGCGGCCGCCAAAAGTGTGGCGACTACTATGCATATACGGATCAACACCGCTGCCAGCCCTGGAGGCTATTCTATTGCCATGTCCAATGGAACGGAGTGGTATGTACTGGCTGGGGGTATTCTGTCGGTTGTGGCCCCGTGCAGTGGTGTTCACGGATGCTTGATTGCTGTTTAAACCGATGATTCCCGCATGCTGGCTTGCGGCAGTGGAAGACGGGTGTGCGCGCATGCTTCCGTCTGCGGGCTGCAGTTGGCCGTTGAGGAGCGGGAGGCGGCTCTCCAACTGAGTGGGCGTGAAGTATGTGTCGGACATTACAAAGATATTGTCTAAAAGTAAAGATGGTATCAGGAATAAAAACTCGGAGAGGAAGGGGAAATGCGCGGACAAAGAGAGGGGAATAGGAGAGAAGAGAGATGGCGACGAGGCTCAACAACGAGATGGCATTCATCATTGGGTATCAACCAACACGTACAAAGAAAGACAAGTGTCGAATGTCGTTGATAATACTGTTGCTTGTTGCTGCTTGCTGATGATGGCTTTTGTTGACTGTTGACGTTTGCCAATGATGATCGATGGTTGTCAACGATCGTATGTGGCACTGTGGTGGTGTGAGTTGTAAATATCGGGCAGAGATAGCTTCTGATGAGTGCTAGTCGCTGGTGCTGGATGTGTCATAATGCAGAGCTGCATCTATATGTGAGAAGATATAGGGGAGACAGCTAGCCTCACAGCTGTGTTGTCGGCTCCTGTTGGGCACAATTGGTGCCTAGTTTTAAATGCTGCTGCTGAAACAGGTCTTTAGGTATAGCTGCTGTAGAAGTCCCAGTACGTACCACTAATACTGTGAGGCGAGTTTGTATAGAGGATTTCCGGGGCGGAGCACCTTTATGACTGGATATGATTCTTCCGACGGTAGCCGGCCGCGTGCATAGTCTGTGCTGTCGACAAAAGCTATCAAAATCCGAGAGTTGGCGTTATTGACAATATCGACGACGGGGTGTGCATTTTCGGTTCACTTACAATGACCAATACTGAGATAACCGGCTGAAGATAAGCTATTTATTGTCGGAGCTCACAGTGATTTGGCCAGGAAAAGCATACCGCTGTACAGTGGCCGGAAAGATAGATAAGGCAATTGTGTGTCTCGAGTATCGGGGTTGTGAGTGACATGCTGGTAATCGCCTCAATAAGGCGGTGGGATTGAGTAAGGCTTCATTCAAGTCGACAATAGCTATTCTATTAGGCTGAGTTGGGTAGGGGTGTGGGGTACGAATGCAAGATCGCTAGGCGACTGTAGAAGACATATTAGGCTGACGATGGTTCATGTGGTCGTGGTTAGCTTTGCAGCGTGCTGAAAGGCGAAGGAAGGCTTCGATTCTGGCAAGATGGAATATAGAAAGTGTAAAATCTGAAACGATGGCGTCTAGAAAAAGCGTAAGAACGACGAGGTGGATGTAGAGGCCGATTAATAGAGTACCGAACGCGGAGAGACAGGTGACACTTTCGGCGGCACTGGGCAAAACAAATGAAGAGCCGGAATGCCCGAAGGTAGAGAAACATTCAATAGATAAAATTCGAGGCTACTATGCCAAACTTGTAAGCGGGACATAACCTGCTAGAATATAATATCCTAGACAAATAATACGTTAAATTGACCGCCATTACGGCCGACATACACTAGTCCGGCCCATATAAAGGGACTCGGCTGTGGCTGTCAAAGAGGACTACAATCCGCCTCTGACCGCTCTGGACAAGAAGTACACACAGAAACATACAATCATCATCAAAAAAATAAACGACTCGATCCACTAGGTAAGGTATTGACGTCATTCGCAGCCCAACATTGTCCCTAAGCCTTTCCCCGCCAACCCCAGTTGATCTCAACAGCACGTGGTGAGCATTATAGGCATAAATCCACTTGTATATGTCCATGTGTTTCATGATATGCAGGACAAATAGGCCGTATCGTGGGCTGTAAAGAGGCTCTGATAACTGTCTCGATGTATGTACAACTCAGTCATGAGCTAGTTGCAGATCAAACAAGAAGCAAGTGTGTGTGTGTGACAACATTGCCTTACCGTAATATGCCAAGAAAATCAATAGGAAGAAAGCAAGAAAGCAAGAAAGCGAGAAAGCGAGAATGCGAGAAATAAACAGTAAACGAGCGATACTTTGTGACGAGAATGGCAAGACTTTACAAAAGGCGACACAAAACGTGGCATTCCAAAACAGGGAATAGTAGACAGTGGATGTGCTTTAATGAGACTAACAGCTCGAAAAACGACTCGGCATCTGGCAACTAAACAAAAACAAAAAAGTAAAATAACGGGATAACCACTGCAAAAAACGCTTGTAGTCGGGCTGGGTGGCACAATATGGGAACTGGACCCATGAGAGTCCTCGATTTGTCGTGTCAGTTGGTTTCCTTTATTAAGATAGAGTTCTAAACTCCCTCCTTCACCGCCTTGCTCGAGGCGACTCGCACAAGCAGATAATCTACTGTTTGTTGGGCTTATCACATCTCTCAAGCCACAATAATAAACCGTATACACACCTACCTACACAATGATACCCAACCGGAAAAAGGCGACAACACTCAACACATGTCGACACACTAAAATCAAAGACATAGCTACTTTCCAGGTCCTAGCAAAACACAATGTGAGCTGAACTCGTGTTTAACCGGATATGCACCAGACTTTATTACACATTCCCCGACCCTGAATCTTCTGCAACTCTGACGAGATTTGGGCTGCAAATAAGCCTATTCGAAGCTCTCGCATAAGCATTCTGATAATCATGATAATACTCAGTACAACCTTGAACCTGAGGCTAAAATGACTCAGAGAGGGGAAAGGTACTTGCCGTCAGCTGGGCATCAACGCATCGACGACATAGTTTCGGCAAAATCAACGCTAATAGTAACATTAGCCCTTTTTCTGCCTTTCTTTTTTCAAAACGTTCCTTGGCAATATCGCCACCAGAAGCTATAAAATGTGCCTAAAACACATTTGTTAACAAAATAAATTACAAACGATGTCCATGACGCGCGTTTTTGGCCTGAGTGCCTAGTAGACATTACCGTTGCTGTATGACGTGAGTTGAGGCAACCTATCACCAGCGCTTGGCATAAACATGAGGCTCTGCTCGAAGAACTGGAGCTACAATGTTGTCTTAATTTTCAGTTGCGCAATCTGAATCATGTGAGTCAGTGTGCCACAGGTCTTTCATGGCTTCCTGTCAATCTTAAAAGGCCCAGAAATCATGCAGCCAGTACCGTGAATGCGTGTTTCCAGCATACGTTGACATTCCCTTTCAATCTCAAACAGCATGTGACCAAACGCCTGCTACTAGCTCGCAACGCTTACCAAAACGAGACCGAGCTATTGGGACATGCACCTGTGCGCTGGCACTGCATACTCTGTGTGATTGTACTCTGTATACTCAAAGAACTGTGCATCGTCGTCGTGAGCATTTCACATTGGCATATCAGCGCAACAAAAGTAAGGAATTGATTATCCAAAACTTCAATGCAACCGTTGAAACCGTTGAAACGATTATCCAATCAATGTTGCCAATCCAGCTAGTCCTATGGCCTTTGTCAACCGGACGGGGCGATCGAAACACTACCGACGCCATGGAAGATGTGACAGCTACCGGCTTACGGCTAGCTGCCATGCCCTCAAACGGCAACACACTATGTGCAAGTGTTGGGGATTGCGATGCACATCTTTAAACTAAGAGTTGCATCTGGGATGCAACTTCATCTTCGCAATCTGTACTACAGCAACCACCTTGGCCTTTGGCCCGTATCTTGTCACACCCTCACTGAGCATAGCCCGCACTCCAACTCAAAGTAGGCCGGGTGCGCATGACCTATCTGGAAGGGCAGTCGAGGTCATGGTTGCAGGCCGCATCTTGCATAAGACTACTTGATATTTCATGGTATGCTAGCAATTGTGCATTGTACCAAGCGACACCATTCCTAGTTTGATCCGCTGCCGAGGTTAAGCAAAGGTTTCATATTAAACGTTCATGTTTCATGTAGCATGCCGATGGAGTGTCTCGACAATGTCTTATTGTGTGTAAGTGAGGGGCCATAGAGGGGGGGGGTAAAGAGTCAAAATTACGTCAGTAGTGTTGGTAGTGAATAGTTATGATAACGATATAATAAAAGAAAACTGCCCCTATTTATTGTGATACATAGGAAAATACCATATTAGGCCAGTATCGGTATCCGACGGTGATATGTAGAATCTCCGGCTAATATTGGATGTTATGTTATTCGCAATTCAGGTCGATGATCTGATTGTGGGTTGTATGTAAACCAATGCCAAAAGACCAGCGCAGAATACATGAACATGATATCCATACATAGCCACCCATGTATATATAATATACTACGTATGCCCATATTAACCGCTGATATAAGACCAAAAAAAGTCCTCTGCGAAATATACTGGCTCGGAAGTTTCGGTCACGATCTCAATGGTCAGCTTGGTTAATTTTGGCCGACTCTTTGGGCTCATTGATCTCCATTAATCCATAGAGTTAGTATCATTCTGTATACCACCAAACTCTATCTGATGCAAGTATGTGGCATACATTAGTCACAGCACATGTTGTGCTATGTACAATGTAGAGTATGGCACAGTCTACAGCATGTGGTGCTTATATAGTGCAAAGAGGTCGTACTTTTCTTCTTGAAAAAAAGAGGGCCGCACGATGACAGCTGACTTTTTACTAGAAAAAGACTATGCATACGAGCCTATGGAAATTGAGCACATAGGTGAATCCGCACGCATACAGAAAATCATATCATCTTACAAGCATACAGTAACGGTTGGGTATAAACTAGATTACGTGGTACTGTACGTATATACCTCAGAATCCAGCATATAAAGCAGGTTTATCCCCAAGTTATATTCTTTAGTCTAATTTTATTGTCCTTCTTCTCTTCTACCTGGTAGTCCTTTCCTCACTTTATGTGAATAGACAGTCAGACCTCACAGCCACCCCCCTGAGCGTTGCGAAAGGACGTCTAGTATTCCTTCTTCCACTTCGCCCTATGCTGTTCTCGGTGGTGATTCGCCATCACCCAACCATCCTCGACATACCCAACCACCCTGCTCCTCTGCGGCATTCAAGATCCAACTGTGTCAGCAAGAGGCCAGGCCATGTGATAACAGGCAAGACTGACACCAAAGGAAATGAGACGGCTCATTACACCCCCTTGTTCAATAAGCACTCTTCGTCGAGATAGAAAAAGCACATTCTCATCACGTTAAGCGCTTGCTTGTTTAAAGGTGTGTCCTCGCCCTGTCTTCTCCTGCATATATCTTTCTCCTCCTCTTCCACCTCTTCTTCGTCTGCTTTCTCTTCCTTGTCTTCCTCCTTTCTATTCTTTCTTCTCTCATCTATTTTTGTTGTGGTCTTTTCTTCTTCTTTTCTCTCTCTCTCTCTCTCTGTCTTTTGCTGGTATCATATTTTCCTCGTCTAATTATCCACCAAAGACCAGGAGAGATATGTTTTTTCAAAATGTTTAATGGGGTTGTGTGTGGATTGAAACGGGGACCGGTGAAAGAAAACGATAAGACGTAAGCCACGACCGATCAACTACCAACGACACACCACCCAGAGCACTACGACAGTTCTTTGACAAGACGAGACTTGACAGAACTCTCGGAGCGAGGACAGCGGCATAGATATCCGACCGATCAAGACAACAAGACACAAGAAAATGAAATATAAATAACTGGAAATGAGAGCAAACAAACAACGACAGGGACGGCACAGCACGAAACTAGCAAAGTCTGGGGTGGGACAAAAAGGAAACGGCATACTCAACAGAGGCACAAGTGACAAACGGCAAAACGGCTTGAGCAACGTCTGAAGTGAAGACACTGCGGATAGTCTCCGGGTGATCTCTGGATAAATTATGGATCAATGCGGGAGGACAGAGCAAAACAAAGTCTCGGTGTGCTAGCAAACATTAACGGGTCTCTTAAGCTGTGCCACTGATACACAGAGTCGTATGATATACATTTGTGCACGGTGAAGCTAACCCAAGAACCCCACGTAGTGCTCAAGTTCCACAACCGGTGTACATAAAAGTAGAAAAAGAAACAAAACGAGAAAAAGTCAGGAGATGATGGGCAGTGACGAGACAAGAACAAGGGCAAAACAAGAGTGCATAATGTGAAGAGTAGATGCATCGTTGGTAGGAAACAGAAATGCCGAAAGACAGGGTTCAGGCTTTAGGTTTCAGGGAAGAGCCCAGATCGTAAGCTTCCGAGGCGTACAGAGATCGCGCCGTCGAACCACAAGGGAAGGACAAGGGGTCAAATACAAAAGGTGCCCCGGCCAGCCCTACCACATGGCTGTGTGCCGCTCCTTCCCTTGGTACCATGTGCCACGCGACTGTCCCGGGTGCTTGGATCTGAGGGCCGCATTAAGCAATAGATCCCTGGTATGCGGGTCGTTCCTGCCCGTCCCCATCCAAGCGGCAAACTCCAACGTCATTCTTCCCTTTGGACGTGCTACTACTTGCTGGCCTGGTGCCTGTATGGCACTTCTTATTAGCCAGCCTTATGCCAGCCTCGCTCGAGGCCGACGTCTTTTAGGAGGAATGACTGGAGCCAACAGTAGGCTCGAGCGACGAGTTGGTCCTGTAAAGAGGTCGATGTTAGTAATCACGTGTCGATGTGTATGCTTACATAAACATATTCAATGTATTGAGAGTGGTTGACAAAGTTCAACTGTCAACTGTTTTATGCAGTAGATGCACAGCAATATGACAGCGTGATGAAAGACAATGAAAGAAACTACTCACTGGTCAACATCCCGGTGCACGATATCATGCAGTTCGTCGTTGTTTCTTGTGGCCGGTATGCCCCGCTCTTCTTCGGTGAGGACGCCGACCAGGTCCGGGCCTTCGAGGCGAAGCTCGGGATACGGGGTAACGTCGCCAAACATGGCCTTTGCATAGATACATCCTTCAGTCGATGAGAATGCTCCGTTCACATTGGCATTATGGGTTGCCGTGTTCTCCCCATGCTCGGCAGCGGCAGCGTCGGCGCCAGTGCCATTAGCGTTGCCAAATCTGGTTCCGTTGCCAGTGTCGCTGGTACCGTTGACGGCCATGTTTGTTCTGTTGTTGTTCTGCGAAGTCTTGGGATAGGTAGCGAGGAATCTGGTCGACGTGCGGTGGCGAGAGTGTCGGTCACGAAGAGGGTGGGTGGTGGTTGGGCCTAAGCAAAGGTAACAAAGATATAGAGGATAATGAAGCTCAAATATATAGATAAAGATATCGATGTACCAGCACGTTAAAGCTGTTGATGAATGATGGGCAAGGCCGATAGAGAAGCTTGGATGGAGATGTTCTTGAGAAAGAGAAAAATAAAAGGAAGAAAGAAGGAAGAAGAAGAGAAGGAAATAGGTCTACTTTTTATATTTTTTCTGGTAAGACAAAACAAATAGGCGCAGACCGAGCCCACTCGTGACACTTGGCCGGTGGGAAAAACATGATATCCATGCCCTCGCTTGATTTGCCGTCACAAATTCGGTGCTTGTTGAAGGTAGTACAGCCTGCCTAAGGAAGCCCTGGCTCCGATAGCTTTGCCAGAGGGCGTGTAACTTTGGGATGGACAGAAAACGTAAAGGGGGATTATGCAGTAGTACTTGAGGCCATCAGGGAGATAGTGGAGTATGTGTGTTAACGTTCCTGGCTAGGATAGGGACTCTGGGTTAGAAGATGCACTCATACGGTGAGGTGGTGATGCAAGGTAGATTTGTGGCTCAGTGTAGAGTTTAATACTGCTTTGATCGCCCAAGCTCGACCTCGTCGCAGGTTGCGTCGACTTAGGCGACCTGCGAAAGGCATACGTAAAAGTATTTTTTTGCCCATGGTGATGTAGTCTTCCAGCGAGGCTGAGCCAGCCCGGGCACCTTGATTTCCACGACGAGACCACAATATGGAAGCCATGTCGATGGCACTGGGTCTGACTTCTTTCGTCAGGCTTCCACTGATGTGATGACTAGGCCTACAAGGCAGGGGCAGAGTAACGACAGACAGGCTACCGACGGTGAGAATAGATGGGCCATCTAGAAGGTCAACGCAGAGGAGAGTGGTCAAGAGCCGAGACGAGGTAGACCGAGACCCATAAGAGCCAGTGGCCATTTGGAAAGGACCGGAACGGTTCCGAGATTGGCTCACAGGGGTGCTGCAACTGCACAGGCTCGTTCTTTCTGCTGCACTCGTGCGTGCAATACAAAGCAATGACATGTATCAAATTCCGGGCTGTGCTTCGTAGTAGGTAAGGCTGTGGCAAAGGCGACGGGGCATATTGGCATACAGGGTGGACGTTTTGTTGAGAAACGGTTTCGTGCAGTCTTCGTGAAGGCTCAACAAGAACAAGATCGGAAATGTGGCAAACCCCGGGCACTAAAGTGTATAGCAGGTCAGTATGTGAGAGAATAAACTAAAGGAACAAATGAAAATGCTACTCCTCGGTGAAGACAGCCGTGTTTTGGTCCCGAAGAGAATAGCAGGGTCTGGCGGGCCACGCTAAAGGGTACTCTTGCAGCGAGAAAGATAGTCGTAACCGGAGGGGAAGGCAAAAAAAAAAAACAGAAAACATTGAAAAGGACAAGGTTCAAAAGGACAAGAAAGGAAATAAAATTCTAAATAGGAAGTACTAAGAAAACGAGTGTGGAATATAAATATATATTGGGATACTGGTGCCTCCATATCCTTGCGAATATGCACAGCAAATGTGGAAAACGAAGAGAGGAAGGAAAATGGGTCTGTTCAAGAAGAATAGACCAAGTTAGATAACTAAATGCAAGTAAAGACGGTAAGCAATGTATTTGCTTCCGACATCATCCCATGACTAGCCCGTACCAGCCCCTGCAGCGGTCTTTCTTTTGGGAAAACGGTGCCATGTGTGCCTATTGTTTACTCTATTCGAGAAACATTTTCTTCAGCAACCGTTAGGCGGACAGACGTAAGGGGCGCCAGGCGTGCCTTGGATGGGCGTTGTCTATTGTGACGCCTGATCGAATCTCTGGCATAGCTAGCAATGTCTGTTTCTTGTGTGTGTGTACTTATTTTGTTTGAGTTGCGGCTGTCTCTTTAATTTTGTTGACTGTTTTCCATCCAAAAAGGCTGCGTCGTGGCACCCAACACAGAACAAGGCCATAGTATCTCGATAGCCCCCAGTTCATACTCGCATTGCACCCTTTTTCATAATGGCCAACAGCCTTTTGACCAGACCTCCAGAATTCCGGAACAAAGTCAAGCAATAACCAAACTAGCATCAGCCTTGTTGAAGTCTCGTAATCTCGTAATCTCGTAACCAGGTAAGCTCCATGTGGGCCGCATATATTGTAGCCAAACTTTGCTAGGAGCTGGCCTGATGAGACGACGGACCTGATTTCGGACCCGACAAGTTTTGGAAACGGCTGGCAAAGAAAGTTTTCAGGGGCGGCAAGGAGAATATGCACACCCTTGATTTCCACCGCGCAGCCTCGAGAAGCGGCTCTATCAAAGGCATAGATTAAGATTAGTACTGTTTTCCAGCGGCCGTGCCAGCCACCTTCAGCTCTGCTCTAGGCTCTTCGTTTTGTTTGAGAATTTGCTCGCTTTTTCGGAGCAGTACGTTGCGCAGTCTGGCCCACGCCCCGTGTAGCACAGAGTATACCCCCAGTCTTGTTATGCGCGAGATGATTTTACTGATACCGGGTAGCTGCGCTGTGATTCTTGCTTCCCATCGCCCATCTTGCTTCAAGCCCAACCGGTACACGGCACGGCAAACGGCAGCTGGTAGCAATCGCCACTGTTCCGCAGCTCTACCATGATGCAGCAGCCGTCTTTTGTGCAGTTTTGTCATATGTTGTAAGACTTGGATCGATTCACCCCTGGCCTTGGGGCCTTCTATTATCTGTGGGATGTCCATATACCAAAGCTTTGGTTGGCAAATGGTCTAGTATCCGGCAAACAAATTGACAGCCCGGCAGTGGCTATATTGTGGTCCTCGTCTTGGTCCTTTTCAGATTCAAAATTTATGCCGCGGGTCTAAATACTTACAAAACGGTATTCTTACTGTCTGCCTCGGGAGTGAACTGTTTGCCCGACAGTCCGAGGCAGTGCTGTTAGCACGCATGGTTTGATAAAGGCGAGAGACTGATGAGTGAGTCTTCTGGACACGCTGCTCAATAAAAGATGACCACAAGCGAGACACGATGATAATACAAAGACAGCTCTGGCTGCAGATACGAAGCGTTTCATCTAGTTGCCCCATCCTCATTCTTGCAATTTAGCGTGCATTGCTTCGCGGTGTAAAGAAGGCCGCCATTTTGGCCTCGCCCCTTTTGATACGTTACACACATGCAGTCATGATGTGTACAATTTCTCTGCAAGTTTACATTGCCCCTTTTGCTGCAGTGTGCAATTGGGAAATATGCACGGAATGAAAACGCAGAGTGCAAAGTTGATGATCATGTTGTTCCTGATTGCAAAATAAAGTCCTCCACTCTCATGTCCTATCGAGTCGGTCAGTCGGTCAGTCTGTCAGTCTGTCAGTCTGTCAGCCCGTCATGTCGGTCTTGTCCATCAGTACTTTCACACTATTGTCCGTCGGGCATTTGTTCACACATCGCTCACCAAATGTAGCTAAGCTTGTTCCGTTGTCTAATATTCATGCCTCAGTCGTTCTTTTAACGTGTTCTTTTCCCAGTGTTTCATTAACAAAAATTTCAGCACAGTGGAGTCCCTCGTTACTACTGAATCTAATAATGATGTTCTTGTGCCCTTGTTTGAATCTCATCACATTTACGCATTCCATATAACCGTTCGCGCCAGCAGCTTGAATTGCCTCGTAGTTAATACCAGATTGGTCTGGATGTCGTGTACATTGTCATGAACAGTATGTGCCGTCATATCTGTTCGACTGTCGTGCAGCACAAAAAAATCTTTATGTCGTCGTAAATAATAGACCCTAGACAAGCTTACGGGGTTTTACGGAGTGATATCTACTGCATGGGGAATACGAGATTATTCTGTTTATGGAATATGAACGCCGAAAAACAATCCACAATCAAGTACGTAATTGTAGAGCACGAGACTTATTAACCTTGGACTAAACAGCTATCCCAGACGACTACGTGATGATCCGCAGGCAACTTGACTAGCTCCTACAAATCTAATATATTATACTTGTGCGGGAAGGGTGCCGTTAAGGGGGGTTCTCGAACTAGTTACGTTTACTTTCGACGGATGCCTAGGCAAATGATGTACGATAACCTGGGGTGTTAGCAAAAGACGTTCAAGATGAAATGACTTGGAATACGCCCGAGGCGTGGTGGATACATGTGGGTGTTCTGGGTGTCTTACTTAAAGACGGGTACGAAGTAGAATGATTACTTGATATATCAATCAACTCGACAGAACTGCAGTTGTAGTTACTAGCTTTCGCCCGATTGGTTTCCAAAGTTGTCTTTTTTTTTCTTTGGCTCGCTGCTATAATGGGTCTGATAAGCTTGACTTTCCATCCTGCATCAGACAATACTCCCTTTGCATATGATGCGATGAGGCTTATGTATGATTTCCTGCATGTTGATTTCCATGTCTACACACCGCAAGACTTTTGCTTGGCCGGAGCCAGAGCAAACTCGCAATGTTGTCTGTAAGGGGCTATCGGCACTGTGAAGAAGGATCGGCGCCAACAAGACACATGATATAGATGGTTTTTGGCTTTGTGCAGCAGGTGAAGACGGGCCAGGAACCAGCGAGACGATATCAGAAACTGATCGAGATCAAATATGACTGGCCATTCTCACTCTCAACAGAAAGGCGTCGTCATCTTTGGGAGCACAGAGAGCACAGCCCGAAAATGCAACAAAAGAAAGCTTCCTAGGACCCCGTCTGCGAACGAAGAAGCAATAACAGATTGCACTTAAAATGTACAGTACTTGCACTGAACTCGAACAGGAACAGGTGCAAGATATCCCTGTGCTCATGCACTTCTACCCAACCGGGAGATCTCACTGGTAAGTACTCTTAAGCGCAGGATCGGAACTAATGTGTGCTGACAAGCTGGGAATACTATCATGCCATGCAATTTTGAGTGGTAATTGTCATCAGCGCTATGGTCTCCCGTGTTCTTATTTTCAGCTTTACTTTTCTGTTTATTTTTATTCTTTCTCCATTTATATGTCTTAGTCTGAATTGCAACACAAGGAAACCCTTCCTCTTCTTTGCTGTCATTCAGCCATCTCCTTTGTTGCTCTCTTTTCTACCCCTTATTCCTAATATGACTATTATTACAAGGGAAAAAAAGACGGATAGATATATGCATGAGGCTCTGCTTGTACATGCGGACCGAAGGCCACATCGTCATTGTCGATGTATACTGCTGGCTGTCGTTGACTGCCGCTGGCTGCCACTGGTGATGAACGTGAATATATGAGACACGATATTTGCTGTGCATGTCTAGACCAGGACGATAACTGCTCATGATGCACTGGGAAGCCTTCTCTCTCTTGCAGATCTTTTATTCTTCCTCATATCCGCCTTGTTTTGCTTCTTTTCTTTCTTTTGTTTTTCACGAGTGGGGCAGGCGGAAGTCTCATCCAGAGTGAAAACGATATATGACATGTTTTTGGAGAGCGTAGGTGAGACTTTTTGCCTCTGGCCGAACCATGGACCTTTCGGATCCTGCGAGGTGTGGCTGTGTGTGAGTCAGACAGCTCTTTCTGAATATCTTTGTCCGTGTGCATTATCTATTTTTTCTTTTATCTTGTTCTTTTCTTTTTTTCTCTTTTTTTGTCTTTTTGTCTCATTTTCTCTCTTTATCTATGCACTTTTTTCACTTTTTTCACTTTTTGCTTTCTGTATTTGGTGCAGGATACTCTGATAGGCTATTCGACTCTCTTTGCTCGTGGATTGTGTAGTATCACACAACTCTGTATATTATTATTTGTTCTTTTTCTTTTCGTTTTTCTTTGTTCTTTGCTTTATTCGTCTTGTCTGAGCAGCCTCATATCATCCTCAGCTCCATCCTGTAATATTCTACTTTCTCCATGTCTGGCCGTTTCACCGTTTCGCCCACTCCGAGTCCCTAGATATCTTGGCACTGACGAAACCCATAGACTGCCCACACAATGTCGAGGTATTCTTTGTCTTCTTCTTCTTTTATTTATTTTATCTCTTCTTCTTGCTGTATCCTTTCTGTTCTATGTATCTTGGCGTGTGATGCACTTTAATAGACTCGACTCTACTACACCCCCCTTCTCGTAGACACGCTGCATTGTATTTTCTTCTTTTTCTACTTGCTCTTTCTTCGCTCTCTTCTTCAGCACCTGGTGTGTTGCAGTCTCCTTCGGTCGTCTTCGTGCCGATATGCCTCTCACCATCCCACCTTTTCAACGTCCGACCATCTCGCCCTCTCGGTCGTCCCGACTTTGGTCTCTGGCTGTTCATCATGGCACTACAGCATAGCAAGGCTCTAGAGATGGCCCGATAGGCACAATGTCCAAGCTTATCACAGGCGGCAACTGTGATCAATCACGGCTGGTGTGACACAATTGACAGCTAGTACCTGCTTCCTAGTGTCCAAAGTGCTTTTTTGGTTGGGCAGTTATAACAAGGGTTCCCCCCCCCCCCCTCCATTTGCCCCCGGTAGTCTGACATGCTCCGGCTCATAGGCTGAGGCTCTCATCAGCTCTTATTAGCTATGTTATTCTTCACGACTTCTAGAAGCATTTCTTTTCCATTTCCTTGAAACTCTCTCCCTTATCATGTTCACGACGAAACCGAGTCCGCAGCAATGAGGCTCTGCTACGATTGTCTCTTCTTATCAAACCCATTTTCTTCCAAGCTCAAAATTCTACGAGGCAAGTCAACAAAATCTCTCGTCTTTCATTTACGTTTGCATCGGGATGAGAAATTTATGCTTGCCTGAGCACAAGGTGCTCTTGATCACAAGTCTCTCATACTTCTTCTCTCACTTTCACTTTCACTTTTACGCATCGTCACACATCACTGGCTGTTGTTGGAAGATAAGAGTTAAATAAAAAAAAAAAAGTCCAAATTTTCGACCAAGTTCGACGTTTACTGACTGGTCAGGAACTGCTAACGATATTCCAGTCAAGATTACAAGCAAGAAAACTCGCTATAAGAACAGCAGGCAACCAATATCTGTGAGGTGCATACCAAGACGCCTAGATGCAGGGCCGCAAATGAGAAAAGAAATCTACAAAACCACAAAAACAAATAACAAAACAAAAACAACAAAAGAACAAATGAAATATTAGGTAGGAACCCGCTTATATCACGCAATGCAAAAAAAAATTATACTGCGCCTCATTTTGAGGAAGCAGTCGGGGGCCGGGATATTAGTGCCGAGTCCTTCATGGACTTGTCATCGGAGCCCAGCTGCGGAGACTTTAGCGCAGAAACCGGCGCAGAAACCGGCGCAGGAACCGGCTCCTCCCTGGTGGCTGCAGACTGTTCCGCCGTCTTTGCCGCACTGGAAGCAGAAGCGCCCGCAGCAGATGACTCGGCCACGGGATTCTCCTTGTCAAACTTGATGACCTTTTGGTTCGCCAGACGCTGCATGTTGCTCATGCTGATGCTGTCGTCGCCAGGGTCGTTGTTGTCATTGTCATCCTCTGCACTGCTCCCAATGGTGTCGCCGTCATTGTCGTCCTCGAGACCAGGAAGACCGTCGTCTTCGGCGGCCGGCGTCCCTGTTTCGGGGCACGAGTCCTTCATCTCCACATCTGCCTTGCCTGATGCCATGGTCGCAGGCGATGCCGTCTCCGTCTCCAAGACAGCCGCAGCATCTTCCATTTGCAGATCGCCTTCACCGGCAGCAGCAGGCAAAGGAGATGGAGAGGCAGTCGCAAACTCGGCGGCGACGGAGAATTTGTGGTTCACCTTGTCGTAGCAGATCCATTTCTCATAGGTGGCCAGGCGGCAGGCCGCCCAGAGAATGCGGTCCTGGCGGGCAATCGCCACCGAGCCCGTCTCCAGCAGCTTCTCGTCGTCATCCACAGAGTCGTTGGACACGAACCAGCCCTTGGGGTAGTAGCTGTCCGTGTAGACAAGACCGCGCAGAGCCCAATCGTCGGGGATCGGCTTGGTCTCGTCGTCGGCAGTACGCGCCGAAGACGAGGGAGTGGGTGCCGGAGCGGGCAGAAGATTAGGAGACGCGGCAGCAGGAGCAGGTGTAGGCAGGGCAGACGCCGTAGCCTTGCCCGAGACAGGAGCAGCTGCCACGGTGGCAGGGGCGGCAGCAGCATCAACAGGGTCAATGCTCATGTGCGAGTCATTGATCCTGTCTTGTATTTGCTGTTCTCCCACTTGTTCCTTGTTGTCGGCTTGTTCTTCCTGCTCTTCCTGCTCTTCCTGCTCTTGCTCTTGCTTCTGCTTCTGCTCTTGCTTCTGCTTCTGCTTCTGCTTCTGCTTTTGCTTCTGCTCTTGCTTCTGCGCTAGCTCTCGCTCTTCCCGCTCGGCTTGCAGCCTCAGGCGCTCTTGCTGCTGGCGGAAGATGCGCTCCTGGTTGCGGTCCTCTTCCTCCTTCTTGATCTTGATGTCGGCCAGCAGCTTTTTCTGCTCCTCCTCGGGGTCGGCCTTGGGCTTCATGACGGTCAGCTGCTGGATCTTGTCAAAGCACGCGCAGGTCAACAGCATCTGGTTCAGGGCATCGACAAGTTCCTGCCAGGGGAAACTGTGCTCGACGTGGGCCATGCTCTTGGTGGAAATGCGCGCCAAGGATAGCATCCAGGCGAGCCGCGCATGGATGTACCCATTGCAGCTCTTTGCGACGAGAGCACGCTTGAAGACGGCCTTGTCCATGCGCGCCACAAAGTTCTGGGCGTCTGAGAACTCGGCCATGGCGTTGCTGCTGGCGCTTTCTTTGATTTCCTTGGTTTCCTTGGTTTCCTTGGTTTCCTTAGTTTCCTTAGTTTCCGTGGCTCCCATGCTCTCGCCGTCGTGGCTCTCGACGTTCTCGTCCTGCAAAAGCGGGATGTGGGTGATGGCATTGTTGAATGTCTTGAAGAGCACGCTGTCGCTGCGGCCATAGCCCATCAGAGAACAGCTGTTGATGATGGCCATGAGAGTGCCCTTTTGCACCCAGTCGTTGCGCGACGTGGCAATGTGCTCGTCGATGCTCTCCATGAAGCGTTCGACTGTGGGCTTGAGCTCGCTGGCATACTCTTTATGAAGCTGCTTGAGCTGCTGCCCGCTGGTGCGCTGGTGCGCCGGGGGGGCTGGAGCAGCTTTCGTCTGAGGCTGTATCTTGCTGAGGGCCTGGGCTTGCGGCTCGGACTGGTGAGGCTGGGCCGTCTTTGTGTCGTTCTGCAGGTACTGCGCCTCGCGCTGCTTCTTGGGCGTGGACGTGAGATAAAACATAATGGCGTGCACCTTGGTAAAGTCCACTTCGGCGGCAGACACGCGCTGCGGGGTGTTTTTGAGAATAGGGTCCAGCAGCGTCTTGATGGAGTCGTGCGTCGAGGAAAAGGGAGTGAGGACACACAGACTCTTGGTGTAAAAGTACATTTGCGTCACGATGGAGGGGCGCGCCAAGATGGCAAGGTGGTGGTACAGGCGGCCAGTGCCGGGCGAGTGGTCACTCGCAAGCGAGTACCAGCGGCGTGAGACCAGGGTCCAGGTGTCGCGCACGCGCTGGTTGTCATCCTCAATGGCCATGCGGTAGCGGGACAGATCACCCAGGCATTCGACCCACGTGTCGCGGAAAGCATCCACCGACTCGTAGAGAAGGGCAATGATGGAGTAGGCAGTGTAGATGAACGAGATCATGTGCTCCCGGGAGTCGGGCAGACGGTGACGCAGCAGCTCGAGGAAACTGTGGATGCCGTGGCGCCACATGCGCGCAGGCATCGCATACTTTTGGGCGACACGGCGCAGAGCGGCCGAGGCAGAAGGGTGCTGGCTGGCAAGCATAAAGTCATGGTGCTCGTGGAGAAGCGTGCGATGAAGTGCCATCAGGGCCTGCCACTGCTCGGGTTCCAGCTTGTTGTTGGGGTCCTTGTTGGAGCTCTGCTCATTGTCGATCTCAATGCACTTGCTCTCGACCATGGCCAGGCCCACATAGATTCCCTTGACCTCGTTGACGAGCTGGGGCAGACTGATGGGGCGTGTGCGCGGCTCCAAGTCGATTTCGGGGTACTCGGGGTTCCGGAATGGGGTCAGAGGCTGGGGGGGGATCTGGAAGGGGATGTCTGGGTCGGTGTTGGGGGGCTCGGGAACAGCATCATTGTGGGTATTGGTCTGGGTCTGGGCCTGGGTCTGGTTCTGGTTCTGGTTCTGGTTCTGGTTCTGGTTCTGGCTGGGGGGTGTGGGGTCAGGCTTCTTGCTGTCTAATGCAGATGCAGAAGCAGAAGCAGAAGCAGATTCGGCAGCGGCCGAGCCCGAGTTGCCGGGGCGGCCGATGCCGATGTCGCTGCTATTGTTGGCCGTCTGACTGCCTGTAGCTTCCTTGGTGGCACTGTTGTGACCACCACTACTACTGCGTCCCTTGTTCCGCCTCTTCTTGCCCTTGCCGGCGGGGGATTCACCACCACGAATCGATGGCTGCCCCCCTGTTCCCGGCGGATTTACCCTGCCGGATATCTTTCCCTTGGGAGTGGCAGCACTCCAAATTGTAGCCGCCTGGCTGGCTCTCGGTGTATTATTCGCAGCGGCTGATGAAGACGCGGCTGATATATTGGCGGCAGGGCCAGAATTCAATATGGCATCACGAGCGCTCGAGGTTGCGGGCGTTGCAGTAGTAGCAAAAGGTGCGGGAGGTCCTGCAGGTCCTGCAGGTCCCGAAGGTCCTGAAGGTCCCGAAGGTCCCGAAGTAAATTCAAAAACAGAAGACGTTCTTGCAGTGTCTTCTAAACGACTCTGAAGCGTCTGTCCAGAAGTACCTGGCTGACCTGTGATTCTATTCTCATTGTATATTGCAGCAGAGCTATAATATAACGCGAGTCAGGTTATGTGCAAAAGGAAAAGAAAAGAACTGAGGAATACGAACCTTGGTAAGCTATTACTTGTCAGTCCCTGGTCGGCCAAGTTCTCAATAGATGCGGTACCATTAACTGGTGCGGTCGCCAAATTGGTACCTTGTGGCGTGGAAGATGGCGCCAAGAACGAGACTTGAGGTGAGCCCGCGGAAGCGATGGCAGCAGTGCCAGTCTGTCCCTGCTGCCCATGGTGGTCATGATCAGTGACAACAGGTTCCTTTTGATTGTTTTGTTTGTCTTGCTTGTCTTGCTTGTCTTGCTTGTCTTGCCCGTTTAGCTCATTCTGGTTAGGTGTGTCTTCAAGTTTGTAGCCATTCTTGGTGTTTATTACT
This sequence comes from Ophiostoma himal-ulmi, assembly GCA_029299165.1. Lineage (NCBI taxonomy): Eukaryota > Fungi > Ascomycota > Sordariomycetes > Ophiostomatales > Ophiostomataceae > Ophiostoma > Ophiostoma himal-ulmi. The sequence goes on along the minus strand of JANSME010000003.1, from coordinate 793,597 downwards.
TCCAATGTGCTGCCCAGCTGGGCCTCGTTATCCGAAGCTCTTCTTATTCGAGCTATAAAATCCGGTGTTGCCTGTGCGGCATCGTGTGGCGAATCAGATGCCGACCGCGGTGAGAAGGCGGGGCTTGTCTCGCGGGGAGACGACCTGCTGTCGTCGGGAGACGTAGCTGGCAGCGACGCGGCGAATGCAAGTGGCATTTCTTGTGTTTTGGAATGCAGTGGTGGTTTGGGTTTTTTTATGATGTTCTTGTCATCGCCATTGTTGTCATGGACATCTTTGCGCTTAGGTGGCCTGGACAATGTTAGTATGGGATATGATTGGATAGATATAAAAAAGGCGATGAGGCTCTGCGGCTTTTGTGGGTCACTTGCGAACTAGTTCGCACAAGTGAGAGCGAACTAACAGCCCACCCCCTTCCCCGTCCCACCGCAACAGCTAGCTCTAGCTTTTCATGCAGTGCTTCTGATTGGCCCGCTGCGGAGGGTGATAAAGGGTGATAGAACTGGAAAGTCAAGATAGACAACAAGACTCACGATTTGAATGGCGCTGCTGTGTCTGCACGCTGGAGAGCATCTCCACTATGGCCACCACAGGCATCTTGAGAAGACGAGGTCCCAAGAGTCGGCGCAACAGTTGCCTGGTTCTTTTCCAGTTTACCAGCTGGCGCATTGTCTCTGGGGTAGTCAAAGTTGGACATTTTGATAAAGGCTGGGTGTCTGCTGTATGTTGGTGAGTCGGTCGATGTGTCAAGAGGTCATCAGGTGCGTCTAGGAACGGTTTATCAGCAAAAAAGGTAAAGTACGGGGTAAAGGACTAGGGTAAAGACAAGAACTACGGAGAATCAAAATACGGCACTTCGTATATTATATAAGTTTGTATTTGCGAACTGCGGAACGGTGGATGCGGCTCAATTTCAGTGGACACTGAGAGCGAGGACGGGTGCGTGCTGTCCTGCTACCTACCTAACCAAACAACCAACACACCACTCTAATACTAGGACTAGGCGTGTAGGCAGGAGGCTGGGACTGGGCTCTCCTGGCCTCTCCAGGAGGCCCAATTTGTATCTTTACGAATATAGGTCGGGAAAGTCTGGAAAGTAGTCGAGGAGGTTCGTAGTATACCGATCGAGATGAATCAAAAGTCTGAAATCAAAAATATCAATTCTGTGATGCGTGGTCCATGATAGACGCGTCTATGTCCGTCACCGGAAGTGGCAGACAAAACTAGTCATACTAGAAATAGGGGCAGGCGGTATAGCGCGGCAGAAACTAAACAATACAACAACATAAAACTAATACGACCCGCCGTTCCGCGCCCGAACCCTTTGCGTAATGCGCCGCAAGGAAAAGCCTTGGAAGTAGTGGTGTACCATGCTTTGTAATGAGACTTCCGGCCAGTTGAGTAGGCCACTTACCCGTTATATCAAAGCGCGTGAAGGCAATGTTTGTCTGTCGAGATCGAGGAACATAAATGAAGCATTCAGCATTGTGTTTCAGAACTCCCCTCCAGATATGAGGACAGTTCGTGTGAACCGTAGTACATCTGATTAGAGGCCCTGACCAGACTGAACAAGCCCGCCTTTTGTCAAACTCATAGCTCCCGCTCTCACTAAGTCACATAGCATGCTCGTTTCTATACAAGTCTTCATGATATGTTTAGCTTTGTTGAATTAAGAGACGGAAAGGAGATCTTACCCCGACTGTAAAGTCACACCTCCCACCCATCTTTGTCGGCGTTAGGAAATGCTCACCAGTAAGAGAGTCCAGTGTCCAATACATGTGTCGTCTTTACCAACAGCTGAGCAAATCGTATATGCAGGGCACGACCTGTAAATGCACGATATTACGCCTGTGCTGTTAAAGTTCAGTCACATCATCAAGCTGCTAAATGTATCCTGGCATTCTTGTTTCTACTGAGTACTGGAACAAATCTCTGCCTACTTGCCTTTTGATTCGATTGCTGATACTAGGGCTATAACGGGCATTGTATCGCAATCTTACCCTCATAGCAAAATGTAGCTATGCCTAAGCCTCACTGCCTTTTCAGTAAAATAGATCATCATGCAGCACTCCGGCGTTCATTCCGCACGAACAGCATAGCCATGTCATACTGCTGTCACGGCAAGGAGAATCGAAATGAGTGTGTACTCAGTCCCCGGTTTGTAGATTTGATATCATGTGGTAGTGTAATCAGATATAAGGCGTCGAAGTGGTCGGACTGGACACTTTAGGCGACAACACGCCAGAGGCTTCTGTAGGGACATTCCTGCAACTCCGTACCTGTAATTTGCTATGCCATGGTAGCTGGTGAGAAAGCGGTCGTGAGAATAGGCTGCTTTGATGAGAAAGGCAGGCTTAGCTATTTCCTAATTCCCGCGATGCTTGTCGAGAGCGTAAAATACTTTGTAGCTCGACTGAATGATGAGAACCAACAAAGGCATCATGGCGAGAATAATCGAAACAGAAAGGCTGAAATCGGGGCGTCCAGAGATGGTCACAAAGGCATATAAGCTGTGCCCAGCTGGGAGCCTACACGAACGGCTGCCATTGTGTCGCCCAGTCAAGCCGAGAAGAAGCGAGCGTCATCACCAGATTTTGGGTTTGGGTCTGGGTTTGGGTCTGGGTTTGCCAGCATCTGTAAGATTTATGTAAATGACTTGTGTGGAAAAGGCCAAATAAGCATCAAATGTTGCCTTGGGCGTCGTCCGAAATTCCTCTTCCAAGGCATGAAAATAAAAAATGAAGGGGCGGGCAGACTGCTTTATAGCATAAACGAGCAGGGGCCCACATACCAAGAACACTTTGGGAGATAAGATAGAATAGGCGATATCGGCCAAGAGCTGTATTGTTGACAATTCGGCATCGCCATGTAGTAGCATCCACGCCCGTGTTAGTTGTCTGGTGGTGGGAGGGTGTCAATATGGACCTCATTTTTGAAACATGACGGTAGCTGAGATGTTAGTTGACGTTACGTTAGTTGGGACGATCACGTGACCACATGAGCTTGTAGAGCTCTCCACAATTGTTATGCACACGTTCCCCTATCGCGGTTGATGAGAGACATCAGGACCCCCGTAGACGATAGACGACATCCACGTCTCTGGGAAGATCAATCCAACAAACCCCCTCGACATCCGCGATACCCACCCCCCCCCCTCCTATATATAACCGCCATGCGCTCATTACGCGCTGCGCTGGGGCTGCTGCTCGCCGCCACGACGGCCGAGGCCATGGTCCACCGCGACCAGGTCGACGACATTGACTTTCACCACCAGCTCGTCGGTCTGCCACAACGCGACACAACCTTTTTCCAGCGCCCGCGGTCCGACGACAAGGCAAGCCTGCTCTACACCCTGAGCGATGCCGGCGTGCTCGGTGCCATCAACCCCAGCACCGGCGCCATTGTCTGGCGCCAGCTTTTGGAGGGCGAGGACACACTCCAAGCAGAGGCGGCATTGTCAAAACCAAAACGTGTAGCAGCCATTGACGGCGAGGGATGGATTGTGGCAGGCGCTGGGTCCGCGGTGCACGGCTGGGACTCGGTCTCGGGCCGCAATGTGTGGTGGCAGGACTTTGCCGGCGACGTCGGCGACGTGGCCGTTGTGTCTTCAGCTCCTGTGGAAAAGACCTCTGGAAAGGCGTCTAGCAATGTGCCTGTGCCCCGCAGCGACGTGCTGGCTGCCTCGTACGAGGACGCCGCCGGCCAGATTGTCCTGCGCCGCCTCGCTGGAAACGACGGTCGTGTCACGTGGGAGCACCGCGAGCCCGCCAAGTCCCCGGCCGTCCTCAAGGTTGTTTCGGCCGGCGACGACAAGGCCCATGTCGTCTTTGCCTCGGCCGCCGCCGGCCTCAAGGTCTTGACCGTGGACGAGCTCACCGGCCGCCGCGTCGAGGAGCACTCGCTCGCCAGCGACGTCCACACGGCCAAGCAGGTGCTGTTTGTCGGCAGCGGCATCGTCGCCTGGACCGACAGCACCAGCAGCTTGGGCAAAATCAAGCTCAGCGTGCTCGGCACCAAGCACAAGTCCGAGTTTGCTCTGCCCGACGGTACTGCCCAGGTCCTCGTCCATGCTCTGCCTGCTGCCGCGTCGGCCACGCCCCTTCACTTTTTGGTTCACACTCGCACCGCCGACGCCCACCGCGCCCAGGTCTTCCACGTCACGGACGCCAGGAAGGGCGCCGTGCAAAAGGCCTACGACCTGCCCCAGGCACCCGGTGCCGGTGCCTTTGCCGTCAGCGTCGGCGAGGCTTCCAACATTTTGTTTACCCGCGTCACCGACGACGAGATTGTCCTCGTCGACTCGGCCTCGCACGGCATCCTGGGCCGCTGGCCCGTGGTCGACAAGGCACCCCTGCACTCGCTGGGTGTTGCTACCGCCGACATTGTCGCCAAGGACAAGGAGTATGCCATCCGCGTTGCTGTTCTGACCGCCGACGAGGACTGGGTGCTGGTGCGCAACAACGGCCAGCGCGCATGGACCCGCCACGAGGGCCTGACCGGTGCCGTCAAGGCCGTCCTGGTCGAGCGTCCCGAATCGGAGCAGCTTGTGCGCGCCCTCGAGGAGGAGGAGGCCAAGAGCCCGCTCGAGGCATACATTCACCGCGTGCAGCGCCACTTTGACGACCTCGAGAAGCTGCCTGCCTACCTGCAGTCCGTCCCCGGCAAGCTTGTGGGCAGCATTCTCGGTGGCGACACCAGCAGTGCGGCCGACGGCGCCGACACGCCCGATGCATTTGGCTTCCACCAGATTGCCATCCTGGCCACGCGCCGCGGCCGCCTGTATGCCATTGACGCATCCAGCCCCGGCACCGTGCAGTGGACGGTCAAGGCCGTCGAGCTCGAGGACGGCCAGAGCTGGGCCGTCAAGGCGATCCACGTCGACGAGGCCACTGGCGTCGCGATTGTCGTCGGCGCCAAGGCCAGCCAGTCGGTGACTGTCAAGTACCTGACGGGCGAGAAGGTCGCCGACGTCGCGGCCCTGTCTGTCGAGAACACGAGCGACACTATCGCGAGTGCCGTGCTGGTCAACAGCGCCGCAGGCCCTTGGCTGCTGACCGTCTCCGCCGACGGCCAGGTCCCGGCCGACGTCTCTGCCGACAAGTGCCCCAAGGATGTGGTGCTGACCGTCTTCCCTGCCTCGTCCTCGGCCCTTCGCGGCGTGCGGTATGTGCTGACTGCTGGTGGCAGCAAGTGCACGCCCGAGACTACCTGGACGTTCACTCCTCCCCCGCAGTTCCGCATCGTAGTTGTCGCGACCCGCCCGGCGCACGACCCTGTGGCCTCCATCGGCCGCGTTCTGGGCGATCGCCGCGTGCTGTACAAGTACCTGAACCCCAACCTGGCCGTCGTGGCTGCCCTCAACGACAAGACGGGCGCCCTCCTGACCTTTTTGCTCGACACTGTGAGCGGCCAGGTCCTGTCGACGTCGACGTACAGCGGCGTCGACGGCACCAAGCCCGTCGAGTGCCTTTTGTTTGAGAACACGTTCACCTGCACCTTCTTTGCCGACTATGCCACCGACGAGCAGCCGGCCCAGACCATCAAGGGCTACCACCTGACCGTCAGCGACATTTACGAGTCGCTCGAGCCCAACAACCGCGGCCTCTCGGGCGGCAATGCTAGCGGCAGCACGGGCAAGGTCTCTGCCTACGACCCCGTCAATGCCGTGCTGGGCGACGACAGCGCCGAGTCGCTGCTGCCCGCCGTCGTGTCGCACACCTTTGTGCTGGGCTCGCGGCTGTCGGCACTCGCCGTGTCGCAGACCCGCCAGGGCGTGACCGTGCGCCAGGTGCTGGCCTACCTGCCGCGCGTCAACGGCATCATCGGCATTCCGCGTGTCGGCGGTGTGCTGGATGCGCGCCGCCCCGTCGGCCGCGACGTGACCCCGGCCGAGATGGAGGAGGGCCTGTCGCGGTACATGCCTGCGATCGAGGTCGACCCGCGGTGGGTGGTGTCGCACGAGCGCCAGGTGGTGGGCATCCAGAGCATCGTGACGGCGGCGACGCATGTCGAGTCGACGAGTCTTGTGCTTGCCTTTGGCGCGGTCGACGTGTTTGGCACGCGCGTAGCCCCGTCGCTGGCGTTTGACCTGCTGGACAAGGGGTTCGGCAAGCTCCAGATGCTGGGCACTGTCGTGGCTCTGGCGGTCGGCGTGTTTGTGCTGCGGCCGATGGTGACCAGGAAGCAGATCAACCTGCGGTGGAAGGCGCCCATGTAGGTGGGAGTGCTAGTGCTTTGTCTTGTCTCTTTGTCAATACGTTTTACTTGTTAGTTCTTTGTCGTTGCATTTATCGTCATCACTTGCCATTTGCCGTTCTTCATTTGCATCGTGTCAATAGTATCGTTGAGATGAAAAAGGCAAGCATACAAAACGTGTCCTCTTGTGAGCGTCAATATCGCACTTGTCTTCATTTTGAGGCGAAGTGATTGTCATGTGCTACTAAAGTGCTCTGTGGGTTTGTGCGTGTTTTTTCCAAAGTGCTTGGAAGTGCAGTGTTGTATCGTGTTGAAGCTTGCCGTATATGGCGCCCTTGTCTATCTATTCTAAATAACGACCACCAAATTGAAAGAGACAGAAGAAAGGGATAAGAAAAGGAGACAAGGAGAAATATGGAAAGGAAAGAAGAAGAACAAACACATCATAAATCGTAACAGGGGCAGGCAACCACACTGTCCCTTTTGCTGTGCTGGCGCGCCAATCTGATGCACCAGCTCCCGCCCGCTCCCTCTTCTCTGACCTCGAAAAAGGGTCAATATCTATGCATGGCATCCCACCCAGTCGGCTCGCACAAGTTCGCATGGGTTTGCAGGCTGCAGGTTCGGAGGTTTGCATAGCCACGTGGCATGTGCCTGGTCCGAGTCGTGGAACCGGCCCGTCATATGCATCACCTACTTTTCGATCGTCAAGCCAGCCTTGCTGGCATCTACATTGCAAATCCCAGATCTCGGTGGCAAATTCCTGCCCTAAATGCAGACAGCAAGTGCAAATGTGACCCTGTGCTTACAGGGCACAGGGCGCAGGGCACAGGGCGCCGTAGCTAAAAGACTGGCAGCATTCAAGAGTCTGGGTATCAGGCAATTCCCACGTGGCGCCCGCAGCACAAGAAGGGGCGGGGGGGCATGTGCTTGCTCGGTGGGCCCCCCACACCCCCTCCAGCCTTGCACCCTGCAGCATTGAGACTAGTCTGTCCGGGGAAGACCCATCCAGACCAGGTGCTCCGTCATGCCAAGCTCGGTCCAGTGCTCGCGCTCGCGCTGGCTCTTGAGCCACAGCAGACCCAGCATGCCCAGCGAGCCAGCACCAGTGCCGTCTTTGCCGCCGCGACGACGCGGCACCATGCACATCCAGCGCTTGGTCATGATGACATTGTTGGCAATGGTGGACGGCACGAGGTCGTCGGACGATGGCTTGAGGTGGCCGTTGGTGCCGTTGCCGGTGCTGCGGTGGGACAGGGACGGGCGCATGGCGGATGAAGCAGCGAGGGGCGAGGGGGCGTCTTCTGCGGTGATCTTATTGGGTGTGCTGGGGTGATGTGTGCCATTCGATGCTTTTGATCCAGTAGAGTCAGGTGCCTGAGATTCGGTAGATCCATTGGCACCATTGGTCGGCGTGCTACTCCCATTGGTTTTGCCATTGGTGCTGCCATTGCTACCATTGGGCACGTCGACACCATTGCAAGATTCGATAAACTCCTTGTGGGCGCGACGGACCTCTGCAAGGAGACGCTTGTAGACAGACAATACATAAGCCGGCGTGATGGGTTCTGTCAACGGCAGGATAAAGTGCTCAAACGGCACATTGGGGTGGCGGATGATGGTACCATCTGGCGTAGAGGCGGCCTCAGCAAGGGACACGGCCGTCTCGGGGAACAAAGGAAAGCCGGGCTCGGGCTCGTCAAAGACCTGGACGTGCTTGTGGCCCTGGGATGCGCCGCCCTCGTAGCCGCAGTTGTAGATCATCATGGGCTTGGTGCCGGCCTTGTCGATGGCGTCCATGACGGCCCAGGTAGCAGCCCAGTCGCCGGCATCGAGGTCGTCGGTCTGGGGTGCAAACAGGCGCGTGTGGAGGACGTAGTGAGGGCGCATCATGGCGTGCATGCTGAGCTCGACGACATGGTCTGGGCCAGGCCGGGCGACGACAAACTCTGGGTCTGGGTCGACAAAGGGGCCACCCTTGCCGCGACGCTCAGGAGCATCGGCGGAGAGAACGGGCTTCTTGGCGATGGAGGTGGAGATTTTGAATTCAAAGTTGAAGCCCTCGTGGGAGGTGACATCGCCTTTGGAGGGGAAGTAGAAGAGCAGGCCCTGTTCGCGCAGCTTGTCAAACCGGTCAATGGCCGACTGGGGGAAGTCTGGGGGAACTTGGATCTCCATTGTATGGTAAAGTTGGTGGTAAAGGAGGTGGTAGAAGGGGGGGGAAGGGGGATGGGAGGTCAGAAAGGAGGATGTGAGGTGAAGAGAAGGGCAAAGAGAGAAGAGATGGTGAAGTAGCAAGTTGTAGTCTACTAATCAGATAAAAGCCCGATTTGACAATACCCCTTTCTAGAAAAAGGAAAAAAAAAGTGCTTTTTTCCTCTTCGTTCTAGCTAGTATTTAGCACCAACAGAGGCGGATGCTTAGCTTGCGGGCTCTCCTGGCTAGGCCTCCCTGTGTAAAGCGGGCCACGTTGTAGCTGTCGAATCGGTGAATGGGTATTGATTTTGACGTCAGGTGTAGGTCAGATGGCCGCCAGCGCAAAATCAAAAAGCGTGAATGTTTCAAGATGTGTTTCTGCAGAGATTGAGGAAATCGGAAGAGAGGTGCTTTTCTGGTGATTTGGTGATGAGCAGGACGGGGCTCACCGCCATCTGGCAGAATTAATTTAATATGCGAATTAAAATGCATTAAATAGCAGATGCGAAAAGGGGTGCAGGCCACCACGACTCATACAAATCTTTCCGGGAGTTTTTGAAAAAGAAAAAAAAAAAGAGCAAACCTTGCAGTCAACAAAGGTTATACGATTGGACAACTTATTCAGGTACCCCTTGCTCCAACAGGGCCCGTTCATGCATCAGCTGTGTCGCTTGATCTGCAGGTAACATGCACGCTGGCGGACACACTGCCACGACACGGCCAGCAGCACACGACAGCACTCGCCGCGGTCGGGCTACTCCTTTCTTGATGGCTCTGTGTCTGGACGTGTCTACGCTTGTATTGCAGAAGTACTAAGTCGTTACAGAATGTCCTTTGCCCCAGTATCGCCAGTATCGCCACCAGCCTCAAAGAATGAAAAGGCAAAAGTCGTTCAAACATTCGATTTGGATATGTACCAACAGCGTGGCGCCAGACTCGCACTCATTCTAGCATGTGAGTGTCCAGTGACCGCTAGCCATATCTCAAAGTCTATCCGGATGTCTACATAGGGGATGCGCTGTCATTTGCACAAGGCCGGGTATCACCAATAATCACTGCCAGCACCCCATGTGCACATGTTGTTTGTATAATTAAAGAGAAGGCGCCTCTTTGATGCCAAGAAGTGGCCAAGGTAAAATAATACCAACAGCTGACATTACTAAAAACAATAATATACAAACCACGAGACTGGCCATCCAGCACAGCTCAATCTACTTCAGCCCTCAGTGTGGCCCGCGCCTGCATCAGCGCCCAGCCCAGCCGATTCTCACCCCATGTGTCACGGTGCCTCAGCGCGTTCGTCGCCCCGTACCCAATGCCCCAGACTCGGTCCCGCGGCGCCGCCTCAACCAGCAGCTTGTTGTCTGTGCCCAGCAGCATTCGCTTCAGCTTCTCGCTCTGGCCAAACTTGTGGACGTTGCCGCACGTCACAACTGCGCTCTTGACTGCGTCCCAGCCCTTGTCGGTGTAGTTGCGGACCTGCCGGCCGAGCCTTTTCTGCGCCGCCGGGTCGGGTGTGGCGAGGATCTTGCGCTGCGCGCCCTGGTCGCCAAACGTCACAGCCTTGCTGAACATCATAAACTGCTCGGCACAGCCAAAGACGAGCGTGTCTGTAGCGCCTTCGATACCCTCCACATCGACCTGGCAGACAGCGGCAATGTCTGCTTTTGAGACAGAAAAGGTCGATCGACGCCATTGGGAGAACTCGCCGTAGACGCGCTTCTCGCCAAAGAAGAAGATGGGGCTGTCGTGGTCGATGGGCTCGCCAGGCACGTCGTCATATGCAGTTGCAGACATGTTGTGGCAAATTGTGAAATTAGTTATGATGGTAAAGCTGCGTTGGTGGTGTCAGATGGTAGCAAGTAAGAGTATGTTAGAGCAAGGTGAAGGTGTAGGTGAGATGTCGTATTGCACTTTATGAAATCCAATGATATGTCATGATGCCAATAGTGCCAAAACATAAAGTGCAAGGCTAGCACCTGCCGTTTATACACAATGCCACATGGCATTCAAGACGTCACTTCATGCCTCGAATATCAGCAGAAAGCCCCCATAACTCGAGTCATGAAATACAATTAATTTGCGTCGCGTTTAAAAGGTGGCTGACCGTTCAGGCTGCCGTTGAGTCATCGTGGGGCTGAGCTGAATTGTTTAGCGACATCTAGGGAAGCTAACACCGCATGGGCATGGCAATATAGAGAGTCAAGCTGGTGTCATTTTACTATTGAGATCCAGGCAAAGTGCTAACGGCTACGGCGTGCTACGGAACATGGGAATCCCTGGTTATCATGCCCAACGGTGCGACGTAGAAAAAACCAGCAGAATCAGCCTAGACTGGGGCCGGGGCGGCGGAATGACCACGGCAAAGGTTGAAGGATGAGCTACCAGCTGCCGGGCACATCGATGCCGATCATGTATACTGGTGAGAATGATAGTAGCATCTTGGTGTTTTTGCATGTGTCTATAATGCTATCGGTCGCAGCATTATCTGTGGGAGTAGTAGTTGCAGTGACTGTGGTATCGCTCTATTAGGCGCCTTCCCTTTGTGCGGGGCCGACGCGGCAGAGATCGTTTCTCCAGGCTACTTTGCGAAAAGGAACGGTCGCGAATGACTAATGAAAAGCTGCTTAAAGCCGCGCTCGTCGGGACTGCAACTCAAAGCATTCAATCGTATCGCGGCGTGCCTATTATTCATCTGCTTCTCTTTTACTTTTGGCACCCCTCACTCATTGTCCATCCTTGGTACCATGTCTGTCCCTGTCCCGCTGGAGCACGGCTCGCTGGCGACGCTGCTGCCGCCGTCATGGAAAGAGCAGATCGGCGCCTGGCTCGCAGAGGATACGCCCAGCTTTGACTACGGCGGCTTCGTCGTCGGCGACGAGCCCCGCACCGCCACTCTATGGGCCAAGAGCCCGGGCATCGTCGCCGGCGTGCCGTTTGTCGACGAGATCTTTGCCCGCTGCGGCTGCACTATCGAGTGGAAGGTCGAGGAGGGCCAGCAGGTCGGCACCGAGAAGATGGCCTGCGCCATTGTGTCGGGCCCCGCGCGCGGCCTGCTGCTCGCCGAGCGCGTCGCCCTCAACGTGCTGGCCCGCTGTGCCGGTATTGCCACGCGCACACACGAGGTGCTCGTGGCTCTGCGCAAGGCCGGCTACACGGGCCGGCTCGCGGGCACGCGCAAGACGACGCCCGGCTTCCGGCTGGTGGAAAAGTACGGCATGCTCGTCGGCGGTGCCGACATGCACCGTGTCGACCTGAGTGCCATGGTGATGCTCAAGGACAACCACGTATGGAGCCGGGGCAGCATCACCGACGCTGTGCGCGCGGCCAAGGCGGTGGCTGGCTTCTCGCTCAAGATCGAGGTCGAGGTGCAGTCGGAAGAGGAGGCGGACGAGGCGCTGGCGGCGGGCGCCGACGTTGTGATGCTGGACAACTTTACGGGTGCGGGGGTGCAGGCGGCTGCGGCAAGTCTGCGGCAGCGGTGGGCGGCCAAGGGCAACACGGCGTTCCTGATTGAGGTGTCGGGCGGCCTGACGGCCGACAACATTGAGTCGTACGTGTGCAACGACATTGACATTCTCTCGACAAGCTACATCCACCAGGGCGTGCCGCACGTCGACTTCTCACTCAAGATCAATGTCTAGTCTAGGTGTCTACAATCAAATATCTCGACGCCAAGCGCGGTGAAACTATTGAAACTATCAAGAGACTGTCCCCGTACTTGTTTGGCCAGTGTTTGCAACGGGCGGCCAAACTAACCCACAGACTGTCAATTATGCAACCAGACGGATGTTTTGTTTTGTGAATCGACGCAGTCAATAAAGTGTAAACCACAAAATGGAATATTTCGTAAAAAGCAAACAGCCATCACCAATCGGCACTGGACCTATGCTGGGATGCTGGTATATCTGTCAAAGTCCTACGTGCCACCGATGCCTTCAAACAATGTTTTGCAAAACAGGTTCTCGTTTGTTTGAGCCTTCTTGGCTAAACTACGTTTAGCATGTGCAGTCTGTTTGCAATGTCTCGTCTCATCGAAGGGCCGCGAGAGGTCAGAGGGTCAATAAGTCTCGTGGTTTCAAGGCTGGTCTAAGATTTCTAGCCATCAAGTTTGACATGGATGTCGACAATCCCCAATTGCTGATAGCTGTCGGATTGAATCGGCGGTCAGCAACGCCCGTCGCAGACGCCTTGAGGCGATGTCTGCAAGGTATAGCACAAATACCGCCTATTGCTGCATCACGACAACTGAACACACGCAATGGACGCCTTTGGCCAGTGAGGCGCCGATGGGTATGCAGGCAAGAATGCAACGATGCAGCTTAATTTATTGGTACGACCACAGCCATACACCACAATAATGAGATAAGAACGTGTGTTCATATAGCAATATACGCGGAATACAATCAGCAATAATGAATACTTTAGAAAACAAACCTGAGCGAATGCGAGAAAGGAGCCGAGTATACCGGAGCCTTGCTAGCTTGCGTAAAAGTTGGAAGCTGTTGTTTTATCCTGAAACAAAAGACACTAACAAAAACAGACAAACGGCGACGGAGAGTATTCTAATGAAGAAATATGGAATCGCCGGAATGTACGCACAATGTTCCTTTTGGCACTGCTACTCAATTTCGTTATGATCGTTTGATCTTTGATCTTTGATTTTTGATATTTGATATTTGTTTAATGATTGGAATGAAGGGGTGAAAAAATCCGAAAATCCGAAAAGAAAAGAAAACACACCACGTCTTCCCACCACTACAGTCACATGTCTCTAGATTTATGCCATGCCTATCAAAGCTCACGAATTACCATCATCTATTTTTCATGATAATTGGCTGGCCACTTTTGGACCGGCTATAATAATAGCTGCTCAACCACGCTGTTTATGCGCCTAACGCATGCAATGCACCATTTCCCAAAAGAGTCTCCGTTTCGACATGCCTCCAACAGCAGCAAACGGTATCGGTGCCGAGAGCGCTGTCGTTGGTTTCAAACACGACGCTTTTCGGTTGTTGCACTCTCCATCAACACGCAATTGACAATTATCTCAAAGAATTTATATTACAGATATCTGTAGATAAAAGAACACGGCAGAAGTAAAATTTATCTGGTGGCTCACTGCTGTGTGGCTTGCAGCCCAATATAAGATCTGACGCTTCTATACGACGAAAGACTTGCCGCTTTAGGAGATAAAGGCGTCGACGTAGTCGGAGCCTTTCTTCGATGCCTTGATTCTAAAACAGGGCGGACAGGAATTGGCCCTTGTAGGCTCCAAAAAAAAGGCGCAAGTGCATTGAAGCTGTACCATGTATAGTTTGACCAGTTATGCATTTGTATTTTTGCATATTATGTCGATGTGGTCCATAATCGTCTTACGTAATCACCTTATATAATCAGGGGCGGCTGACTAAGGCAGTCGTCTCCACATTACGATGAGGGACTTCTAGCGATTTGGCCACATCTCACGATAGTTAGACTTAGAAGAGTAGACATCATCACGGAACCGAATATTCATACTACCTACTGCAAAAGGAGTCTGAATGCGGATCACTGGTGTTCTCGAATAGCTCAAATACAGATCGTTTTCACCGACATATTAGATATTAAACAATACGGTAGGGTGGGTTGTTATTGCGGCAGTTGTATTTAATTATCTAATCTCTAACATAAGCCCCCTTAAAACTTGCAATAAGCAAGAATTATTAGAATTTAGTAAAAAAAAAGCTAAATAAAATAAAATAAAATAGAAAAGGCAATTGGCAATTAACAGAATATAAAAAGAGAATTTGACGGGTAGCTAAGCAATATATCTCATGGCGTGCAAAAATAAAAATAAAAATAATAAAAAATAAAAAAATAAAAAATAAAGAAACGAATAAAAAAAACAAAAAAAAAGAAGAAAAATAACGCCTCACAAAAGAGAAAAAAAGATGGGGTCTGTCCGTGGATCGAACACGGGACCTCTCGCAAGTTTAGAACTCAGGGTGTACCCTAAGCGAGAATCATACCACTAGACCAACAGACCTTGTAGCTTGAGCTGTTATTGAAATGATGACAAAGATTAGTGTATATATGGCCGCGAGTATTTGCTTATAACTCTTGCCGCCAGTAAGAGGCGAGAGACACGTTTTCATAGTGGACCCCACTGCAAAGCTGCCAGGATGTATTCTTCGGTATGGAAGAGAGATTAGCCTGTCAAAACACGAGCAAATAAGAGTGGTGGGAGTATCTTCTGTGGTGAAAGAGACCCGCAATGTCGTCATGTGTGTTTCATGTGTAGATTCATTATTTCTGTCAATTTGGGAGTTGCTTGGTGAGAGCATTTTTGCTCTGATTATTCTACTTGTGTCGCTGCATATGCAGGGACCTTGCACATTAAATGGTGATGTTCAGCGTCCTTTTTCCTTTATTTATATATTTATTACTTCGTACTTAGTACAGTGTTCTTTCATCTCATCTCTACTTTCAGCTTCATTGCCCATGCTGATCAGACTCGATCAGACAGGCACGACAAATGAGAACAAACCCAAGGTAGGGGATGAGAGGATCTCTATTGTGGGATGTGCGCATCAGATTATCCATAGCATCTGTACTCTCAAATTAATGGGATGCACCTGGACGAGCAAGGCAGCGATGCACGGGACGGATAGCACGGATGGTGATGTGCCAAGTATAATATCACAGTTACTCAGCATGCTTGATGTCTGGATAACATGAGTTGCTCTTGTAGACATGTAGGAAGAAGCCTTACATCTCACTGGTTCTGACGGCACTGCGACTCTCACGCCCCGAAGCATGCATATTGTCGGTCTTGATCAATTGTGCAGTCATGCCCCAGACGCCACATTTTGAGTCGACTCGATTCTATTCGTTCTTTGCTCGTCTTGTCCTCATCTCTGCTCATCTCTCCTCATCTCTCCTCATCTCTCCCCATCTTTTCTTCATCCCCAGGCTTGGCCCGACGGCTGTAGCCTCGTGAGTGGCACGGACTGGGCTCGAGAGTGTGCATCTCTTGTCATTCTACAGTCTTTCTCCTCCCTCGGGACATGATCAATCAGTGCACGCCTAGACAGGATTTCCCGCAACTTCTGATACAGGTTTCGTTACCGATCGTGATACTTGTGCTCTCCTCGGTACTGCCATCCGTCAGTATCACTCTGTGCTTTATTTCTGACAGTCTACATCTTTCATGTAATCTAACACAAACAGGCTACTGAGTGTCTTCCACTTTGTCATTTTCTGCCTTTTAATTACTTGTACCATCTGCATCTACCCACCCGCTCATCTCACATGCCGAGCTTGATCTTCTACTCGGCATCCCTGCTGCCTGATGTTCTCTGTTTTGGGTTCTTTGGCTCTTTGGTTCTTTTGTCCTCTGATCCGGATGTGAACCCTGTCGAACCTTTATCTGTCCATCTCAATGGCCCAGCACCCCGCGAAATCCTGCTGATATGTAACACGGACTGATCTTCTTGAGTCTTGTCTCTGATTTGTCCCTCATTTGTCTCTGGACTGCTGACCGCCTGTCGTCTCGTCTTTTGTCTCTCTCTGCTTGCCTGGTCTTGACCCATCCTTCATCCTTCATCCTGTCATCCTAGCCTGCTGCATGTCTTCCTCAAAGTGTTTCCCTTCCTTGGCCATTCTACGACGTGCCTAGCTTCTAGCTTCTGGCTTTTCTTGTCCATCTACCCGCATCTGTATCGTTTGTCTTTACCACCCACCACCCCACGCACGCAAATACCGTAAAGCACCACCCGATACGAGACTCACGTACGATATGCTTACTCAGTATTTTCGCTATACGAGAGGACTGGCCCATTCTGACTCTATTCATGTCTATCCCACAAGTATCTCGGCTACCACCGTACCACCATCTACTACTACTACCGCCTCTTGCCGTTGCTATACGATAGACTTTTCTCAACTCGTCTATTTTTGCACTATCGACTTTGCAATTCTCCAATTTAGCAGCACATTAACGTATTTAATTATATAGTTAATTTATTCATTGCCCCATCGCGGTCGCCGGTCCACTGTGCCGGTCCACTATTTCCATTTCCTGCCCACTCTGAGCCTGCTCTGCCTGCTGAATACTCTGCCTCTGCCTCTGCCACCTGTGCCGCAGATACTCAAATACTCAGATACTCAGATACTCCCACACTTTGTAATTACTGCACATACTCCCCTGTCTGCATGCGATTGCGCGTCTCCAACAAAGCATTCCTTGCACATCCCCTGAGCAGAAGCACAAGTGCACGTTTTCGATTGAGTTCCTGACGGCGTCGTTGTCGGCCATTCTTCTTCTACTACAAGTAAAAGCATTCCTGGCTCTCGTTTTCTGTCTTTATTAGTGCATTCTTCATTTTGTCTTTATTTTGTCTTCATTCTGTTCTTTTTTTTCTCTATTTCTTTGTTTGCTACTTCTTCTCTTATCTTTTAGCTCTTCATTGACCTTTGGCCTTGATTGCCGTCCAAAACAAGAGACTAATCTGTACTTTGCAGATCGCTGTGCTGTCTCCCCGTTCCTTCCTTTTTCTGTTCCTTCCTATTTCGAACTTTTCTAGGTGTATTTTACTTTTTTTTCTTTCTTCTTTTTTCTTTCTTTTTTCTTTCCTTCTTTCCTCTTTCCCTCCACCGCTTCATCACGTATCCGTTTGTTGCCCCGGCCTTTTAACCTCTCCCTGACTCCCACTTCCACTCCCACTCCCACTCCTACTCCCGCATTGTTTCTTCCTTTTCTTCTTCCTCTTCTTCTCTGCCTCCTTTCTCTACTTGCCTTCTTCATCCATCCGCCCTCGTTGTCATCTCCCCATCGCCCCTTTCTCCACGACACCACTTTGGCCACCACCCCAGCTGGCCACGCCTCGACCTCGACATCCCTCCAAATATAGGGATATATCTTACCTCGACCTCGACCTCGACCATCTAAGCATCTCAACTTCCAAACTTTCACGGATCAATGCAAGCTTCGTCTTGGTTCAATTGATCATCATCTCCAACTGCTCGGCAACCACGTCACGCCAAGCCTTCTGAACTCTGAACTTGACATCCTCCAATCTCTACATCTACATTCAATTTACATCTACCTCTCGACAACTACCCTACACACCACCGCCACAATGCTCACATTCAAGCGGGCCCTCGGCGCGGCCGCCTTCTTCTTGACCGTCTTCTTTTTCGTCTCGCGCTCCCACACATCCCCCGGCAGCGTAATATTACACGAAGCATCGGCACCCCCCGAAATACACACAGTCTCTTCCGCAGCTTCCGCCTCCTCCGAATCATCACCACCCCAGGGCCTGGGTGACGTCAATGCCCCCAATGACCACAGCAACAAGTACGGCAACGGCGGCCAAAAGACCATTCACGTCCCCGACCTCTCCAAGATGACCCTCTACGACAAGCTTGCCTACCAGTACCCCTACGACGTCGACACAAAGTTTCCCGCCTACATCTGGCAGACCTGGAAATGGACCCCGGCCAATGGCGAGTTTCAATTCCGCGAACAGGAGGCTACCTGGACCGAGCAGCACCCTGGCTTTGTTCACGAGGTCATTACCGATGCCGTCGCCCTCAAGCTGCTGCGCCTGCTCTATGCCGCCGTCCCCGAGGTCCTCGAAGCGTACGACGCCCTGCCCCTGCCCGTGCTCAAGGCCGACTTCTTCCGCTACCTGATCCTGCTCGCCCGCGGCGGCATCTACTCGGACATTGACACCTACTCCATCCGCAGCGCCCTCGAGTGGATTCCCGAGAGCGTGCCGCGCGAGGCCATTGGCCTGGTAGTGGGCATCGAGGCCGACCCCGACCGGCCCGACTGGCGCGACTGGTACAGCCGCCGCATCCAGTTCTGCCAGTGGACCATCCAGTCCAAGCCGGGCCACCCCGTCCTGCGCCAGATTGTCACCCACATTACCAAGGAGACGCTCAAGCTCAAGCGCGACGGCCAGCTGCGCGCGGTCATTGGCAAAAACGTCGTCGAGTATACCGGCCCGGCCGTCTGGACCGACATCATCTTTGGCTACTTCAACGACGAGCGCTTCTTTGACATGTCCGAGGCTGCCTCAACGGGCATGATTGACTGGCGCAACTTTACCGGCATGGAGGCGCCCAAGCGCGTCGGCGATGTCATTGTGCTGCCCATCACGTCCTTCTCGCCTGGTGTTGAGCAGATGGGTGCCAAGAGCTACGACGACCCCATGGCCTTTGTCAAGCACGACTTTGAGGGTACATGGAAGCCGGAAAGCGAGCGTCACATTGGCGAGCAGACTGAGTGATTTCGGTCATCTTTGTTACTCTACTTTCTTTCATTACATGCATCAGCACGGCGTATACGGTGGTTTCTTTATTTTGCCTCCTTTTTTTTCTTCTCTTTTTCTCTCTTTCTTTTCTTTTTTTCTTTTTCACTTTTACATCTCCAACGGTACATCTTCGGTACCACTCATCGGCGACCAATACGGATCGGATAGGGCGGGTTGTTACAATGCTACGGAACTCAAAATGCAACATCATTTCATCATATAAAACTCGGACAATAAGACGGGACAGACTTTCGAGACCACACAAGACGGCACATGGGCCTCGGCACTACAACGCCAAGATGGAAGCGAGCTTCACTCGGCCTTGTACCGTCGCACCCGGCGGTGTAGAGTAGTGTTTGCCCACCTATCTACCGTGCCTGTCTTTTTTTTTTCGTTCTTTCGTTCTTTTATTTCCATCTTATTCTTTGTATTACTTTTATTGCCACTGGTATAGATTGGGTCGGCTTCCCGCATTTCTTCTCTTCCTTTTCTTCTTTTTTTCCTTTATTCTTCTTTACTTTTTTTCTGTATATAGACGAGCATAGTCTCACAGTCCAATGAAATCTACGAATAAAAATTCACTCATGACTCTACTTCGCTATCAGATGGCAGTCATGTGCATATTCACAATCTTCATGTGCTTTGCATGATCGAGTCGGAGCCTGGTGGCGCTACGTCAAGTGGTGTTGGTACGCGCACTAACATGATGACTCGACAATAGGGCTTAGCTGCCTTCTTCAGCTATTGCAGGTTCCCCGCATTTCCAGGTCAGCTTGACTGCGGAGTCGTCAATCAAGTCACTGACGCTTATACTGACAGTCTACAAACAGCATCTTGCACGTCTACTAGTCGCGGTATTTCTCCAGGCTTTGTAAAAGGCAAAGGCAAAAAGAGGCAAGAACTTGAAAACTCTTTCTTATTCTGTAGACAAATAGATAAATAGACAAATATAGTAGAATTCAGACACAGTAGACTGCAGCTTCGACACGGAAAGAGGCAATATAAAAGCTGCATCGTTCTTTCCTTTTGTCGTTTATCATCACGACTCGCTACTTCCTCTTCCCATCTATTGTTCATTACTCCTCATTTCACAATAGCACCCTTAGTCTTACTCCTCACTCGATAGCTCCTTCCCTGCTAGTCGGCCTCCACAAGCCCGAGCTTGTTTATGCACGTCTGAATCAAGCAATCAAGCAATCAAGTAATCAAGATTCAGCCCAAGCGCAGGCACTGTGCTACATCCCCTCACAAGATGCGGAGCTTCACTTGCACTTGTACTTGCTCCTGCTTTAAAATCTTTCTTTTATGTTTTATCGCCCTCTTTCATCGTAATTGATAGTCGTCGTCTCTTTGACTTGAGAAAAGCAAGACTTGAAAAAAAAAATATCATGTCCGGCCTGTTGCGGACCTCGGCGGTGCTCCGGCGGGCTATTCCCCGGCCTTTTGCTTCAACTGCCTCGGCACATTTCTCGGCACATTTCTCAGCATCATCATCGGCATCATCATCGGCATCGGTCTTGACGACCCGGACAGCTACCATCCGCCGGCCTGGATCAGTGTATTTGACTGCCTACTCGGCTCGCTTTGTCTCTGCCGTCCGCGCCTACTCCACTGCGTCACCGTCCATTAGCCATGGCCCGACAGACGCCCCGGCACTGCTGACCCAGACCATCCCAGAGCACTTTGCCTCTATTGTTGCTCGCTTCCCCGATAGCCCGGCCGTCATTGCCCGTGCTCCCGTGGCATCGTCTGTCGTGACTGCTGCAGAAGGACGCCGCCAAGCTGGCTTGCCGCCCATCACCACCCTTATGCCCCCGCGTGAGACTGTCTACACCTATGGCGACCTCGACCGCGTTTCCAACCTGCTGGCGCACAACCTGCAGTCTCGTCTTGGCGTCCGCAAGGGCGACCGCGTCGCCATCAGTCTTGGTAATGGTGCAGAGTTTGCCGCTCTCAGCTACGCACTCTTCAAGCTCGGTGCCGTGCTCGTGCCGCTCAACCCGGCTTTTACTGCCAGCCAAGTCTCGGCTGCTCTGAGCCACCTCGGTGTCAAAGTGCTCATAATTGGCGCTGTGACCGATCTGCCGTACAAGCCCGGCCGCGGACGGTCCAATCTGCCCATTCTCAGCGAGCTCGTTGACGGCGAAGAGAATCTGTGCAAGCCGGCCGGCGAACGTGTCCAGTCCTCGCGCGTCCCGACGCTCGAGACCATTGTGCTGCTCGACAACACGGCTGACCACATGGCCGTTGCCGGGTCTCACGACTTTGCTGAGACGCCCACCCAAAAGAAGAAGTCGGCCCTTACACCCTTTTCAGTCTTGACCGGTGGCATCAGAATTCTGCGAGACGACAGAATTGCCGAGCTTCGTGCCGACCCCCCGCCGCCCGTGCGTCCCGATGGCACCCTCCACGCATCCGATACCATCAATATCCAGTTCACTTCGGGCACCACGTCGCAGCCCAAAGCTGCTATGCTAACGCACACATCCATCCTCAACAATGGCTACTTTATCGGACACCGCATGGGCCTGACGCCCGAGGACAAGATCGTCTGCCCGCCGCCCTTATTCCACTGTTTCGGTAGTGTTCTGGGCTACATGGCAACCGCGACATCGGGATCGGCTATTCTATTTCCCTCACCTGCGTTTGACCCGGCCGCGTCGCTGCAAATGGCCGCCGAGCACCGTGCCTCAGGCCTCTACGGTGTTTCCACCATGTTCATTGCCATGCTCGAGTGGCTCGAACAGCTGAACCACCAGCACCAGAACCAGCTCCAGCACACCCTCTCTGCCGGCACTAATGACATCAAGCAGAAAATGCAGGAGCTTTCTATCCACCTGCGCACGGGCATTGCAGCTGGCTCGTCTGTGCCAGAATCGCTGATGCGCCGGCTGTTCTCGACGCTCGGCCTGCAAGAACTCGTCATCTGCTACGGCATGACTGAGACGGCTCCCGTGAGCTGCATGACGGCACCCAATGATCCCCTTGTAAAGCGCACTACCACTGTCGGCCGCGTCATGCCGCACACGGGTGTCAAGATTGTCGATCGTAACGACTGGTCACGGATTGTGCCGCGCGGCGAGCCCGGTGAGCTGGCTGCCAGCGGTTACCTCGTGATGCAGGGCTACTGGAACGATGCGGCCCAGACCGATGCGGTCCTGGTCCAAGGCGAGGACGGCCAGACGTGGATGCATTCGGGCGACGAAGCGACCATGGATGAGGACGGATACGTGGCAGTCACTGGTCGGATTAAGGATCTGATCATCCGTGGCGGCGAGAACATCCACCCGCTCGAGATTGAAAACTGTCTGTTCCAGCACCCCCTGATTGCCGAAGTGTCCGTGGCCGGTGTGCCCGACAAGCGGCACGGCGAGGCTGTTGCCGCCTTTATTGTGCCGCACGGTGGCGTGACTGTCGAGGGCGGAATGTCAGTCGGTAGCGAAGGCGAGATTCCCCAAGCAGAAGCACCCGAGATCAGAGATGGCCAGGAAGTGGCCAAGGTACAGGTCCTCACGGCCGAGTCGGTGCAGGCATGGGTCAAGGAGCGGCTGAGCCCGCACCTGGTGCCGAAGCATGTCTTTTGGACGACGGGCTACCCTAAGACGGCAAGCGGCAAGATCCAAAAGTTCAAGCTTCGGGACACGGCCAAGGAGGTCTTGGGGAGTAAGTAAGTTGGTAGACCACTAGGATGGCAATGCCAATATAGCGTATGATGAATAATAAATGTGTTTAAATGCATCAAAAAGAAGCTACCTCATGCAACTACTGTCCCCATGCTACGCCCTTGCAGATGGTTCCGTTTCTTAACCACTGGACGCCTGGAAGCAGCTGTGCCGTAACCCACCGGGCCGTGGCTGAATGCAGTGATCCCTCGCCAAGCGGTGCCGACATGTCGTCTTCTACGTCTTTATCATTTCCCTCCTCGTCCTTCTCCTTTTCATCTTTGCCATCTAGCTCGAGCTTGGCAACCGCATCCTCTAGACCTTTTCCCACTTCATCCTCCTTCTTTTCCTGCCCTCGCCAAAATGATGTCTCTCCCGCGGCCAGAGCCTGGAACACAACCACCTGGTCTTGCAGGTACTCGTCGCCGCATCCGCCGGCTTCGATGTCCTTGGCCAGGTAGCCAACCACTTTCTGTGCTATCCGGTCACACACGGGACCGAAACTGGCCAGGCTGGGCACATTATCTTCTTGCCCGCGGCTGCCTTGGCTGTTCTTGCTGCCCTTCTTTCCTCTCTTGCTCTGAGCGGGCGGCGCACGCCCCTTTGTCGCCCCTTTCAGCACATTGACTCGCTCCAGGTAATCGCGCCCCCATCTCCGCACGGGAATGTTGTTGGCCTTGTCGCCCGCTGTCTGTGCGACAAGCAGTACGTATACGCGCGAGCCGTGCCCGCTATCTTTGACCGACCGGAACTGCAGGTCTAGGCCTGGCCGCGATAGTGCATCGCACAACGACACTTTGTGGGACAACGAGTCTGTCAGCTGCTCCAGTATTTCCGACGGGGCATATACCGTAGCCTCTACTGAAACGATCTCTGTCTCTCCTCTTCTTTCTGTCGCTGCCTCTTGCGTCGAGTGAGAATAGAAACGCGGCACCAGCTGTGCTGGCCGGTGAATGACCAGATTCACATGCCCCGACTCGCTGTTGGCCGGTCCCGTGTTCCAGCACCGCTGCACTATATCCCGCTCGACACGCACGCCGAGCCAGTCCTCGAGTGTAGGAAATAGCACCTGGTCAAGGTAGTCGTAGGTTGGCGCATTCGAGACGTGTGTGCCGCCATGGAGTGTGAGATGGACTGCCGTTGTTGATGTTGATGTTGAACTTGAATTTGCTTCTGTTGCTGTCTTTGTTGCTGTCTGTGGGAGCTCGCCAAACAAAATGTACGGCAGCACGGCCTGCAGCATCAGTGCAGCACTGGCCGCTTCTGTGGCCGCGCGAAGAACAATGGGCGTCTCAGGTGAGTCGCAGCCAACTGGTAAAAGGCGGTGCTTGGGACGAAAGGTGAACGTGGTGCTGCCGGCCTGGATGCCCGTGGTGGCTGCACCGGTCACATCGGCCAGCCACTCGATAGCAGCCGCATGCTGTGGTCGTAGGCCTTTTTATTAGTATAACTAGCGCAAATATATTTCTCGTTCACATTAGAAGCAGACTTACCTCCACCTCGGGGCCGGCTGCCGCGGACATTGTCGACGCGAAGAGGCTGGCCGGAGAGTGCCGACAGGGCGGCAGCAGTGCGCACGAGCTGGCCACCTCCCTCACCGACACGGCCGTCGATTGTAAGCATGGCTTTTGTTGGAGTGAATAAAATGTTGATCTGATTACTTTTCTTTGCACATCACAAACGAGTGCGTATCGTCTGCATCGGCTTATATACGGCTGATACTCCACAACGAGGCTGGGTTGCTGTAAGCGAGCCCAACGGCCTCGTGACTCACGCCGGCAAGGCTGAAGGCAATTTAGAGGAAAGAGTGAGTCGAATCACAGGAAGGTGCGACTGGGTTGTATTGTGTGCTTTCTAATAAAGTCATGTATTTCAAGATGGGAAGGAACAGTTGATTACATAAACAAAATAACTATTTACTCTATCAATTTTCATTAGAAGAGGCATATTAAGGAAATAATTTCAAATCATTGAACGAAATAACCGACACATGAATATAAACACAATCGTTTGTTCAATAGAGGAAAAGAAAATAGTATAATAAAGACCCGAAGGAAATAGATGGTAGCACAACTATGAGAAGAATATAAAGATGAAAGTAGAAAAGAAAAAAAAAAAAACAAGAGAAAAAACGACCATAGAAAAATACAGTGGAAAGAAGAGAAGAAACCACGACGCAGATAAGATATACCGACCAAAAAATGTAAATATGTAAAGAGAAAACAGAAAACCATAATTAGCAAGATGCGGAAAGACAAACAGGACATGGTAGCCAGATTACAACATTATTGTTCTTTTTTCCCCGTCACATTACACCCATTCATATCACCCTGTTTTGTGTCAGAACAAGACAAGGTCTCAGGGCTGACCGAGTCAAAAGTTAAAACTCAGCTTTAGCTGTCCAGGCGCTTCCGCCAGTCAGCCAAGCTCTCGCTCAGCCCGTTGGCCGGGCCGCCATTGGCACCGTTGCTGTTCACGTTACCGGCACCCAATGCGCCGCCTGCTGCACCGACAACCACTGGCGACCCTGTCGTCTCAAAGTCAAAGGCGTTGCTCAGGCGGTAGTTCTTGTTTGTAGCCTCCCAGTGGCTGCGCAGCGTCTCCAGCTCGTTGGCCAGGCTGTCCAGGGCAGCGCTGTTGCGTCCATCACCGTAGTTCTCGCCGTATGTGCTGCCCGCCTCGGAGCTGTCCTGGCGCACATGGCTCTGGTTTAGGGTGCTGCTGCTCGAGGCCAGGCCGTTGCTGGTGCCGTTGCTGGCTGCGACAGTCGCCGACACAAACTGAGGAATGGCACCGACAGCACCAGCAGAGCTGGCGCCGGGCCCGTTTGTAGCCGCCTCGCGGATCTGCTCAGCGCTCAGGCCGGCCATCTGCCGGCTGCGACGACGGTAGTTGCCCACCGACGACTCCACCTGGTCAAGCAGCATGCCGACCTTTTGCTCAGCGTCTTGTGCGCGCTGCTCGAGCTGGGCATTCTCCTGCTGCAGCTCCTCCATATCACGACGGACAGTGTTGATGCGCAGCATTGACTCGTCGTGAGACCGCTGCACTGTGTCGCGCTCCTGCTTGGTCTGCTCCAGCTCCCTCTGCACAGACAGGATTTGCTGCTCGAGCTGGGCCCGCGACGAGGCCAGGTCGGCCTGCAGGGCGTCAACCTTTTGCAACAGGGCGGTACGCTCCGTCTCCCACTCTGCGGGTGCACTAGCTGCTGCTGCGTTGCGGGTGCCCAAAGTCTTGGCCTCCAGCTCCTCAACCTCAGTCTTAAGGCGCGTGTTCTCCGCCTTGTACCGCGAAAGCTGTTCCTGAAGCTGCTTCAGCATCTTCTCGGTGCCCTTGACATAGTGCACCGCCGACTGATAGTCGTTCTCAAGCTGCGTCAGCTTGTCGCGGTACGCTGCCTCGGATTTAGACGCCTGCACGGCAAAGTTTTGCTTCGTCTCCTCGTGTGATGACGCCGCAACAGATAGCTGCTGCTCGAGGCTACGGATGCGGGACTCGTTCTCGGGCGACGCCTCACGCGGGCTGCCGCGGGAGCGGGGGCTGGCCGCTGCAGACATTGCCGCGCTTGCTGCTGCGTTGGCGGTAGTCGGACTGATGCCGCGCTCACTCAGCAGGTCCTTGAGCGTGTTGTGCTGGACGGTCATGGCATTGGTCTCAAGCTGCTGGTTGGCCAGCTGGTTCTTGAGCTCCGTGTTTGCCGCTTGCAGAGATTGGGTCTCGCGCATAGCAGCCTGCAGCTGCCGGCGGATGCTAACACCCTCGCGGCTAGACTGCTCCTGGTATGCTTCAAGACCCGCAATCCGCTCCTCGGCACTGCGCAGGCGGTCGGCAGCCGTGTCCGCATCCTTCTGGTGCTTCTTGACCAGGATATTAGCTGCCTCCAGCTGACTAGTAAGTGCAACGAGGCGCTCCTTATCCGCCTCATTGGGCTTGCCAACGCTGCGGGCAGTGATGGTATCCAAACCGCTCAGCACAGCCTGGCGGTGAGTGCGTGCCTCGTTGGCGTGCTTCTCAGCCAGGTCCTCCGTATCGCGTAGGCGCTGTGTAAGGTTTAGCAGCTCGGATGTGCGTGCCTCCAGCTCCGCCTTGACAGAGGCCAGCTTGGTCTCGGACGTTTCCCGCAGACTGCGCTCCTGCTCCAGCTTCTGCTCAAGGTGCGTCTTCATCTCATCCGAAGCTGCAACGGCCGCACGGAGGGATCCAAACGAGTCAGCATGGTCCTTGGCCGAGCCAGCAGCATCTTTATATTGCCGCTCAAACTCCTCCTTGTCGACACGCAGCAGCTGTGAAGCTGCGATGGCCTCTGCCGCAATAACAGACTGCTCGCGGGCCTCGCGCTGCGAGTTGTGGAGCTCGGCTTTGAGGCGCTCCAGCTCGTAAGACGTCTGCTGCTTGTAGTTCTCAAGGTCAGTCATGCGGCGCTGGGCCGCATTGAACGTATCCTCCGACAGCTGGCGTGCACGCTTCTCGGCGTTGGTCTCCAACGACGACCGCTCTAGGTGGGCCTGCAGCTCCTTTTGCATGTTGAGGGCGGTCGCCAACTTGCGGCTCATCTCCTCGACACGGTCCTCAGCATCGCGATCGCTGCCATCAAGGCGCGGGGTGCTGTTAGCACTACCAGTGCCAAGGTGAGCAGCAAGCTTCGCCTTGGCGTACACTGCCTCCTGGATGGCGGCATCACGCTGCTTGTCGGCCTCTGCAATCTGCTTGGCTGCAAGGACTGCCTGCTTGTCGACAGAGGTCTGCACATTGGCCAGCTCAGTGCGCATGGCCAGCAGAGCCTCGATCAGCGGTCGGTCGTCCTCGTCAAAGGTCTCGGCGCCGCGGCTATCGAGCACAGGGCTGAGAGTCGCATTGGTGGTGTATCCAGACTTGCGAGCCAGCTCGAGCTCCGATGCGTACCAGGCATTGCGGTTCCGGGCCATGTCGAGTTCCTTTAAAAGGGTGACTGTCTGGGAGTTGCGGCCAGATGACCGTCTGGCCAGGGGGTTACCGCTGGCCTTGCTCGAAGGCGGTGGTGGGGAGGTCGGGCGACCGCCAGGAATGCCTCCGGCCAACTTCTCAGCAGTGCTGTCAATCGAAGCGGCATTGCGCGAGCGGGGCTGTTGTTGCTGCTGTTGCTGTTGCTGTTGCTGTTGCTGTTGCTGTTGCTGTTGCTGTTGCTGTTGCTGTTTTGATCTCGGGGCAGCAGGTTGGCCATTGTTGGCAATTACAGAGGCACCGGCAGCACCTGCCGCAGCGCCGACAACTGCGGCAGCTGCCTCGGACGCACCTGGTGCTGTCGCTGGGGCTATTGATGTAGCCCCTGATGGTGCTGGTGGCAGTCCTCCTTGCGGTGCTGCTGAGATGGGAGATGCAGTAACGTCAGTTCTGAGTGGTGGGCCACGACTACCCTGTTGGCTGGCTGCGCGTCTGTCTCCGTTGGGGATGGGGCCATCTGGATCTCTCATATAATCGCGAGTAATCGGTGACTGGTTCTGGCTAGAGTTGCTGATAACAGGCGAGCTTGCGTAGTTGCCGCCTCGCTCTGCTGATGCATTGCGGGACCGTTGTGCCTGTGTCGGTCTGGGTGGCTGACCTTGTGGAGGGGGACCTGCCGGGGGAGATGCGGCATTGGATCTGAGAGGAAGCTTTGAGCCAGGACCGTTGACTGCATTGACAGGAGACGGTGTGCTGCCATCATTGCGGACTCCGTTGGGGGGACTGTTCATAGGAGGCGCATTTATACGCTTGCGGTCACCCAGTGGTCCTTGTGAGCCGTCGCGAGATGTGATTTGCCGAGTGGGATCACTGGGGCGGCGTGCACCTTGCTGTGGCTTGCCGGTGGCCTGTGAGTTGCCCTGGTTGGCCGCGCCAGTCTGCGAGATCTGGGCGTCATTCGGGTACCGAATCTTACTGGTATCGAGGACGTAGACGAGGGCAAGATCGTTGACGGCGGCGGTAGTGGAACTGGGCTCGCCACCCAGAACGACAACAGACTTGCCCACTGCGGTCATGCTGTGGCCAGAGCGAGGCGAGGGTGATGGGCCCATGTTCTGGAAGGTGTACCACCGGCGGGACGAGATGCGGAAAGCGGCAAGATCGCCGAGGTCGGAGCCGTCCTCTGTGCGACCACCAAAGATGTACATGACGTCGTCGACGAGTGCTGCGGCGTGGCCCTCGCGCTCAACGGGGATATAACCGATACAGTCGAGCTGAGACCAAGTGTTAACAGCAGGGTCGTAGCACCAGACGTCGTTGAACCACTGGAAGCCGTTGGTACCACCGAAAAGGTACATCTTGTCGTTGTAGGACACGACTGTGTGGTTTGTTCTTGCGGGGGGTATTTTGCCCTGAATGGCGTTGCCGCCCTCGCTGGTGGAGATGAGCATCTCCCACCGGTTGTTGGGCATCTGTAGCTGGTTGAGATCAAAGGCTGCAAGGTCGTTCATGAAATAGCCCTCTACCTGGCCACCAAAAATGTAGATTTTGGAGCCAAGAATGTTGAGAGAGTGTCCGTAACGCCCTGATGGCCGGGGACCAGACGGTAATGCTCTAGACCATTGTCTCGTAGCTGTACTGTTAGTAAGCTGGTCAAAGATAAGAAACGAACTGCCTGGATCAACTTACATGTGTTAAGTAGGTAAAGGGTCTCGTCAAGAACATCGCTCTCGTCAATCTTGGTGTCACCACCGTAGACGATAAACGCGTTGCCAACGAGCAGACTGGAGTGGCCGACTCTGGGACTCGGGCCTTCTGCTGTTGTCGCGAGCTGGTAGCACGACATGGAGCCACCAGCCTCGATCATCCACAAATCACCCTTGACGGTCTGACTGTTAATCAGACCGCCCATGACGTAGATGTCACCTTCTTTTGAGCCGGTCGCGTTGACAGCAGCACCGTACCGAGGGAAGGGGCTCATTGTGGAGTTGGTGTAGGTCATTCGCCGTTGCGACCAGGGGTAGAGCGACATATTCGGGTTGCCTAGTGTAGGGCCAGGACCATTGCGGAACTAGAAAGGAAGGTGTTAGAGACGGTCAGGGGCAGATGATGAGATAATGAGATGATGAGATGATGAGCAGATGTGGGCGCGCGCAGGCGACAGCTGCGTGAGCAAAATGTACCTGGATGTCGTTGGACTGCTGCGATGTGTTTAGCTCGGCGCGGCGGCCATTAGCGGCCTGGTCTGGACTTGTTGTGCCATCAATGTTGTCGGCAATGGAATTTGAGTTGAGGCTGCCCGTCGGTGTTGAGCGCTGGACAGTAGACTTCTCCTCACGAGCTAGGCGCGAGGCATTGGTGCTGGTGACGGAGGACTGCGGCGAGCCGGAGGCTGGGGGGCCATCGCGGCTGGAGAGGGCTCTGTCTTTTTCTCGCTCCTGGTTCTTTTTGGACTTGAAGAGGAACGCCATTGCGCCAGGGTGTGTGCGTGGGCGTAGATGCGCACGACGATACCGGAGGCGGAAGGCGAAGGAGGGTAGCTAAGACGGGAAACTGAGGGGCGCTCAGGAGAATTGACCAGGCGATATATGGTAGTGGCGTATGTACTGGACTGGAAAGACGTCGAAAGCGCGTTGTGCGAGAGATTGATAGAAGCCAAGTCGAGCGACGGACGGCAAAAAGGGGCAAAGGACGGCGATAGGGCGCGCGAGCGGGAAAGCTAACGGGAGGGCAAATGCAGCCAACAGTAAACGAACGCGGGTAACGCTTGGGTTGGCGTCTTGAGTTGGAGTCTTGAATGTGTGTGATTCTGACGTATTGTGGACTCGATTCGTGATGTCGTAGAAAGACAGTTGGTTTCGATCGAGAAGTGATAGGAAGAGAGTGGCCGATGTCGAGTCGTAAGGGAAGTACGGTTGGTGTCGCGGATAGTGAAAGACAGGAGCAAAAAGAAACCCAGTACACAGAAAGCAAGGAACAAATGAACAAATGAAATGGACCCGTAGTTAGTTCGTCAAGGCCTGTCGTGTCCGTCGTGGGAAATAAAAATAAAAGATGCAAAAGTGCGCAGAGAAGGCTGGGGAAGGGGGGAGGAACTGGTCAAGAGTTGAGAGACAAGAAGCGACCAAAGGGGGAATAGGGGGGAAAGACAAAAAAGGGACGAAAAGCGACGAGACGAAAAAGGGGACAAGGTAGGCAGATGTAGAGTGCAAGTAGCGGGTGGTAAGTGTGTCTTGAGTGACGAGTGTCTGAGTGTCTTGAGTGTGTGACATGCACTGTAGTTGGCTAGCAATATTAAGATACTTGGTATGTGGTATGAGAGTCAGCGATGGTCGGTGGTGGAGCCGTGCGTTTGAGATGGCTGGGGTGCCGATGGGTGGTGGTGTATCTACTCTGTATATGTATTAGAGCCTGAGAGGGCAATACAGTGAAGAGGAAAAAGAAAGCAGATGTACTAGTGAACGGTGAACGACAGAAACACAGGACACAAGCGGCAAACCAGCAAACCAGGCTGTCGACTGGTAAGATAGTAATAATGGAAAAGCGGGCGTGCGGGAATGCCAGGGACCAAAACTGGGCCGGGTCAGGGCAAAATAGCCATGGAACTGAGCGGGTAGAGTACTTGTAGCTCAACGGCGAGCGAGAAGACGAAAAAGTAGACGAAAAAGTAGACGATAAACTCGGCCAGTCCACAGTGGAAAGGGGTGCAATGTAGATACGCTGTAATAGAGGACTGTTGAGCAAAGGCCGCGACAAGAGAACTCGGCGGATATAGCGTGGGAGCAGGGAGGTGGTTTAGTATTTGGATGGCGGATTTGGTGTTTTGGTGTCGAATACTGGCATGTGTGGTTTGCGCAAAAGAATAGGGGCGTGGTGATGGGATAGCTGGGCACGAGAGACGACAAGAAGTGGTAACGGATAGTGAAGCCCCAAAAGTGCGAAAAAGGAGAAGGAGATGGGATGCAGCCGTGGTGACAACGTTAAGCGTTGCCTTGGCTTACAGATCTTACGGGGCAGGCGCGCAGAGCACTCTTTCCTTACGCAAGGAGGATAAGAAAACGGAGAAAGAAGGCACGAGTTCAGCACGGAGTAATTACAGAAGGTGCGATGGACTCATACGACATAGCACTTTGTACGTCTGTAATACTTTGTCGAGACACACACTGAACGCTGGTCACGACAGGGGTAGGGTGGACAGAAGTGGTTGGATGCAAGCTAGAAAAGGAAACAGCGACCCAGCCGTGATTAAAAGAGACTAGTGGGAAACCTGTCACAGTGGTCCTGCCGTTATTTTTGGGTATTTTTGGGTATTTTTGGATTTGGTGTTGAGTATCTTTGTGAGCGTGACGGCGGCATGCAACATGGGAGCAGGAAGGATAAAGAGATGCTGAGCCATGCATTTTCTGTAGCGTGCATATTCCTTTGTTGGTTGATACTATTTACTCGTTTCGTTTTCAATGTTTCTGTATCTTTTTCCAGAATAGAATAATTCAGATGTTTCTTAGAGCTATTGACGACTATGCTGAGTAGGATAGGGGGAGTGGGCACGCGGCCGATCGATTGCAGGGAAATTCAAACGAACAAATGAATCAACAAATATAAACATATGAACAAAACGATAGCAAACAGGTTCTCGGCTGTAAAAAAAAAAAAAAAAAAAAAAAAAAAAAAAAAAATAGCAGCATTACGCATTGCGAGGTATCACAATTCATAGTGATTTCCGCAAAACCGGTACTGCAGTAGTGCTTTCGGAAGGAGATGTGAGCGCTCTTTCCATGTTGCCAATGATTCCTGAAACAACGCATGACGACAGAGCCAGATCGTCCCTTCTGTATCTGGACATTGCTCTTTACGTTCTTTCCTTTGTCGAGTGTCCCTTGCTAGCTGCGGCGTAACATGCAACTCTCATTGAACCAGTTCCTGCCTTTTTCAGCAAATTAAACACATAGAGTTAGGGCACGTTGCTTGTTGTTAGCACCCGTAACATTAAATAAAACACACGTTTCTAGAGAGTGGTGACCCGCAATTTGTTTGGCGGTGGTCGATTTGTGGGGGAAGAAGTGGACAGGCCCTGTAATGACTGCATATTACGGAGTAAATACAATCCAGCACGCCAGATACTCCAAGGCAAGCCTAGCGGAGCGTAATTTAGGATATATTTTAATCGAGATTTGGGAAGGAGCAGTTACCACTTTAGAACGCCCAAGAACAACACCGTCGTAAAGGCCCTGGGTGCGCCTGAGCGTACTTTGTAAGCATTTGAAGTCGTGCAGTGCAGCGTCGTATTGGCGAAATGGAGAAAAGAAAGCGTGACTTTTTACTGAGTAATACTGTATTTCATGTACTGAGCACTGTAATTTCTACATGAAAGTAAGATATAAGAATAGGATAGGGACGAAATGAGTGGCCTGGATGGGCATGCTAGACGTGAAACATCCCCACCGTCTGATTTCTTCCACTTGGGCCACTGACTAGAAAATGGTCCAAAATGCCTGTGAAAGGTTGGCGAAGAGCAGTGAGGTCTCAGGTTCTCAGGTTCTCAGGTTCTCAGGTGTGAGGATGTTGTCTAGGGCGTGAATACAGTGAACAGTGCTAGAGCTGTCATGTGAGACGATCGACGACACGGCACATCAGGGAGAGGCGTGAACATCTTAAGAAAAATACATGAACCGATGCCATATCATATCGTCTTATGATATCAGAGGCAGTATGATGCTACGACAAACAAAGCAACAATGTGATGAGTGATGATAGATTAGATAGTGATCGACTGACTTCTTGACCGGGAAAGAGGTGGGATGTCTTATGATTCTTGTTTATATATGTGCAAGACGCGAGGTGGGATCAGGGATGCCGTAGATATTATTTGCAGGTACATGCGAGTAATTGGGGGCTGTACTCCAAGTTGGCACTGTCTTTGATTCTTCGATTCTTTGATCTTTCAAACTCCAGTAGCCGCAAGTCGTAGATGCAAAACTACAGGACACTCTCCTCCGCGAGTGTTTTAAACAGCTGCATTTGACGCAGAGATGCTTGAAAGAACAAGTCTAAATACTACTTGACGGCCCAGCAATTTAGACAGCCCCCATCAGTCCCAGACCTGCATGCTGCATGCAGTGTACCTGCAGGCGGAAAGGGGGCCACCCTGAACTGCAACTATCGGGTTTGTGTAGATGCACTACTCCATATACAGATTCGATAGTGTATTTCCATATCTTTTTCAGTCCGAGGAACGAGCCTAGACAGCATGCCGTGCACATGTCGTGCACTGCGGCGCGGATACTCTGCTGGATACTCCGTAAAAAGGATACCCGTTCCGTCAGTGTACTGCGCATCCGGACTATCCCGTTGTGGACGACTACTTCTACTTGCCCCTTTGATGAAGAGTGCCAAGGTTGATAAATGCCCGGCATATTGAGGCCCTAGAAGCCGTTCAAGACAATATATTGAGTTCTGTATTCTCGTTGTTGGTCCTTTTAGTGCGGCAGGGACGTCCCGTTTGGATTGAGTGGCTATTCCCTACTTATGGGCAAATTAGGCTACTATTTAGCTCCATCTCATTGGCAATGGCCTGGCCAACAGACACAGCCTTGATTCCGGCGCCGTGCCCTGCTTTGTCGACATGTCTAACTTTACGTAGAGCTGACTGACAATGGCGATATTTGTAAACGAGCAGTGACACAACGAGCTGAGCTGTCTCAAGAATTATTACATATTATCTCCAACTATAGACACCTAGCCTGCTCTACCAGATACAAGACACAGTCTATAATCTATTGTCTGGGTGCCATTGCAGTGCATCTTTGCAGAGTAGCAGCCGAGCTGCATATCTCTTGATGTGGGCTAGATAATTCATACCGGGCCGTTCTCGACCAGGCCGGTAAGGCATTTAAATATATTAGCAAGAAGTGCACGTATCGACTGTAGTCTACTCGCTGCAGTCCATTCTATGTGTGAGACTGAATTACAAGTGTCCACGGGCTCACTTTAGCTACAGACCATACGGAAGACAGGGCATGTACGGGCTGCCGGAACGTGGGACTGCATCGGGGCGCCTTTTTATGCCGTTCATGCACCGGCTGGCTTATAAAAAAACACGAGTATCTTTAAACTAAATGAGCAGGATGAATAGAGAGAACAGCAGTCGGCGGAGGGGGGCTGTGATGCACCTGACGCCTCAGAAGTCCATCCAGATGTACCAGACAGTGACCTCAATACCAGACAGTGACCTCAATTCCAGACAGTGACCTCAGAATATGCTGGAGGTCCTGCTCTGAAACCACTTACACATTGTACAACAATGCCTTGTTGTTATATCTTGTGATTTCTCTTCACTGTCGGCTTGTATGACCACGCCGGCGCCCCTCATCCTTATCTTCCCTTCTTCACTTTGTCATATTCCCCTCTCTTGTCCTCCGCTGTCCTCCTGTGCGCCCTCGTATCTTGTCGTGTGTCTTGGTGCTTGCCTGGACATTTGTTTTACCTACTGTCCACTGTCCTCTATCTTGACCATATCGCCTCTTCTTCATTACATATATATCGATGCCATGTTGCACCACCTCCCATGTCCAAGACTGTCTTGCCGGCTAGAATTGACAAATCAATAAAAATGTCATCAATAATTATAATTTTGTCCTGAGAGCGGGAGCACCGCAGATACTGTGCCAATGTTTGCCAATGTTATTGATTGCACTTGAATGTCTCGTCTCTGATTTTCCATTGTAATACAGAAATACAGAAATACAGATGCACCGGCAGAATTAATCGCTTGATATTGACTGCAGTATGGATGCGCCTGTAATACATAGACCCATAAATATACGCACTTCCATTGGTTCACAATCAGTGGTCCGTGTTTGCCCAAGCCAGCTCGGTCACGAGGCCCATTCGGTCCATTTTAGCGCGTCACATTACCTCTGCTTGCACATTAGTCAGCCGCCTCCCCTGTAATCCCCGTAATGCATGCCCATAGCTGTGCTCTGTAGCTTCAAGCTGCAGTATCCGCTAATCCCCGGCTGAAATGCCTATTCCATTGTTTCTTATCAGCGGTCGCACCTGCCTGCTCTGTCTTTTATGGGCCTATCTCACCTGCTGTTTTGCCGTATTACCTCTAATGACCTTCTGCTGTTTAGCCTTCTGCTGTTTCTGCGCTGCTGCCGCTCGCGCCTTCCCTTCTGGTCTTCTCGTGACAATACGCACCACACCACATCCGTCCGGTTTGCGGCAAGCCCGACTTCATCAAAGGCCAATTCGCCCCAACCGCGATTCATCCGACCTCATCCAGCATCCCACCTGGCGACTTTGATGGTGAGTACTTGCAGTCTCCTCGAATCCCCTGCCACCTTGATACCCTCATCACCTTTTAATTCACCCATCATTCGCATTCGCTCGTCACCACCCCACTCTTGTTTTTCTTCAACCGCTGCCGAGCGCGTGGCGCAGAGTCAGAGACAGAGACACAGACAACGCAGCACAGGGCATACAAGCCAAGGAGAGAGAAAGAAGCACTAGAAGCAGAAAAGAAGCAGGAAAGAAGCAGGAAAGAAGAGCAGAAACGCTCAGCCAGAGCATTGGAGCGTACAAGTAGTGTCTAGAGTGTGCTTTGAGGCACCTACAGCAAGACAGCGAGCGCGCACATACGGCGACAACCTGCTGTCATCCTCGACGTGTTTCTCTCTGTCCTCGTTCGACTTGCTTTGTGTCTTTTGCTGGGATGATTGATGCGGCCATTTGCTACCCTTCACTACCACCGATATCACTGCTACCTCAGCTGCCTTCCCTTGACCATCGCCTGACTGACAACACAGCTTTGCCCCGTCTCCTATTCGCTGCTTCCGCCCGCCACCCTGCAGGCGTCCCATCACTGGACGCCGGCCCCCCCTGCTGCCTCTGCATCGGCAGACCGACTCGACCGTTTGTAGGCACTTACTGTCTCTTGTCTCCCCAAACGCTGCGGCCTGGATGACCTGGGTGATCCGCTTTTAGATATCACCGACCTCGACGACGACGACAGCATCGACGACAGCATCGACGACATCGACTTGGCGGCACTACTAACATCGACTACCTGCTGCACCATGACTGTGGTCACGAACCAGCACTCCCACAACACGACCTCTTCTACCTCGAATACTCCCTCTACAATAGCGATGCAGAACGGCAACGACGTCAACGGCACCGCTCCTACCGGACAGCGGCTTCACTATGCTGTTCCCTCACAATTTCAAACTTCAAATCAGCCACAAAGACAAGCACAGCCTACACAGCCAGCACCATCACAACTGCAGCAGTCTGACGTCGACGTTTCGATTCCACCACAAGACAGCAGCAGCGGCGATGCGTCGCGGCGAAGCTCTTTTGGCGGCGGTGGCGGCCTGACCATGCGCGTACCACCCAAGCACCAGCGTATAGCTTCTGCTTCTACACCAGCCCTGCTCCTAGACAGTAACGAAGCCGACATTGCAGATCGCAGACAAAAGCGTCAGCTTCTCCAGCAACAGCAGCTACAGCCCCAAGCACAGGCACAGCGCCAGATTGTCATCCGCGATCACACTCGCAACGGCAGCCGCAACAACAACGGCCGGCTAGGGGCACAGAAGCCGCCTCTAATGCGCTCAAAGAGCGACTACAGCCGCCAGGCCGACGATGGGGCCGAGTCTCTCTTTGAGAGTGGCGAGCTGAGCCGTTGGGGTGCACGCCACGGCTTCGAGGATCACTACCAGTCCGAGGCCATCATCTCACACCTCGCTAATGTATGTCTGCATCTTTTTAAATCCCATTGCAGCAGGACACCATACTAACAGAATCCAGAATTGGTACATGTACTTTACAGATAAGCGCCACGAATCAAACGGCAAGCCAAAAGCACCCACACTCGAGCTCCAGGACTGGCGCATGCGGGATCGCCTTAAGACCGTGTCCGCAGTCATTGCTATCTGCCTCAACATTGGCGTCGAGCCGCCAGACCAGCTTCGCACAAACCCCGGCGCGCGACTCGAGGCATGGCAAGACACGACCGTGCCTCCCGTTCAGAAGGCTCTTGAAAATATCGGCAAGGCCCTCATCAGTCAGTATGAGGCCCTTGCTCTGCGGCCGCGCTACAAGCACTACCTCGATCCGTCGGTCGAAGAGACAAAAAAGTTTTGCATATCACTGCGGCGCAATGCAAAGGACGAGCGGGTGCTGCTGCACTACAACGGCCACGGCGTACCCAAACCCACTGCGTCCGGCGAGATCTGGGTCTTCAACAAGAACTACACGCAGTACATTCCGGTGTCTCTGTACGACCTGCAGCAGTGGCTCCAGGCACCGACTATCTTTGTCTGGGACTGCTCCGAGGCTGGCAACATCCTCACCAACTACCACCGCTTCGTCGAGAAGCACGAGCAGGAGGAGAACGAGAATGCGCTCAACGACCCCAACTACGAGAAGACAAACTACCGGCCATACATCCACCTCGCAGCCTGCGCTACCAAGGAGAACTTGCCGACAAACCCTCTCATTCCCGCCGACGTCTTCAGCTCCTGTCTGACGACCCCCATGGAGATGGCTCTCTGGTTCTTTGTGCAGCAGAACCCGCTCAAGATGTCGCTGACGCCCGAGCGCGCAAAGAAGCTACCCGGCCGCCTGCAGGACCGCCGCACACCACTTGGCGAGCTCAACTGGATCTTCACTGCCATCACCGACACCATTGCATGGACAACACTCGACCGCCCTCTCTTCCGCCAATTCTTCCGCCAGGATCTCCTTGTGGCCGCTCTCTTCCGCAATTTCCTCCTTGCACAGCGCATCATGTCTGTGTACAACTGCCACCCGCAATCCTACCCTGAACTCCCCGACACACGGCAACACCCGCTGTGGGCAAGCTGGGATCTTGCCGTCGACCAGACACTCGACCAGCTTACCATGCTTGAGCGCAAAGAGGCCGGCGAGATCGAGTACGAGTACAAGAACTCGACCTTTTTCTCCGACCAGCTTACTGCGTTTGAAAACTACTTGATATGCGGTGATGCGCAGCAGCAGAAGCCCCCGGACCAGCTGCCTGTTGTGCTGCAGGTGCTTCTGAGTCAGCAGCATCGGGTGCGTGCCCTGATTCTGCTGGGCCGCTTCCTCGACCTCGGCCCGTGGGCGGTCCAACTTGCCCTTAGTATCGGCATCTTCCCCTACGTCCTCAAGCTTCTCCAGTCGGCAACATCTGAGCTTAAGCCCGTCATGGTCTTTATCTGGACACGCGTTCTTGCTGTAGATATCTCCTGCCAACAAGACTTGATCAAGGACAGCGGCTACAACTACTTTGCTTCCATCCTCAAGCCCAACGAGGGTCTGCCTGTCGTCAACAATGACGAGCACAAGGCCATGTGCGCCTTTATCCTAGCCATGCTGTGCAAGAACTACAAGCCCGGCCAGACCGTCTGCAACCAGACAGACATCATGACGTCGTGTCTCATCCACCTGCGCAACGAGGAGAACCCGCTGCTGCGCCAGTGGTCGTGCTTGTGCCTGAGCCAGCTGTGGCAGGACCTCCCGGAGGCCAAGTGGCGCGGCATTCGCGAGAATGCACCGGCAAGATTGGCGTACCTGACAAAGGACACTGTCTGCGAGGTGCGCTGCGCTATGCTGTACGCCATGACGACGCTGCTGGGTATCCCGGAGCTGACGGACGAGGTGGCCCGCGTCGAAGAAGCCATTGCATGGACGCTGCTGGACATGGCCAACGACGGCAGCGCCATGGTGCGCAAGGAGCTGCTGGTGTTCATGTCCCACTTTGTCATCCGCTACGAGAACAAGTTCCTTGTTGCCGCCTTTGAAGAGCTGCAGGAAGAAAAGGAGTTTCTCATGTTCCCGCCGCAGGATCTGGGCATGGGCGGCTGCAAGCCGGGCCTGCACTATGTGCGTCCAGAAAACCGCACGCGCGATGGTGCCGTCAAGGAGAGTGCCCAGGGTCTCTCGTACAACACCATCTTTACTGCCTACTGGAAGCACGTCCTGATTCTGTCCGTCGACCCGCACCCCGAGGTCCAGTCGCACGCGACGATTATTGCCGACTATGTCCACGATGCGCTGCTCAGTTCGGCTGTCGGTGCACAGGCCCAGGCTCTCATGGACGAGATTCAGAAGAAGCACCGCCGGTTGATGAAAAGTGCAAACATTCCCGGTCTGCGCAACAACGCAAGCATGTCAGCAATTGGCTCCAACGGCTCGATCAACGGTGGCAACCACATGAACGGTGGGCTGGCTGGCGGTATCAATAGTGGTGGCAGTATCAATGGAGGCAGCATGAACGGTTCGCCGTTGCAGTCTCCCGGTCTGCTGCGGCGGACTGTCAGCACCCTCTTCTCTCCGTTCTGGGGTGGTGATCCACAAGCAGCCGGCCACTCTCCCACGAGCAGCGGACCCCCTGGTTCGTCCCACGGCGAGCCCCCCTCCTCGCCCGGTCTGCCGCGGTCTGCATCGACTTTCCAAAGGGGATCTGGACGCGCACGCGGACTTGTCGGCACAACTCCCGACTTTACGCCGCCCGAGGATAGCGAGCGCGAATCGACCATGTCTGCATACAATGTGGCCAAGGAGCCAGTATCTCCCGGCTTCACAAGGGACGCCGATGCCGACCCTGATGCTCCTTTGATGCCTCTTGCAAGCACGTTCCTTGACTGGTCGACCGAGTACTTCCGCGAGCCCCAGATGCGCGGTATGGAGGCGGAGGAGCCCGGAAGTACCGAGTACAATGAGCGCCTGTGGCGCCGCGCGCGCAACGAGGCGACACTTGTCGACACACAGCCGCAGAAGCAGTATGCAGGCACGCACAAGTGGAACAACCAGATGGGCATCATCAACAACGGGTCGCAGCCATCGCGCATGGCATTCCACCAGTTTGAGGATCACCTAGCCGTGGCTGACGACGGCAACACCATCCAGGTCTGGGACTGGAACAAATTTGAAAAGCTGAGCCGGTTCTCCAACGGCAACCCGCCCGGCTCGCGCATCAGTGACATGAAGTTTATCAACGAGGACGACCAGGCCTTTTTGATGGCGGGCTCGTCGGACGGTGTGCTGCGCGTATACCGGCACTACGACTCCTTCTCCAAGGTGGAGCTGGCGACATCGTGGCGCGCGCTGACAGACATGGTGCCCAGCAACGTACACTCGGGCATGGTGTTTGACTGGCAGCAGGTCACGGGCAATGTGCTGGTGGCCGGCGACGTGCGCGTGATCCGCGTGTGGAGTGCCGGCCACGAGGCATGTGTCGCGGATATTCCGGCGCGCTCAGGCTCGTGCGTGACGTCGCTGACAAGCGATCAGATGACGGGCAACATTTTCGTAGCCGGCTTTGGCGACGGAGCCGTGCGTGTGTTTGACACGCGCATGCGGCCGCAGGAGGCCATGGTGCGCAAGTGGAAGGACGACTCGGACCGCGTCTGGATCAAGAGCGTGCACATGCAGCGCGGCGGCCAGCGCGAGCTGCTGTCGGCGGCCCGCGACGGCAAAGTCAAGCTGTGGGACATCCGCAGCGAGTACCCACTCAGCGTGATCCAGACGACCAACGCCGCCGACGGCACGACGCTGCGCACGGCCAGCACGCACGAGCACCTGCCGGTGTTTGCCGTGGGCACGTCGAACCGCGCGGTCAAGGTGTTCAACCTGGACGGCCGCGAGCTGTCGCGCCTCGAGCCGTACTCTGGCTTCTTGCAGAGCCGCACGGGCCCGATCTCGGCGACGGCGTTCCACCCGCACAAGATGACAATGGGCTGTGCGGCGCGCGGCGACTCGCACATCAACCTGTTCTCGACCTCTGACGAGCGGGCCTTTGACTAGAGGCAGCCTGCTGGGCGAGGTCGGCGCAAGCGGTAGTCTGATCTTTCTCGGTCCTTTTCTCCTCAAATTCTCTCAATATGTTATCCTCAGTCTTTTCTTTTTCTCTTCTTCCTCGACA
This sequence comes from Ophiostoma himal-ulmi, assembly GCA_029299165.1. Taxonomy (NCBI): domain Eukaryota; kingdom Fungi; phylum Ascomycota; class Sordariomycetes; order Ophiostomatales; family Ophiostomataceae; genus Ophiostoma; species Ophiostoma himal-ulmi. Next base: position 752,393 of record JANSME010000003.1, on the reverse strand, counting down.
TGTTTTTTTTTCATTCTTATCGTCCTCATTTTATCCAACTACTAATATCCGCACATGATTGTTCCATTCTGTTCCCATTTCTTCCATTTCTGCATACCGTTATCTGCCTATTCCATTTTCATGTTCATTTTCATATTACTTCTTGTCTTTTTGCCTTGATCTGTTCATCTTGTTGATCGTCCTCTCGGATGCTACCCTCATCATACCACTGCTTTTCCGTTCTGATTATCGTTTGCGATCAAAGATATGGCGTCTCCTAATCACGTTTTTACTGTCACTTTTACTCTCTACTATCGGACCTAATTAAATGTCATGCTACTTGAACTCTGAGCTGCCCATCTACCGACTTTGAACCTATGTGAACGTAGTCGTCATGCTGTCATTACCTTGCTGTCGTCTTCTTATACTCGGATGGGGCTCTTCTCTTCAACAACAAGCTCACAAGCCATATCCGATATGGTGTAATGGTCAACATCCGACGCTCTCACCGTCGAGCTCGGGGTTCGATTCCCCGTATCGGAGCACATACGATTATTTTTTTGCTCTTTGAGTTTTTTTATTAGTTTTTTTTATTAGTTTTTTTGGCTAATTTCTTGTATTTTCTTCTTGTTTTTCTTGTTAGCCTTCTCTGCTCCTTCCCTGCAATTTTTTCTTAGTCATGTCTCCACAGTGGCTCCGTTCTCAATTACACCCAGTTCTGGGTACCAAGATCACTATTTGGATTGATTGATATGAGATTGTAATCAATATCGAAGTAAGATATCGAGAATTGCTCGTGACTCTTCATATCGTGTTTTATTAACAGCAGTCTGCCTACCGATGACGGAGGGCTGGTGAGGTGAGTGCTGACATAATCTGTCTGTCTCGCGTGATGTGCTCGTGCTGTGTGGTATGACTTTTTTTGGCAGGCGCTGGGCAGCTTTTATCGTCGCTCTTTCCGTCTCCTGTTTGAACAAAAGAATCTGCCTCACAGGGAAAGAGCTATCGGCTGTAGCTGCACTCCTGCCGTCGGAACCTTGTCTTGCTTTTCCTACAGCCTACAGCGCACTAGCAGGCATTGAATAGCATTACTTACTTACAAGGAAGGGTCATGCATACTACTCGTGCTATCGGCGCTGCTCAGAGACCAAGAGTGCCCCTCCTCGCTGCACTGCTCTCCCCACCCCGCAGCTCTTTCCCTTTCAATCGCAGCAAAAAAGTAAACAGATTTAATAATTAATTAGTTAAATTAAATATATAACAGAACCGACCAAGCTACACTACACTATATAGTATGACTGTTTTCTAGCCTATTTCCACTACCTTCCATACAAACTGTGCGCATCTACCAACATCACCACGTCAACACCGACGACAGCCACGCCTGATTACAATTTTATTACCGAAACAAATCCCTAATTATATACCAACCCAACACACTTCAAATGTCTGAACAAAAAGCCCAGGAGGTGCCTCCGGCTGAGGCTGCCGCTCCTGCTGCTCCGGCTGCAGAGGGCGCAGAGGGCGCTGAGGGTGCCGAGGGCCCGTCGAAGAAGGCTGCCAAGAAGGCCGAGGCCAAGGCAAAGAAGGAGGCTCTCAAGGCCCAGAAGGCTGCCGAGCGTGCTGCTGCGGAGGCTGCTGCCCGTGCGGCCTCTGGCGCTAGTGCCGGCCCCGAGGAGGATCTGGCCACCGAGAACTACGGCGATGTTGCTGCCTTTGCTGCCAAGGGTGGCCTCCGCTTCACCGATGGCGCACAGCCCGTGGCCCTGCCTCAGCTGGGCGACGAGCACGTCGACAAGGCCGTGCGCCTGTACGGCTGGATCCAGAACTCGCGCATGCAGGGCGCCAAGATGTGCTTCGTGGAGCTGCGCGAGCAGCAGGACTGGGCCATCCAGGGTGTGCTGGCAGCCACCAAGCCCGACGAGAAGCAGAACATTGTGAGCCGCAACATGGTCAAGTGGGCTGGTTCGCGCAGTCTGGAGTCGTGCGTCGTGGTCGAGGCCATTGTGCGCCGCGCCCCGGAGCCCATCAAGAGCTGCAAGGTCTCCGGCTTTGAGCTGCACATTACCAAGTTCTTTGTCGTTGCCGCTGCCCCCCAGAACCTGGGCCTGACTCTGGCCTCGTCCAACAAGGCCGTCAACAACTTTGATGACACTGACGGTGGCGAGCACGCTGCCGCCGCTGAGACCTCCGAGGATGCTGCCACCAAGGCCGCCACCGAGGGTGTCAAGAATCTGGCTGTCGAAGACAGCACTGTTTCTGGTGCTGCCCTGGGCACCCACCTGGACAACATTGTCATGCACAAGCGCGCGCCCGTGCAGCAGGCCATTGCCAACGTGCGGTACGAGACCGAGAAGCTGTTCCGCGAGTACCTTGACGAGCGCGGCTTCAAGGGCTTCCAGGCCCCTGGCCTGATTGACGCTGCCTCCGAGGGTGGTGCAAACGTGTTCCAGCTGACGTACTTTGGCAAGGCTGCTTTCCTTGCTCAGAGCCCCCAGTTTTACAAGCAGTACGAGATTGCCGGTGGCCGCAAGCGGGTGTTCTGCGTTGGTCCCGTGTTCCGTGCCGAGAACTCCAACACTCCCCGCCACATGACCGAGTTCACTGGTCTCGATATGGAGATGGAGATCCAGGAGTCGTACCAAGAGGTTCTGCACATGCTGGAGGGTGTGCTGCTGCACATCTTCCGCGGCCTCAAGCAGCGCTGCGCCGAGGACATTGAGACTGTGCGCTCCGTCTACCCCTCGACTGATTTCCTGCTGCCCGAGCCCGGTAAGGAGGTGCGCCTGACTTTCGCCGAGGGTCAGGCCCTGCTGCGCGAGCACGGCCCTGCCGAGTACCGCAACGTGTCTGACGACGAGGACATGTCGACACCCCAGGAGAAAGCTCTGGGTGAGCTGATCAAGCAAAAGTTCAACACCGAGTTCTACGTTCTCGACAAGTTCCCCCAGGGTGCCCGTCCCTTCTACACCATGGAGGACCCCACCAACCCCGAGGTGTGCAACGCCTACGACTTCTTCATGCGCGGCCAGGAGATCCTGTCTGGTGGCCAGCGCATCCACGAGGCCGAGCCTCTGGAGAAGCGCATGATCCGCAAGGGTCTTGACCCCAAGTCGGCTGGTCTGCGCGACTACGTCGATGTGTTCCGGCAGGCCGGTGTGCCGCCGCACGGTGGCGGTGGCATTGGTCTGGACCGTGTTGTTGCATTCTTCCTGAACCTGCCGAGCGTGCAGCTGGCGGCATACTACCCGCGTACCCCCAAGCGTCTGCTGCCGTAAGCGGTTGCTAATGATACGATGAAGATATAAGCAAAATAAAGGATTCAAAATAGAGCCGCGTTGCCATGTATATTGTTGTTTGTGTGTTTGATACTGTTTGAAGATATTGTCTAAATTTTAAGCGTGATCAATTCACAGTTCTGCAAGCGTTATCAGTCAAGTATGAATAACAGTAGATTCGAATCAAATGAGCACTTGGCTCAGCTCGTGGGAGCAGTGTATACATAATATGAGCGTATAAAATACATCGGTAACATGAACAACATGGCATGAACATGGCATAAAAACCACGAATGAAAATCAGATAGCCTCCGATGCCGCCGTCTTGACGGACATCCTCGTTCCCAACAAAAAAGAAAAAGTGAAATACGATAGTATAAACACGCTGGTATCAAGACAAAAGAAATAATCAAACACATAACAAAACATACAAAAGAACACATGAGAAAGCTTTACATGCCGCTCATCTCCATGTCGTCCAAGAACTCGGCCTCGTCAAAGTCGCCGGCGTTCTCCTGATCATAGACACGGAAAAAGCCGCCCGGCTGGGGCAGCTGGCCCTCGGCGAGCTTGGGAGACTCGGTCGCTGCCTGGGGCACAGACAGAGACGGCGACCGCTGCTGCTGCTGCTGCTGCCGCCGGCGAGGGACCGCCAGCACACGCCGTCCCAGGTGGAAGAGCGGCGTCTGCGTGCGCGGGCTGATCTGGCCGTCGGCCAGCCACGCGTTGATCGAGGCCGACTTGTGCATGTCCTCGTGCACCCGGACATCCTCGTCCTCGTATTCGTCCTCGTCCTCGCCCAGGACGCGCTTCTTGGCGGCGTAGACAGTCTGGCATTGAGACTGGGACTGAGAGGCAGGGAGGGACGACATCGACGAGACAGTCTCTTGGCTGCTGGTCAACAAAGGCGGCTCCATATCGCCGGCACCGACAATGGCATCGTCGTCCATTCCGCTGAACAGCGATGACACAAACATGGGGCGGCCATCTTCGTTGCCGTGCGACTGCACGTCGAAGCCTCCAATCTTGTCGAGGCCGCAGAACGGCAGCAGCTCGCGCTGGTGTGGTGCAGGCGCAGGCGCAGGCGCAGCAGCAGGTACAGTGGTTCCAGCAGGGCGGCCGGCGCTCTGCAAGAAAGACTTGTACGACGAGGTGTATGTGTTGTAAGTGGACGGTGCCTTGGGCTGCGGCTGGTAGTGCGACGGCGTGGAGCGGTCGTTGATCTCCTTGCCTGTCTTGTATCCCTCGGGGACAGACTTGCGCACACGCATGCCGACGGCGAGCAGGTTGGCCTGGACACTGGGCGGCAGCAGGGGCGACGAGATCTCGTGCGACGGCGACCGGGAGGACCGCTCGCTGGCACCGTAGGCCGGAGAGTTCTCGTCGCGGGCAAAGAAGCTGGTGATGGGGCGCTGGGCCGGGTCGGTGGCCGAGCCAGCAAGGGCACGCTTGACGCGGGGGGTAGCCATGGCGACGGGTGGATTGTGTTGAGGGGTATATGGAGTAGGAAGTCGGCCGGGGGTTGGTTATATTCGAAGAGGTTGAGGGGTTTGAGAGTTGAGAGACGGTAGTAGGGGTAAGTGTCACAGAGATGATGCAGGTGGTCGAGATGACTGATGTATGCTTTCAAGACTGAAGTCGAGGAGGAGTGGAGATGGTCTGAAGGAGAAGCAAAAAGGAAACAGATAAATGAGCGAGAAAAAAGACAAAAGAAACAAAGAATGGACGGATCGAACTCGAGATGTGGATAGGACAGAGACAAAGAATGCAGACGAAGACGGGGTGGGCGAGGGATGAAGTTGAAGACGAGGAGAGGGACTCGGGAACCGAAGTGACGAAAGGAAAATGGCTGGGGCGCTGTAATTGCGTACGAAGACATTCAAGACGGGAAGCGCAGTAATGAGCCGAAAGAGGACTAGCGTGGTATACCATTCAACTCATTCACACGAGACGCGTCCCTGTCACGTAAAAACGCGTAAAGTGGTTCTCGCCAATGGACGAGATCCCTGGCGGCCCAAGAGCACGATTTTATGGTATTTCAGGATTTTTGATAGTTTTCCAGTACTTGTACTTTTCGGCAGGGAGCCCGGCACAGCCCACCTTGATCTTGCTACAACAGGATTGAGGTATTTCGCATATCAAAAAGGTGATCAGTTCTGTTCTTCACTTTTCGGTGATGGCTTCAATCAATGTCACGTGATGCCCGTGATGTCGACAACGATGATGTCTTGTATTTGACTTGAAACTCCAACTTGAGTGATATTCGAGAGACAGTTAACTGATAGTAAATGATAGTAAATGATAATAAATAACAACGTCAAAGGGTATCATGAGCTTTTACTTTGGCACTGCCCAAGGACTGCGGAACGCCAGCAGATCCCGCTGGCCGTAGAACTCGCCGGCCACTGCCAGCACCATCTCCAGAGCTGCTCTCTGCTGCATCTCAAGATCCAAGGCGTCGTCAGAGGTGTCTCTAGTGCCTGCTTCCGCAGCAGCTTGCGCCAGGGGGGTCTTCTCCTTTTCCTCTTCTGGCTCCGAGTCAATGTCCATGGCAATGTCCTCGGCATCCAGCTCTGCCTCGCCGTGACCCTCAGACGACACTCCATTGCCATTCTCATGGTTCACAGAGTCCTCGGGGTTCTCAGCATCAGCATGAGCCTTCTCCTCGTCTTCGCCTTCTTCCTCTTCCTCGCCTTCCTCCCCTTCTTCGCCTCCATACTCGTACTCCCCTTCCTCGCCGCCGTGCTCGCCCTCAGCTTCAGCATCCACTCCGCTCATATCGTAGCTCAAGTGTGCCAGGCGCATGACGGCCTGCTTGGCAACGTCCCGAATGTAGCCCACTTCTCGGTAGTCCAGCTCGCCGCGGCCCGGCAGCCGTGAGAACAGGGCCCACAGCCACCGTATTGTCCTCGGGCTCACGTCCAGCTGGCCTGGTCCGCCGGCAAGAGCACGCGCAAACCGGCCGGCGCGGGAAGACCGCGACGACGTCGATGCACCCGCCTCGAGACCTCGCTGCACAATCCGCAGCAGCCGCAGCACGCTGACTTTGTCCATGGCGGCGACCTGTTCCGGCCGCGGGTCTGCCGTGCGCAGTATGTGCAGCCAGTGCTTGAACACGCCCGAGCGCACGCTCAATGGGCCAACCTCGGTGTTCTCGCCGCCATAGGCATGGGACGTTTCCGACAGGGATGCCAGATGGGCGCGCATGTCGGCAAAGTGGGAGAGCAGGCGTTTGCGGTAGGCCGTGCTGAAGGCCGAGTCGGCTGCCGCCGGGTCGTCGCCATTGTCTGCACTTTCTGCACTGCTGGTCTCTTTGGTGTCTTCTGCGGCGACGTAGGCACCGTCGTGGTAGTAGCCGCGCGCATCGCCAACGCCAGTCTCGTAGAGGGCCTGTCGGTTGTAGTTTGAGGCCTCGTCTTCTTCTTCCCCCTCCTCCTCTTCTTCTCCTTCTTCATTGCTGCCCTGCTCCGCTTCCTTTCTTGTGCCACTCTTGTCGACGTTGTCCTCCTTTTCTTGAGCCGGCCGCTCATCATACAGATCGTCATAGCTGACATCGTCGTACGACAGCTCGGCCGTGCGGCGCCTCTTTGCGCCGTCGTCATAGTCTTCACCATTGGCGTTGCCTGCTGGCCGGTCATCCTGGTCGTCCCAGTGCCGCTGCCGCCGCTTGTTGCGCTTTCGCCTTGCTTCTCTGAGCTCCTCCTTCTTTTCCTGCTTCTTCTCCTTGGCCTCAGCATAGCCTGGCGGGAACGCCTGTGGCCCTGGCCGCGGCGCCACCATGACATGCGGGATCTTGTTGGCCTCGCTGCGCACCAGCATCAGGTATGCGAGGGCGTCCTGCTCGTCTTCACACTCGAGGTCGTCGTCGACTGGCGCGGTCGCTGTCTGGCCCAGCGCGCCGAACACGCTGCGCTGGCCATATGTCTGGTCGACAGCCGGCGTGGCCATTTTATGTGAATGCAAATTGTCGACGTTGAGTCGTGTGTGGCAGTCGCTGCTGTGGTAGATGCTGTGTTGATGTTGATGTTGACGTTGACGTTGACGAAGATCAGTCAGATTTTGTAGCCTTGTCTGGTAGCGCACAGCAGGGGGTCACCACTCAATCTTGGTGGCTTTTCACACGACAGTCGATAACCAACCACTCAACATTAATCCTCGAGGTTGTTTAGAGGGAAATGCCAACAAGGCAATCAGTTGAGTATTTCTGTCATCTTTATAATTATCTCTATATTATATCTTATCGTAGTCAAGGCAGTCAAGGCAGCTCTTAGGTCACGTGTCAGATTGAGCCGCCCGCAAGGCTGTACATCATCCACATTCCAATCTTCATCTCAATGTCTCCTAATCTACTGTGAAGCTTTCGCATATGTTTTTCAACATTGCATCTTACAGCATTAGTCAATCAATCATTTCAATCACATGTATGCACATCAGTTTTTAGAATTTTGTTGGTTTTTTTGGTCTTGCAAGATATCCGGATCCGATAAACGCCTCCTCCAGTTTTAATAACTCGGACTCTCTTTTCAAATCGTTCCCAGAAACATAAAAAGAAGACAGATGACAGCGGCAGGGTACAGAACATCCCGTTTGTCCTCTGTTGTTCCCCTGCATCTCCCCTTTTCTGGGCATTCCGTTTTTGTGTATCCTCCTTTTATCGTGATTTTTTTTTCGTTTGTTTTCGGTTTGGGTTTTATGCGTTCCTTTTTCAGCTTCCGGTTCCGAGGTGATCATTGCTGGCTCCATCTTCTATCCGCTTGTTTTTTCTGTTGTTTTGCTTTTGCTTGATCTTTTTCGAGTCGTTCAAGTGCAAGAAGCATGCAGTGTGTAAAGACACAGCTCCATCACTCTTGCACTGGCCACCATACCTCCATATGTTGACGTCCTTTATCAAGGACTGGCGGGAGGTAAAGAGTCCATCGTTCTCGTTCTGTCGGTTGTCGATCAAAGTCGTCGGGCCTCGGCCATAGTGGTGAGATGTCGACAGTCTCGACACGAAAGAGACGAAAGAGACGAAAGAGACGAAAAGAGACAGAGAAAGAGTGAAGAAATGACGTCGAAAAAAGAAGTGATGAGATGTGAAAAAAATGTGAAGAAAAAGAAAAAGACAACACTCTGTCGAACTTTTAATTGGTTTTTTTTATTCGATGCGATAGACAAAAAGTAGACATTAAAAAAAACAAGTTCGAGGACACAAGATGATCGATCGCAAAGAAGCCGAAGAATTTTTTGGAAGAGGTAAAAGAAGAACGGTTTTTGTTTGCGGGACAAGGAGAATAAAAAACTACCACACGCCTCACAAAACAAAACAGACCCGTTGCATTTACTTTCTCCGGAAAGAGCAGCCCTCAGTCAGGCGAGCCTTACCACCGGTGGGTTGGCAAAGGACGGTTGTGCAGCCCTGGCAGATGACAACGGTCTGTGCGTGCGAGAAGACGGTGGTGATGGTGAAGCAGCCGGGGCACTTCACGTCCATGAAGAAGGATCGTGGGGCAGGCACAAGGGTCTGTAGAGTTAGTATGATGTGTTAAAAGTAGTATACCATCGAGTGAGACCAGACATACCTTGAGCTTGTACTTCTTGGCCTCAGCGGCAGCGCTGGGGTTCAGCAGATCAACGGCGAGAACCTGGAGAAAAAAATGTCAGCATTTCTGTTGTGTTGGTGTTTTGTTGGGATAGCGAGTGATGGGAGAGGTCCAGGATCAGGTCCAGTCAAGGCGTAGAGTCAAGCCGGGAGTCAATTCAGTCAGTCGGTGGCGTCGAGGAGCATCCAGCACTCTTAGAATGGGCAGTCTGTATCAACCGTTGTGTGGCAGATGTCTGTAGGGTGTCGTCGGCCTTTTCTATATGATCGATGCCATGTATCGTGATGCATGATGCCATGACTGAGTCTTCAGTCGACAATGTCCTGTGTCGTCGATGTTGATGTCGTCGTCGTGGTGTCTCATTGTGATTGATACTGATGTTCTTTGTTGACTCTTGTTGCATGATATGCCGTGCTGCTGAACCCATTCGACCCTGTGTGTTCCTTGCCGATGTTGTTGATTGCTTGCTCATCGAATTGACTCTCAATTGTGACTCTCGGCTTTGACTCTTTGGACCATCCTCTACTATGTCCTCCTCCTCCTCTTCCGCCTCAGTTGCCAGCATCGAGCAAACGCACCATTTTTGCGGATTGACAAAAGTATCGTTATTGAAAGAGTCGAGCGGTTCGAGATGAGGCGAGATGATAAAAAATCTGGATGTTACTGAAACAAACAGATTCCGGCGCTCGGGTTGACGATTTGAAAATGTGGTTGATTTTTTTGGGAGAGTTGTGGATGGATTCTGGATGGAGAAAAAGAGAGGAAAGGAAAAAAAAGAGAAGCAAGGAGGGGAGGGCTAAAAGAGGAGAAAGGGGGCAGAATAGGCAAAGGGCCAGTAAAGTCCAAAGTCTAGCAGCCAAACTGCCCGCTGTACAGCTAGTGCCACAAGGCAAGCGGCGGGCCAGGAAATTTTTTCGACCTGGGCTCCTTCCCAGTGAAAATTGAGAAAAATTCAAGGGCACGCCGAAGCCACAGAAGGTCCTGGACGCTAGCGAACCAACCAGAAGCCAGCTGCGTGGGGCAAAATATGGACTCACCGCCCAGAAGCTGGCCGAGATTTTTTGCCATTGGCGAGGAGTCACAGGATAAGTGGACCGGATGGCCTAGTCAGGCTAGATTTTGGTGTGTTAGGGTTTTTTTTTCACCAGGCGGCAGGATGGGCATCACGTGTATCTCTACGCCACACGAGTAGATGCCAGAAATGGCTAGTGAGGCTTTGCTTAGTCATCCTTTGATAACTCATCATGTGGGGACTACCTCCAGGGTCATGCAGATGCCAAGTCCATTCTGTAATACCAGTAATACTTGTAAGAGAGATGGCCAATGGGTGCCCCGCCATCAGAAGCTCCAGCAGGCTGCCGCAGAGGATGATAGAAGGCCATCGTCACCATAGTGGGGCAAAGCTTCAGACGCAGGCAACGGCGATTCTGCGATTCGTTATTGCGACACCTACGGGAGAAGTTTGGCTTTGTTAACAGTCAACTCGGCTTTGCAGATTTTCAGTCTTTTCTAGATCTTCGCCACACACACATCAACATGGCGGCTCCTATGGATCAGCGGATAGCGGTGCCGGTGGACGACCCCAACGCCGACACAGAATGGTGAGACAGAGGAAGCGAAAGGGGACAAGAGCTTGGAGAAGGGAGGGCATACACTAACATTATACTCTACAGGAACGAAATCCTGCGCAAACATGGCGTCATTCCCGAGAAACCACCAAGCCCTACCCCCATGATCGAGGAGGCCATTGCCGAGGGCCGGCGACTGGCATACGAGAACCGCCTCGAGGGCAAAGACCTGGACGAGCTTGACGAGCTCGAGGATCTAGAGGACGAAGACTTTCTCAACTCGTACCGCCAGCAGCGCATGCAGGAGCTTCAGTCTCTGCAAAAGACGTCGCTCCACGGCTCCGTCTACCCCCTCACAAAGCCCGAGTACAGCCGCGAAGTCACCGAAGCATCACAAAAGGACAGCGGCAGCGGCCACGGCACGCCCGTTTTTGTCAACCTCGTTTCGGCTACTGGCAACAATGTGGAGTCGCGCGTGCTGTCGGAGCTGTGGCGCCAGGCGGCGGCCGAGTACGGCGAGATCAAGTTCTGCGAGATGCGCGCCGACCAGGCCATTGAGGGCTACCCGGAGCGCAACTGCCCCACGATCCTCGTGTACCGCAACGGCGACATTATCAAGCAAGTTGTGACGCTGGCGCTGGTCGGTGGTGTCAAGATGAGCCTGCTGGACCTGGACAAGCTGCTGGTCGAGACGGGCGCCGTGGCCGACTCGGACATGCGCGTGCTGAAGCGGCGGCGTGCGGCCGAGGATGCCGAGGAGGAGCGGATCATGTACGGCGCCAACAAGTCGATCAAGACGAGCCGAGACCACCGCAGAAACGACGATGACGAGGACTGGGACTGAGCGGATCGAGTCTATGTTTAGAGCTCTGTGTGATACACGCCGCCCTTCAGGTTCAAGCACCAGCAGTTGCAGGAAGGGCGCCCACAGGCTGAAGTCCTATAATCCAAGGAACTAGCAGGCCAGGCTCTGCATGCTTTCACTTGGTGTGCTACAAAATAAAACTATAAAAGCACGCCGCAATCTTCTCGAGGAAGCAACTCGAGCACACGGCACACGGGTGCCGACCATATGGCCTGTCGAGCCACCAACCACTGTATATATCCGACGAATGCATGTACAATATTTGGAATTTATATGTACACTTTACCCAACTTATCTCGCGTCCGCTCTTTGTTGTTGTCTGGTTGATGTCTGATGTCGAATGCTTAGTCATCACGAACCCTTATTGCTCCCCAAAGTGGCAGGCCGTGAATTGTATGATTGTTGGCAGGCAACAGCTTTTCATCGAGTCCATGATTGCCCAAGTATATTGATGTGATACTTGATATGATATGATTGGACATGGTACGATGTGATATCTTCTGCCAACGAATGACGTACAGGCCATTGCGCTAGACACCCACATACACGGCAGCGGCATCCCCGCTACGGCACGATAAGATAAGCCGGCCCCTCTCGCTTTCGCTCTTGCCTCGTTCTCTTTCGCATGCACTTTGGTGCAACGCAGCATACAAGTAAGCACAAAGAGGAGACCGCTTCATTTTCCTTAGCACAAGGCTGCACAAGACCCAATTTGTCTAACCAGCCAGCCAGCCAGCTAGCCAGCTAACGTCGCCGTCTTGCACAACGTTGATCGTGTTAGGATTATAAAGCGTTTCTGTTCTTCTCATCTGTTCTTCTATTCTTCTACTTGTATAATTGCTATCATTGCATCGCATCACTCATTTCAGCTCGCATTTCACCTCATCACTCAACGCACCGCCATTTTCTTTCGTCAACCACCTTCACAATAGGTCGCCGTCGCAAGGACCGTGCCCCTAAGCGGCGGTCACAGTCAACATCGCCGCCGCCGTCTCGCCGGGACAAGCAAAAGAACCGCGCTGACCGTCCTCTGCAGACGGGTAAGAACCGAAACAAGAACAAGAACAAGAACAAGAACAACAAGAACAACAAGAACAACTCTTCAAACGGCAAGGGAAGAGGCAGAGTCGGCAGGATGGGTCAGGAAGTATCCAACCATATCGACGACAGCGTGCCGCCCGAGACTTTGCGGGAGCGCAGTCTCGAAGCTGTTGCTGAGCTCATCAACAGCGGCAAGGCCAAGCGTATTATCGTCCTCACCGGCGCCGGCATTTCCACAGCCGCAGGCAGTACGTATAGCAAAGCTATACTCCAACAATATTTGACAAGTTGACTAACATGAAAAGTCCCCGACTTTCGGTCGCCCGGTACTGGCCTATATGCCAACCTCAAGCGGCTCAACCTGCCGTATGCCGAGGCCGTCTTCAGTATTGACTACTTTCGCGAAAACCCCAAGCCTTTTTATGTCCTCGCCAAGGAGCTCTACCCGGGACAGTTCCATCCCACAGTGTCGCACGCCTTCCTTGCTCTGCTTTCGCGCAAGGGCCTGCTAAGGATGCTCTTCACCCAAAACATTGACTGTCTCGAGCGCGCCGCTGGCGTGCCGGCCGAGCTCATCGTCGAGGCTCACGGCTCGTTTGCGACGCAGCGCTGCATCGAGTGCCGCACCGTCTACCCGGACAAGGAAATGCGCGAGCACGTCGAGCGCGCAAGCGTGCCGCTGTGCCCGAACCCCGAGTGCATCTCATTCGAGACACGGGGCAAGCCCGGTCTGGTCAAGCCCGACATTGTCTTTTTCGGCGAGAGCCTGCCAGACCGGTTCCACGAGCTGCGGCATGTGGCCGCCAGCGACTCTGACCTCGTGCTCGTGCTGGGCACGTCCCTGTCCGTCTTCCCCTTTGCGAGCCTGCCGCAGATGACGCCCGAGCACGTGCCGCGTGTGCTGTTCAACCGCGAGGTCGTCGGCGACTTCGGCACGCGCGCCGACGATGTGCTGTCGCTGGGCATCTGCGACGCCGGCATTCTCAAGTTTGCCGAGGCACTAGGCTGGCGGAAGGAGCTGAACGAGCTGTGGCGCGGCATGGTGGGCAACGAGGAGGCGGACCGGCAGCAGAGCCAGGGCGCCATTCTTTCCGCACAAGCAGTGGACCACGACGACAGCTCCAGCGACGACGAGGACTACAGGGAGGACTACAAGGAGGATAAAGATGAGGATAAAGATGAAAAGAAGGAGGAAGAGGAGGCCGGGATTGACGACCTCAACGACCAGCCGCCCGAGATTGGCGGTGCACTGAGCTCGGCCGAGGCCGAGGTGAATGAGATTGCCAAGGAGATCGAGGCCGTGCTGAAGCTCGACGATACGGCCGATGCAAAGACTGCAGAGGCTTCAAAGCCAGTAGAGAGCACGCCAGAACCGACAGACCCGGCAGAAGCAGCCGACGCAGCCGACGCAGCCGAAGCAAGAGAAGCAAGCGGAAAGAAGGACAGGCTAAAAGAACGGCCGCAGCTGTAGCTGAGCTCTAGCTGTCAGATTTGGATTTGGATTTGTTTAGGCTTTCTTCGCCTTCTTACGTATTCTGTCACGTTGTTATGATATATAGGAGCATGGTTTTTGGGATGTTGTTGGTATAATGAATACACGTATCGTCTCTTGGGAAGTACAGACGTCAGGATTTCCTTGTCTAGTAACAATTGCATAATGTTATATTTTGTGCAGCAATATCGATTGCATTTATTCTGATTTTACTAATTCGAGATGCTCTCCTTTATTGCTTCATAGTTGATAGGTTTTAGAATTAAATAAAATTGTCAAAAAGATATTTTGATTATATCTACAAATACAAATACCAAACTAAATCACAATCCCAAAGGCAATCAAATGATGGCAACATTGCGCGGATGTTTTTGTTTGCGTGTGCTAGAGTATTCTTATGGTCGTATACGTGAATTCCCCGGACCCAATCTATAATCATAGACGTGACATGATATATATAACAAATGACAAGATGAGAGAAGATGAGAGAATTTGAGAAACAGGAACGAAGGAGAGAAACAAGATGGACCAAAAAAGAGCCTATCAACGCCGGCACCGAGTAAAAAAGACTGAATATGTATAACAAAACAGAATGTCCATGCGCGATGTGAAAAAACAAGACTGATGCCGCCCAGTATGCTTGGAAGAGAAATATTTTCTGTAGGTTGAAAAACGATTTACTTTCGGCTCGCGAAAGACGCTATACAAAAGGATTATAGGGAAAGGTGAAGAGGTGGTGAGAAGAAAAGTGAAGAAAAGAAGAAGACAAGAAGAAGAAAATAAAGGAACACAGAATCAGAAGCGAAAATCATGGAGCGAGGGGAGCGGCGTGCAGGGCGGGCTTGGTGCTGGCACCATTGGTGCCGTCCTTGTTCTTTTGTTCCTCGAGGACCTTGGTGACCCAGGCCGCAATCTCAGGGTCGCCAGCGACACAGAACGAGGTATCGGCATCACCATCCGCGCCCAGGCTGAGCCCGCTCACACCCTTGCTGACATTGTCGTCGTCGTCTGATTCGTCGTCGTCGGAATCGTTGTCGGAGTCGGAGTCAGAGTCAGAGTCAAACTCGTTGGCCTCCTCAATGACCGCGTCGACCTTGGTCAGCGACTTGAGCCACGGGTGGTTCAGCAGCATAGAGTATGTGTAGCGCTTCATGGGGTTCTTGTTGAGACATGAGCGGACAAAGTCGCGTGCCGTATCCGAGTAGCCCTCGGGCATATCTGGGGGCTCGCCATTGACAATGGCCTGTTTAGTTAGTATTGGTCTAGAAAGAGATCGAGGGATGATTGATACATACACTCAGCTGGCTAAAGATGGTGGAGGACACCTCTGGTGGGTAGGGGTAGCGACCCATGGCACACTCGATGATGGTGAGACCCAAGCTCCAGATATCACTCTGGACACTGTAAGTGCCCTCAGCATTGGCACCCTGGGCCATGCCGCCACCCGAGATACGCTCGGGGGCCATGTAGCTCTGGCAGCCAATGTTTGTCTTGGCAATCGACGCGACGAGGTTGCCGCTGACGCCGAAATCGCAAATTTTGACCTGGCCGTTCGAGTTGGCCAGAATGTTGGTCGGCTTGACGTCGCGGTGGATAATTTTGTGCTTCTCCTTGAGCGTCTTGAGGCCCATGACGGTCGAGTATGTGATCTTGCGCAGGACGTTCTCGGGGATGCCGCCGGTGTAGAGCTTGTCGATGGATCCACCGTCCATAAATTCGATGCACATGTACACCGCGCCTTCTTGGAAGAATGCACCGTAAAAGTCGATGATGAATGGCGACACGCAGCGATGGAGAATTGTGAGCTCCTTGAGGATTGTCGAAAACTTGGCCTCATCTAGCTCTAAACGGATTTCCTTCATCGCCATGACCTTGCCAGTTGTGCCCGGCACAATGGTTGCACCGTCAACTGTGCCTGTAGCAGCCAACTTGTCGCCATCTGTGCCGTCCTCGGCTGATGAGTTTTGGGCAGGAGAAGATGTGCCGGATGCTTGTTGCAGAGCAGTGGTCGAAGAAGCCTTGTTATGATTCGTTCTGAAGCCGCTCAGGCCCTGGCCAAACCGTGGTGCAGCAGGCTTTGCGTGGCGCACCTTGAACACCGTGCCGTAGTTGCCCTTGCCGAGCTCCTCGAGGACTTGGATCTCGTCGAGCGAGATCTTGAAAGTCTGGCCGCCAGCAAAGTTGACACCTGTCCGCGTGA
This sequence comes from Ophiostoma himal-ulmi, assembly GCA_029299165.1. Lineage (NCBI taxonomy): Eukaryota > Fungi > Ascomycota > Sordariomycetes > Ophiostomatales > Ophiostomataceae > Ophiostoma > Ophiostoma himal-ulmi. The sequence goes on along the minus strand of JANSME010000003.1, from coordinate 736,388 downwards.
TTGTTGCGGCACCCTCAAAGGTGATCCAGCCCTTTTCGGTGTCAATGTACTTTTTAAAATCGTTCATTTTTGAATCGATGCGCGCGTTTTTGAGTTGTGGCCGGCCAGGAGCACCAGCGCCGCCGTTCATATCGGACAGTTTTGGTGGGCCGCCACCAGGCGACATACTTCCGGGGCCACCAGGCAGACCACCGAGCTTCATTGCCCGCCGCTCACTCAGACTCGGCCCGCCGGGCCTAGGGCGGTTGGCACTGGGAACAACAGGTGCTGACTGGAAGCCGGGCGCTGTTGGGCGAGTGGGGCCGCCGCACAGACTCATGTTGTTCATATTGTTCATATTGTTCATGTTGCGGTTCATATGTGGTGGCATACGCAGATTGCCACCCGCGAGAGCACCGTTGAGAGAGCCGCCGACAGCAGCCGGAGACGGGTTGCGAGAGGCCTCGGGCGAGTTGGCCCGACCTTGTTGCGGGGCGAAAGCGCTAGAGGGGTGTGGTGACATGGCCATGCGCTGCTGCTGGAGGGCACGAGCTTTTGCCATGAGATCGAGGGGCAGATTACCGGCGGATGGTGGTGGACGGCGGGCATTGTTGAGGGTGCCAGTAACAGTAGAGGAGGGGGTCATGTGGGAGATGGAGGTCTGGGGATCAGAGGTGGCCCGAAGCGAGGGGGCGCGTTTTGATGGGAGAGACTTCGCAGGGACGACTGGGGGATGGTCTGGGGTATTTGAGAAGAATGAAGCGTCGTCAAAGGAGCTGGAGTGGTCGCCGGGAGTCGAGTTGCAGGAGGAGCCGTCGGCAGAGCCAGGAGACGCGGGACCGTTGTCGAAGCGGTCGTCGAGCGACGCCGTAGCGGAAGAATCGGGTAATGGCATATTGGTGGTTGCAGATGTAGTCAAAGAGATGACGTTCGAGCTTCGAAGAGAACGAAGAAAGGGGGGTAAAATGATGATAAGGGCAAAAAGAGATTAAAAAAAAAATAAGGAGCGAAAGAGAAAATGAAGAGCGAGAAGCTGGCGTTATTGGAGTTGCATATGTAGCGGCGTAGGCAGGTCCGATGTAAGCTGGACTTGTGTCTTGGATGGTGGCAGATGTCTTGGACGGTGGCAGCTGTCTTGGACGGTGGCAGATGTCTTGGATGCTTTTTTCTTATGTTTCTGTTGTAGTCTGGAAATGGTAGGAGATGTCTGAAGAAGAACGATAGTCCACACCAAAAAGAGGTTGAAGATGCTCGGAAAAGAAAAGAGAAGAGCCAACCTCTCAGAAAGGGAAAAAAAAAAAAAACCCAAAGGCTCTAGCAGAGGATGACAGGATGACAGGATTGACAAATGATTGACAGAGGACTGCAGCGAGGGAGGCCCTTATCAGGTGTCTTCTTTGTGTCAACGGAGAAAGGCTGTCGTGGGTAGAGCCGTGGGGCTGGAATAGCGTCTGTTTAGGCTGCTATCTGCAGAGTAGTAGAATACTTAGTAGTATCTTGGTAGTGATTTTGCCGTTGGTGCTGGTGCAGATTGGTGCCGGCTGATGGCGCGGATTTGGCCTAATTGCGCTCTAGCTTGAAGGAGGTTTTGCGACGAGAGCCGAGTAAAGTATTGGTGTAGATTGATCGACAGGCCGGCAGTGGCGAATATGGTGGAGAGGTAGACGGATAAAGAGAAAGAGAGAAGGAGGGAGGATAAGAAGCGCGGAAGAGACGAAGAGAGGTTGAAGACACGAGAAGTCAATGTTCACAGTGCAGAGGGGATGCAGGGGATATGTAGAGAATTGGAGTGGTCTTGCAATACTAGAGAAATGAATAGATTAGGAAAGAACAGAGGAAGAGGGGAAAGAGCAGAGAGTTCAAGAGCAAAGAGGAAAGAGGAAAGATAAAAGAGGAAAGAGAAAAGAGAAAAGAGGAAAGAGGAAAAAGAAGGAACGAAGAGAAAACAGGGCCGGTGTGGATCTATGGAGTATTAATGGGGAAGGAAGGAGAAAGTGTGGAAGGGAAAAAGGTATCTTGGAGAAACAGGCAGACAACATTGGACCGGCCTGATGATAAATAAAGAAGAAATTGAAATGATAAAAGATAAAGCTCAGGTGTGTTCGGGAAGGCGCGACTGTTTCGTGGAGATGGTCATTGTCTTGTCCATTGTCCAGTATAGGAAGTGCATCGTGGTTGACTCGATGGCTCCTGCTTTGGTTAGCCTGTCTGCAGCAGCGCCCCATGCAAGCGAGAGCTCGCAAGGCAAGAGACAACAGAGCACCTTCTTCCCGTACGAGTACTCTGTACTCTGTTTGACTCTCTCCTCTACACTTGATGCAGAACTTAAATAGGAAATTAAAACTAACATCCCAATACAACAACTGCCCATCTCTGGCCGATCGCATCCTGTCATCTAACGTGTTTGCTACATAGTATGATAGTGCCTCGAGTGCTTTCGCGATTTGCCCCTCGCCCCACTACAGCCCAGTTGTTAGTCAACAGCAGAGACAGCAAGACAAGAGGATGAAACGATGGGCAAATTGTTTTATTTATTTATTTGTCTTATTGAGCTACTCTGTTGGGTGATTTTATATTTCTGCCTCTTTTTCTTTTCTGCTTTCTTTACTCTCTGCTAATTTCTTCTCTCAACTCAACATTTCAACACTTCAGACTCTACAGAGTACTCTAACCAAGTCCAGCTCGCGTTGTCCTTTTGATTCGGAGAGCTTCCAGTAGTAGGAAAGGGTGAGCATATTAATACGAGTTTAACTGAGGAGAAGGTATTGGAAAGTTTGAAGGAAAAGAGACAGAGGGAAAAAGGGAGAGAAAATACGGGAAACGAAACAAATTAAAAATACAAAAATTAAACATTAAACATTAAAAATAGATATACAAGCATATATCAAAAAACTCTAAACACTCCAAATAGAGAACCACAGCCTCTACGCCATCCTGAACTGCACACACTCTGCCCGCCTGCCAGGGAAACGATGCAGTCGAGCTGCACGCGATATGCACGATATGCAGAGGCAGAGGTCAATGACGTTGATGGCGACGCTGTGGCTTGACCATTACGACGTTGCTCCTTTGCTATGCCCTTTGGAGCATTGTCAACCTGTTTTCGTCTCGTCTTGAAGCTGTCTGTTTCGCCGTCTCGTACTTTGTTTGGCCTACATCTCTTCTTCTTTTTCTTCTTGTTTCCTTCTTGTTTCTTCTTGTTTTCTTCTTTTATTTTACAATCTCATTCCTGATCCCAGTCCATACTGTCAATCCCATTTACTTATTACTGCTCCCCGCGGCGTCGCCGTGTAATACCACGCTGGAGCCAGGATCCAAATGTAGCTGACTGCAACTGTATCTTTGTTCTGGCTGTCTGATTACTTTCGGCTTTTTTATTGTAGTTGGATATCTGCTTCATTGTGGCTTTGCCAGCATGTGCTCGACTGTGTCGGCCAACAACGACAGTCAACAAGAGCCTTTGTTTCTTGGTTCTCTTCTGCCCTCTGGCTTGCAAACCTGATGATGTCCAAGCCTAGTGTTTCAGGATAAAGTTAATAAGAGCCCATCACTCGGGAACGGTGATCTCTTCCCCTTTGGTGTGATTTCTTCTTTAAAAAAAAAGTCTCTGACATCACAGTCTACTCCGTAATGCATCTCCACGTACAGACTGCAATGTTTCATGCCCAACGTCATTGGCAGCTCACCGGCACGGCAGTCAACGAGCCAACGTAGGCACCTGACGAGCAGGGCATGCGCCCAATGGGAGACATGTCGGGCTTCTATTCGTGGGTCATACAACGTACCCAATACTGTTGGCTATGCTTTCGTCTTCTTTTCTACAAAGATGACAACTGATAGAACTCTCAATGCAAAGCAAAGTTTTCTGGTTTTAACAAATGGGGCCTTTTGCCTTACAAAGTAACGGTCAAGTTGTGAAACGACGTTGGGCTGGCACGTTCCCTGCTTTCAGGGCTGGACACGCGCTGAAGCCAGCCAGGAGGATCCCAGACGACCTCCATACAGCTCCATAAACCCTTTTATACCGCCCCCATTACACCTCTGCTAGTATTTATACATGCTATCTTACTATTTGCATCGCAGTCTTTCTGCCAAGCCGAGTGTAACTTGACCGCATCATTTCAGCTGGCATGGGATGTTTTGTGAATGTCAACTCTGGGGTTTGTGTGTGTATAAGTGCGAGTGTAAAATTTTGCAGATAAGTATGCAGAGTGCCTTACCACAGAACTAGAAAGAATGCAGGATTTGGGTAGCGGTGACTGCAGTCAAGTTAGTTCAGTCTTCCTTTTCTTTCTTTCTTCTTCCTCCCCCTTACATTAGGTATAATTCCCAACAATGCGAGAATGCTTAGGCTCATCCTCTTGTGCCCATTCTGATCTTGTCCTGGCCTAATGTCCTAGCCTGATTAATGTCTTGACCTAACTACGGCCTAAAGATGTCTCGACCTGAGACGAGCAGGTCTCGAGGGCTGTAATGAAATTGGGATGTGAAGAGATTGATACTGCCCAATGTTGGGTTTCACCTTAGTTTTTGACAAATTTTTTTGTGTGCCTTTGGTTTCTTTTTGAAAATGTTTTAATTTGTTTTAATTTATGTTTGAGTTTTTTTCTGTGATTTTTATTTATATTTATAAAGGGGGTTTATGTTCCCTTTTCTCTTTTTGCAAATACAATTTCCAACCAAAATAAAAAATTATGAGTATTCTCGTAAATTATTGGCGAATTTCTCCATATTTGTGAATACAGCAACATCTCCAAATAAAACCATATAGACCACATAGCAGAGAATGACGCACTTCATCTACGATACATCAGACACTGATATCAATTGCTGCTATACATCCGATGATGTCGTTGACTCAAGCTTGCATGTGAATATGCATCAGCATACGCATCGATTACATCACATAGCAACGACGCCACCACAGCCACACACATTATCTATCTCTCTCAGATATCACTTATTACTGTCTGACAACAATCATAATTATATTGTATCTTGTCAGAATCGTATGCGTATTATGTCAGAGCTTACTGTACGGGGTATGCATTCGGGAAGGAACCACGGGTGCTAAACACCTGCCGTTTCATAGCGGGCCACCACAGCTACGATGTCGCTGTTTCGCTGTTTCGCCGTTTCGTTGTTTCGTTGTTTCGCTCTATTGCCGTAATGCCGTAGTACGTCAGTGCTGTTCTCGCCGAGTCGTGTTGCATGCTCCCCCTGCTTCCCTCCCCCCTGGCACACCTGCCAGCTCATCCATCGATCGATACCTGTAAAACACTGTTGCCTGCTATGTGTATGCCAGCGCGCGGCCAGCCCAGCTCAACAGAGTAATAGCTAACAGCTCACAGCTTACAACTCATAGCTCTCTGCTCCCTTATCTATTGTACGCGGCACTTGCCCGTTTCAAGACCTCTCGCTGTTCGCATTCATGCTATCCGCGATCGCATTTTGCATCGCCTCGTATTGTTTATTAGTTTCTCATGCTATCATCTCGTATTCTCACATATTTCATAAATACCGTTGCTGAATGCCATAACATCGTACCACTGACCACCAGCCACTCGTGCCCATTTCATATCTCTTACAACGCACACGACACAACCGCCTTTGCAAAAGGGAGAAGCATTAAAAGTGGACCCAAAGACGGGCTAAGACGGACTCGGACGGGCTGAACTGTGGCTGATCCCTCTTGCTCTCTTCTTGCTGGCCGAAAGAGTGGACCGGCCTCATATCTGTGACGTACTTTGATTGGTTGCTCCTGACTTCCCCTGCCTTATCTACTTCCTTATCAGCTTATCGCACGGCCACCCTCCCACATGTCTTGATTTGTCGCCATCACTGGCCCATCCACGCAATCCGCGCATATCGCCTCTGCATCTTGGCGAGGTTGTTCTTGTCAGTCTTTCTTGCGTCTTTAATCTTGCATCTTGCGTGTGTGCTCAGATTGCCTTTTTGTAGATGCTTGTCTTGCATGCTTACCAGTCATTACTAAGCACACGTGTCGACGCTCGTCGTCAATTAATCACAAAGATTGTCGCTTTTTTTTTTTTTTTTTTGCAGTTATTCTCATTCCAATTAGCACAGTAACGCCTCTCATATTGACTATGCTATCGACTCTGATACCTCATCAATGACTTTTGCTGTATTCTTGGCTGCCTGCTCGGTTTCTCGGCGCAGCGTCGCGAGCTAAAAGCATGGGCGGCCGCTTAGCGCCTGCCCCGTATGAGCTGTACAGGTATTACTGGTACCACTAGTACCACTGAACTGGCACTAAATCCACCCCCTAGCTTGCGTGCGCGCCTTTGTTCATTGTTATCAAACTCGTCTGTACTTTTGTCAGTGTAGGTGCTGCGCGCGCCCAGACAATCGCCTCACCCTACACAGCCGCAGCCAAAGCAGCCTGCTTTTTGTTCTTGCTTGTGTGTTTTGGTTGATAGCGAGGGTGCACCCTTGCAAGTTTTGTTAGATTCATCGTCTCGTTTAATGTTACTCTTGTTCTTTCTCTGTTCTGTCTTTATCGCTCATTCCTTCTTGACCTCTTCATCAACATATCAACATCGACCTCGTCGACATCGACATCTCTTTTACCACTATATCTACAACACGCTGTGCATCCTGTCATTGACACTCGTGCACATCACTCCTGCATACACCCCACGGCCTGCTGCACCTACGGAAATAGCCAGGCGCCTTCAATAACGCCACCGATTGCGAGCCTGACATTCGGGGGGGACGACACAAATAGAAAGGCCTCATCTTCCCTCTACTCTGTACATCTTCTCGACCTCTACCTGCTATCACTACTGTCACCCGTATCATCAACACCATCAACACCATTAGTCATCAGTCATCAGTATCGTCAGAAATCTGCTATACATGGAGTCCCTCTCGAGCGAGTGCATCTCCGAGATGCAGCTCAACATCTTGAAGTCGCATGGCTCGCATCCGTCCTTTGGCCATCTCGTCATGCTTGTCTTCGAGGCCGTCATGGAGGTCGTCTGCGTCAGTCTGCCCGGCTACATCATCGCCCGTCTCGGCCACTTTGACGCTGATAAGCAAAAGTTCCTCGCCAACCTCAACGTCATGCTGTTCACGCCCTGCCTGATCTTCACAAAGCTTGCCTCTCAGCTCGACCCCGATAAGTTTATCGAGCTCGGCGTCATCCCCATCATTTTCGTCTTGATGACCGCCGTCTCCTATGGCGTCTCCTTGATCGTCACCCGCATGTTCCGCTTCAACAAGCGCGCCTCCAACTTTGTCACCGCCATGGGCGTCTTTGGCAACTCCAATTCGCTACCCATCTCCCTCGTCATCTCGCTCTCCCAGACTCTCAAGGGCCTGCACTGGAGCAAGGTCCCTGGCGACAACGACGACCAGGTTTCCGCCCGCGGCGTGCTGTACCTCATGATCTTCCAGCAGCTCGGCCAGGTCGTGCGCTGGAGCTGGGGCTACCACGTGCTGCTGGCCCCCAAGTCCAAGTACGACGAGTACCGCTCCGACGTACCCGAGGGTGACCGGTATCGCGATGACCCCGAGGCCGCCGATGCCAGCGAAGAGGACCGTCTGCTGGTCACCGACGGCTTAGCCGTGTCCGAGGATGGCGAGCACACCGCCGGCGACTTGACTGCCCAAAGCCCTGTCACCGAGTACTCTGATGACCTCTTTGACCCGTCTGGCCGCACCCCTGTTGCCCCCCGTTCGCGTGGTTCGCCTTATGAGTCTGATGCCGACGACAACACCAGCGCAGGCGGCCGCACGCCCAAGAAGCGGTCGTCGAAGCCCATCATTCGTACCGTCAGCGACGCCGACTTTGCCGCCGGCCTGCCTACCAACCCCAGCAACGGCAACGACGAGCACATCCTGTCTTTCCCGCGCATCCGCAACATTACTGAGCCCGATATCCCCACCGGTGTCGAGGGCGTCCTTGTGCGCGCCCAGCTTGCCCGTGCCCGTGCTGCCCAGTGGGCTGCCGTGACTGGCTCACGTGTCTTTGGGGCTCTGCCGCGCCCCGTGCAGTCTACTCTGTCCTTTGTCTACGGCATCTTGCTGCGCGTCTACAACTTCTTGTGCGAGTTCATGAACCCGCCGCTGTGGGCCATGCTCTTTGCCGTCATCGTTGCTAGCAACCCCGGTCTCAAGACGCTCTTCTTCAAGGAGGGCACCTTTGTCAACAACAGTGTTACAAGTGCCGTCACCCAGACTGCCGGTGTTGCCGTTCCCCTTATCCTGGTCGTGCTGGGCGCCAACCTGGCCCGCAACACCCAGAGCAACGAGTCGCACGACCCCGAGGAGGACAAGATTGGCACGAAGCTGCTTGTCGCGTCGCTCGTGTGCCGCATGCTGCTGCCCACGCTGCTGATGGCGCCCGTTCTCGCCATCTTTGCCAAATACGTGCCCGTGTCCATCCTCGACGACCCCATCTTTGTCATTGTCTGCTTCCTGCTGACGGGTGCGCCGAGTGCCCTGCAGCTGGCCCAGATCTGCCAGATCAACGGCGTCTACGAGAAGACCATGTCCAAGATTCTCTTCCAGAGCTACGTCATCTGGATCCTGCCCTCTACGCTCATCCTCGTCATCTGTGCTCTCGAGGTTGTCGAGTGGGCTCAGTAAAGTATGAGATTTCTTATTTTCATTTTTTACTCGTTTTGATTATATTATTTTCCTTTGTTCAGGTTTTGATAGAGTTATTTCCTTTGTTGATGCCTCCCTTTCTCATCTAGCTTTCATTTTCTCTTTTGTTCATCTTTATCTTTTAGATTGTATTGATACCGACTGGCGTCTGGCATAATCGCATGCACATGGGTGCGTGTTTCTTATTCCTTTTATTTTTTACTTTTCGGCCTTCATTGAGCACCTTTTCCTATTGTCAGCATCATTGCTACCCAAGGAGATACGGGGCACTGATGAAAAAGCTAGATTGCTTCCATCTGAATTTACATATTGTTCTTCATTGTGAACAGCTGCATTGCCTTGTGATACCAAATAAACCATAACTAAATCAATCATCAACACTATAGAAACAACCCAAAAATATAATGTTTAGTGCTCCAGCACACCGTTGATGGCTGGTGCTGGTGCTGACTCTTCCAGCACCCAATCCCGCACCTGGCCCTTCCAGTCGCTGATACGCACATCCCGGATCTTGACCACAATCACCCGCACCTCCTCGCCCGCCACAAACCGGTCGTTGCCGTCTTGTGCGGCCCCTCTTGATGCTCCGGTGCCTGTGCCTGCATTTGCAATCTGCTGGTGGATCCGCGTCTCGCTGGGTCCGACCGGGTCTGCGTCGAACGTGTTGTACGCCAGGTGCTGCTGCCGGTAGTACGCCTCCTCCGGCGAGCCCTGTGCTAGCAGCTGTGCAGTGCCGTTGATCGTGGCCGAGATGGACGACACGGCGGCTGTGTTGAGGTTCAGCAGCAGAGCCGCCAGCGGTGATGGTGCGTGCTCGGCCGGCGCAGTGCCGCCGTTCCCCTCGTCCAGGCTGCCCTGCGACAGGCGGCGGTTCAGCGGCCGGTGCGAGACCCAGTCGTGCACGAGCAGCGACACAATGGGGTTGGCCACAATGTTGTGTGTCTTCTTGCTGGCCGGGTTCGAGGTCATGACGATCACGGGGCCCGACGATGTCGAGTTGGGCGCTGCCGAGGTGTTGGCCAGGTAGGTGTAGTTCATGAGCGAGACGTGAGGGATGTTGTCGACGCATGTTGCCAGGTGGAGCTATAGCCATAAAGTCAGTCGCTATCTCTGTCTCTCTTCTTTCCAAGTATCTGTACTCACAAACCGGGCGTTCTCGAGGCACTGGACGACCTCGGTGGGCAGCGATGTCGTGGTCTGCTTGTTGGTGTCGCCATCGGAGGCTTCGTGGTTGAGGGGAATCTGCTCCATTGTGAATGAGGGGTTGGATGAGGTCGGTAGTGTTCGAGTCTGTGGTGTTGCTGAATGTGTAGCTGTTATTTAACGGGTTGATCGTCAACGTATGTCGTTGTGCAAGGCTGCTATGGCTACAAGGCACAAGGCACAAGGCGTCGAGAAGCTTTGTCTGACTATGGACCTTCCTTACGTAATTTGAATCGACTTGGTGGACTAGATCGGGACGAGTGGAATGTTCAGCATGGCGGGGCAGGTGCGATTCAACAGTGCAGCTGCCCAATGCAGTACGCGCTCACTAATCACCGTCACGATGCCAATATTTGCATCATATCGGTAGAACCTATTAAATTATTGCTTTTGATAACTCTGATATAAAACTACCAAAAATACCATGCATACTCTATCAAGCTTTATCCAATTGCGCGGGTGCATTGGCCGCACAGTCCAACCCACACCATGATCACCTGCTGTATTTACACCGTAATACCCACTACCCGCACCTTCCCCGGCCAGTCCCCATATGACGTCCATCGCACCTTCTCTTTGTGTTCTATCCTTCTAACCTTATTCCCAGCTTATTTTCCCCGGGGGGTAGCAACGGCTAGTCTCGGCCATGTGGTCTCACCCAACACCGCATAATGAGGAGAAGAAGGCAAGCTTGAGAGAATGGGGAAGGCACGAAGCATGTAAACACTCAGCTCTTGCTTTTACAAAATCCAAGAGGAGAAGGAGCTCCATGTTCCCGTATACCCTTAAAGAGACCACCTGCCCTGTGACACTCGAACATCGTAGGCCTTGATCAAAAGCTTCACATTCTTCAATGTTTCAGCCTGTTCCTACTTCTTGATTCATTCGACACCGCTGCTTCTACCCAAACTACTAGCATCAACATTCACAATGCGTCCTCTTAAACGGGCTGCACACTCGCGGCTGCCGCTGCGGTATCCCGCCCGCTATTTGGCCTCGACGACGGCGACGACGACGACGACCTCGACGACAAGATCAAACAATGCCTCTTCTTCGCCAGATGCAGCACCTCTGCCATCACTGTTAATTGCGAACCGCGGCGAGATTGCTCTTCGCATTCACCGCACAGCCACTCGTATGGGCATCCCGACAACAACACTGTACACTTCCGTCGACGCAAGCGCCCAGCATACCAAAGCTTCGCCGCGCAGCCTGGCACTCGGCTCCTACCTCGACGGTGACCGTATTATCGATCTTGCTACAACATACAATATTCGGGCCCTGCACCCCGGCTACGGCTTTTTGTCTGAGAATGCCGCGTTTGCCGAGCGTTGTGCCCAGGCTGGAATCACATTCGTCGGCCCGCCGGCACAGGCCATGAATGAGATGGGTGACAAAGCCCGTAGCAAAGCCATTATGCTAGCTGCAGGTGTGCCCTGTGTGCCCGGTTACCATGGGACTGACCAAACGCCCGAACAGCTTGCTGCCCATGCTGATACCGTCGGCTATCCAGTCCTGCTCAAGAGTGTAAAGGGTGGAGGTGGCAAGGGCATGCGCATCGTGCGTACGCCCGATGAGTTCCCAGCCCAGCTCACAAGTGCGCGTGCTGAGGCGCGTGCCAGTTTCGGCGAGGGCGGTGAAGTCATGCTCGTCGAGCGCTACATTGTGCGGCCCCGTCACGTTGAAGTGCAGGTGTTTGCCGACAAGCATGGTGCCTGTGTGGCATTGGGCGAGCGTGACTGCAGTGTGCAGCGTCGTCACCAAAAGATCCTCGAAGAGTCGCCGGCTCCTGATCTAGACAATGCACTGCGCCATGACCTGTGGGACAAGGCACGCACAGCAGCGCTGGCCGTCGGCTATGTCGGTGCTGGCACTGTCGAATTTATTCTGGACCGCGATACGGACGAGTTCTTCTTCATGGAGATGAACACCCGCCTGCAGGTCGAGCACCCTGTCAGCGAGCTTGTCACCGGCACGGACCTAGTTGAATGGCAGCTCCGGGTCGCAGCGGGTGAAAAGCTGCCCTTGACACAAGAAGAGATTGAGGCACGCATTGACTCTCGCGGCCATGCTATCGAAGCACGCATTTATGCCGAGAACCCAGAGGTCAACTTCATGCCCGACTCGGGCAAGCTTGTGCATCTGACGACACCACAGCCCCAAGCCAACAATGACGAGAACTCGGACTTACGCATTGACGCTGGATTCGTGCAGGGCGATACTGTGTCCGAGGCATATGACGGCATGATTGCCAAGCTTATTGTCCGCGGCGACGACCGGCAACAGGCGATTCGCAAGCTCGAGCTAGCACTTGAGGAGTATGAGGTCGTGGGTTTGCACACCAACATTGAGTTCTTGAAGCGTCTGTGCCGTTCGGAAGCATTTCAGGAGGCCGATGTCGAGACAGGGTTCATCGACAAATGGCGCGACCAGCTATTCGAGACCAAAGAGGTGCCGGACGACGTATACATCCAAGCAGCACTGGGCGTGCTTTCGTCTGATGCCCATAAAAACGCAACTAGCAGTAGCAATATCCCATTCCCGGGACAGCTCCATGGCCAGCCCCTTGGGTTTGGCAGCTCGAATGGTGGTGGCATTTCTGAGCGCAGCTTTGTCTTTGAAGTGCTCGATCCTTATAGCAACCGTGCTGGGGATATTGTTGAGGTTGGCCTAACACAGACAGGCCAGCAGCTGTACAATGCTCGCGTGTCCTGGAAGAAGAAAGACGCAAAGAGCCCCAAGGGCAGTGTGGAAGACACAGCTACAGAAGTGCACGAGTACGACGGCGTTGTGCTTGACACAGCGTCTACACGGCAGCCGACTTCTGACGCCACCACTACTAAGCTGACGTCTTTCTTCCCGCTGTCCCGAGTTGCATCGACGATTGTGCAGCAGCACCCCGAGGGTCTCGACAACGGCCCTGTTCGTGTAACCGTGTTCCAGACAGGATCCAAGACGGACCTTGCTCTGGTGCCGCCACTATGGCACGCCAAGGTGCTGGGCATTGACGCGAGCTCGGCTGCAGCATCCGTGGTGGCGCCGATGCCGTGCAAGATCCTGCGCAACGAGGTCAGTGTGGGCCAGTCTGTCGACAAGGGTGCGCCGTTGGTGGTAATTGAGTCGATGAAGATGGAGACAGTGATCCGGTCACCACAGGCCGGTGTGATCAAGAAGCTGGCGCACAAGGAAGGCGATATCTGCAAGGCCGGCACCGTGCTGGTCCTCTTTGAAGAGAACGAGGGCGATGCTTCAGGAAACAATGTAGTGTAGTGAAATATCAATGCTGTGGTTTCTGGCGCCTTTTTTTGTACAGACCTTTTTGGTAGACTTATATATTGAATGATAAATGTGAATGTGAATGTTAAGTATATACCTGACTATTGAATGCTTTGCAATTGCGATGATGATATGTTCCGTTCCCATGGTATCCTGAACGCCGAATGTGACCCTCTTTATGATGTTCTATATGCAATTCCGTGAAAACACTTTTCTTTGCCCTCTTTATACCCCTTTATGCCATACTCCGTGCTTATAATGATGCTCATGTCAAGCTGGCAAGGCCAGCGGGAGAGATGCTGTCCAGATCCAGGCCCGTAAATCCCTCCTCGACCGACCAAGGCTTGCTGGTGATAGCATCAGAGCCGGCTTCCTCCTTGGCGGATGCGGGTGCAGAGTAAAGCACCTCGCACGCCCGGCCGACAACAATCAGCCCTGGCGGCCGGCTGCCCTCTTGCTCAATGGCTGCTGCCACATGTGCGAGGGTCGTCCGAATCACTCTCTGGTCTGGGCACGTTGCGCGCTCAATGACTGCACATGGTGTAGACGCAGGCCACAGCGCACGCGTGAGCTTCTTGTTCTCCTTTTCTTCTTCAGTGTAGTCGGTGAGCTCGGCGACGAGACCCGTGATGCGGTGCAAAGCCATCAGAAACACAGCTGTGCGCGAAATGCGGTAGCCGGGCGGCTGTGGCGGCTTGCCCTTCTTGCCCGTGCCCGTGCAGATGAGGATCTGGTCGGCAGTGTTGCGGTGCGTCGGCGGGATGCCGGCAAACAGAGGCGCACTCAGTGCCGACGTGACACCGGGTAGCACAAACAGGGACTGGCCGTCGCGGAAGCCGGCAGCTCTAAGTCTGATCACCTCCTCGCCACCACGACCGTACACAAACGGATCGCCCTGCTTGAGGCGCAGCACTGTCTTACCAGCGCGTGCAGCCGTCGTGGCCTGCTCAATGAGCTCGTCCTGGGCTGCCTCGGCGTTGCCGGGGAACTTGCGGGCGATGGCAACCTCAGCGCGGCGCGGAATCAGGTCCAGCACGCCCTGGGGCACAAGCTTGTCGGCGAGAATAACGTCGGCTGACAGGATGGCCTGGTGGACGGCGCGGGTCAGCAGATCGGGGTGGCCAGGGCCGGAACCAGCCAGGATAATGCGGCCAGTCGAAGGAGTGGCCTGTGCTAGTGTTGCCTCTTCGCTGGTAGAGTCAAAACCTGGCGATCCCTCGCTGTATGCCTCGAGCAGGGCTTCGACGTCCGCGTCGGTGACACCTGCGAGCCGCTTGAGTGGCCAGTACTCGCACATTTGTGCCAGCCAGCGCATGCGGCGGGTCTTGATGGCCTCTGCAGAGCCGGGCGAGTCGTCGGAGGGGCCAGAGGATGTCCATTCGGCCACGAGCTGGTTGAAGCTGGCAGACTGGTCGTAGGAGTCGTCTTCGGAGAGGATGGGCTTGTCGTTTGTGGTTGTGGCTGCTGCATCGACTTCGGGTGTGCGGCGCTTGTCCTCGTCCTGTATGCGGCGGCGCAGCGAGCCCAGCCGTGCACATGCGTCACCCAGACCCTGTGGCAGCGCAGAGGCCACCTCGCGACGGATGCGGGCTGCCAGCTTGCAGCCGCTGCCGTTGGTTGTGATGCCGATCTGCAGGGGACCTTCGACGTGGGTAGAGAGCAGCGAGAACGAGCAGAGGTCGGGGCGGTCGACGACGTTGACGGGGATACGGCGGCGACGGCAGGCCGCAGAGACGGTCTCGCACGAGGCCGAGTCGGTGACAAAGACGGCGTCGACGTAGTTGTCGACATCTGCGCGGCCGAGGGTGGCGAGGTGCCTGTCGGCGTCAAAGGCCTCACGCACCCAGCGGACCTCGCCAGAGTCGACACGGACCTGGAGAGCAGCGGGCAGCAGTCCGCCAGCGGGGGAGACAGTCGAGGGCGCGGGCTCGGCAGCCACGAGGATGGGTGTTGCGCCGACAGCCAAGCTCTGGGTGCATCGAGCAGCAGCCAGAGGGTTGGCGCCGACGACGAGGTGGATGTGGCCGCGGCTGTCCACGGCCGTGAGGAGAGAGGTGTGGTAATCCATGGCGGTTGTGGACATGAGTGATGAAGGGAGAAAAAAGGAAAGGATAAGAAAGCCTTTTCTGGGCGTCTTGTATTCTTCTGTTCTTCTTTCTTTACTTTTTCTTATTATCTTCTGTTCTTCAATGCGCCGAACCAATCGCTGCTACTCTAATTTCTGGGGTATTACACTGCAAATCCCAGCTAGTCATAATCCCTACAAAATCCCATACAAATCGCTACTAAAGAAATCGATTGCCGTATGGCGTATCCTTTGCCTTGTGTTGTCATGGCCATTTTTGCGCCTCAGTGCTAGACCGACGGCCGCTTGCCGGCGCATGCATGCTAATTTGGGCGTGCTTTGCTAGTGAACCCGATCGCCGGAACCAGTCGCAATTACTGCCAGACAAAATTTTGTTAGTGTTTGCTAGTCATTTTGCCCTGAACAGACCCACTATTTACTGACGCCATAGCTGCAGTGGACCTTTTTCGACGTTGCATTGGCCAATGGCATAAGACCATTTAATACTCTCCAATCTCGACAGAAACGGCAGTCGGCATCGCATCAGCATCTGCCATCCCATCGTGCCTTCTCTAAAGTCGTCAACACGGCACCCGTCAGCGTGGCACCCCAGTTGCACACACGATACCCACGTTATTGCCACACGTGACTCAGCCTTGCAGACGAGGTTTCATATTACACTCAGATCAACCAAACATATTGCTAAAATGTATCTTATTTTCTACATAAATTCAAAAACTATCGTAAAAAACTATATCGCGTCATAATACTCCTCTCTCAGATTAACCGAGAACCTATCTTTTTTTATGTCATTTTTTTTGTTCCTTTTCTTTTGTTTCCTTTCCGTTTACAGGCGGAGAAGCTGCAGGACAAACGACAGATCACCAATGGCCTGCTCCTCCTCGACAATGAGTGCGTCCTTCTCGGCCTCGCCCGAGGGCTCCAGCTTGCCGCGCAGGGCAGTCTGGAAGAGACTCTCGTGCGAAGTCACAACCGAGGCCAGGTCGACCTCATCGGGATTCTCGACCACCTTGTAGAGCATGCGCACATCGTCGGCGGGCACAAGGCCGGCCTTCTTGCGCAGACGCTGCACACGGTTGATGATCTCACGTGCCAGACCCTCAACAGCCAGCTCGGGGTGGGGGGTGGTGTCGACGAGGACAATCAAGTTGTCAGCGAAGCCGGGCTCCCACTTGGGGCCCTCTTCAGTAGCAGGAGCGGTAGCAGGGGCAGCGGGGGCAGTAGGGGCAGCAACAGGGGCAGGAGCGGCCTCGGCTTCGGCAGGAGCAGCCTTGTCGTCCTTCTTGCCACCCTTCTTGTCCTTCTTGTCCTTCTTCTCAGCCTTCTCGGCCTTGTCGGCCTTGTCAGCTGCGTTGGCAAGAACACGGACAATGGTGATGTCAGTGTCCTCGAGCAGAATGCCGCCGACCGAGATCTTCTTCTCGGTCAGGTACTGGCGCAGCTCAGCCTGGGTCAGACTGGGCAGGTTCTTCTTGACCATCTGGACGTCCTTCTTGAGCTTCTTGCCCAGAGTAGGCCAGTCGACACGAGCCTCCAGCAGGATGCCGTACTTCTCCTCGTCGGTCGTCAGGATGACGTCGCGCACGTTGAGCTCCTCACGGACATATGAGCTCAGTTCCTCGACGTCATCCAGAATGTTCTGGTCGGCAATGACGACAACAGACATCAGAGGGGTCTTGAGCGACACGTTGCACCGCTCACGGGCAGTACGTGCCAGCTGGATAACCTTCTGCATGGCACCAACCTTGCGCTCAATGACCTCGTCAAACAGCGACTCCTGGACGGTAGGGAAGGGCAGGAAGTGCACACTGCGGTCGTCCTTGAAGGTCTTGAGGACTTCGGGAGAGATGTGCTTCTTGAGCAGGCTGTAGATGTGCTCAGAAATGAAGGGTGTGAAAGGAGCCAGAGCGCGGACCAGGGTGAACAGGACCTGGAACAGGGTGGTCATGGCGGCGGTAGTATCGTCCTGGCCGAGGCCGGCGCTGCCCTTGAGGCGGCGACGGTTGAAGCGGATGTACCAGTTGGTCAGCTCCTCAATGGAAGACAACAGCCGGGGAACGACAGTGTACAGACGCTATTGTGTGTTAGTATTTTTTTTGGCTTTGTGTATAATAAAAAAGGCGGGATAACTTACGTAGCCAGTCATCTCGGCCTCAATGTACTTGAGGAGAGACTGTGTCTCGGCCAGGATCCAGCGGTCCATGACGTTGTTGAGGCGCGACGCGTCGCTGATGACTGACAGTTCGGCAACAAAGAACTTGCCGGTGGTCTTCTCGTACAGGTTGGCCTGCTCCGAGAAGAAACGGTACGAGTTCCACAGAGCAAGCAGAACGCGAGAAACCATCTCCTTGACACCCGACTCCTTGAAGCGCAGCGACTCGGCGCGCACGACGGGCGAGTTGATCAAGTACAGACGCAGAGCGTCGGCACCGTACTGCTTCAGCACCAGGTTGGGGTCGGGGTAGTTTTGCAGGCGCTTGGACATCTTCTTGCCGTCCTCGGCCAGCACGATACCGTTGACAATGACGTTCTTGAAGGGCGACACGCCAAACAGACGGTTGCCCAGAACAGTCAGAGTATAGAACCAACCACGGGTCTGATCAAGACCCTCGGCAATGAAGTCGGCAGGGAACAGCTTGGGCGGGCCGTTGGGGTCATCGGCACGCTTGGAGTCCTCGGCAAAGGGGAAGTGTGTGGAGGCGTAGGGCATGGAACCCGACTCGAACCAGCAGTCAAAGATCTCGTTGATACGGCGCAGCTGGCCCTTGCCCTTCTTGGACGGGATGGTAATGCCGTCGACTTTGTCACGGTGGATATCCTCGAGCGAGCCATCGTAGCCGCTCAGCTCGCGCAGCTCCTCGCGGCTGCCAACACAGACAATCTCCTCAAAGTCCTCGCTGGCCCAGAGAGGAATGGGGGTACCCCAGTAACGATTACGCGAGACGTTCCAGTCGTGGGCGTTGCTGACCCAGTTGGCAAAACGCTTCTCCTTGACGGCAGAGGGAACCCACGTGGTCTTGTCGAGGTTGTCGAGCATCTGGGGGATGGCGTCACCGACGCGGACGAACCACGAAGAGACAGCCTTGCGGATAAGCTGGGTGTCGGAGCGCCAGCAGAACTTGTCCGTGTGCATAATCTGGCTCTCGACAACGAGACGGCCGGTGGCGCGCAGGTCCTTGAGAATGGCCTTGTCGGCAGCGGTCTTGACGTGCATGCCGGCATACTCGGGGATCTCGTCGGTGAGGCAGCCCTTGTCGTCGACGGGGCAGGGGGGCAGGCGCTGGGGAGTGATGAAACCGGCGGCAACAGCAGCGTCGTAATCCTCCTGACCGAAACCGGGGGCCTGGTGAACGAGACCAGTACCCTCACCCTCCTCGACGTAGTCGGCGGGAATGACCTGGAAGCAGTCGGAGAACTTCTCGACGTAGTACTTGAACATGGGCTCGTACTTCCAGCCGATCATCTCCTTGCCGCGGATCTTCTTGATGACCTTGTACTTGGCCTTCTTGGGGTTCTTGTAGAGCAGGGCAAGACCAGACTCCTGGCTGATGTACTGCTTGCCACTGGTCTCGTCGAGGAAAACAAGGTACTCAAAGTCGGGGTGGGTGGCGATGAGCAGGTTGGAGGGCAGGGTCCAGGGGGTGGTGGTGTAGACAAGGAAGGACGTGTTCTCGTAGCCCTCGACGTTGAGGACGGGGAAGGCGACGACAATGGCCGGGTCCTGGGTGAGCTTCTCGTTCTGCTTGGACTCCATGTGGCTGAGAGGGGTGCCGAGGGCGGTCGAGAAGGGCATGATCTGGTATGCGCGGTAGACGGTGCCCTTGTCGAAGAGCTGCTTGAACACCCACCAGCAGGACTCCATAAAGGTGACGTCCATGCTCTTGTAGTCGTTGTCAAAGTCGATCCAGCGACCGAGACGCTCAATGGTGGTGCGCCACTCGGAGGAGTAGCGCATGACAATGGCCTTGCACTCCTCGTTGTACTTTGCAATGCCCATCTCCTTGACGGCGTCCTGGGCGGACATGCCGTGCTTCTTGTCGATTTCGTACTCGATGGGGACGCCGTGGGTGTCCCAGCCGAAGCGGCGGGGGACGTGGTAGCCCTTCATGGCCCAGTAGCGGGGAATGATGTCCTTGATGGTGGACGCGAGCAGATGGCCATAGTGAGGCAGACCTAGGGAGTCAGTTTTTGTACGTTGTTTTGAGCATACACTTTAATGCATCTCTTCTCTTCTCGTTTCATCTCTGTTTTTCTTCCCCCTCCCCTCTCCCTTCCCCCTCCGAAAAGTGAGGCTATTCAGGATATCGTGAGACTCACCGGTTGCTAGAAACGATACAGTTAGCCAATGTTCCACTCAATGCCACTTTATGAGAAAAAAGCAGACGCAAACATACCAAATGGCGGGCCATCGTAAAAGGTGAATGGCTCGCTGCCCTCGTTCAGCTTGACCTGGGTCTGGAAGGCATCGATCTCGCGCCAGAAGCGGATGACCTCCTCTTCGGTCTTGGGGAAGTTGATGCTCATGGCGTTTACTGTGACGGCAGCGACAGCATGTATGTGTTGTTTGGGTATAGGTTGTAGAGGTGAGATCACCGAGTGTGGTCGTCGAGTGGTGATGTCGTCGATGCGCGTGAGTCACAAAGTCGCAGCCAATGCACGTTTCGTCGTCGTTGATTTTCCCCAGGAAAAAGCAAAATTAAATTCAAAATTAAATCACTAGTATATCCAAGCACCACTAATCACGACCTAATCACAAGCACCGAGGCCGCAGGCATGCCTAAAGACTCTAAAGACTCTAAACACGGAAGGCACCAGAAGGAGGGGCAAACAAAAAAAGTTGCAGGGAAGGAGCCACCGTGCCATAGCGGCACAGCGCCTTGCGCGGGGCTATCGCCTATCTTATCGCAGCCTGACCGTTATCAGCCATCGGAGGCAATTTATCCGATGTGTCCGTTAGCACCGTTTACTTGCTGTTTAGTCTACCGTTTGACTACCGGCATTTTCATTCTTGTTCTCGCCGTTTAATATATAATTTAATATATAACACGATATTGGTCCTATATAGAGAAAACTGACTAGAGATCAATACCAAAAAACAAAAGTAACTCCTTTCCCAAGCACTGAACGAAACAGACCCCGAGGCCACTACCTAGCCTTACGCGGCTTAAAGTGAATTATATCCCGAAGGACAAACTTGAGCACAACATTTTTGGCACCAGTTCTGGAATAGATCTTCTTTCGAGGAAATATCTTACTATTCCTGAGCGAGTACCATCG
The DNA here is from genome assembly GCA_029299165.1 of Ophiostoma himal-ulmi. Lineage (NCBI taxonomy): Eukaryota > Fungi > Ascomycota > Sordariomycetes > Ophiostomatales > Ophiostomataceae > Ophiostoma > Ophiostoma himal-ulmi. Next base: position 715,933 of record JANSME010000003.1, on the reverse strand, counting down.
CAGCTTGAACACGTTCTTGAAAGTTCTGACTGGATGGCTGACATCTGAGCCGATTCTTCTCCAATTGACGAGGTCGACAATGTTGACGTGCGTTTTGCGGATGATCTAGATTCGCGAGTCAGAACAGAAACATTATGATATGGCAGCGAGGGCAGCAACAAGGACAGCCGAGACCGGATCGGACTGGCGTTACAAATAAATAGATGTTGACTTACCTTTTTGCATTCTGGAATTGTAGGGGGCAGATCGTGGACACCGACAGCCTCGAGGAGGTGGTACCATGCGCCAATGTCGGATGCATCGCCAAACCAAATGTTGGCCTCATCGACTAAAGCATCCAGGTACCCCTCCCATGCCTCTGCTTGTTCTTCTGAATCCCTTTTCCAGCCATAATGACGCTCGAGTTGGCGGTAGGATGCCTCTGGCGACTTGTTGCGATCATAGGGGAAGCCTCGGAACGATTGAAAGAATTTGTCCAGCGGCGAGTCGTAGGGCTCGATCTCTTCGGTAACCGATGTCCCGGGAGTATCCACGGTCTCGGGGGTATAGGGTCTTCCAGGGGACTCGGGTGACTGCGGTTCTGTCTGGTCTGTTGCATAAGTTGTAGCTGGCGCTGGAGATGGTGAAAGGACATGCCGAGATGAGCTCAAGTGGTTATCTAGGGCACCTCGAGAGCCGAACATCTTGTTGCATGGTGGGCACGAATAGTTCACAACAGGGCTGGGGCGGGTATGTCTCGGCGAGCTTGACAGATGCTGGCTCAGTGCCAATCCAGACTCATAGCGTTCGTCACATAGGACGCAAAGATACGTGCCCCCGTGCACAGGCGACTCTCTCAAGTGCTGGTCAAAGTCCGATGCTGAGTCAAACGTAATTTTGCATGGGACACAAGTAGCCGTGTTCTTGTGCTTTGCCGATGTTGCCAGGTGCGTGTCCAGGGCCTCTTGCGATTCAAACCTTTTGTTGCATGGGAGGCACGCGAATGTATCGTCGCCAGGAGGACCGCCATTGAGAGCAGGAGGACGTTCCTTGTGAGCGGGAGGACTCTCTTTGTGAGCAGGAGAGTCTCTCAGGTGGTCGTTCAGAGCCAATTGGGAGACAAATGTTTTGTTGCAAGGAAGGCACACAGTCCTCTTCTCAGGGGATGGGGGAGTCTTTGTTTGAACGGGAGGACTCTCTTTGTGAGAAGGAGGACTCTGCTTGTGAATAGGAGAGTCTGATAGGTGGGCGTCCAGAGCCTGTTGGGAGGCAAACTTTTTGTTGCAAGAGCAGACAACATTCTTCTTGTGAGCGGGAGAGTCTCTTAGGTGGTCATCCAACGCCTGCCTAGAGTTGAATTGACGATTGCAAGGCAGGCATTGGAACGTGGGACTCTTCTTTTGAGCAGGAGGACTCTTCTTGTGAGCGGGAGAGTCTCTTAGGTGGTCATCCAAAGCCTGTCTCGACTTGAACCGACTATTGCAAGGCAGGCATTGGAATGCGAGAGCGTGCTTCGGAGAATCAGCCAGGTGCTGGTCTCGGGCGGCGGCAGTCTGGAAAACTTTGTTGCACGGCGGAATGCAGGCAAACGGCATGTTGAAATAGACTGTTCAGATGGCTCGTCAAGATGAGGGGGGAGATGCAAAATAAGATAAGTAAAAGGCAAGAATAGAAACCAAGTCAGATGTGCGTAAAAATATCCTATGTTATGTAGTCTATTGTGGTGTATTGAGTCGATTAATTCAGACTTGCTTCATTGTGCATTTATATCACATCTTGTCAGCTTGCTGTCTTGCCACCACCTCTTGCTACCCCTCGACATCCTTCGCCTAATCACTGCAAAGCTGCCTGATCATGCACGAGCGGAAGTGGGAGCGGGTGTGATGGTTGCTGACTCGCATACAGCCATTGGATAGGATAGATTGGAGATGAGAACACGGATCCAGACAAACAAAGAACCAGCAAAAGTACAGAGGGAATATGCGTTTTCTACCACACTGTTTGATGGTCGCATAATGGGCCCCTGATGAGCCTCTTAGAAGGCTGAGCTCTCATTGTGACCCAGTTGGGGGCCGGCGCCAGGCAGGGAGGCAGGGAGGCAGGGAGGCAGGGAGGCAGGGAGGCAGGGAGGCAGGGAGGCAAAAGGCCGACTCAGGAAATGAAGGCAGAAAATCAAATACAATCGAATAAAAGTGTTGTTTCATTCAAATGTAGCAATGCACGTATCTACATGTATTATATAGAGGCGGAGCAGATTGCTATTTCACTGCCCACTGTCCTGGGGGCCCAACAGACCCATGGGATGCTTCGCCTTTTGAGTTTCAATACCCTTGAAGCTGCGCTGCCAATGGGCTTCGTCCGGGTCGGCTTTATTGATATGGGCACCTGTACCGGGCGTGATGGCTGAAATCTTGGCCAACATACTCTCAAAGCGAGCACATGCCTCGGTCTTGGAAACAGCTGTACTTGCGAGCTGTATCATGCTTGCCGCCAAAGCTGCCAAAATAAAAACAAGATAAAAGTGTCGCCGTGATTGACAGCCTTGCGAAACGCCGGGTTAACAGAGCTGTTGCCCGAAGAGAGGACTGCCGGCGAGCTATAACCAATGAATCTAAACACTATACAAGTAGAATAACGACTATAATCCGAACAGACTCTTGCCTTTACGGCGGGTATCATTGCTTTTGCCGACTCTCTCGCTTGGCTCGCTCTTTACAACCCTTTCGTTTGTACTGCCCTCGATGCCGTCGGATTCGTCTCGGGTCCGTTTACCTAACCGTACACCGTTGCCTACCACTGCCCTCTTTAAAGGTATATCTGTTACGACGTTTCCGATTTTGGCCTTGATGCTTTCAACATCAACTAACAGCACATCCCGACTCTTTTTCATGTCTTTCTGCCATTGCCCATATGCATGGCTTGTAGGGGCTCGCCATGGCTCGACATCAGCCAGCGACCATGCTATCGAGACATGAAATGAGCGAGCTGTCGACGATATATCGCCCGCGTATAGTACGGGCTGGCCTACGCCGGTAACTTGAGCATTGCACTTCTCTAATAGTGCTACTAGAGGGCGGTTCTCGGGATCAGACTCGACTTCAGCCCGCAAGACTAGAAACGCCCGCGTCGAGTCCGGCCCGCGATACCAAAACAAGTCAGAAAACACAACCTTGAATGTATTTATATTCGTCGACTTGATCGAGGCTGTTAGCTGCTGCAGGAAATCGGCTTTATCGCGCGTTTGCAGCACAAAGGGCCTCGACAAGCTAATGTGTAGTGGAAGCGGTACGCCGAGGTCGCTCGTCAATAATGAGTGTAGTTCAGTAGGGTCATCGAGGCTTCCACAAAGTGCCGTCATCAGCTCGTTTAAGCGCTCATATTGTCGTGAAGATGGGTGCCACTCTATATACAAGTGAGAGGGCCATTGACCAGCAATATGGGGGATGGCCCGTTGACGACCGTTATGGAGGCTGGGATGGTCGGTGGGCGTGGTGCGAATAGTGGTAGCATAGAGATCATGAAAAGCGGCCGGCAATAAAGGTAGAGTGTTGTTGTTTTTGTTCTTGCTTGCCGCGAGGAGATCTGGGCCTGAATCTTCGTCTTCTGAAGAAGAATAGTCGACGAGAGCCATGATGGCTGTGGTTATGGGAGGGGCTGCTCGTATATCGTATGACTAGAAATGTCAAATGCAGCTGAATGTGTGAGATGTGATGATCTGCTAGCCAAATCGTTGGTGTGCTTGTTGTTGTTGTTATGTGTGTCATGTGTCTACAGCCCTTCACCCCCGCAAAAACGGGCCTCTGATTGGTCGACATTGACTCCCTACTATTATCTCCACTGTATTTTGGACGCCCACCATGGACGCCACCGTCACATCATTCACCACCAACAGACTCCTAGCTTTGGCGTGGGAAGAGCTGGGTAGCAAAACAGACATCGCCCGGACTAGCACCGGCGCCCTGTTGCGGACCCGGATCCAATGGCAGCGATGTACGTGGCAATATATTGGAGCTGGTCGGATCCCATATCAAATATGGACCCGGCACATCCAAGGTCATGCTGTAGCGGTCCACGTACTTGTACGATTCCCAGGCTTTGATTCCGACATGCACGCATGCTGCCATGCCCGTATAGCCCCCACTCGACGTATAGCTGGGCAGGAATCTAATGCTCCTAAGGTGGTGTGTCCAGACACTGAGAGCACCGGCACTATCAAACAACCGACAATATCACGGCCTGTGTTCTTGGCGACGAGGCGGATACTGCTGTTGCGAGCAACGTTGAGGCACTGTGTTGTTCTGTAGACGTCCATGGCCGAGGTTCCTGGATAGCACACGGCCCCAAGAGGGATGGGATGCAGCAGCTGGCCGTCGACAGTGTTGTTTAGGTGCGCCCAGTCGGATTCCGGTGGCCGTTTGTCTGTCCCCCAAAAAGGCTCTGCAGGCGGGTATCAACAATACAGTAGCTAACACGTCTCCAAATAGATTGAAAGAGAAGTTGATTGCATTGGTGTAGCCAGTTGAACGCTTTCATAAGGAACTTTGATGGCTGGCCCATTGATTGACAAGGAGAGCTGCCAGACAGAGATGCCGTCTCATTTTGATTTTGGCTTCTGACTTTGGTGAGCTTGACCAGCTTGATTCTCCAAGTTCAGCTATATCTGCGTACCTCAATACTGGGTTATGGGTTACGTTTTGTTGATGATTACATTGTACATATCACTTGACTAGATGCAGTTATACGTGTTGTTGAATCAACTGTTCCCGGCATCATCTATCATTACCCCTGAATCTGAATATATTGCAATATCAATAGACGACCCTTTGGATGCTGTTGAATACTATGCTTAGCGGTAGAGTCTCCAAGACCGGTGCTCAGTGATACAGCAAAATTGTAAAGTCAAATATAATCGAGACCCTTGAGAGTTGATATCCCAGACAAAGAAAATCATCACCAAATGGCAATAGACGCAACAACAGAACTGACAACAATAAGTTGATCCGTGCTTCCTTGTTCTTTGAACATCTACAATGCATTGTTCAAAATTAACAAAATCTATCCCCGCGTGTTCACAACAAAGAGCTCTTCACAACACAGCCCTAGAACAGGGGAATTCGTTCTTTATGAACAGATCATGGCACCGTTCGTGAACATATCTGGCACAGTTCATCGTCGACTGTGTCTGTTCAGCACTGTCCCATTGATGTTCATCAATGTTCGTGGAATCCTTGAAGATGTATATATATATCACAAGGCCGTTTGGCCTTGGTACAACAAATTCTCATCTCATCAGCAACATCTACAACATCTACACCAACAACATCTACGCATCTACACATCTAGACACACCAACACCAACAAACTACACTAGACACTTATACAAAATGTCTCACAGCAACATCACCCGTGATACATGCTTCTCCCTCAGCTGGGGGGGCCTGGCACCCTCCATTACCGGGCGCGATATTCGTCGCGTCCGCCTTGAACAGCTGGGCCTCATCCTGGTCCCCAACTCTCTCAAACCAACAGAGTTGATCGAGCTGGTCTTGCTCAACTCCAAAGAGGTACGTAATGCATTTTTTACTTTTATGAAAATGGCTGGCCGCTTCTCTCTCCTGGAAATGTACACCCACCTCGAGGAGGAGGGCATGTTCCCACCCTTTCCCAGAATAACCGACGACGACATTTTCAAATATCATCCCTATCTTGACAACGCCAGCGCCGACTCAAGAAGGCATATTATCGAGGAATACTCCCGGGCAGACGAAGACCGCTTAGGCCAGCACTGGACCGACGGAACCTACACCCGCGGCAGTGCGCCCCTGGGAGACGACGAAGACCGCCAGAATGCCATGAGCGTAGCATGCGAGGACTTTCACAAGACCATCAGCAAAGCCATCCCGGTGCAGGCAGCAAAGGCAGCACAGTTGGCCCGCGGCCTGGACAATGTCCGCTTCGATGACGTCTGGGGCAACTTCTACTACATCTCGGACGAGCTCAAGGTCGACGCCAGCCACATCCTGCTGCAGATCCTGCTGCACGACTGGTTCGCAGTAGCCACCACCATCATTCCCGAGGCGCTCGAGGAGCTCCAAATGGCACAGGCAAGCATCGCACCCTATGGCGACAACGCATACACTGACCTGTTCTACCGGCTACGGGGCCACATCAAGCACGATGCACCACACAACGGCGGCTTCGACAACATGACATTCGCCACCCTCCTCCGCATCCAGCAGGACCCTACAGCAAATACTATCTCCACCCTGCCGGCACAGCTATTCCAGCTCGAGTTCAACCGTCTCTGGGCGAGCCCGTACGTGCAGACCCAAGTCGGCAAGCTCGTGGCTGCCATCTGGGAGGAGACGTCGCGCGACATTAGCGAGGACGGCAGCGGCTGCAACGTCGCCGGTGTGCTCCAATCTCTGTGCTATGCACTCACCACCGACTCCAGCTTTGTCATGGGCAACCCGGCCATCCGTGACGGTGGCGACAACGAGCAGGAGTATGGCCGGGAACGTCCGGTCATGCCCAGCGAGTTCGCCGGCACCAGCTACCGCCTCATCGACGCCGTCCGCATTGCCCTGCACGATGTCACCTACAGCATCTCTGCCGGCTCGGAGATCATCGGTAAGTACTACCAATCGGCCGAGTCCCCACGACAGCGCTGCTCTATCCGCCAGTGTCTCCTGTGGCACGCTATTCTCAACTGGTTCCATCTTGACCGTCTTCCCGCACCTGATGTTCACTTCACACACCCCGAAATTATCTCCATGTCCCCTTCAGATGACGGAAGCCGCGAGGATGAGTCACTGTCCGAGGCCCCGTCTAGTTCCGTAAACAACGGCACCGAGCCTGAGCCCATGAGCATTGACAGTGTTCGCCAGTCTATTGAGAGAGAGGAGTCTGAGCTGAGTGATCTGGATAGCAGGTTCGACGAGGCCAGCCACAGTGCAATCGACAGCGACTACGTGGCCATAGATGACGTCAGCAGCAACGGGAACGACGAGACAAATGGCGACGGCAGTAATCCTCGTGATGCCAGCCCTCTGCCCGAATACAATCCGGTAGGCAACGACGAGGAGGACCTCACCCCAGAATCCTCCCCCCCTGCTCTCGCCCAAGTTGACGTGCCTTCGCCTGAGCGCTACGATAGCTTCAGGGGCGCAAGTGGCAGCCATGGCAATGGAAGTGATGATGAGGATGGCGCAGAGGAGGAGATGGAGGACATTACCCACATCGGTCTGCCGGGCCGCCTAAATGCCCTCGTGCTGGAGCCAACTGCAGTGCCGCCGCGCTCCGCTTCCCTCAACTACAATGTCCGTCCCAACCAGTACTATCTTGGCCAGGCAGATATATTCAACCGGGATCGGGTGCGCAACCACGAGGCCTTTATTCACGGCATCGGCCCTTTTCTCTATGTCCGTGCCAGCGGCGAACACGACAACATTGTCCTGCCGCCGCATCTGGTCGACGGCCGCCGCCGCAGCGGCAACGCTGACGGCATTGTCGGCCGCGACCTCGACACGCACCCCCTGACGCCCTCGAGTTCCGAGCGCTGTTCCACCACCAAGGTTTCGTACCAGGATGCCCTTCTTGATCTCATGGTCTCGGCCTTTCCCTTGGCGCCGCCCCTCCGCGAAGCCCCCGTCGTCTGTGACAGCCCTATGCGGCAGGCCATTCTCGCAATCCTGCGCAGCGTCGAGCTCCAGCTCCCGCACACCGGCATGGAGGAGCACATGGAGATCTTCAAGGTCCACCTGGAATTCAACTGCCTGAACCACAATCTTACCTACGGCATTCTGGCGTTCGCCGTTGCCGAATTCGGCGACAGCATCGGCAAGGACTTGCGCCTGGCCGTAGTGGCTGACAACCGCGTGCCCGTGCTCGGCCGGGGCATCAACCCTCAGGCTGCTCCTAGCCCTGCCACCTATTTCATCTGGATCTACCACGACTTCACGCGCCGCTCGCTGGGCGGTTCCATGTGGGTGCAGACCTTCCGGGCACTCAAGCCCATGGACAGCCTTGTCGGGCACGGTCGAGAGAGCCACTTTTGGCTGGGCGTCCGCCAGAGAGTTTACCAATCCTGGAGAATCTAGGTGAGTACAGGTGAGTACAGGTGAGTTTTGATAGTAGACTGTAGTATCGTAGATACGCCAGGCTGCAACGCCGTAACGCTTAACGCTCAACGACAACATAATGAGTGACGTAGTAACGTCTAATGACCTTTTCCTTTGTCAATCACTAGCATTGAAGGAGTTCTGGGTTGCTTTAATTAATACATAGCATTCAAGGAGTTCCTGGGCTTTGCTTTTCCTTTTCTAATAGTCTTTTTTTCTTCTTGACTTACTTATATTAATATTTATCAACAAATCCTGAATCTGCAACGTGATAACCATCCTTTTCGATATCTTGATTCCTGTCCTTTTATATATTGTGTTTATCAACTATTATCTATATTGTTTTCTTCTCGATAGAAATCTACAACTCTCGTCACTCGACACTGCAGATCGCCGCTGGATAACTTCAACACAATAAGCATTCGACAACATTGGGCAACATTCGACAGATACCAGCATGTGACTACCACCATGGCATCAATCCCATTGTATATAAATCCATGTCGTCGATGCATTGGTTGCAGTCGTTGTCTTCATATCCGGGTAACAGTGCACATTGTCGCATCGCTCAGGTGAAACAGCATATATTGCCGATCGGCCCCAAGTTCTTTCAAAGTCGAGAGTCAATCTAGTCTACTCGCAGCTACTTAACGCAGCTACTCTGGCCCAGCTCTTTGCTTCTAGTCTTGCTAGTCTAAACGCCTCTACCTCTCTACATTTATATCTCGCCACTGACGACAGGCTGAGCTCGGAAGTGGCGGCAAGCGGACTAACCCAGCAAAAAGACCACAGCGATCTGATCTCATCAATCTACATCATCGGGGCATCTAGTATCAAGTATTCTGTACAGCATCGAATGCTTTTGAACATAGCTCGATACCAATGACATCGCACAAAGAGCGTGGTGGAGGTGCATACACTCAGCACCTGTGCTACGAGATACAAAGAACATGGTGTCTCATGTCTTCCCTCCTTATTAAGCAGTGAGTATTAAGCCACTTTGACTGAAATCAAGGTACTCCGACTAGATATTTCCTTCTCTCGTCTTCATTTCCTCTTTCCCTCTTGTGCCGATTTATAGTCGAAAGCCGTTTTCCACCTCGTCGCATCTGACAACTCGCATGCTGTAGAATTCCATGCTGCAGTATTCTCTTACTTCAGCAATGCGATGTTTATGTGGCTGTCGCTGTCTTTAATCTACATTTCGAAATAGAATAGATTCGCAGATTGCATTCCACCACACCCAGCACCCAGCACACCTCATCTACGATACAACCACGGCACAACAAAATACACGGCTCTCACCGGTCCTATTTTCAACACACATAATAGCCGTGCACCATAAAACTAGAAACTAGAAACTAGAAAATATATAATAGATAATAGCAGAACTCATGGCAGATGACGGCATGGTACTTTCACATCTTAAAAGGACGACAGCCATGTTCTCGCAGCTGAAGTTATATACACATTGGACATTGTAGGCATTGCAGACTGTGGGCCAGCTCATTGTCGCCTAGACTGCAATTATTGGTCGTCTTTGTTGTCGGGAGACCAACTCACTGCAAGCTTCCAAGGATGCAAGAATGCAATCTTTGTTTACAACACTCATCGCTCGTCGCTCGGTGCTAGTACTAAGCATACGATACCCAAGACGGACAAGTGGAGCCGGCACGGCGGGAGATCAATAAGCTAACGGGGGTCCTATTGGATGACTAGCAAGCAGGTCCACTATCGATACTTCTACGACTACAAAAACCTCATAGAGATGTGTGTACCAGCTAGTCTTTCCGCCAATCCTTGCTACTCCAACGACGCTAGCCCGATCTGGATAGCTTTCGATGCTCTGTCGTCATGGGGCCCCCAAGTCAGTCGCAGTGTCTGTGTGCTGGGCAGTGTTTGGTAATACTGTCGAGCCTGTCTGTCGGGTTGCTCCTTCCCCGCGCACTGAAAGTGCAAGTGTACTCACCTTTCCCAGCGCTCCAGCGCTCCATCGCTCTTGCCTGATGCAGCTGTCTCTCAGGTTCGAGTCAAGTTGTTCCCAGCATGTGTCTCTCACTACTCGGCTCTAGCCAGTCGCTCCTTCCCAAGCAACTGATACAGCGTTAGAAGTAGAGTGAACCGCCTGACTGTGCACCCATCGCAGTTGCCGGCCTTGACAGCTCGACTAGTAGCTCCTTCTTTCCTTGGTCGGTCGTCATTGCCGGTTTTACTCTTTATTCTCCTCTAGCACTGTATGCACCAGGATCACAAGACAATTACGTCGTTTGGGTCGGTCCTTCCTCTTTTGCGCTCGTTACCTCTTTCCACTTTAAGCTGCCTCCTCTTTGTCCTCCTGCCTCTTGCCTCTTGCCTATACTAGAATTGGTGGACTTTATGACCCATTACCTCACATCTCCAAGTCTTAAAGTATATAACCATTAGCTCCTTCCAAATTGTTTATCATTCCACTTTCCCTCCTTCCCACCGCTCTTCGTTCATTCTTTCCTTTTTACCTCATCTCTTCCTCGATCTGTACTCCCACCCAAATTCTGTCCAACTTTGGTTTCATCTCTCAACGTCGACATACCAAACACCAACTTCTAAACAGGCACGAAAACAACGAAAGATCAAACTATCATTCCGTCACAATGGCGATTGCAAGTAAGTCCACCATTTCTTATAAATATTATATAAATCAATCTCATTAAATTTCATCAAACTAACAGTACAGGCCTCTCATTTGGACTGGTGTCTACTATTATGCTGGCCACCTCCATCCTGTTCCTCTTTTTCATCATCCTGCCCGGCGTCAACGGCTCCACGCCGTTTAGCAAAACCTATTTCCTACAGGCCGACACGTCCGGCATCGAGGGCGCCAAGGATCTGACCCAATGGACTTTCCTGTATGCCTGCGGCGCCAACAACCAGAACTGCGGCAAGTCGCGCGCTGCCATGCCGTTTGGCAAGGCCTGGGCTTCCAACGCTGCCGAGGCTCCCGATGCTCTGATTGGCAAGTACGGCGGCCACACCACGTCGTTCTACTACTACTATATGTGGCGGTTCAGCTGGGTCTTTTTCATCATGGCTCTCTTCTTTGAGATCTGCGCCTTCTTCACCAGCTTTCTCGCCTGCTGCGGACGTCTCGGTGCCGGTATCAGCAGCCTCGTCACCCTGCTCGCCTTTATCTTCCTCACTATTGCTGTTTCCATGATGACGTAAGTTCCAGTCAAATATATCCTGATAAACGAGCAGGCAACTAACAAACAGTGCTACTTTTGTCCGTGCTCGCAACGTTTTCCACGCTGACGGCCGTGACGCCAAGCTCGGCCGGTACGGCTTCGGCTTCAGCTGGGGTGCTCTGGCTGCTCTTATAATCGCCATGATCCTGCTATGCGCCGGCACAACAAAGAAAGCTCACGGAGGCCGCCGCCGCAAGGATGCCACTGAGGATGGCGCTTACGCCAACGGCAACGGCAACGTCAACGGAAACGGCACTGCCAAGAAGAGCAGATGGGGCCGCAACCGCGACCGTGGCCACAAGGCCGGCAGCTTCTCCAAGGTCAACTACGAGGACGGCCGTCTCGACAACGGCAGCGTCTAAGCAGCTCAACAGTACTTTTTCGCCAGCGCGATGCCCGGCTCCCCGCATCAACGAACGAACACCAAGCCGTCTGCCACGTCGAGTCAAGTGACCAGCTAAGCAGTCCAAGCACGACACCCCGGCACGACACTATACTACAACGAACTAATCTTGGCGTTTTTGTCTTTCAGTGATACCACATCAACTATACATGATTTTGTATTTATGGTGTATTTTGGAATGGTGTATTTGATTTATATTTTCTATGTCTTACTTTGATCGATGTTCTCGACCCGACTCGCGTCTCCTAATATCAGATGGCTGTCTCTACAGTCACCTCTATCATTTCTTCATTATTTAAACGTTTTGGATGCATAGAGAAGTCTCAGACTCGTTAGAGAGAGACATTTCAATAAATGAATAAAAACATTTGAAATACGCCCGGTTCTGGTATTTGATATTGAAATGATTTGTTGGTTTTGATTTACAAGCTATTTATTGTACAATTATCATAATTCGTTACTGTCCACAGCGGTCTTGATTATCCCACACTCAGATTCACTTTTGCGTCGAGCATAATCTCTGCAAGACCGGTCGGGCCATAATACCGCCTACCGCCAGGCGGTGGCGGTGTTGTCAGAACCACATCTCTCCGCTCCCACATCATCTCGAGCACGTCGGCCGCCTTGATCGATGCCCATGTGGCCTGCGGCGAGGCGCGCAGGCCTTCTGCCAGGAACATGCGCTCGTCCGAGTGGACCATGACCGAGCCCGTAATGAGCAGCGGCCATAGCAGGATTGTGGCAAACCGCGACGCAACGAGGTCAGCGCCGATAATGGCCTCGCCAATTGCAATGATATGGCGCTGGACAGCAGCCAGATCGGTCGTCTCGCCAGGGCTCTTGATTGTCTCGAGGTAGATGAGCACGCTGTGCCGGTACGTCTCGCCGATGGCGCGCTGCCAGATGCGTTCCTGGTCGCCCGTAGCCTGCGTCAGAAACGCAGCCGGCAGCTGCCACGACAGGGCCCTGTTTCGAAGAGTTGTGACCTGGGCAGAGATGGACATGCTGGCGGGCGTTGAGGCGCCACCACCGATGATTCCGCTCAAGTCGCTGCGAGGCTGTGCCACCGATGCAATGGGGTTGAGAGCGGCGGCGCCGAGGCGGGATATGGGCGGGATAAGGGCAAAGAGGCCATGCAGGCCAGAAAACAGCAGACCGAAGCCGTCCTGTTCGGCCAGCAACCCCGGATCGGCGACAAAGTCCTCGTCGTCGTGGCTGCCCATGTCTTCGCCGACGGCCGAGCGGTTATTAATCATGCCGTCGGGGCAGATGCGGTTGGCCAGCACCTGGTAGGCATAGATCTCGAGGAGTGCGCCGAGCAGGCTGCGCTCGTCAGACGAGAGTCTTTGCGTGGGTGTTTTCTTAATTTTACCCGTAGAGGCCGAGGATGAGTCGCCGCTGCCGCGTAGCCATGCAATTAGCTGCCGACTGGCGCGCAGATGGGCAAACACGCCGCCGTCGAGCACGTTCCACGACAGACACTCGTATGTGGACAACAGCAGCAGGACGGCCAGGACCCGCAGAACCTGGGTGCTGTCGGCGGGCTGGAGATCGCGCAGGGCACCGCGCAGGCTGCGCAGGACACAGGTATAATGGCGAGTAGTAGCGTCGTGGAGGGCGGCCGTGGCCTTGTCGGGGGCAGAGAAGGTGGTGAGCGCTGTCGAGGATGACAGGGAAGCATTTGCGGACGTTGAGGACGTTGAGGGCGTTGAGGGCGTTGAGGGCGTTGAGGACGAGACCGGTTTTGTGAGGCGGTTGCTGAGATGGCCGCCGCCGATGGCGAGCACGCAGTGCATGACGAGGTCGTCGGTATAGGCAAGCGGCAGGATGGCAGCAATATAGGGGTTGCGAGCAGCGCGGTTGGTCGCGAGCGTGGGCGATGCCTCGACGATGTAGTGGCGCAGCATGGAGGACGACAGTGGCGTCATGGCGGCGACGCGGGGCCGCTGGGCAGGCATACGCGGGATGGACGGGCGGTGCCGCTGCTGTTGCTGGTGCCGGACTTGTTGTTTCTGCTGCCGTCGTTGCGAAGAGGAAAAGGCATATGGGGACGAGGCAGATGATGAGGACGGCGACCAGGTATTAAGAGGGCTCTTGTACCGGCTGTATCTGGAAGAGTTGGGCGGCCGTGGCGGTTGTGCGAGGCTGGGGTCAACGACAAAGGATGCAACACTGGGTGACCATGCAGCTACGACGGCATCCTCGTCGTCTTCATCGACCATGCCGTCGTTGCCGTCGTTGCCGTCGTTGCCGTAGTCGCCGCCTTCATCGTCGTCGACTGTGGTGGAGGCTGTGTCGTCTGCTTCGGTATGGCTGCTCGACATGGGGTGCGCACTCTCGCTGTTGTCGTCGTTGGCGTCGTTGATATTGATGCCATGGTTTTGTGGGTTACTATCTGCGGTCTCGTTCCCGACGGCGGCAGCGACGTCGACGTCTGTCCTGCGGCCGGACTCGTCGTATTCCGGGTTGAGGTTGACGCTGCATCCCTCGACACCCTCCCAGGCAGCCAGTGCCGGGAGGTATGTCTGCCAGCGGCTCTTGTGCTGGTAGAGGGAGAGGTTGGACGGGTGGCGTGCGCAGTTGGGATATATGGGTGTAGTGGAGTTTAGCTGAGATGGGGTTGGAGTGGCAGCAGCTGTCTGCGGTTGTGGTTGTGGTTGTGGTTGCGGCTGTGGTATTTCCGTGGGAGCTGCTGCTGGGGTTGCTGCTGAGGCTGGCCTGGTCGTAGTTGCGGTTGCCGACGGTGGCGGCCACACACACGAAAGCTTGTTGCGTGTGCAGCCGGCACAGTCGGGCTTGACCTCATCGCACTACTGGTTAGCACCTTGCCGCAGTCAACATATCCTCCATCAGAGATAGTATGCGAATGCGAATATACCTTCTTCTTCCGCTGCCGACATGTCAGACAGCCGTTGCGCGAGCGAGGGTAGTTGCGGCGCAGTTTTGTCGGGAACTTGGCCGTCTTGGTGTCGCCGGCGGCCTGCATCATGCTGCATAGCTGTTGTGCCCGATAGGCTAGAGCAAGCCAGAGATGGAGTCGAGGTCAAGAGATTTGGAGATTAAGAGGTCTGGAGTGCTGAAGTGCTAACTGCGGATGGTGTCGATGCACGAGGTGGAAAGGGGCAAGTCGGCGGCGAGGTCAGGCTGTGGCAAGGGAAGTAGTGTTGCTATAAGGCAGCATCATGGTAGATGTGCCAGAGTCCAGATTTACATTTACAATTCTACAAGTCGGCATTACAATATTACATAATGCGTTTGCTTTACATAACGACAAAGTCCGTCAAGGAGCATGCGCCCATGGCCATGACGCGCCTGATGCCGCCGATAGTCGAGAGCGCGGGTAGATATGATTTCACGATTGGTCTTATCATCACGTGACTATTATTATCTTGCCGCGATCCATAATTACGCCGTGTGCGTCGGCAGCAGCCTCGCGTATTGAAGCCTCGAGCATTTCTCGCCAGATGCAACTCTTTTGGGATAGTAATGTACGTGGCAGGATGCAGATCACAGGACAAAGACACGAGCCAAGCCAGGGCAGTCAGCCTTTCTTCTTAATTGTGCCTTTACTGAGTAGACGTCTGTGTGGGATCGGATATCGGCGTGGTTTGGGTGGCACAATGGGAATGATGGCTTAGCATGGCGGATAGAAGATCGTCAAAAGAATAATAGGAAAAGAAGAAGACGTGCGATGAGAATGACAGGCCCTTGGCGATAGTCATTGTCATTGTGTCTGACGATGCCAAGAGAGACGTTGGCTCCAGTACACACGGAGCTCGCGGGTATTTCGCGTGCTATTCGGGTATTTGTTTGTATCTTTGCTTTGGATGTAACACACAGTCCCGACAGCCTGGTAATATAGAGCATCAGAGCATATATCAGACAACGCGAGTTGGAGCCGAGCTGTGTGCTGTTTGAAGGACTATGAGAAGAGTCGTCTAGATAAGCAGTAAAGTGGGTCGCGCTTAGATAAGATTTCTCCCGTGCTGCGCCTCAAACATAAGCAATACGATGCTGATGGAATCATGCAATGTTTCGAGAGTAGAAGCAGCTTGGTAAGTGAATCTGAATATAGCTGCTACTAGGCCTTGTCTTGCATCTTATTAGTATTATAGTCTTTAATTTATTCTTAAAAAGAAAGAAGATCTGTAATATACCTTTGATCAGAACAAAATCAAACAATATAACAGAAATCCAAGCATGAAACGCAGAGGCATTTTGGATATACAGTACGATTGCTTGCTTTTTCTTTGCTTTTCCATTTTCCATTTGCAGCGGAGCCTCTCGGATGCAAAGGTTCCAGAACCAGGATCGAGTAGGATGGACTCCGTCTGCCGGCGTTTGTCTAGTTGATTGGTCAACTACTGGTGATGCTTGAACGTAGCCGAGCGGATAGTGATGCTAGGTGTCAAGGCAATACTGTGATGTATATACGAGCTTGTTGCCCTAAAAGCCCTGGCGTCAAGGTGTTTCAACAGGCAAAATAAGAAGCAATTTACAGAGCAACAAACGCCACGGCAGACTGACGGGCAGTGATCTCAGGTCTGGGGCCAGCTTGTGGCTGCCTAGATGCCTCGTCCCTGGCCATTACCATTCTCCTGATCTCAATCGAAATTGAGGATCCTCTAGTTGAATCTAGTCTTGCTGAAAGTTAAAATAGACCAGGCAACCAAATTCTTGTCACTGATTACTCTGACACACCATGCTACATACGACGTCCTCCACACAAGTACTCTCAGTCAGCCCTGCGAGGTCAAACCAATGTAGAAGCCTTGCTGGGCATGTCACTACGGGTAGTATCAGTCTGGGGATCTCGCGTAAAGTAGAAATAAAGGGTAAGGGGTGGTAAGGTAGGAGAAAGTACTTGTGAGCAGTAGAAGTAAGACGGCGTTGGCGCGAGATGCAACCGAGACCAGAGCGCAAGTACTACGCTGGTTGTATATTTGAATATTGACTAAGATTGTGGATTATATGAAAGTAAACCCTCTTGCTTTTGATTTTGATTCTTTTGATTCGAGGTTATCGTCTCTGGATAGCATTGCTACAAACTATTGTGCCTCGTCTGGATGATAGCAACTGTGCAAAGGGATGAAGATGATAACAAACGAAGAGAAATTAAACACTCAAAGTAGAATAAAAACCAGAAGAAAAGCTTAATTCAACAGAGACAACACGTAACAATGTCTGTACTATTCTACAATGCGAAATCAGGGCGAAACGTGCAGCTGTCCCACGTCTATGCTTGAAGGGGTGTGCCTAGACTTGCGAGGGTCTGAGTGTCTTGTCACTACTGTCTGATGTCTGATGGCTGATGTCTAATGTCTGACTGTACTATGCACCAGTCGGCATCAAGATGACTGCTGTAAGCCTGACCAGCCGGGCGAGCGTTGGCCCGTGTTGTGCCAAGGCCGAGTTGTCAGTATTGAATATCTTTGTAAGCGTTCACGTCTAAATTCAGAGCAGTCTCTTGTTTGGTTTGTGATTTATTCTTATTCTCTTTCACGCTGGTCTGGCTGTTACTTGTGACTTTCTTTCTTAGACATCACCTACCGCTTCTACCCGGAGTGACGTTGGTCTTCCGCGTTCCGCGTTGCAAGCCACCATAATATTTTGACGAGAGACTAGGAAAAAGAAAATAACAGTGGGCTCTTTCGCGTATTTAGTTATCATTCGATTTAGTCAAATATTCAAGCAATTATGGGTAGCTATTCCAAACGGCCCCGGAGTTTGACGTTGCTTCCAGAGACCAGCTGCGTGCTCGGGTTTGTATCCATGCTTGTTTCTTCGCGCCGTCTCTTCTCGTTGTCTCCTCTGCCACCTCTGCCACCTCTACCCCAGCTGAGCCTCGCTGGCAGCGTCCAGCCTCTGCCTCGCACATCTTGTTCTCCCACCGTCTTACTCCCACACCTTCTAGCATCGGGCCATCTTCTTTGCAGCCCCTTGGCGTGACGACGATCAACAAGACCAGGCCGTCTCACATCTCACATCTCACGTCGGTGTTTATTCGTGTTTATTCTTGTCTTTTCTTAGTCAGTATTGTTTCTATTTATTCTATTCTCTCTTTATTCTCGCTTTTCTCTCGCTTCTCTGGTATATATCTGGTATCTCTACCATTGGCCTTGGTTCGCATTATTCTACTTGTCTCTTATACTTCATCGGCCATTGACTGCATCTCAACTCTTGATATACATATATATACCCCTTCTCGTCTGGCAATATCAAGACATATCAAAGACATCAACCAGATCAACAGATCATCACCACTCGGAACAGTCTCATAATTTGGACATCGTCTTCAGCATCATTAACAGCATCATCAACAGCATCATCACCACCTACATCTACTCCCACCTCATCATCTCTACACCGCCACAATGAGCATCGATGACTACATCGTCTACGGCTCTGATGCCAACTGCACCCTCGCCCTGTGCCCCGTCGAATGGAGCATCCTCACCTACCAGCCCTCCATTCCCGCAAACGCCGTCTTTGTCGCCCTCTTTGCCGTCGCCCTCGTCATCCACTTGTACGAGGGCATCCGCTGGCGCCACACCCTCGGCAGCTTTGCCGTGCCCATGGTCCTCGGGTGCATCGACGAGATCCTCGGCTACGTAGGCCGCCTCATCATGCACGGCAATCCCTTTTCCTTTAACGGGTTCCTCTTGCAAATCAGTAAGTTGACGTCTACAATATGCCATCTCAGCTTCAACACAAACTGACTGCCAGTCTGCATCACAACGGCGCCCGTCTTCTTCTGTGCCGCCATCTATATCAACCTCGCCCGCACAGTCAACTTTTTGGACCCCACCATGGCGCGCTTCAACCCCAAGTTCCTCTACTGGATCTTTATCCCCTGCGATATTGTCTCGCTCGTCTTCCAGGCCGCCGGCGGTGCCCTCAGCTCCACATCGACCGGCAGCGACGACGTCGGCGTCAACATGTCCCTCTTTGGTCTGTCGTTCCAGGTCTTTACCCTGCTCGTCTTCATCGGCCTGTCCATTGACTACCTGGTCCGCTACTTCCGCGCCAGCCGCGGCCGCCCGGCCGACGACGCCTACAAGGCCCACAGTAGCCCGGCGCGCTTCCGCATCTTCCTCGCCGGCCTGTGCGCCGCCGTCATCTTTGTTCTCGTGCGCTGCATCTACCGCATCGACGAGCTCAGCGACGGCTACGACAGCGAGCTGTTCCACAACGAGCCTGTCTTTTACGGTCTCGAGAGTGCCATGATCACGCTGGCCGTGTTCTGTCTGGCCATCGGCCAGCCCGGCTTCGGTCTGCAGCGCAACGGCGAGCAGATCTTCCCGGAGCAGGGCCGCGGCCAGCAAGCCGTGGAGGTGACCAGCGGCAGCAGCGACGAAGCCAAGCCGTCGTATGTGTAAATGCCTCTTCGTTTGGTCCTTTTGGTCTGCTTCCATATTCTCTATCCTCGACTTTAATTCGTGTATCTCCTTGTCTCGTCACATCATCTGCTGTCATGATCTGATGCCAACCTGCTGCCACTGTCTCCTGTCATTATCTGCTGTCCAAATACCATCTCATATGTTTAGAATACCACAGAGTTGCAGTATTATCCATTACCAAATATCCAATATATCAAATCATAAGTCATTAATCGCCATTCTTAATCATAACCCCGCCAATCCCGTCTATGCTGCACTCGACTTGTCGACAAAGTCCAGAATGTCGTCCATCTGCAGTGCCTCAAATGCGTCCGTTGTCGGCAAGGCCAGTCCCAGGCTCTTCTCGGAAGGCGACCGCACGGCTGTGCACACCATGTAGTCCGCGCCGACGCTCCGCAGACACACCCTGGCATCGTCTACCTGCTTCCCCTTGAACCGGATATCATGCTCCACCTCGATACCGGATTGTCCTTGCGGCGGCACAAAATTGCGAAACTCGAGCTCGCCCAGCCACTCTGCCAGCAGCGCCTCACCCGTCATCTTGACATAGGCTTCGCGTAGGCACCACAATGCGTAGAAATGGCGTAGACGTCTGTCTTTTTCATCCTCTCCACCACCCGTTTTGCCTGCTTCGCCCGTCAACTGCAGTGTCTTCAGGTAGTGCACCTCGCGCGGCGACAGCACATCCGCGTGCATGTCCACGTAGTGCGCCCACCCGCGGCCGCCCGCCTTGCTGTCCTCCTCGTCAATCATCTGCCGGTCGCGCGTGCGGCGCTCGCTCTGAGATACCACGTCGATGCCCACGTCAAACAAGCTGGGCGTGCCGCCGTAGACGGCCACCAGCACGACCAGCCCCGCCTGGTGGCTGACATTAAAGACAACTTTGGTTTTTTCAGAGGCGGACTTGTAGACAGGCTTGCCGTGCGAGTCCCGCGTGATAACGGTCTCCGGCCAGCTGATGCCGCACCGCGCTACAACAAGATGCTTGAGCAGCTGCGATACCAGCGCCATCTTGGCATCCCGCACGTGAAAGTACTTGAGCACCCCGGCGCGCTCGTCATCTGTCAGCAGGGCCGCCAGCGCGCGGCTCGCTACTGTCGACAACTGCTTGGTCTGTGATGCCTCGGGCCACAGCGGCCGGGTGTCGACCTGCCATTGGACGAGCACCGGCTGCGTCGATGGCGGAAAGTTGTTCATCTTGGTGTAGATGGATACTGTGAATAATCGGAGTGATGTGTTGAATGCTGCCTAGAGGTGGGTACCTGTAGATAATCGGTCAACATGATAATTGGCGGATTTAAGCTCCCAATAGTATTATACGTGCAATCGACGTGTCATGAAACACCAAATCATAGAGTCAACGATGCCTGCAAAATACGTGGTGCAAGTGGAGTGGATGTACGTGGTGAGCATCCGAATCGGGAAGTCTGCCTGACACGGATTACGTAAGCATCACCAGCACATATAATCTCACGCTCGCCGTCTCATCTTCGTCATCTTGACTTTTGTCTGTGTCTATCTATCTTACTTTAAACAGTCTGAAGACCAGCTTCGGTGCTCCACTAGAAAGGTCCGGCCGGCCGGGACATCAACCCTGGCAAGGCCGCTTTCAAGTGTTGAGCGGGAGCGGTTTCGACTGGGCAGCCATTCTTTCTCAAGCATCACGAACATTGCAAACATCACAGCATTTGACAGCACAAGATGAGAGCTACACCAGAGATAGAAGGCCCTTTGACTAGTGGACTCTCTCTGGTACTGCAAAAACAGTCTCATTTCCAACTATGCGCCTCCTAGCAGCCCTGCTCTAGTCGACGGCGAGACAAAGAACGACGACGTTGTCAACTTGTGCCCCCATATTGCTCCATTTATTGCTCCCATTCACTTGGTCGCAGCAGTATCTATTTTTTTTAAACTCAATTATAGAAAAGACGAAGAAACTACAGCATGCTTAACAAAAACCCTCAACATGATAAAAACCTGGACTCCAATGCTATCCGTGAAGCAACTTGACCCTAAATAAATGACAAGAGAAACATAACCTATGCCGTCTTGGCCATGGCGCGCCTCTGGGCTCTCAGCTCTCTAGGAGACAGACCGGTAGATACGCCTTCGTCGGCAGCCTTGTCCGCGATCGCCTCCTGCATTTCCTTTCCGTCCTCCTCAATAGTAGCCTTGGTAGCCACATCGACAACCACCTCCTTGGTGTCCAGGCTGCCATCTTCAGTGTACTTCCACATCTGCTTCAGGTTGCCAGTGTACCAAGCCTGGCCCCACGTCGCAAGCAGCATCACGGGCACAATGTAGAACAGTGCTGGCTGGCCCTTTTTGGTGTATTCCACAGCGGCATTGGCTAGCACGAGACCGGCCAGGTACGACACCATGGCCGTGTTGAAAAACGTCTTGGGGAATGAAGAGGCAGCAACGCCAGGCGCCAGCTTTTCCGTGGTGGCAGTAGAGCTCTTGCGCAGAGCACCGGTCCACAGCCAATCACCCCAGTGGCCGCTGGGATCGACATAGCTGGCCTTGACCTTGAGCGACGACTCGACAGACGACACGCTGGTGACGTGCTCGCCGTTGACCACCTTGCGCGTCTCCGACTCCAGCATTGTCTTGACATTTGTGATCTTGCTGCAGTAGAAGCGATACAGGTCGTACCGCAGACACAGGCAGATAAAGATGCCCGGCACAGTAAGGTCGCCCAGACCCAGGCCGGCTGTCCGGCTGCGCGAGCCCTCGAGGCTTGAAGACGCCATCACCATGAGCGGTGCTTGCACAGAAGTGGCAACGGTGACCATGAGCGGCGTGTAAAACACCATGACCAGGTCGTAGACAAACATGGCCACCAGGATGGCCGTAGAGATGATAAACGACGTGCCCGAGATCTGCGGCAGCGCAACAAAGGTGGTGCCGATGCCCAAGAGGTTGTTGAGCACGCCGGGCCGCGACAGGTTGCTGAAGAACAGGTACATGATACCCACAGCGATGGCAAAGCAGGCGCCCGCAAAGTCAAACAGGGACCAGCTTGCCTCGTCGTCTTCGGCGCCGAGCCAGACCAGAAAGTTGATCGTCCACTTCTTGCGCAGCAGACTGCGCAGCGCCCACGCCGTCGGCACGAGCTGTGCGGGCACGAAGCGGGCCACTGCATCGGGGAACGGCGTGCTGCGCTCAGGGTCCTCGGCCCACGCAGGCTCATCCTCTGCAGTGTCGATGGCAGCCCACGACTGCTGCCGCTTGGCGGCATCGATGCGGTAGATGCGGCTGCCATCGCGCGACGTCCAGACGCTGGGGAAAATAATAGATGTCCCCAGGCCAAGAGTGCCGCTGAACATGGCACCGCCCGACACGACGGACAAAAGGACCACGTTGAAGCGCAAGATCTTGCTGAGGATCGTGGGGTCTTTGAGGTACTTGAGCAAAAAATACATGCCGCCTAGACCCACGGTGCCAAACAAGGGGAACAAGAGAGCATCCGTGAGGCGCAGCTCTTGCCCTACAGTCTTGTTCTTCTTCTTCTTGTCCTTGCTGTCCGACTTGGACTCCTCTGGTGCAGCTGATGGCGGGCGGTCAAGGGCGGCGTGTGCGCCGGCGTAGATGACAAGCAGTGCCATGCCGTAAATTTTCATTGCGGCAATGCACATGTTGGGGTTGTCGATCAGGTATTTGACGACGTTGGCTGGGTTCATGATGTGGGCGACCGAGGCTGACGCATTGGTAGCGGCACCGGACAACACCACCACAGTCTCGTTGGAAGCCATGACGGCTCAGCTGGATGGTCGACAAAAGTATGGTCTCTGACAATGAAAGTGATGGATGAGAAGAGAATGGTGACAGTGATGTGGTGCTGATATTCAAAGGGTGTTATAATGCGAACAGCCTAGCACTCATAACTCTGCCGATGAGGTGTTTATATCCTAAGTATGATGCAGATTTTCTATTGTTGTATAAAGAGGTAAAAATATACTATAATGTCTCATTTAGAGAGCTTGGCGAACCATTTATGCCAACAGCAGGCGCGATGATGGTGATGTGTCTGCTGGAGCTAGGATGACTAAGATTAAAGCTTTATTATGGGTCGTACAGCTGCGTACAAGAACATGATTGGGTGGATTGACCTCGAGATCACTTCAATTATCATCACTGAGGCATCACATTCTTGTGTTTGCCACATCGAACATTTAATCCTGCAGTCAGATTTGAGATTCTTAACTCTCATTTCTGATCAGAGGGACTAAGAAAGACCGTAACGGATATATTCATCCTGCTTACATAATCACGGTCACCACTCCTCGACCCATCGCTCTCGATTCAGCACATCGGAGCCTGTGATCCCTCTCGCTCAAGTTACGGCAGCGCTTCATCCTACATTCATAATGACCACACAAGTAGCGCTCGAGACGAGCATGGTATGTGGAAATGTTCTTATGCATGTGCCTGTCGATACTAACTCTACAGGGCACAATCACCGTGGAGCTCTACACCAGCCACGCGCCGCGCACATGCAAGAACTTTGCCACCCTGGCCAGCCGCGGCTACTATGATGGCACCATATTCCACCGCATCATCGCCGACTTTATGGTCCAGGGCGGTGACCCGACCGGCACCGGTCGCGGCGGCGAGTCTATCTATGGCGAAAAGTTTGAGGACGAAATCTCAACGTCGCTCAAGCACACGGGCGCCGGCGTGCTGTCCATGGCCAACTCGGGCCCCAACACCAACGGCAGCCAATTCTTCTTGACACTGGCGCCAACGCCGTGGCTGGACGGCAAGCACACCATCTTTGGACGCGTGCATTCTGGGCTGGGAGTGCTGCGGCGCATGGGGCTGGTGGCTGTGGATGCAGCAGCCGGAGACCGGCCAAGACAGGACGTGACGCTGGTGCGGGCGCGTGTGGTCGAGGCAGAGGAAGAGTGATTTGTTTATATATATATCATAAAAAAATACATTGGTTTCGACATAGCACAGTGAATGGCCACGAAATCACGAAATCATAAAGTGTAAGATTATTGAGATGCATTTCTGTCAAGCCCGCAAAATACAGATCTGTATGTGATGCCGATAGAGAAGACGAAGAGAAAACCATTTAGCATCTAAACAAAACCAGCAATCGAGTCGGCCTGATCTTTGGCCGTTCGTTGATCGCGTAACCATACCAAATACAGCATAAAGAAGACAAGGCAAACCTAAAATGGCAAGAAATACAAGACTAAAATTTATACAACAAACAAGAAGACCACCATGTTGACTGTATAAGAGAAAGGCAGTATGATTGACAGTAATAGCTTGGACTAAACAAGAACTCCGTTGTAGTTTCCAACTAGATGCAGGGCCGAGGAAAGACTACCCAACATGATGGATAGGCGAATATTACAGTGAAAGTGAAAAGACAAAAAGATAAAATACTTATGGGATACACTGGACCAGAGTACATCTAGGCAAAAAAAGAGAAAAAAAGATAAGTACGAAACAAATCAATACAAAGCCGCCAAATGCAATGACCAAGACCAAGACGAGAATATTGATGGCCTCGTATACTTTACAAGAAAAACAGAACAGAAAGTAAAATTTTAAAACAGTAAATGATGACAAGAGAGAACATGGGCGATAAAGGATACAAAAGACAGATCTAGTTACGTGGTGACGACATGGTGCCTGACGACTCGGACCCGGCATCCATATCCCGGCCGCGTCCATTCTTGGAAGCCGGCGGTGACAGCGGCGTCTTGCTGACAACCTTGACCTTCTTCGGGTGGCCATTAGTACCCGGAATAGGGATCGGCACCTTGGTCGTCTTCTTCAGCGGCGATGAGCCGGCAGACATGGCCGTGTTGGCCGACGACAGCAACTTCTTTTTCTTCATCTTAAGCGAGTTGCCGCTGGCACTTGACGAATGGGATGACGCCTTGTAGTTGATGCTGCCACGGACATCGCCGTCGTGGTCATCATCGTCGTCGTCGTGGTCCAGCTTCATGCTGCTGCCGCGATGCCGGCTGCCGCTGTTGCTACCGTTGTAGCTGCTGCCGCGGTTTCTGTTTTGGCTGTCGTCGTAATCATCATCGCCGCCGTCATCAATATAGTCTCTACTGTTGTCATTGTCGTCTTCATTGTCGTCGTCGTCACCGTCCTCATCGTCGTCGTCGTCGTAGTTGTTGCTAAACTTGCGGCCACCCAGAGGTTTTGATGTGGTCTTCTTTTTTGATGGTGCCGGCGATGGGTCTCCGCTGCTGCCACCTGATGCATTCTTCATCTTGAGCGTCAACTTTTTAGATAACGACACTGACAGGCCCTGACTCGAGGACGGTGTGTTTCCGCTACCTGAGCCAGGCGTAGACGACTTCAGCTTCTTCTTAATTGGCTTGCTGCCGTTGCCATTGCTGCCGTTCATGTCGGCATCCTCGTAGCCAGCATCCTCGTCAAAATCGTCGGCATCACGCTTCCGAGGACTGCCTTGCGAGCTAGGTAGTGGCGTGCCCTTTTGACTGGCCGGTGGTGTGTTGTCCGACGGCACGCCGTTACCACCGTTGCTAATTTTGGCGGCTGCGGCTCGACTGGCATTGCGTCCACTATTTCCAATACATGAGCCCATGTGGTTGTTAAGGCGCGACACCAAAATACACCGCTTGCACTTGCTGCATGTCGCAGATGGGAATGACAACACATTTGGTGGCCGCTGCTCAGTGGTGGAGCCGCCCGAGTCGATACCCGTCGTCGCAGCCGAAATTGCGGCAGATATCTTCTTATCGAAGTCCTTCTTTTTCTTGCCGCGGCCAGGACCTGGTGCAACCCACATCTGACCATAGATGTCGCAGCCCGGTTTGTTGATGTATGGGTGCTTCTTGCAGTATGTGATACTAGGGTCCGGTTTCCGGGCTCCGATGCCGTCGATTGGGTATAATAACCGCGGCAGGTGGCAGCGCGGGCAGAGAATATCTGTTGTGGTCTTGAGAGGGTTGCCCTTGAGTGAAACTTGACCGTTCTCGTACTCGGCGGCATCTGTTTCGTGGTGGCCTTCTGGTTTTGACTCGCCCGTAGCACCGGCCAGGTCTTGTGCAGCTTCGTTGGCCAAAGTCTCGACGCGAATGGCAGCTGTCGCCGATCGTGACTGCTTTTCGTCCCGATGTGTTTTCATAATGAGGTCGTGAATGACATTGTAGAGCATGTCGTCAAGAATAGCACAGGCCTGTAATTGTTAGAATACATGTAAAAGCGTAAATGGGTAGATGAGGAATGACGGTAAGAGCTTGACAAGCTCGTGCTCGGGGTAGACAAGATTGCAGCAGCTACAGCAGCTACAGCAGCTGTAGCAGCTCTGATAATCAACGCACCAGCTTGTCCATGCCATTGCCATCGCTAGGGGCATGAACGACACCAGCTCGGCCGGTGTCGTTTTGTGACATTGTGTCGAATGCCCCTTTTCTGTATATGCTCCAAGTCGCAAAAAAAATGGGACTGTTTGGCTGATATGGGTGTTGTTGTGAGCAAAAGACGTGACCGAGGCCTGTTCGCAGCGGTTTAGATACAGCTAGCTAACTGCTTGTGAAGCAGGAAGCTTGGTTGCTGCAAGGTGTAAGGATAGTAGGATATTATTGGGCCGAGCCACTTTGTGACCTGGTCGAGTGTCAGGGTCGGGCGTCGGGCGTAAAGTGTAATTTGTAGTGAGTCGTGTGGGCGTCCTGTCCTCTTTGACGTTGTTGGACAATAAAGATACAGGTATAAATGAGAAGCTGAAGCTATCCGCCGTCAAGAAATTGTCACCGGGACAAAGTACGGTGGTGGCAGGAAGCACGGCAAGGCAAAGGTCGAGGGCGGCGCGCCTGTTGTGTGTAATACATGAACGGTGGAGAGTGTTGGGGGAGACGTCGGGCAGGGCAATGGGCTCGGGTGAGAGTAAGCAGTGATGCCGGGTTTGCGTATTTGTTTGAAATAAAACAGCAAGGCAATAGAGACACAAGCCCGTATTATGGGAGAAAAGTAACAGCTCGAAAAGAAGGGTCGTCGCACGAGATCGAGCAAAGGGTGAAGCACGGATGAGATGTATGATCAAAGTGTGTAGGCGACAATAAAACGGGTGCTATACGGTCGGTGACTGGCTGGTGGTAGTGTCTGTAGCTGACGAGACCGCTGAAGCAACGGGCAAAGCAGCAGCAGAGACAAAATGTTGTAGAGAGCAAAGAATGGTGTCTGAAGGAAAGTCGACCTCCAAGAGAGTGAGGCTATTGAATTTGTTGAAGGAACCAATGTGGTGACAAACACCGCCGATCGTGTTTCGATGCAAAAGGAGAAATGAAGAAGGGCGTTTTAGTGAGGTGTTGCGGTGTTGCGGTGGCAAGGTCCTACTACTGAGTAAGCCGCTGGATGGGACTATTGGGATGGGACCGCTGGAGCTGGCTGGTGATCTGGGAATCTGGTAGGCCAAGATCGAAAAGTTGACCCTGAAAGATGGAAAGGGGATGAGACAAGAATGCAGAATGCACAATGCACAATGCAGAATACATCCGGGGAAGCTAAAAAGAGATCTGAAAGATGGAAGCTATCCAGCATATGCGTGCCCAGGGGGAGATCCCGTCAGTGTCGTCAGATGCGTCAAGGAGACACGATACGGGGAAGGGAGGGTGTTTGGGGAAGGAAAATTCAGGGACTGACTGGCTGGCAAGCGCTGGTGCTGAGCTGGCGGAGAAGCCACCAGGGCTGACGAGATTGGAAATTGTGATGGGGACTTGGCTGGTAGGTGATGGCCACTTCTGGGTGGTGGATAGGCGGCGCGGAAACCAGAAATGCAGCGCTTCAAGAGCTCCAAAGAGCCGCCAAAAGAGTCGAGTTGAACGAATCGTTCCCTAAATGATCTCAAAACGCGGCCAGGCTGTAAGGGTGAGAATGAGACGACAGGGGCTGATGGCCTACAGCTTTGAAAAAAGCAGCAAAGCCCGCCAAACGGCTAGTGGCTCAGTGGAACGGCCGCTGAAAACTGGGTTGGTGCGCCTTTAGAAAACGAAAACAGCGGGTCTCAGGAACAGTGTGGGCACTGGGACCGGGAACCGTGGACCATATGATACGACCGGCGCAATGGAGCAAGAGGAAAGGGGTTGCAAGGGGAAAGAAGGTGAGAAGACAAGAGAAAGTGAAGCTGAAAATGAAGTCATAAAG
Organism: Ophiostoma himal-ulmi; assembly: GCA_029299165.1. Taxonomy (NCBI): domain Eukaryota; kingdom Fungi; phylum Ascomycota; class Sordariomycetes; order Ophiostomatales; family Ophiostomataceae; genus Ophiostoma; species Ophiostoma himal-ulmi. The sequence continues at coordinate 687,669 of JANSME010000003.1, read as the reverse complement.
CGAGACAAAGATGGTTCACGATAGGATGAAGCTGGCTAGGCAGAGAGGCTAGGTACGTGTAGGAAACCGAGCCCAGTTTAGCAACGGTTCAGTCGCGCTTTCCCTGTAAGATATATTATTGAGATTATCTTGAAAGCGTGTCAGAGGTTGCCCGGTCGTGCCTGCCTTCTACTTTCGATAGCACACACGGGCTAGTTACGGGGTGTGATTGACTGTTCAGTTTGTGTAATTAAATAATGCTGAAATCTGATTTTCTCGATTGTCAACTGATGACCGCCCATTTTGACTTTTCTTTACCTCGTTTTTACACGCCTACCGAGAAGGCCGCTACAACGCAGCTAGGAGGGTTAGGGGAAGGCGCGGCGTGCGGAAGACGGGAAATATGACGCGACGGGCTGCCACGCTTACAGATGCGATTAGGAAGGAGCGTGACCGTGACTTCTATATCCGTCTGTATGCTCTGCAGGTTTTATTTTGGTTTTATTTTGGCGTGTAATCCATCATGACTAATAGGCTCTTTACACGACAGGTGTTCGTACCAGAACACGAAATAGGCTCGTGATACAGCACATATTTGCTGCGGCTCAGGCGCGGCTGCAGACAGGCAAGATGATGCCATATCGGAGTGACCCGACGGTAGTGGAGCTACTTGCCAGATTTAACTACAGTGCCGGCCGGTTGTTCCTTGTTAGCGTCCAGCCTGGGCCGAGTTTTTTCTGCTACGATCAATACTCAACAATGTTTTGATTCGCCGAGCATGTCCGCTGTAGAATTTTCTTTTCAGGCTTTTTAGCGAGGTACGCCTTTCAAGATGGAGCAAAGCAAAAATAAGAAACCTTGATGTTGGGCCAGGATCCTCAGATAGACCCAGATGACGAGACCCGGAGAGATGCTACCCTGGAGCCAGCTTGGGATTAGATAGTCGCGTGCTACGTTTGAGCATAAGCTATCATGCTTATAATAGGATACGGTCAGACGTTCAGACGGTCAGACGGTGTAAGAGCAGAGACCGCAGTAGTGGCAAATAGAAGCCCCTGCGTCGGTGCGCCGTCGACGAACTGAAACAAGGCAAAATCAAGAACTGTACGGAAGCTTGTAGGTTGTCCCAAGTAAACATTGCGTGCATTCAAAGCGTGTCAAAACGGCATTGTCTGATATCGTTTGCTTGTAGAATCATGCCAGGACTTTATAAGACAAGATGCAGAGCTGCTGCAGCAGGTTGCAAAACTTGGCTTGTGCTCAGTAACTGCTACTAGTATCGATTCCGGCAGCCATGCAGCTTCCCAGACAAGTATCTTATGTGCTGCATACGAATAGTTTGAGTGTAGCTGTCTCACCTGATTTCCTCAAAGCAATATATGCCAGCAGTAATACTGAGTAAGCCCATCAACCGCCGCACAAAGTAAGACAACCGATAATCTAGAGATCGAGTCTCATAGTGTACCACTGAGTAATTACCATTGAAGACAACACCATCCAAAATAAAAGACCTAAGCTCAGAGAACAATAAAAGAACAAACTGCTAGCTATGGTTGGCTGCTAGACACATGATTACATAATGCGAGCTGAGCGGAAACGGTCTAGGCCCGTAGTAATCTCAGTTCCCCATAGGCCCAAAGGGGGATCTTCGTACACCACTCAAGCCCCCAACACCGTCACGTCGCGTTAACGAACTCGATAGCTCCCGTCCAATTCTAAATCTAATTGGGTACCCCTCTGAACATTGGACGGCTTCCAAGTACTCAAAGTACTCGGTATTTTGGTTTGTTTATCATTGCAGGCTCGATTGAAAAAGAGCAGCATCGCCCAGTGCACTTGTTCTAGCTCTGCCTTGTTCTCTACCATGCCAGCAGCTTGACACCACCGAGCTTCACCGCATCGCATCACGACCTCGACCGTCTCGACTGCCTTGTCTCGACATCCTGGCTTACACCCAGACTTTTACGCATCACAGCACCTACCGCCACCATGTCCAACCAGCGCTCTATTCTGTCCTTCTTTGGTGGCGCATCCTCACAGGCCCCTAAGACAGCCCTCCCACAAGCCACAAGCCAAGCTGCGCCTCTGCCACCGCCGCCACCGCCGCCGCCATCCGCGCGCTTCGTCCCTCCGCCGCGCAAGGGCGTCTACTCCTTGCCCCCCGGCACTGCCTCGACTGCTGCCGCAACACCCCGCACGCCCGCGCCCCAGCCCACTCTCCCCGCCATCACGCGCGAGCAGGGCCGCGATATTCTGCTCCAGGCCGGCGCCGCCGCCGAGGGCGACGACCTCGTCTTTGCTTCACTGTCGCCGTCAAGGTGCCGCATTGTCTACCCGCGCGCAGAGCACATCCCCGGCCTCGTGAGCGTCAATGCCGTCCTGCTGCCCGTGCGCTACCAGGACAACTTTTACCACAACGTCGCCGACCCCACGCGCTATGCCAGCCTGTTCAACCGTGTCATTCTCGACGAGGACGACAAGGTCGTGGGCGGCATTGTCGGTCGCCTGGAAGAGTCGCCGTTTGCAGGATCGCCGACACAGCTGGCCGTCTATGTGCAGTCGCTGGCGCTGACCTCGCCGTACCGCGGCAGCGGGCTCATGTCGGCAGCGCTCAAGAGTATCATCAAGACCATTGAGGCCCTCAACTCGTCTGAATTCGAGAACGTTGGCTCGACGGTCACGTCGCTCTACTGCCACGTCTGGACCGAGAGCGACGACGCATTGCGGTGGTACGAGGCCAATGGGTTCCGCCGAGACGCGCCGGAGCCGCTGGCCAACTACTATTTTAAGCTGCAGCCCAACACTGCGTGGGTGGTGCGCCGAGACGTTGTGCGGCCCTCTGTCCTGGGTGCTGTCGCCAAAGCTCAGTCTCAGTTTCAGTCTCAGTCTCAGGCCCAAGCCGTTGCCGGCCCTCCCAAGGACGGTCCCCCCAAGTCTAGTGCCGCCAGTGCCGGTGCGCCGCCCAAGCTCGTGTCGTCGCAGTCATATCAAAACTCGCGGCCCGAGAACGAGTGGAACGATCTACCGGCCGATATGGTCACGTCATCGGGCGCTCCCTCCGCCACAGCCTCGGGTCCTGTGTCTACTGCACCATCAGCCTCGGGCTCTGTCGTTTCCTCACGCAACGTGTCGCGTGTCAACCTGGCCGATGCGTCTGGGGACGGCGATATCCCACCGCCACCTCCCATGGGCGGTAGTGTGAAGACGTCTGGCACCACGCGTAAGAAGCGTGAGCGGGCTTACCCGGCGGCGATGTTTCACTAGATTCAAGATTCGAATCACAAGGCAAGGCAGGGTACAATAGGACATAGGAAGGCATAGGAAAAGGGTTGGGTCCATTTCGGAGTTATAAAGGGGCGTTACAAGTTGTATAGAAACCAAGGGTCATACATACTGCACCAATTTTGTAACTATCAAAGTAATCATAATCACAAATACATTTCTCAAGTCAACACGCATACGTCGCCTCTGCTTTTGAGATAGAATATCATGTAGAATGTAAAGTGTAGGTTCAAAGAAAAGAAGGAGAAACACCTGCCATGAAAGAGTATAAATACGAAATATAAACACGAAAATAAAAAAACCCATTCCTGCAGTCGTGGTCTTGTTCCAAATACATTCAAATCATTTTATTCTTGCTTTGCGCTTTGCTTTGATTGATCATTAATGGCATCATGTTGAAGTGTCCGACAGCACCTCGTCGTCGTCGCGGCGCTCAGCATCAACACGCTCGTTGATGGCCGACAGGTTTTTCCGGCTCTTGATCAGGGCCTCGTTGCGCACAAACTTGAGCGACTCGGCAGCCGTCAGCTGCTTCTTCTCCATCGACGCAGCAACCAAGGCGATCAGTGCGGCACCAACACCAGAGCCGTCCTTGGCAATGCCAATGCGGATCCGGCTGGCACCCTTCTCGCCGATACCATCGATAGCCTTGAGAGCCTCGTAGATCATGGTGCGGAAGTTGGGGTAGTGCTCGACCAGACTGCCATCGACACCAATGTCAATGGGCTCGTCTGCGTCAATGGCCGCGTCAGACAGCTTGCCCGACTGCAGCACAATGGCACCGATAGCAACGGCGGACAGGCGAGCTGCACGGCGACCGACGGCATCGGCGATGGCCTTGAAAGCCTGTGCGTCCTCGAGAGAGGGGGAGTAGACGTCAAGCTGCTCTAGCTCCTGGCGCAGAGTGCCTAGGTCAGGGGTGTTGTCGAGCGCAGCGACGGACATGATAGCGCTGTCGAGACCCCACTTCTTGAGAATGCCCGAGTTGGTGCCAATGGTAGTCGTTGACTTCCAGTCGTTGGAGTTGGAGTTGTCATCGTGGAACAGGGGAATGGACTTGTCCTGCAGGATATCCACAAGAATCAGGCGCAGAATCTCGCCCAGGAACATACCCGAAACGCGCTTCTCGAACATCTGGATGCCGGGGTTGACACTCTCCTTGTCGAGCTGGATGTCGTACGCGGTGTTGGGCAGCACGTTGAGCTGGTTGTCGAAGCTACCCCACTCGGTGTTGACGACCATCTCGCCGGTGGTCTTGTCGTAGTCGCCCTCAAGCGTCTTCTTGATCTTGTCGAGCTTCTCAATGTACGCACCATTGGTGCCGGTACCGAAAATACCGCCCAGCAGAGCACCGGTCTTACCGGGGCTGGTGTACGAGCGAGCCATCAGCGTGCCGACGGTGTCATTGACAAGCGCAGCCACCTTGACGGGCAGGTGGAGAGCGTCAATCTCATCCTGGAGCAGAGCGCAGACATCCTTGCCCACAGCGTCGGCAATGTCGAAGCCCTTTGTCCACCGGATCAGGTAGCCCTTGTTAATGCCAACCTGCTGAACGGGGAAACTGAATGTGAAGCCGAGACGGAAAATGTGCTCGTCGCGGTAGCCCTCGGGGGTGCTCATGGTCTCACGACGGCGGATGTGTGACTCATACTGGTCGTAGTGGTGCTCCTTGATGAAAGCTTTGATCTGTTGTGCGATGAACGCAAACAGCTCCTTGGAGGTATCTGCTACCATCAGAGACTTGGGCACGGGGGCCTTGCTGTAGGTAAGGTTGAATGTGTTGTCGCCATTGAGACGCACAGAGCACACGCGCAGGTTTGTGCCGCCGAGATCGACTGCAAGGTACAGACCCTGGACTGTTAATGCCGTGGAACATAATCTGGAGTGATAAATACAACGCATACCTTTTCTGTGCCATTGGGGACTGCTGTGACGTATGTTGGGATCTGGCTCATGCTAGTGCCCGAGGTCTCGAGGCCCTCGTCTGGGGATGTTAGTCAGCTTGGACGAGTCAACGTATCATGACATCATTATGAAAATAGAAAAAAGCTTACTCAGCTGACGCAGAAACTCCTTGACACCGATGTTGACATTCTCGTCGGAGTACTCGAGCTCGGCGACGACGCTCTTTGTCTTTGTTTGGAGCGCCATTGTGAGAGGACTGGATGTGGGAGGCGAGGTGGGAAAGGGCCGGTGTTCGCAGACGGGAGCAATGTCTTTGACTGGCGGAGAGAAAGCTGGTTCTCGGAAAGGAGAATAATAGTAGAATGAGATTGCTGTATCGCGGAGTAGAAACTGTAGTATCTATATGGCGTGCAGAGATTTCCGGTCGACGTGTTAGCAGGGTTTGTGACGTCGCTGAGGGAGAAGGACGAGAATATCGAGGGGTATTGAAGAACAAAGTGGAAGAAGGGGTGTTATACGAAATAGGAAGGAACAAATTGGTGAGGATGAGGGGATGTTGAGATGAGACGAGAAATTGAGATGAGGAAAGAACGGAAGAAAGAAGTAAAAGAAGGGGAAGGAGCAGAGGAGAGGGGAACAACTACGCAATTAGGAAGGGGGGAGGTTGATTATAAGTCGAGCAGGCGACGCAATGCTGTATGAGAAAAGGCTGGAGTAATAGTGTGAGGGTAATGTGTAATAGTGGTAGAATGCGGGTGTGGTATCTTGGGGATTGTGGCAAAGTGTAGAAATAAAACAGAAGTAAAAAAAGACATAAAAAGGAATAAAAAAGGAATAGCAGAGAAGCGAGAAGCAGAGAAGCAGCGCAATCGAATAAGAGAATAAAATCAATTGCAAAATAAATCGGTAAATGCAGGCCAAAGCAAGACATGAAGCATATTGCGGGGTCACCACAGCGCCCCACGAGAGAAGTACAAAGCGCACTCCACCAAAGGAGAAACTCCGGAGACTAAGGCTGGAGACTGGAGACTAGACACGAGAGAATAGACCGTTGGGGGGGAAGGAACGAGATGGGTAAGGCCACTGGGGAGGCAAGACGACAGAGCAGACACTACCTGTTTAGGAAGCCGATGAGACGACACAAGGGTACCAAAACAAACCAAAAGAGAGATGTTGCAACCACTTACAAAGACAGTAACAATGGAAACAACAGACAGGATCTGGAGCAGAGAAAAGGGCAGACAGGCCGGGGCGGGTTGGAGGCGGGCCGACTTGGGCCCAATTGGTGAAGGAGGAGTGGGTGCGGGTACGAGGGCGGGTGTAAGCAGCGTGCGCGATTTGTCTGGGACGCCTTGGGTGATATTGGCAGTGCTGATGCTTTGGTGCTGGTGGTGCTGATGCTGCTGCTGCTGCTGCTGCTGCTGCTGATATGGAAGGTGGCGTCCTGTGTCATGCCTGCTGTTTTCTCGGGCGTCGTGGGTACTTGTCTCATGCACTTCTGGTGCCTGTATCATTTGCATATGCGGCCCGTGTGGCATAGGGTCCTGCATCTGCTGCAACTGTGACTTTGAAATTAAACGAGAGTGTGAATGTCCAAAGTGCGCGTCCTGCAGGGTGGGCGGATGGTGGCTACTGCTATCGCTGCAATTAACATCATCGTGATTCATGAGATGCATACCCATATCGTCATGACCATCAACATGGCCATCGACATGGTCTCCCTGGCTGTATTCGTAGTCGGCTAATGGCCAGCGACACGCCACGATGCGCCGCCGGGTCCTGTTGTGCGCGACAGTTTTGGGTGCGGGTACAGGGCGAGTGGGTATGGAGGGGATAATGGGTGGGTAACCGGGATTGTATGAGCTCATGTGTCCCAAGCAATTTTTATCTGTGACCTGTACCTCTGATTCTCTGTCTCTGATCATGCCGACCAAAGACCATTTACTCGGCGAATCGCACCGATGAGGTCATCGGCCCGGTGGTAGGCCGTTGCTAATCAGCGCAGATGGCAGGCCGTTGAGACAAGTGATACCTCACGATGATGCCTTGAAATTTCTAACACTGATTAACCACCTTGACGCCCGAACACTACTGCAAAGACACACGAGCACCAGGCACGCGATGCGACAGTCCGGAGGTGACGGGTGAACCTTCTAGCTTGGTGTTAGTTGTTGGCCTTGTACCCGAATTTTATTGGATGTGCCTTGGATCTTTGTAAACTTGTGTCATCATCTCTGGCAGGGCCCACCAGCAAGTGGAATTCAGATGAGATGAGAGATGATGAGGGACATATTAGGGTACATAGTAGGGTCGATAAACCAAATTGAAGACACTAAAAACAAAGCCAAAAAAAAAAAAAAATCAAGGAAGAAGGGACTGTGGTTGGCAATACAAGCATTGCAAGCGGAAGATACTCACGTCGGTGTACTTCGGTGTAATGTTGTATAAAACGGCAGCCACGCCGCGCTATCTCACGTTGTGCGACTATGTAAGATACGCCGTGGTGGTACAGAGGCTTTGATGGTGTGAACAATCTCGTAGAGTATCGGGTACTAGGTACTCGTACCTACTGCCGGATATCGTGCGACAGAGCACTATCGGAAATTGGAAAGAAAATCGAAGAAATTGGAGACCAAAACGAGACGAATAGAAATAATCAGAATGATGACGAAAAGATTAGAAGAAAAAGTAAGAATATCAAGCTGTGGAATCAGGCCGACGGATGGAGTTGTGGGGTCACTGGAGTCCCCAGAGGGGAGAGTAGGCCCTTCTCTCCGTAGGGTGAGAAAAAAAGGAGCGAGAAAGAGGCCGAAGAGAGTGAGCCCACCGAGCCCAAGAGAGTATTTGTTGCGTTATTAGGTGTTTATTGGATGGCTACTGTATGGAATGGAAGCCGCCGGACAAGAGACCATCACGAGAACTAAAAAAAAAAAAAAAAAAAAAAAAAATGCAGCCAGGGCAGTCGGGTCGAAGATCCAGAAACAGAACAAGAAGCAGTGGAAGAAGCAGAGAAAGACGTTGCAGACTGCGGTAATTGTGTAAATTATGGGGATGACCAGGAAAGCTTGCCGTCTATCGAATACAAATACAAATAGGCACGAGAGAACGAGCGAGGCCGAGAATATCGAGATGTTGAGATGGTTGAGACGAGACGAGACGAGACGGGATGCACGGAAACAAGACGGTTAAGAGAATCGAGACTGGCAAAAATCGTAACCAACGAAACTGACGAAACCGGTATGGCAGTCAGAACCCGGACGAGAGCAACAAAGATGATGGACAACGGCAGCGCTTGTCAATGGGACACGAGAAAAGAGTGGTCGGTCAAGCCGTGGCGTGAGCAAGGACCACCACGGGGTAGCCGTCTGGGGAAGAGATGGAAAGATGGGGAGACAGATGACAAGATGAGGAGACTAGGGACAAGCGAGAAGGCGAAATGGTAGGACACGGAATGGCAGTAAGGAGACGGCAGCAAGAGAGTCAAAAAGGTCAAAAGAGGGAAAAGAGCAGATGGCGTTGAAGCACAAATACAGCAAAGTGATTGATGCGGTAAGCAAAAAAAAGGGAAGGAGGTAGTTGGATTGAAAACTGAAAACTGGCAAGTGCGATGCTCGCAAGCGATAAGGGACAGGCGCAGGTGAGAGGGGCAGCGGTTAAGCAAGAGTGGAAAGCGAAAAACGTCTTCTCCAAGGTGGGCGTGTCCCCATGATCGACGATGATTGATTGATTGATCTAGTAAGGAAAGAGTGATGAAGCAAAATTATTAGACGACAACAGCAATAGGAAAGAGCGACCTGTCAATAATGAAAGTATCTATAAATATTCAAGAAAGAAGCAGCTCGTCAGTGGGAAGGAGCAACGGTCATGAACCGATTATTATGGATCGAAACAGGCAAGAACAGCAAAACGCGGGGACACAATGGACAGGGCGACAGCTTGACAAATGTGCTTTTCTGCCTCATTTTATATACGAGTATGAACAAGGCAAGAGGGCAAGAGGCCAGTCTTTTCTTCCTATAGGACTATCGTGAGTCGGGATGTATCTCACCGGTGACACCAACTGGGGCACAAGTGAAGAATTCCGAGGTAAGGGAGCCAAACAGAAACGGCCGAAACAGCTTTGAGCCGAAACCTGCACTGATCTTGCTTTCACTTGGAGAATCGGCGTATGAGGCAGTATTGTATTTCATAGAAGAGGGCTTGAATGTATTCTTATATCCTTTTTCGAAAAGTAGGGCGAATCTGCAAGGCATTGTTGACGTGCACATGCCCAACATGACTATTGACTTAACATGTAGGACTTAGGGTGTTGTGTATTTGGATTTTTGGATTGTTTTTGTTTCTCTTTTTGATTTTTGTCTTGGCAATTTTTGTATTATTATTAGTTTTGTTTTATGTTGTTGTATTATTTAGTGCAAGCGCTATAGTACGGCATTCTGCCGTACTATACCGCTTGCCGCTACCCCTATTTCTTTAGTATTACGAGTCTTGTCTGTCACCTCCGGTGACAGACAGAGACGCGTCTATCAAGGAGAAGACACAACAGAATAGAGACTTTTGATTTCGGACTTCAGATTGACTTCGATCGGTATACTACGAACCTCCTCGACTACTTTCCAGACTTTCCGGACCTATATTCGTACAGATACAAATTGGGGCCTCCTGGCCTCTGGCCAGGAGGGCCCAGCCCGGCCTCCTGCCTACACGCCTAGTCCTAGTATTGGAGTGGTGTGTTGGGTGTTGGTTAGGTAGATAGCAGGACAGTACGCACCCGTCCTCGCTCTCAATGGTGGATACATCCGGATCTTGGAATAAAGCGCGTCGTGGCGATGAGGAGGAAGCAACGGCGCGCCCCGAGATCCCGAATCGGGGACACAGTAGATTGACGCGACGGCGCCAATCCTGATCAGCCCTAAGATATAGGTAAGTCAACTCTATTTCTTTTGTATAATAAGACAAGAACCAAGTACTACTTCGCATAGCGACTATGCGCGAAGGACCTTAGGTATTTGGGTAAATGTCACTTCCCCAGATATGATGACTTGATGACGATTTATGAGAATACCTGATCGCTAGTCACGACACGGGTAGGATGAAGTCTACTGCAGGAAAGGTCCTGGGCTCATAGAATGAGTGAAAAGAATGGCATGACCTGGCGGCAAGCGGTCTCCGGAGAGAGATCTTATAAAGCTGCTATGTGCAAAGGGTCAGTGCAAGGCCTGACGGTAGACTAGGCCCGTCATCGTGGAGCTTACCAATAATAGAGACAAAAAGGAAGCCCTGCTGCAGTCGCCAGCGTTCAGATCCTGTTATTGCGGCCGCGATGGGAGAATTTGGAGATTGATTGCAAGGGCGTCTTTCTCTGGCATTGACTAGAAATGCCCCTAGGATTGTTTAGTAGGGAAGAACAAGGACTGATCAGGTGCCGGCGAGCTAAGACTTTTGACTTGACATTTGAACCTTACCCGCCATGCTTCTTTTCACCTCATCTGCCACTCTTTCTAGCTATTCTTTCTTAGGTAATAAAATGTGCTCTATTCTATGGTAGTAGTCCGATCGATCGGAATATTAAAGAATTGAAGCATAAATCATATTTCCGAAGTCGGTATTTGATTACGAACGCGTGTTGTCTGTCGGCTGTCTCTTGTAACAGGATGTGCACGATTCACCGACAACACACCAAGCATTGAGGGATCCGAATACCCGGTCTCTCTTGCAAGTGGAATCGACATGAAAAGATAAGTCACAAGGGTGGCTAGTTTCTCGAAGATCTCCGCGTAAAGTGTAAAAGATTACGAGTTGCATGGGCAGCGTACTCTAACAGCGTTATTCATCGCGGGGATGGAAAGTGCAAAAGTTTGGTCAGGGTTATCCTGACATGTCCGATCATGGCGGCAGCAATTTTCCATTCTTGTGCAGTAGCAAGAGAGCCTGCAAATATGTAGAAAATCTACCCCTACACCGCAAGTCTGTGACTACCATCATAGGCTACAAACTCGACTACGTGCGACGGCGCACCGAGCTCTGCATCCAGGGACGGGCTTAGGGCCACCTTGCTTGCATGCGAAGGAGATCAGGAGGAACCTGATCTCAAATATGCCTCGTGAAGAAAGGCTGTTCTTTGCGTTTTGTCAATTACCCCCCCCCCCCCCCCCCCCCAATTCCTGTCATTCTTTACGTCTTTTGAATTTCCTTCCTTTCCTTTCTACTACACGCTTCAAAGTTTCCAGATTCATACCGATCACATTACTATTGTTCACCATAACACTTACACTTTTGCCCAATACACTTCGCACCATGTCGCATACTCCTCTGTCTACCGCTACGGCGACAACCGCAGCGTCTACGGATCCTACGGTCCCAGACCCGCGCTTTGCCTTGCTACCCTCCACGGGTAATGCTAGGGCTTTACAGCTGCCTCCGGCATCCTCGTCCGGAGCTTTGTGGCTCCGGCGTGCCAACGTCTCCACTTTCTTGGAGCTCTTCACGCAACAGCTGGTCGCCTGCCAGTACACGGCTAGACAGGGTATAAATGTCCTCCACATCTATTGCGATCCCGAGGTGAAGACTGAGGCCACACTGTCCGTCCAGGCAGCTCTGGCCAAACCTGATTCGCAGCAGTGGGACACTCTCGTCACCGAACTGCGCAGACAACTTGCTCCATGGGACGACGACCAAACTGAGCCTCCTGCACAGAAATACCGGTCGTGGTTCTCGAAATCCCGCCAACATCTGACGGCAGCAGAGTGGCTCGCCGATCTCCACGAACTACGTCTCCTCGCTGGTCGTATTAACGAAAGTATGGACTCGGCTTTATATACTGGAGACTTGTTCCGTCTTCTTCCGTTAGATGCCGTACGCAACATCCTTCGCTATACGCGGAAGGACGCTACGGCCGTCCAATCTATGCCACTCATCCAGCTTTATGGACATGCCTACGATCACTTCCAAGTCGAGACACAGCTTTTGACCCACGGGCGCACAGCTACGATTGCCTCGCTAGCCCCGGCAACTCAAACAGCCATTCTGCCGACCACTCAAGCTTTATCCCTACCCTCCGATCCTCCCTCCACTGCTATGGATCAATTCGTTAAGCAATTTGGTGAGCTTACGATCGGCCAGGTAGTCCTACTCTCCACTGGCGTTCAGTCCCGTCTGTCGAATTCGAAGATCCCATCTCCGTACTCTACTATGTCCATTAGACAGTTGTCTACGAGTTACCCAGTCCTCATTCGAGACATGGCTGATGCCCACACCACTACCTGGAACCCTTTCTCGACCCACTCGGCCCAGGCCAAGTCGCCGCAGGTGCAGACGAATTCAAATCATGTCACGCCCTCGTCGCTGGATCCGTTCGCAGCATTGTCGAAATATGAAGCGGATTTCCCGGGCGAGTATGATCAACTGCAAACCATGGCACTCCAGTACCAGCAGATGCGTGGGATCTGTTTCTATTGCGGAGACAGTACCCATCAAGTCAAAGATTGCCCGGCCTCTCGTCAAGACATCGCGGAAGGAATTGTCAACTTTCACCCGGCCACCGTTCAGTATTATTTTGGCACAGAGACAGCAGGAGTTCCGATCGCGACTCAGATTGCACAATACTGGAAGCCGAAAGGCCGACTTCGCAATGTAGTCTGGTCTGCAGTGGCTCGCTATCGCCAACAACTCCCTGAAGCCGCTGCAGCCATAGAGAAGCTCCGCGCAAACGGTGTTCAGGTTACTACTGGCATGGAGTATCTCTCTGTCTCGGACAATGTCCCGCACACCCCGGCCATCCCTCCACGCCAGAGTGATCTCCCCTGGGTGAATATGAATGCCAGCAGGCCCCAAATCCTTCGGCGCCCCTATGCTTCAAACATAGTCCAGATCACGGATCCTAGCGCTGGAATCGCTTTCCTCGAAGCTTGGGAGAATGACTTCTTACAGTGTCTGGCTGCGTCACCTACTCTAGATCAGACGACACATCTTCTCACAGCGACGATCGAAGCTTTCGAAGAAGAACTCTTCACCCAAGCAGAGGTCCTAGCCCAATCGGCAAAGAGACGGCGGGTGGAAGCTGAGAATGCCGATACTGACGAACTTGGCCCGACTAATCACTACACGGCCCCTTTCCAGCCAGTGCCAACCCACGACCACCAGCTCCGATCTTCTCAAGGCCGCGCGCAGGGTCCCGTACCACAAGCAATGACACCGATCCCCGCGTCAACTGGACATCTTCCGTCATTTTCCCCCACGGCCCCGGCTGTACACGACACTGCACCGGCTGCCCCTGTATCATCACAGGGACCAACAGTGAAAGACTCAGCAGAGCTGATCGCGAGCGCTGTTAGCGCAGTCACAGATCAGAAGATCCGTCTTCCTCTTTCTCAGATGGCTCGGATCAGTCCGCAGCTTGCAGGTAGCCTTGCTCGGTACTTCCAAAACATTGCCGAAGGCGTCTCCAAGACTATTTGGGTCGACTCAGCTGGCCAGGAACAACCACCCAATACAGATCCTAGTACCATGGTCAGCGCAGTCAACCTTCTGAGTGATGATGGCAATGATCTGCTTCAATTACTGTCTACAGCCTCGCTAGGTTTTACGTCTCTTGCGAAGCGTCCCCATTTCAGCCTTGATACTCTTACTACGACAGTGGATAAGATGCGTCCTACCCGGATCGCAGAATTGCCTCGCATCCTAGTTAAGTTCTCTGATCCGTTCAATAGCCAAGGCGTCCATGCCATCCTAGACTCTGGCTCTCAAGTCAATGTCATCTCAGCTACAGTTGCAAAGACGTATGGTCTCGTCCTGGAGCCTACAACAGCCACTTCTGGCAGTTTCCATGGCACGTCTGAGAAGTTTTCAGCTGAAACCTCGTGTACGCTATGGATCGGCAACCACAAAGTCCCTGTTCATTTCTTTGTCTTACCTGACGGTATCAACAATACCCCTGTTTTGTTGGGCGTCCCCTTTGCTTGGGACGTCCAGCTTTGTTTCATGTACGAAGACAAAGAAGCATCCCGCAGCGTGTTTGCTAGCATGATCGTCAACAGTACACGCCTCATCATCAACGTGGGCCAAAAGGTCTCATCCCTGGCGTCCAATCTTCTTGGTGGCGTGACGGATTCACTAATGGTGTGTTTAAATGTTCTGGGGGCCTGCCGGCCGACGCCAGTGCTCCCCAACAATTCCCTGTCGGCCGATCAGACGCACGATTAGAGCTTCACCCCATTGATTTGCTGGCGCCACAGCTTGACGATGGAGATCTGTGTCTTGGATCCCTCACACAAGAAGAAGTCCAACCGGTCCTCACCCTTCTGCTTCCTAGCGTCCTTGCCCACAACTCCGCTGAACTTTGGCGCCGAGACTGTGCCGATCAAGCAACAAGAAGTGCAGACAAAGAGTTATACCCCTGCCCGATCGCTGACGAACTGATAACTCACAATCCGGCGTACCAATCATACACTTTGTACAAAAGAAAAGATCAGAAAGTCATGCCAGTGGACTCTGCTACGAATGACGGGACAACACCCAGTGGATCGGTGGACTGGCGAAGAGCCAAGTGGGCTGCGACAAAGGCTGACCTTCAACCTGGGGACCCCACGTTCGATAAAGCATATACCCCCAGGTTTAACAAGAAAACTCCCGGTTACCGGTTGACACCGGAGCGCTTACAGGATATCATACAATCTGTTGGCGTACCCTTGACAAAGCTTGAGGCCGATCAACTGTCTACTATTCTCCTCAACAGAGAAGGAGCTCTAGCTTGGGACTTCACACATGTTGGCCGAGTCGATCCGTCTATTGCACCTCCGCAGGTGATCAAAACAGTTCCACACGACGCATTTCAGGCGCGCAGCATTCCCATCCCGCGCCCCATGTACGATCAGGTGATAGAGCTACTCAAGTCGAGGTTGAAGAAAGGCACCATTGAGGAAGGCCATGGATCATACCGCAACCCTTGGTTTTTGGTTAAGAAGAAAGACGGAGGGCTCCGACTGATCAATAATGCTACCAACTACAACAAGTATACAGTCCGTGACGCCTTTATTCCTCCCAGCACGGAATCATACTCGGAGGAGTTTGCTATGTGCAAAATACTGACCTTGGTCGATCTGTTCTCGGGATACGACCAAGTGTCGCTAGCCCTGGAAAGCAGAGATCTCACGACCTTTGCAACTCCGATCGGCCTGTTCCGTATGTGCACACTACCGCAGGGAGGCACCAACTCGGTGGCTCAGTTCCAACGCATTATTACCCGCATACTTTTCGGCCTGATCCCAGATGCTTGCTCGCCATTCTTAGACGACATCACAATCAAAGGCCCGACCACCACGTATGACGAAGTGGAAGTCGCCCCAGGGATCAGACGTTACGTACAGGAACATTTGCAAAACATTGACAAGGTGCTTGTTAATTGCGAACTTGCTGGAGTCACAGTGTCAGTGGAAAAATCACAATGGTGTCAATCCCGCGCGGTGGTTGTTGGCTATGTTTGTGGCAGTGGAGGCCGTAGCCCGGCTGAGGACAAAGTGCGAGCTATCACGAGCTGGCCTGTCCCTCGCGATCTTCCACAACTTCGGTCTTTTCTTGGCATCCTAGTCTTTTATCGAGCATGGATAGATCACAAAGCCACTATAGCCATCCCCCTCCATGCCCTCTTGAAGAAAGGTGCTGCCTGGACTTGGGGAGATGCTGAACAAGACGCCTTTGACTCACTAAAGAAGAAGCTCACATCTGCCCCTGTCCTGATCACCCTAGACTATTCCCCTGACGCCGGACAGATAATCCTCCAGGTTGATGCTAGCCTTACTGGTTGGGGTGGTGTGCTCCTCCAGATTGTTGACGGAAAGCGTCTCCCTTCACGATTTGCATCAGGCGCTTGGAACAATGCCGAGGCTGCGTACGATCCTACTAAGCGCGAGTGCCGCGGTATGCTTATGGCCCTCAAGAACTTTCGCTACTACTTGTATGGAACGAGATTCGTCATCGAGACAGATGCCCGCGTTTTGTGTGATCAACTCAACGGTGCATTCTCTGAAGTCCCTGGGGCCCTGATCATGCGTTGGGTAACCTGGATCAAAACCTTTGACTTCGAAGTAAAGCACATCCCTGGCACAAAGAATGGCTTGGCTGATGCTCTGTCCCGCCGTCCACATGAGGAATTCAACCCCGACGATCCTACACAGGAACAAGAAATTGAAGATTTTGTCGACGCCCAGATCAATTTAATACCCAGTGTCGGAGCTGAGATTCCGATCGGTACGAAACCGTCCTCCAGCCAGCAGCACTTGGACATTTGCGCCGACGAATTCTTATCTCAAGACCGTTCTCTGCCTCACCGGATAGACACCCTAGCCAACGAGGCTGAACCTATCAATGCACAAGTACACTACCAAGAACAAAGGGACAGCCCTGGCTTGACATCGACTGCTGATCAGCCAGCAGCAAGATTGCCTAGTACTGGTACCAACGACTACAGCGACATTATCAAGTTCCTTACCTCTCTTGAATTCCCAGCCGATTCTACATCTGACTCGCGCCGAGCCTTCAAACAGCGTGCTGCCAACTTCTTCTATACTGGACAGACCCTCTGGCGACACAACAAGAAGAATGACAACCCGGACATTCCCCAACGGGTGATCAGATCAGACACTACAAAGTTACAATTAATCAAGACGGCACATGTTGATAATGGTCACCGCGGTCGGCAAGCTACCTGGCATCAAATGCGTCAGTTTTACTGGTGGAACAAAATGTACCAGGACATCGATTCAGTATTAAGCACATGCCCCCGGTGTATGAAATGGGAAGGCCGCCGTTTTGTCGAACAAGCGATCGCCCAAGAAGCACCGCCATGGCCTTTTGTCAAAATTCACATGGACGTCCAGCATATGCCGAAGTCAGCGAACTACAAATACCTGATTGAAGCCCGCTGTGCCTTGACTGGGTATATAGAAGCTAGAGGACTTGCGGCCGCTAATTCTCGTAATGTGGCCCAGTTTCTCACAGATGTTATCATCCCTACTCATGGCCTCCCCTTGATGGTGATCGTGGACGGCGGCACGGAATTCAAAGGCGAGCTCCAGCGTGCCTGTGAAGAACTTGGAATCCCGCGAGTCCCTACCTCGGCATACAATCCCCAGGCAAATGGCATAGTTGAAGGCGGACATTACAAGCTTTCAAGCGCCCTTGCAAAAATCACTGATGGTGGACAAGGTGACTGGCATATTTGGCTACCACGCATGCTTTTGGCCGATCGGGCCACAGTCCGCAAGTCCCATGGCAAATCACCATTCTTCCTGCTCTTCGGACGAGAACCTGTGCTCCCCTTCGAGCAAGGTATCCCAACATGGCGTGTATTGAACTGGAAACTGGATATGTCTACAGAAGACTACATCACGCTTCGAGCACGCATTCTACAACGGCTTGCGTCTGATCAGACACTTGCTGCAAAGCGCGTCACAGCGTACCGCATAAAACTGGCCGCTGGCCGAGATCAAGCTAATAAGCACCGTCACCGGCCGGATGGACAAGATTTGCGAGAAAATTCTGTGGTACTTTGCTGGGATAACGAGAGAGAGATCAATATGTCTAGAGATAGGAAGCTGTCTTACAAGTGGCGAGGGCCATTCAAGATCGTTACAATTTCAGATAAGAAAGTTTGTACACTGGCACAGCTAGACGGCACACCAATTCACGGAACGTATGCACCTCACAGATTGAAGGTATTCAGACAAGACAAGTTTGGCATTTGGTCCACTGAGGACGAATTACAATTAAAGCATACTTTGAAGGATCAAGAAGCACTTCCTCGAGCCGATCCACCCCGCCGACGCCGCGGCCGCCCACCAAATGTACAGGCGTAAGCCCCATCAACCACCCCGAGCTGCATTCTTCGCCTTTCGAGCTGCGGCCCATTTCCTCCTATATGCCGCCCGGGCAGTCGCCCGTTTCTTATCACGACGGCCGATCATGGTAGCGCGAACCTTGGCCACTTGCATTTCTTGGTCAATATCGATGTTGCGCGTAACATGGGTCTGCATGTCAAGAGGCCGAGCCCCCAAGATGTCTTCGCTGTCAGAGCACGCTTTCGCAGCAACAATGTCGGCAAAGCGAGTCAATGATTGATCAGCAAAGGAACACATGTGCCCCTCATAGAAATACAAACAATTACCGCAGGCACCCTCACGGTATTCGGGGATCGAGACACAATAGAGAAATGGAGTCATCACTAAGCTCTCCTGGCCACTAGGCTGTCTCACTTTAGTGCGCAGGAAGCGATCTTCACAGCACCGGCAAGGAATCAAGTTCCTGAAGCCATAAGCTTGAACAAAAAGGGAACGTGCCCGGCGAGGCTCACTCATGATCCTGGCCATGTGGCAATGAAAGGGGCCACCATGCGTCTTCTCCACGACAACAGTCTGAGTCAAAGCAGCCAGATCGGCAGCGCGCTGGCGCACTATGCCCATAATGACACTGTCTGCGCCCAAAGTCGACCATAGCACAGCTAGATCCTTAGCAGCCAACGGCAGCTCCCACAATAAATATGGAGTCTCATCGTGAGTCTCGCGGATGGTGATCAGAGCAAGGGCACTCGCATACGACTTAGTATACGGAAAGAAGGCTTGTGGCCGGACTTCCTTGAGATTGAACCACACGACGGGATCACCGTCGGCCAGAAAAGCCACATGATCGGACACATCTGCGTGTACCCGCCCTTGTCCAGGCCGGACTTGTCGCGGAACAAGAGCCATGGTTGTGGAATAAAGTTGGTTTGCAAGAGTTGTTGCTGATCGGACCCGTCGATGAAAGTTCTTCGATGTGTGTCGTAGGTGAGGATCAGAAAAATCAAAATTGTTGTGTTGTGGTGATTACGTTGTTTGTTTACCTTTGAAAGTTTTAGCGTGGCTTGTGTTACAAGAGCTAAGTTCACTTCCAATGCGAGTGAGTAGGATAAGATGCTCGAGACTGCTGCCTTATATGGACTCCCCATAGTAAGGCTCTAGTACCACGATCACAGTTTACTCTCACGCATTGTTCATGAGCCTCTCTTTCATGGCTACACAACGCTAGCCTTCAAAGAATTTGTCCTTGTATTACCTTGTTACTGTAGCTATGTTCAAATAGCCTCTTTTGTTTATATTCGTCAATCTCTTTTCATTCGCTCTTTGTTTACTATGTATTGTTCTGTTTGGTCTGATCACCCCTTTCACCAACCTGAACACTCTTTTTGTCACCCATCTCGCCTTTTGTTTGACTTTGTTCACCCCCCCCTTACCCTTCTTTCTTCTCTATATAAGTTACCATAACTTCCTCCCTGTCCCTCTCTTTTCTATTCCCTACCATCATCAAATCTTCTCTTCTTTCTTCTACACCACCGATCACTATCATCACCACCATGAGCTTCACCCCCATCAACACTCCAGAGGCAAAAGCCTCAAAGTCGAGTCCGGCTTCTACCCCAACTACCACCCAATCTCCTAAGACCCCGGCGAGACGCAAGAGCCTCCGCAAATCAGTGGTAAAGACACCCCCGTCTCGGATCACCCAGGTGCAGTCTTCTCCGGCCCTCGCCCCATCCCCTGCCAGCAGCTTTGCTCCTAGTGAAGCGGCAGAACGTGCCCGAGACTACGAGCCAACACAATGGCCGAGCAATATCAACTCCCGCGATCGAGTATTTGGCCGCTGGTGTCTACGCACTACTTTTCCTGCAACCCCTCTAGCACCAGCTAAGCTGAAGGATCGGCCTGCCTACTATAATGCCAACTTCTCAGACGAGCAACAGCAAAAGTACGTCCATGATAGCTTTGCTGGACTCCCTGCACGCGCCACATACCGCAACGGCAAGATCGACAGGATGACGATCGACTCTTACATTGCTGGACTTTATAACCTCGAAGGCTTCGCGCTTAACGGCGAATGGCTTTGCTCTGGCACTCTAGAGGCTGGACTTCGGCTGATCCTACAAGATCTTCACGGCCTAGTCTATATTCACCCAGGAGCCGTCTGGGCCAACGCAAAGGGCATCCCTAATCAAACCGTGGCCGCAGCCTCTCAGCAATGTCGCTTCTACCTAGCTATCTTCCATAGCAACGATCACTTCACCCTGGGCATCGTCGACCACTCGAAGACAACTCTGTACCGCTATGATTCCTTGGCTTCCAGCATGAGTGCGAAGCACCGCGCCAGCAACAAAGCTTTCCTAGAATACCTGACTGCTGTCGGCACCATCACCTCTGCCGCCGCATACAAGGCTGTTTTTGTCCGATCGGCCGGACAAGTGAATGATTGGGCTTGCGGGCTACATTGCTTAGACAATGCCAGGGTTTTCTTCAGGGAACACGAGAGTGCTGTTCCCCACGGGTCGGCTGTTGGCACCATGCCCTCCTGGGAGTTCTCTCGAGCGCATGCAAGGATCGCTAAGCTAGCGAAAGTGGACGCCTCCATCGATAATCTAGCGATTATCATGGTCCTCGGCTGGGTAGCGGCCATCCGACTGGAACTCGGCCACGAGGACGTAACGCCGATCCGTTTTCCGGCTAGTCCCCAAATCAGCCTTCACTTAGACATTGGCAGTTACCTCGTGGACATCACCCAACCCAATGATCGCACCCGGACACCCACGCAACCCCCAGCAACTGCGATCCCCCGCCAAGGATGGCGAGCACCAGCTTCTCGTGTCTCCGCGAAGGTGATTTCCGATCGCCTCGATGCTTGGATTGTGCCGTCCCTCCGAGCAGCAATCCTAGTACGGGACGCCCCGCCAGCAGCCAAACAAAAGCGGAAAGCCGTCACCATTGACCCCCAGCCGACGATCGCCCCTCCCCTGGCCGACGATAATAGCAGCCTGTATAGCAACCCGCACGACGGTGGTGCTGTGTCGGAAGCTAGCGAAGATGACAGCGATCAACTGTTTATACCCGATGATTGTTCCGACGCTAGCACAGTCGTGCCAGGAACTCAGACGCCGACGGGACCAACTACTACAAGGACTATGGACCAACTGACTATTGCTTTGGACAACATCGCCGTGATACAGAGCGCCGATCGGCCAGCGTATCCATTTGGGGAGGGCTTCCCCACCAAATTCGGCCCCAGCTCCGTGGCAGAATGGACGGGCTGGGAAAGCTTCTCTCACGAACTTGCGGTCCGCAACGCGGACGCCGAAGCAGCCAAGAAAGACGTCGATCGTCAAAGCCGCGCTGATCGGGCAGCTAAGAGACAAGCCAAATAGTTGTCAAACCGACAAAAGGTCTAAAAGAGATGGGGAGATGTTTGACTTAACATGTAGGACTTAGGGTGTTGTGTATTTGGATTTTTGGATTGTTTTTGTTTCTCTTTTTGATTTTTGTCTTGGCAATTTTTGTATTATTATTAGTTTTGTTTTATGTTGTTGTATTATTTAGTGCAAGCGCTATAGTACGGCATTCTGCCGTACTATACCGCTTGCCGCTACCCCTATTTCTTTAGTATTACGAGTCTTGTCTGTCACCTCCGGTGACAGACAGAGACGCGTCTATCAAGGAGAAGACACAACAGAATAGAGACTTTTGATTTCGGACTTCAGATTGACTTCGATCGGTATACTACGAACCTCCTCGACTACTTTCCAGACTTTCCGGACCTATATTCGTACAGATACAAATTGGGGCCTCCTGGCCTCTGGCCAGGAGGGCCCAGCCCGGCCTCCTGCCTACACGCCTAGTCCTAGTATTGGAGTGGTGTGTTGGGTGTTGGTTAGGTAGATAGCAGGACAGTACGCACCCGTCCTCGCTCTCACTATAAAGTCGCAAACAGTTGCAGGCAGCATAAAAAAAACAAGACTGCAGCAGCTATGGTACTGCCGCGAGAGTACAAATCAGAGTTAAAATTTAATATCGTCAAGTAAATTAGCAAAGCAGTAAATACATACAAATAATCACCCCGTCAAGAACATGATATCTGTGCGGAACACATGGTAATATGGCAGATGCCTTGCAAGGTATAAGCTACACCGCGCCTACCGCAGCAAGCCTAGTATCAATTTAATCGTATCCATAAAGATCGCATCGCGAGTGATATCGGAACCAGTCATGACGTAGATGGTGTCTAGAATTTGCCGAGATAGGCGTCTGGCTATGCCACAGCTAGCCGACCGATCAACCACAGATTGTTCACGCGTGGCAATGGTACACGCAGCAATGCGGGTTGGTATCTTTATAAAAACTATCAACCATCTAGTAGTACGAGAATCAGCTACACACTTCCAACGGTTGTGGCAATCAATCTAGTTTCTTGCCTGCACGGGAAGAGCCGAAGCGAGCAAGGCTGTAAGTTGATGATAAGTACATGAATCATATGTAGTGCTTGTTGTGATATGATTTTTTACATAACTATACTTGTTATATCATCTATCTTTTGGATTGTAGGTTTTATTAATTTATTATCTACTGATGCTTGATATGATTGAAGTAAATTTAAATAAATAATAAATATATCATACATATAAATGATTAGATCATTTCATTAGCCAATATGTATTGACAAAGGATGAAGTAGAAACTATTGAATTATATGGACATTACTGTCAACAAGATGTGAGTGACTAAAAATGGCAAATTATACAGGAAGAACGAGATTATAGACTCTTTGGGGATATATAGAACAAGATCTCAGGCCGATGTAGAAAACATAGTATATATGCTACTCACATCATGGCATATAGGACAGTTTCATGGTTAGCAGAGCGCGCCAATCAAAATTATGAATCATATACGCGGAGGTACATATAGACTAAAGCTATGATTATAATAGTAGTTGTATATTACCGTACCGCCGTCGTCCATACGTGTTGCTATACTGCCATCATAAGCTCTTGATCAAACATATGATGAACCCAGAAGCTCTACACAACTGCATCTACTGTCCTACAAATTCCCCGAACCTAACCGGCTGCCCTTAGATCAGTCCCGAACATGGAGGGAATTGGAAAAGACCAAAGACTGTTTAACCACAAGGATAATGGACTTTGGCTGGCCATGCTCCCGGCAGACATGGCGTTGCCTGACTGCTGCCAGCTGCCCACGCCATGAAGAATTACATAGATAAACTGCTGGAGATTAGAGACAAGTAAAAACAGACTCAAGGCATCTCAAAAGGAATTTGTAAAAGCTGAACTGGGTAATGTATTCATGTATTTGTGTCTTGTGCTACACTTGGAAGGCCAGCTTCATATCACCTGCTCAACATGCCCAATACTATATTACCACACCATCACTGATTATTAAAGCTAATGTGTCATATTATGAGAATTAGACACACAATCCAGGCTGACTTACTAGAGAAATATGTGCTTGTAATAGATATATAAAGCTCGCAATAATCACTGCCTAGCACGGATGGATCAGAGAGAGACGGAATGAATATTACTTCAACGACAGACCTTGAGTATATTTCATGAACAATATAGTATGTAAGCCAGAGCCCAATTGTTGATTCAAAGAGCGTGTGAATACAGGTTTGGAGGGCTACTGTTTAGCACACTGCATACTTGTCTTGATGGCATGGACTGATGTTGTGACACTGTGATCACCGGCATGGGAAATATACGATGTCCAATATATTTGAAGGAGAATATCATCGAAAACATCGAAAACATCACTACACAGGCATAATTAGGCTCTCTGACGCTATTCCTATATCACTTGGCTATTACTCAAGTGAGGAGGGCTTGTGCCTCGGGTACATCACACAGATTCCACATATTTGGCTTCCACATGCATGGCTGATCACATCAAACGGAGCAAAGGCACCGATATTCGGTTATTATCTATGGCTTATATATAGTGACGACGTCTATATACCACGGCATGCTCGCAGTCAACTATGAATTTTAAAGATAAAATTGAATTCAACAGCACTCTAGGCAACGTTGACGGCAAGACTATCAGGCGAGGCTATCTCTCGAGCACATACCAGAAGACCCTGCCACAAAGTAAGTTTGGACTGGTGACACAGACTTGCTTAAAACAAAAACGAGAATAGCCGTCTTTTGTTTACCTGGCAAACATGTGCTTTGCATATGCTTACTTTTGGTCTACCTTGTAAAACAAACGAATAGAGCGAGGGTTGTGTAGATAGCGATTGTGACCTGCCAAGATGTGTGCTTACCCTTGGATAGGTCAAACAAATTACTCTGCTACTTTGCTGTGTTCTTAGAATATGGCAAACATATTCTACAAATTGTCTTTTGAAACCCTTTTTCTTTTTTTCTTTCACAAATCACCCATGCAAGGGAATCTGGTTCGATGTGGCCCACGTTGCCACCAATGAATGACTGAGTCTACCTGACTGCTAAATATTGCATCAATAGTAAGCATATTTATTGGCATGCACCTCTTTCTCTTGGGGAGGCATATCTCAATGTCTTGATGGTACGTTGTACCCCGATATTGGACTATTGTACGACAAGTGATGTTGGAGGAATTGCATTCAGCCGCAAACGGACAAAGGATGCCCGAGACAAGCAACGCCGCCCTCAAGCGAGGTGGTCAGCAGTCACAAGCATCCGCTTCTTGTCTCTGATGCCTTTCAGACCAATACGAAGGGTCTTGAGGATCGTGAATTCCACAGAATGTATCCGCAAGAGAACCGTCTTTTGCCCGCAGAAAACAGCAACGCAAGTTGGAGCAAGAATGAAAGAAACAGAAATCGCTGTAACACCCAAGCATCAGACACGAATAGAGTGCTGATTAGTAACGAATAACGAATGCTGGCAAGTACACCGGTTTTATTTAGTCCAAGCAACGAGGTGTTGCGCCGCGGGATGTCGTTGAGGCTGAGCCGCAAGCTATTTAGACTAGTCAAGTAGCAGGTGCTATCGGCTGTTTAGTTCTTGGGTATGGTGTTAGGATTGATCCTGGCAGACGAGGCAGACGGCGTGGCGAAGCAGTGTTTTTATATTTTGTTTCCTTCATTTGTTTCCTTTATTCATCCAATTCAATTCATCGATGCTAATTCTATCGATCTAAATGGAACTGCCACTGATAGTGTGCGACCCAAGAACGTGGCAGCAGCAAGCAGCGAAGCTGGTATTATTAATCCTCAATTGAATTACGTCGAAGTTTGTGTTGCCCGTCTTTTTTATCATTATATCTTATCTTGGGTGGAGGGCTGTACTCTCACGGATACGACGATCAGAATGAGTGACGACGCCGTTTGCATACAGTTACGAGGCCGGGGCGATCAAACATCTCCAATACACAGACAATCAGGAGCACAGAGACACAAAACTAGAATCATCAAACACGCTGGCACTATATAAGACGGGTGATATTAAGATAACTCGAGATAATTCAAAATATTTCAATATTGCTGGTCTTGTTTGTGAATTGCAAACTGAGGAAGTCGCCGGTCAGCGATATATATGTAGAATACGGTGGACAGCGGATGGCGGACGAAACGGTAGCCTACCGTTTGCAGTTTGCGCAGCCGTTGGATACAAAGTCCTACTCAAGTCCTACGGCCAAAGGATGATTGTCCTACTTCCTTCCCTACGAGCCTACGAGCCGTTGAAACGGTCAGTGTATCCGCCCTAGCGCCGCGCCAATCAATACGACGGGCATCAGCACCTGGCTGGTACCGTTCTTCCGCAATCGTCTCTGTAAAAACTAGCCATTGATTTGGCCAATACTCACTAATACTAGCTAATACTAATAATATCCTCTGCAAATACGCACCTTGGAGGTAAGATTGACATATGCCCCATAAAAAGCGGCTGAGGGGCCCTTCGCGTGGGTACAGAGCAGCAAAACGGAGCCTGAGGCGAAGCAGGCAGGACTTCTACTGAGCCACAGATTCAGGCAGCCACAAAGTCGAAATACCCCAAAGCAAGAGCTCGCAATGACGATCCGTTTGGAGCCGTTCGTTCCAGGCCATCGCCCTGGGGCTGTGGGCTGGGTCGTGCCTTTTCGGGAAACATCTTGACAACCGCAGGATACCTTAGCTATGAATTAGTACTCCGTAAAAGATTGATTACTGCCGGATCAGGACAGCTCCTGCCATTTGGTCTTTTTATTCTTTGTTTCTTGGTCGCAGCTTCCTGTTTAGCTGCGGCTGCATAAAGATAAAGGTTGGCCTTTTAGATAGGCACACCAGCACAGTATATTATTGCCTTTTGTAAAGCACACGGCCTAGCCATCGTACTATCTAGACATCTACTGCCTCACTGACACCGGCCTGTCAGTCTAGTTCTCAGCCTTACCTATCTTAAATCTGTGAGACCTGACATATGTGCCACTCACAGCGCACATTTCACGCGGCAGACCCCGCTGTCAGATCTCACAGGCACAATTAGATCCCTCTACAGTCTGCCATCAATTCAAGACACTCCAAGTCACGGCGGAAGCATCTCATGTATCTTGTTATGGGGTCAGGAATCCGGCGGAAACAGGGGTGTACCTCTATTCTCACCGTTAGTATGGCTACTTACATGTATTTCTTACCCGGATTTCTAATTTGGGAGCACAGTGCTAGCTCCTTCGCTCCTGCCTATCCCTATCGTCACCCCCAAAGTTCTCCAGTCGCTCTTGCCTTGGACATGGGATGAGACGGCTGTACGCCGTGCCTTCTATAATCAGTCCCGGATCCTGAGTCCTGTTGCCTTATCATACGACATATCCATGTACCTAGTCCTGCAGCCCAGTTTTCAGTGATTCGATACCCAGCTGGAAGTAAGAAGAGGTCTAAAGGCTAAAGCAATCTGGCAAGGACTCCAAGCTAAACAAGAGAGTTCTAATTTCTGGCGCCCAGAACTGAAGTCCATCAGCTTTTGATACACCGTATTACAGCGGATAGCTTCGACTGCTAATCTGGTCCCCACTATTTTATGCCGCTGTGTCGCTCTTTCTCTTTTGGTTTTCGCATTGGCTTGGCCGTTCTCACCGTTTCCTTTCCTCTGTTGCCATTTTTGCCTAAACCACGACTCTAACCCACCCACGTCCCATTTCCCCATCTTCCGTCCCGGACCTGAACGAGCTCACTCATTTGTACAGGTGAGGAGACACTTGCTCACTCGCTTCTTTGTCAATACGCAGGACTCCTTCTCTTGGCCCAAACTGCAGCCCCCGTATCTTACATACGTAATTACTCCCCAAAAACGCCTCTTTCTTTGCTCTTTTCCTCTTGTCCTCTTTGTTGCTGGCCCCTTCCCTTTTTGTTTTTGTTTGTAAAGCCTTTGTAT
Source organism: Ophiostoma himal-ulmi (assembly GCA_029299165.1). Lineage (NCBI taxonomy): Eukaryota > Fungi > Ascomycota > Sordariomycetes > Ophiostomatales > Ophiostomataceae > Ophiostoma > Ophiostoma himal-ulmi. Next base: position 660,299 of record JANSME010000003.1, on the reverse strand, counting down.
CTGTCGCTCGCTCCTTCCCCTCTAAGCCCATCAAGCCCGTCAAGCCCAAGCTCAAAGCCCACCCCTCCCCCCTCCTTCTGTTTCTGGCCCTGTGTCTCGTCTCTTCACCCATTTCCGTTTTCTATATCCTCTCTATTATCCTCAAACAACTTCTTGGCCCGCCCTTTTCTCTACCTTCCTACCTTCTTTGTTTCTTTCCTCTGCAAGCTCTGTCTCGCCCTTTCTCTTATCAGTCCCTTGCTCTATTGCTATACCCTAGCACGGGCCGGTCGTACCTGCCCTCTGAAAGCATCCTAAAAGCACTTCAAAAGCAATATTGCTGCGTACTTGCCTTGCCCACAAGGCGCCTTTTCCCCTACACGCCCCCCCTCTTTCCTCCATTGCTCCTCCCTCCACCTCGCTATTCTCGTATTCTCTGCCTGTCCGTCTCTTGTCTCTTGCCATTCTCCCTTCCCCTTTGTATTATTTCTTTTTATTGACCTTTTTTATTTATTTCCTCTCTCCGGGACCCCCTTTCCCTTTTCTTTTTCTTCTCTCCCCTCCCCTTCTTTCTTCCCTCTCTCCCTTTTAAAACCTTCCTTATGAGTTCTCGACTGAAAGTCTTTGGTTTTGGCAAACGCAAATCCACTGCCAGCATTCAAGGGCCTCTTCCTGGACAACAGCCGCCTTACGCTCAACCTCAATACGTCCAGCAGCAGCAGCACCCACAACACCAATACAGTGCCGTCTCTGCCGCCCCTCCCCAGATTCCCCAGCAGTTTCCTACTCCTGATCAGACTCCCCCGCCGCATCAACAACAACACCAACATCACCAGCAGCAGCAGGGCCAGCCGCCTCATTCCCAGACGCCGCAGCTTCAGCAACAGTATCAACCACAACCGCCGCCTCTACAGCAGCAGCAGGACTACTCGCAGCAACAACATCAACCACCGCAACAGCTCCAGCAGCAGTCAACCGGATATCAGCCCCCCCCGCCGACGTCCACCTCGCCAGCCGCTGTCCACCCTTCCATCCCGCCCTCTACTAGCCCTCCCCCTTCTACTGCCGGCCAACAGCCCGGTGGCACTTTCACTCCGCCGCCTGCCGGTACCCAATCCCAACCCTTCGGCTCGTCGCCTCTCGGCATCCAGCAGCAGCAAGAGCAGCAGCAGCAGCAACCACTCGCCATGAACATGAACATGCCCGGCGGGAATCGCCCGCCTAGCTACACTGCCGGTTACCCGCCCCAACAAGGCCAGCCTGGCCGTGCACCGCCTTCGCAGATCACTGGTGGCCCCCCTCCTATTAACACGGGTGCCCCCGTTGCCGGCTACCCGCCACAGATGCAGATCCCCGGTGGCCCTCCCCCCATGGGCGGCCCGCCTCAGTACGGTGGTGGTGCTCCTCAGTACATCCAGCAGCAGCAGCAGCCGCCCCCTCAGGCACAGGCATTTGGCCGCCCGGCCGCCGAAGTCGAAGGCAGCAGCCGGAGTAAGGCTCAGCTGATTGTCGGTATTGATTTTGTAAGTCTTTTTTACCTTTGACAGAAATGCATTTATATCTATGTATATATTCTATATATGCTAACAATACAGGGTACGACTTTCTCTGGTGTTGCGTTTGCATTTGCTACCAACAACGAGGCCAAAGAAGACATTATCACAGAGTGGCCCGGCGCTGGTTCCTACACCAAGCAAAAGGTAGGCTTCCCACTCATGCTATATCCGGATGCAAGTCCGGGAATTCTTAAATACTAACAATTCAGATCCCTACTGTACTTTACTACGATCAGTACCAAAAAGTCGTTGGCTGGGGCCCCGATATTGCCGATGCCCTTGCGCCTACCGGCTACCCCAAGGCTGGTGTGCAGAAGGTGGAGTGGTTCAAGCTGCAGCTTATGCTGTCCGGCAACACATACATTGACCCTATCAACCTGCCGCCTCTGCCACCAGGAAAGTCCGAGATTGATGTTGCCGCCGACTACCTCTTCAAGCTGCGGCAAGCCATGCGCACTGCTCTGCAGAAGACGCTTGGTGAGGTGTTCAACCGTGAGGAACGCAACATTCGCTACTACCTGACCGTGCCTGCTATCTGGAACGACGCGGGCAAGGCCGCGACTCGTGCTGCCGCCATCCAGGCCGGTTTCCTCCGTGACGAGAACGACAACCGTATGACCCTCGTCTCTGAGCCCGAGGCTGCCGCCCTCTTCTGCTCCAAGACTGGCCTGCTGAAGCTCAAGGTCCACGATGCTCTGCTGATTGTCGATTGTGGTGGTGGTACCGTCGATTTGATCGCCTACGAGGTCGAGGAGGAGAACCCTTTCACTGTGGCCGAGTGCACGGCTGGTTCGGGTGACTCGTGCGGTTCGACTGCGCTCAACCGGAATTTCAGCAACATTTTGCGCACCAAGATCCGCAAGATGAAGCTGCCCGATGGCTCCAAGATGGCTGGCCGTGTGTACGCCAAGTGTATTATGGACTTTGAGAACCGCATCAAGGCTGATTTCCGCAACAACGGCCAGAAGTGGGCTGTTGATGTCGGCATTGAGGCTGAGTTCCCGGATGCTGGTATTGAGGAGGGTTACATGACGTTCACCAACGAGGAGATTCTGCAGTGCTTCGAGCCCGTTGTTAACCGCATTCTGGAGCTCGTGCGCAACCAGATCATTGCCATCCAGGCCCAGAACCGCACGCTGCAGAATATTCTGGTCGTCGGTGGTTTCGGCGCATCCGAATTCCTGTTCCAGCAGATCAAGCTGCACGTGCCGCCCCAGTTCCAATCCAAGGTTGTGCGTCCCATGGACTCGGTGGCTGCGATTGTCAAGGGTGCCGTTACCGCCGGTATCACAGAGCGTATCATTACCCACCGTGTGGCCCGTCGCCACTACCTGATGGCTACCCTGCAGCCGTTCAAGGAGGGCTACCACCCCGAGGCATATCGTGTTCCCTCGCTCGACGGCAAGGACCGCTGCAAGTTTACGCGCCAGATCTTTGTGCAAAAGGGCCAAAAGGTCAAGATTGGCGAGCCTGTCAAGGTCTCGTTCTTCCGACAGGTCGCCCCTGGTGCCACTCTCATGTACGAGGACATTTTGTACGCCTGCGACGAGGACGTCTGCCCCGAGTACACCAAGGACCCAAGTAAGTTACTCTGCTATATACAACAAACAAACACATGCACCTGCTAACAACCACAGGAATCAAGGAGGTCGTCACACTCACGTCGGACCTGTCCCGCAAGAACCTGGAGAAGGACTTTGAGCGCATGGACACACCACAAGGCACCTTCTACCGCGTGTACTTTGACATCTACCTGACGCTGGACGGCTCCGAGTTCAGCGCGGAACTTGTATGCCAGGGCGAGGTTATGGGCCGCTGCCGTTCGCGTTTCCGGTAGTGTTGGCAGATGCCTTGTCTCTATTTACATTGCATGGAGCTTGCTCGTTTCTTTGCGTTTTGCGTCTTTACGTTTGCCTTTTGCTTGATTTGCCTTTTCTTCTTCTTATTTACTCACCATTGTGATACCTTTTCTACACCGAGATATCTACTCTCATTTACCCAGGCGTCAAAACAATAACGAAATATAACAGTTTACCATGCTTGCTGTGTTGACCATTGCTGTTCTCGTCGCTATGCTTATGACCTGTGCATCCTCGGAGCCTGATTCTATCACAAGTTTTGTGATGTTCAGTGCAAGTCTCGGTTGATATCCGCTTACGTCACCTGCCGCCTACATCAATTCGGCAACTGCCCGGGTAGCACAGTGGTAGCTGCGCCTGCCTAGTAAGCAGGAGGTCCGCGGTTCGATCCCGCGTCTGGGCATTTCTTTTTGACTTTTTACCATAGTTGCACTTTAGATAGCATCGCTGGTATTCCGGTGAGAATTTACTTGGAACGGTTTCTTCGGATACCAAATCATACCAGTTCTGACGACTTGCTGCATCGGACCATGCCACCGGAGCTGAGTGTCGTCCGATGTTGAATTACAGGTTGAAATAAGACACGTGATTGGCCAACACATGCACATGTGGATACCTCAAGCCCCTATTTACTACCTCACAGTTTAGCTGCTTGCGCAGGTAGAGCTCTCCAAGCTTCAAGCTTCTTTTTGAACCTCACGCGAGCTCGAGCTCTGCCGCTCTTTGCCACACACACTATCAGAGTCGACTACAAAACGAAATGGTTCTGCAAACAGTCTTGGAATGGCTCCTCAGGGCCGACCCGGTGCTTGACGAGATCGTCGGCCTCGTTCGCGCTTGGTCGTGGACCATTGTCGCCGTCGCCGTCGCCGCCCTCATTGTGCGCGCCCAGGCCAGCGCCGCCGACAAGCCCAAGCGCTACACTGTGCCCCTGCCCAAGCTGCCTGAAGAGACGCGTTACCTCGACCCGCCATCTATCAAGGTGCCCGGCTCCTCCGCCATCCAGTGCTATGCCCCCGCCACCGGCCAGTTCCTCGGCCTCGTCAACCCCTCCACGTCCGCCGCCATTGACCGCGCCATTGCCGCCTCCAAAGCTGCGCAGGCCGTCTGGGCTTCCTCGACCACTCTCAGGGACCGCAAGCGCGTTCTTCGCTCGCTGCTGCAGCATGTGCTCGACCACCAGAAAGACATTTGCCGCATTGCCTGTCTCGACTCGGGCAAGCTGCCGCTCGATGCCGCCCTCGGCGAGGTCCTGGTTGTTGCCGAGCGCATCCAGTGGACGCTCAAGCACGGCGAGGAGGCGCTCGCGCCATCGTCACGGCCTACCAACATGCTGCTGATGCCGCACAAGCGCAACTCGGTTGTGTATGAGCCGCTCGGTGTCGTGGCTGCCCTTGTGAGCTGGAACTACCCCTTCCACAACCTGCTGGCGCCCATGGTCTCGGCCATCTTTGCCGGCAACGGTATCATTGTCAAGGCGTCGGAGCAGACGGCATGGAGCGCCCAGTACTTTACAGCCCTCATGCGCGGCGCACTGGTCGCGCACGGCCACGACCCGGCACTGGTGCAGGCGGTCGTGTGCTGGCCCGAGGTCGCGTCGCACCTGACCCAGCACCCCGACATTGAGCACATTACGTTTATTGGGTCGCAGGCCGTCGCCAAGCACGTCGCCAAGGCTGCCGCAGAGGCCCTGACGCCCGTGTGTGCCGAGCTCGGTGGCAAGGACCCGTTCATCGTGCTGGACTCGGCCAAGAAGCGTCTTTCCTCGATTGCGGCGACGATGCTGCGCGGCACGTTTCAGTCCAGCGGACAGAACTGTATTGGTATCGAGCGTGTCATTGCGACTCCGGGCGTCTACTCGACTCTTGTGGACTTGGTCAAGGACAAGGTCCAGGCTCTGCGTGTTGGCTTCCAGGACGGCGAAGATGGCGAGGAAAAGTACGACGTCGGTGCCATGGTCTCGGATGCCAACTTTGGCCGTCTCGAGCGTCTGGTTGCCGACGCTGTGAAGCAGGGCGCACGTCTTCTGGCGGGCGGTAGCCGGTATGAGCACCCTCTCTTCCCCCACGGCCACTACTTTACGCCTACTCTGCTGGTCGATGTGACTCCTGCCATGGCCATTGCCCAGGAGGAGTGCTTCGGTCCTATCCTGTGCATCATGCCCGCGGCTGCCAGCACGGCCGAGGCTGTTCTCGAGGTGGCCAATGCGGCACCCTTTGGCCTGGGCGCATCGGTGTTTGGCGACGACAACGCTGCCGACGTGGCCGCTGTCGTGCGCGGCGTCAAGGCAGGCATGGTGGCCGTCAACGACTTTGCGACGTACTATGCGGTGCAGCTGCCGTTTGGCGGCGTCGGCGGATCTGGCTACGGTCGCTTTGCCGGCCGCGAGGGTCTACAGTCGCTGTGCAATGCCAAGAGTGTGTGTGCGGACCGCTTTGGCCGCATCGGCGTGCGTACTGGGCTGCCTCCTGTCGTGCAGTACCCGGTGCGCAGCCAGCAGGGCGGCTGGTCGTTTGTCAAGGGCCTTGTGCGGTTCGGCTACGGCCTGTCGCTGAGTGACAAGGTGCAGGGTCTTTTGGAGCTGATCCGGAACGCATGAGCATATGCAGAAGCTGCTAGGGCTGGACATGTCACAAAACTGCACAAGTAATAGACAATAATGAAAAATGAAATCGGTATAGATGTACATCCAAATATAAAAAGTTTGTCAAGGTATCATAGCAATGCACTCCGTGATTGCCTCGCTAGTAGTCTCTAGCAGCGTTCACTCCTCTTTTCGGCCTTCAGCTCCCGGCTTGAAGCTATCAGTCTTCGCTCTCTGACGCCTGGCGCCTGGCGCCTGGCGCCTAGATATCAAGGTCGTCGTCCTCGTCGTCAAACCAGCCCTTGCCGCGACGCTCGACCACAATTCGCCCTGCCGAGCTGCTGGTTCCCCGCGCAGCATCCTCGGCCGCCGAGATCTTCTGCAGCAGGTCCTTGAGCTGGTCCTCGGTCACCTTGCCGCGCAGCTGGCCCGACTGTGCGAGCGTCAGCAGGCGGTCCTCGACCGCCACGGCGCGCTCCTCCTTGACCATGCGGATGCGCGCAAGACGGTCGGCTGCGTCGGGCTCCAGGATCTGAGCCAGCATGCCCTGCCGGGCCTCCTGCTGTCTCTGCTGCTGCTGCTGGCGCTTGTCATCGGCCGATCCGCCGCCGCCGCCGCCGCCGCCGCCCTGCTGCTTGAGCTGGCGCAGGCGCTCTTCGCGAATCTATATCGTCAGTCGCAGTCGATAGTAGCTGTGAAACAGATGAATGTACACACTCTCTTCAGATCTTCGTCATCCATGGTTGCGTAATGTGTCGCGTGTCGCGTGTTGGTAGAGGTCGTTGATGGCGATGTTTTACGCGGGGTAGATTTTGCGTGGTCAGGCTATATAGTGGTTCTGCACGCTACGAATTGACGACAGCTCCATGTACCCACTTTTAAGTTTATAAGCATTCAGCATCGTCACGCTGCATCGCCGCACGAAGTGCTTGTACCGATGAATATCTACAGATTTGTTTTACCAGTTCTTTTACCAGTTGACTGAAAACGTATAGATATACAAGATCTTGAGTAATCACTCATAGCCCTTGTTTTATTCTCATGGCTTGGTTAAACGCAGCCTCGCCACGACGGCGATGGAGCATAGCATCGATGAGGATGACGAGAGTTTATAGTGATGAACAAGATGTAGGATAATAAACATGATATGATATGATGAGGTGATATATATGAGAAACGCTGGCATGATAATATACAATATACAACAAGTCGTAAGTACATACAAGGGTTTCTATGCCCCATGCTTTTCCCTCTAAAATGCAATCCCAGAAACCCCAACCGTGCCGACGTTAGATACCCATTACATACCCAGACATGTATTTGAATAACGCTAATAGACAGACAGATAAACAGACAGACAGACAGATAGACTACAACTTGGTGTTGGGGTCGCTGGCCCTCTTGGGGGTGTCCGGATTGGCAAGAAAGTTGCTCTTGAGCGAGCTGATCCGTGCCAGGCGGACTTTTTGCCTGGCCTCCTTGTCGAGCCTGAACGTGTTGACCATGTCTTCCATGGCACCATCGCGCGGCTGCTCGGTGTCTGCCGGGTGGCCCCGCAGCCGGGCTGGGACCGGTGGGCTCTCGTCGTTGTAGTAGCTCGCAATACTGGCGTCCTCGTCATAAAGCGACAGCGAGGGCTCGTCTGGATCCTGGCCTGCATGCTTGTCTGCCAGCTTCTTCGGCTTCGTCTTTTTGGGAGGCGCCCTGCCGACAGGCTTCTCCTGGGCATTGTGCACCTCGTCCTCCAGCAGCTTGTCCAAGTTCTGGAGCATCTCCTCTTGCGCGTCGTCTACGTTTTGGAGCCGCAGAGTAATCTCCGACGCCACGTCCTTGCCAAGCGGCCTGTCGCGCTGCAGGACATAGTTGTCGCGCCGCACGTAGCCGAGGTTGCGCAGCTCTCTCAGCTGGTCCTGGCTGTAGAAGCTATCTTGGGCCACGTTTACAGTGCCCACGCTGGGCACATCTTCCGGGTCGACCTCGGCCTGGTTCTTGTCCTGGTAGTACCGACGCAACGTCTGGTCGCCGGCCAGGGGGGACATGCTGTCCCACTTGGCCGCGTGCGGCTTGCTTCTGCGCTTGGGCGTCTTGCGCGCGGATTTGCTCTGGTCAAAGACGGGGCTGGGCGGCTCCGGGAGACCATCGATCAGATCAAATTCGCCGTACTCGCTCGTCTCGGGGTCGATGATTATCGGTTCCGACAGTGTCTTGTTCTTGGACTGGCCCTTGCTCTTACCCTGGTCAAAGTAGCCCTTGGCCGACTTCCACTGGGGCTTGGGCGCCTCCTTTTGCTGCTTGCCTGGCCGCCGTCCCTCGGGCGAGTCGCCGCTGTTGAGAAACGTGTTGCCCACGATGGGCACGAATTTGTTAGACTGATCACGGTTGATCATCATGCGCGCCTCCAGCATGCGGATGATCATCCGGTTCTGGGGCATGGGGATGCCGCTCTGCAGACCGCGCCGCACAAAGTAGCCGTTGAGGTACTGGACGTCTGTCGTCATGCCCGTGGCCACGAGCTGCTCCATGACACAGTGGGCGGCACCGCTGAGACCGCCAACCGGGTGCACGACACCGCCTCTGCGCCGGAAACCCAGCGCCCGGTTCTGGTAGCCGCCGTCGAGGCCTTCGTAACCCATTTGCAGGTTGCTTGCGTCCTTGCTCGTGCGCGCAAAGAACTCGTTGAGCACGCGCCGCCGCAGCATGCCCGACTTGATATCGTGCCGCAGCTTGTAGGATTTGAAAAGTTCTGGGATCCACGTGGCTGCAGAGATCAGCTCCTCAATGATGCCCAGGATCAGCGTGCGCACCACCGGATGGGCCCATGTTGCACGCGAGATAGGCAGCTGCATGACCGTCGCGACGGGCTCAAAGGCAGCCGTGTAGATCATCTCGGGCAGCTTGCGCCGGTAGACGCTGTAGAGACTGTAGCGGCCGGCAAACAGCTTTGGGGTTGTGGCCAGCATGTAGATAAGCATGTACCTCGGTTGGCCGCGGGCTAGGATCTTGGGGGCGTTGAGGGACTGCACGTCCTGTGACAGCATCCAGCGGCGGCGCCGGCCCAGCTCGTAGGCCCGCATTGTCCGCATTGTTGGTCTAGCCGGCCGGCGTGTCTGGCCTGCCGAATAGACAACCACGGGCTGGTGTGGTTTGTCTTTGGTTGTCTGTGTTCCACTTGCTTCGTCGGCTTTGGCCTTGTTGGTAATAGCTTCTCGCTGTGACATGCTCACATTGGGGGCGAACTCCCGGTCGTCCAAGCTAACAGTGCCATCCGCATTAAGAGAGCCATCGCCATGGTCCTCCTCGTTCTCGCCGGGGTTGATGATATCCAGTCCGTCGGATGCACTACCGCCAGAATTCTCATCTTTCTTGCCCTCGGTATTGACAAGATGTGGCCGCGTCGTCTCAGACACCCTGGATGTTCCTAATCGCCGGTATGTCCTCCGGTGCCGCCAGTCATCTGGGCCACCGGTGATCTCACTCTGGTCCGGCTTCCAGATCCGCCTCTGCAGTCGGTGCTCGTGCTCGCCCCAGTGTGGTGTCGGATCGACTTCTTCCTTATCTGGGCTCTGGTGATCAAAGTGCGTACCGTACGGGATGTACGATGCCAACCGCAGCAGGCCGGGCTTTAGCTCACGCACGGTGAAGAACTTGTTAACATCGTACCCGAGGTCGTGCGACATGTGGCCCATGACATAGGCCGGTGCACGGTTCTTGCCGCGAAACACGGTGCGGTTCAACAGCTCGGCAGTACCCATTCCATTCTGGATCAGGCAGACGGTCGTCCAGGGACCGATGCGGTGGGCTAGCCGCGAAAGCGCCCGGACAGTGTTGCGGCACGGCAGCGTGACCACGAGGTGGTAGATGCGCGTGTGGACGCGGGGGTCCACGGCATCGGTCTGCCGGATGCCCTCCATAAGCACTGAAGAGATATTGAGAAACTCGGTATAGATCTCGTTACTATACTCGACCTTGCCGCCGCGCACCAGGGTGACCCTGCTGCCCTCCGACTCCCAGCGCTCCTGGGTGCCCTTGGTCGGCAGGATGAGGCACACGGGGTTGCTGCCAGGCTTGTGCGACAAGTGGTGGGCAATGTAGGTTGCGCGGGGGTCGCTGCCAATGACATGGATGGGTGCATTGCTGGCGTTCTTCTCGCGCGAGATCTCTATCAGCTTCCTGCGCATCATGTGGCGCTGCTTGCGCAGGGCGACCCATTCCCGGACCTTTTCCTTGCTGTAGCGGTTATTATTTATCGGCAGAGGTTCCAGGTCGCCCAGGTCATCCTCTGCTGGCGTTTGGGTGTTTCTCGAGTCCCCAGGGCGCCAAGATGATTGACGGCTGCCCTGCTCGCCGAGGTCGTCCATAGAGGCGTGCTTCCAGAGATCCTGGTTGAGCAGCTCTGCGTTGGCATCCTTGACGGCACTGCTGCTGCGCGGCTTTCGTGGTGTGTCGTCCTGCCGCTGGCGGCGTGAGCTATGGAATCGACGGGAGGAGCTTGTTTGCTGGAGGCGTCGAGGCTGGTGTCGTAGGCGTCGAGGTGCACTGTCTTGCACTGGGGCACTGCTGCGGCGTGACCGCAGATACGCCAATGTCCGCTCTCTCCTTGAGATTCGTAGCGGTGCCGCCGAATCCAGTGGCTGTGAGAGTTCAGACGACTCGTCCGGAGAAGACCTTGCCGCCGAGGGGTTCCGTCGTGATGGGGGGAAGTATGGTGTGTTGAGGGTGGAGTAGGAGTGTCGAGAGAAGCGGCATATCGAGACTGCCGCAGCAGCGTTCGCAGTTGTCGTTGTCGTGGTATAGGAGGCGGTGGCCAGGATCGAGGATGCCGAGGTCAGCACAAGCTTTGCCGGGACAGCCCGGGCGCACCGGGCTCTGGACACGGCCGCCAGGCCCACGGGACGCATTGAGAGGATGCTCGCTGGCGGGGTGCGGAGGGAGGTAAAAGGAGGTAGACAGAGGTAGACGGAGGTAGAAGGAGGTAGAGAAAAGAGTGGAAGCTATAATTGAGCTGGGAACATGGTTCTCTGTGCAGCACACCGTGGCTGTCGTTGGCGTAACTTTCGTGGTCTTGATGCTTGGAGGAGGGGAGGAGGTGGTCGACGAGGAGGGGCTCTGCAGGGTCGAATCGCGCACGGGAGGCCTAATTGAGGTCGAAATGGGTAAAAGAGACACGGGAGGGCGCCTCTAGAAAAGATTGGCAGAAAAGACCCGACTATCGTGAGGCCGTCGCAGGGACCGTTGCAGCTAAAACTCAAGCAAAAATGAAGTCGAAATTCAAGATGCGCTAGCGGATTTATGTAATCCAAAAAGCAGAAAGAAAAAGCTTGAGCTGCCCACCTTGACGCGTCACGTGCAGCTCCCTCTATATTTACTGTTGGCTATTCACACTATAAATGCTATACCACATCAATCTGTTTGAGTTTGTATTTTTGATATTATTTCTGCAATATCTCTATATTTTTTTTAGTCTTCTTTGGCCAGCTCAATGGCCTTGGCTGCTGCTTCTTGGAACCCGTCAAAAGCATAGACTCCCTTGAGCTCGCTCTCCTGGATGATGGCCTGGCCCTCGGCCTCGTTTGTGCCCCGGATGCGCACGACGACGGGCACGGTCACCTCGACCTCCTTGAATGCCAGCAGCACGCCGCGCGCTATCATGTCGCCCAGAGTGAGACCGCCAAACACATTGACAAAAATAACGCGCACGCGCGGGTCCTGCAGCAAAATCTGGAAGCACAGCTTGACCGTCTCGCTCGTGGCCTTGCCGCCCGTGTCCAGAAAGTTGGCAGGCTGGCCACCCAGACCGAACAGCGCATCGACGGTGTTCATGGCCAAGCCTGCGCCATTCACAAGTGTGCCGATGCAGGCGTCTGTGGGTGAACTGCTTCCCTTAACTTGGTCAGTGTCATTCTCCAGGGTGACATAGACGATGCCGCCCGTCTTGGCCTGCACCTCGAGCGGATCGGCACTGGCCGCAGCCGTCGCGACAGTGTCTGCAATTCGGATGGCATCACGGTCGCCGGCATCGCGTCGCTGTCCAAACGCTACATCATCGATGCTCATGCGTGCTTGCACAACTTTGATGTCGGACAGACGCGCGACGACGGACGTTTCAATGAGATAGGCCTCTTGGTCCAGAAATGTCGCGTACAGAGCTCGCAGAAGCTTGCGCAGGCTCTCTGTGGTAGCCGGCGTTGACTGGTCAAGCTTCAAGTGACTGGCCACACGGCTTACGAGAAGGCCGTCTACGCCTTTGCGGTAGTCAAACGGGAACCGTCGTAGCCGCTCGCCGGCAAGACTAGAGATCGGTTCAGAGGCAGATCCTTGCAGGCCGGGAGATGCCAGCACACAGGGTGACTTGGCCGAGCGATCGATGCTGATGGCCAGGTAGTGCTGAGAGCCGAGGCCGGAGTAGGGTGCTGCATTGACGCCCTGTTTGCGGACCAGGTCAAAGGTCAGCTCCTGTCCAAGGCTGAGATGGCGTTTTTGCTGGGTAGTCTCGGAGGGCTTTGCATGTTGGACGACTGGCCGCTTACTGGCTGTAGAAGTGTGCATAGCGCGGCACTGGGTAGCCCCGGGCTGGCCAAATATGCTACCTGTGGAAGATGATGGTGCATTGCCGTACTTTGCATCCAGGCGTGCCTTCAATGCTTGTCCAAACTTTTCTGGGTGGTCAATGACTGTCGCGCCGACACGCTCAAGAGCTGCAATCTTTTCTTGTGGTGTAGGCTCGCCTGGCAGTGTAAAGGCGCCGGCGTGGCCCATAATACGCCCGGGCACAGCATGTGTTCCGCCGACAAGAGCCACAATAGGCTTGCGCTCGTTCTCTGGTGTCCGTTTATGGTACGCAGCAATCCAAGCAGCAGCCTCCATCTCACTGTCGCCACCTATTTCACCAATGAGGGCAATGGCGTCGGTCTCTGGGTGGTGGTCGGCCAGCAAGGCCAGCCCTTCGCGCAGATCCGTGCCTGCCACGATATCACCGCCGACGCCTATGCACAAAGTCTGGCTGAGTCCCGCTCGGCTTGTCGATGCCACTGCCTCATAGCTGAGTGTGCCTGATCGTGCAGCAATGCCTATCCGGTACGATGTCGGCGTGCCTCCCGGTCCGTCGTCGCCGGGATTGAAGCAGGGCAGAGGCTGGAATCCGATCCGGCAGCGGCCAGTAGCAGAGATAATACCGGGGGAGTTGGCACCCACGAGCCGTGTAACCGACTGTGTCCGGAGCATGGAGTGGATACGTAGCATGGCGTGTAGTGGGATGTGTTCGGCAACCGCCACGACGAGCGGCACCTCCGCCTCGATGGCCTCTTCGATGGCAGCCGGTGCCACGGCCGCGGGTACGTAGATGCCTGTCGCGTCGGGCTTGAGCGTCTCCATGGCAGCACGCACGCTGGGGAGCAATGGGAGTCCCAAGTGCTCACCCGAGCGGCCCGGAGTGACGCCGCCGACAATATTGGTACCCCATTCTAGCGACTCGCGTGCATTGGCGGAAGCTTGGCGGCCGGTAAAACCCTGGAAGATGATCCGCGTATGGGGGCCGATCAAAAGGTTCTTGAGTGTAGATTCGTAGGGTGGCGGTGACGTGTAGGAAGCCGAAGAGGTCGGTTGGCGTGGGGTAGATGTGCTGAGTTGTCTCGAAGAAGGCCATTGTCGGCAGATAGAGCACGGCTGTATAGATTGCCGGCTTCGGACCAGTTGTATTCGTGCTTGTAGAAGCATTGTGTAGTCGCGACAGTAGCAAATATAGTAAACAGAACAGTCTGAAGTGACTCAGTTGGCTTGGAGCTTGAGAGGTAGACCTCTACAGAACAAATCCAATTTCCTGACAATTTGTTCAGCTGGAAGCCGAGGCACCTGGTGTGATGGAAATAATGAGTGATGTCCGGCGGGAAAGAGGGGTAGGAGATCGGACAGAGTCAACAAGGTGATGTGGTGGAAAAGCTCCAAAAGAATATTGTTTTATTGATGTTATTAATCAAGGGCCATTGAGCAATTACAAGATATCATACTGGATTAAGTAAGATGTCGTCACCTAGGTGTGCCTGGTGAAGCATTTTTAAGTCTCGGGAAAGCACGACCGGCCAGGAACCGGAGGAGGGAGGAGCTGTCCATTTCCATGTGGCCTCTCCCCGCTCTTTCCCCAACCATCCCCAGGATTCCCCGCGGACTGATATTTGTTGCATAATTGATATGTAGAAAATCTGGAGAAGAGAGTAGAGAAAGTCGTTTTTATTGGTTATTAGCTATTGGTTATTGTGCTAGTTCTGAGTCGCTGTTGACTTTATTGTTAGACTAACATTGGTAAGGCGGAATGATGTAATGCGGCTGACCTGTTGATGGTGTGGAAGGCGCGATGCACGACATTGGAATGAGGAAAGAGATAGGTTCATCTAGTATCATAGCGACTACAGCCTTGTAAAGCTTTCGTCTGATATATCATATCATGACGTATCTTAAACAATCGTCTTCTTGCTATTACTTGGCTGTGTTAGTGTTTTCTTGTATTTTGTCTTTGCTTAATGATAATAATAAAAACTGGCCTTTTTGAACATATCTGTTCAGGACCATTTATTTATATATTTGAATTTAATTTCCTCTGTTTAATTTTCTTGTTTTTATAAAATATTAACAGATACTATATCTATTATTTTAGTATTATATTGTTTTAATAATTATATTAATATACTCTCATAAATCAATATCACAATATTCATCGCAAATATAGCAACATAAACAATAGCACTCGCCATTTAAACAAACAAATCTCGATATATCATCTCTTTAACCACACCCATTTATCCGCACAGTTTTTAAACTTCACATAATAACAGTATATTTTACAAAAAGAATACATGTGTTGGTATTGGCAGACCCTGTTTCTATGGCATCTGTACACCACGACTGCAAACTACGTATATCAACCTTTCGACTGTGCAGCAAAGTATGCTTGCATGAGAAAATCATCATATGCCATCTCCTCGGCTGTCGGCCTCTGCTCGGGCAGCCAACAAAGCACACTACGCACAAATCCAAGCAGTAGCTCTTTGTCCTCCCCTTGAACCTGGGTGATGCGATCCTCAAACGACTGGTCTGGGATAGGAATGGAGCCTTTCCAATTGCCTATTATACAGTATTAGTTGATGAATGCAAATTATGCTGCGATAGGGCAAAGCTCACCCGCATCATCAAAGAAGCGCGCGCAGATTTCACTCCGTCGCAAAAACTCAGGCGGTGGGTTGCCCATCAGAGACACCATCTCCGCCAAGTGTTGTTCATCGTCAAGAACGCCGTCCTTCTTCGCATTAAACAGTCGCTTGCCTTCCAAAAGATCCCAAATCTATACTGATGTTAGTAGACCGCCACTGCTTGTGAAGGACAGAAACGTACCATAACCCCAACCGACCACAAGTCAACTTTGGAGGACCACTCCATGCCTAGAATAACCTCCGGGGCTCTGTAGACGTCGGGCATAATGTCGCCCTTGAAGGTCTCTTGGCCAAATCTCGCTGAGCCCATATCAGACAGCATGAGCTGCCCGCTGGTCCGAGGCACAGGGCGCGACATGTAGATTGTTCTATCGGGAAGAACCTTTCTTGAGACAGGGCGCGCCTGCTCGTCCTTCTCTAGTTGAGAGAATGGCGTGTCATCCATTGCGCCAACAAGAATATTATTCGGAGAAATATCTACGGGGGTCAGCAAGAGACAACTGATGAACTGTTACAGGGAATATGAACGATATGAACGAACCGGTATGAACAACACTGTTTTTGTGGAGGTAATCCATCGCTATCAGAAGAAGTTGGACGCTGGTCTGCAGCACTTGTTTCGTAAACCTGTTCTCCGGTAAGTACTCGCGGAGTTCAGTAAAAGTCATTCCCTGAGGCGCATAGACAAGACATGTGTGAGTCCCATGAGGACCATTGAGGGTGAAATAGTCTAGAGCTGTGCGAACGCGACGCCTGCCCGGGTGCTCTTGGACGGGAGCTGTCTTGAGGTACTCGGCCACGGCGATCTCTTGGCTGGCTTGTGCGGGAACTGCGCCTCCTGTAGTCCTAGTCCGAGTGCAGACCTTTATAGCTCGATATTGGGAGGTTCTGGATACTCTGTCAGCAAACAATGATTGAAGATATGGTGTGAATTGAAATGAGGCTCAGGGCTGTCGTACTTTACGTCTTTGGCCAGCCAGACCGTCGACCCAACCCCACGACCGAGTTTGCAAATGATGCGATACCGCGAATTCAGAGTCTGGTCTGTCGTAACGGGATAGTAGTCCTCCGCCTTGTACCCGGGAAGAAGCTCCTCTTCAATGGGGGTTGCATCTGGCACGCGATGGAAGTTCTCCTTTGTCGAAGGGGTCGGCATTTCCTGATGCCAGACTCTCGATTGAGATGCTTCGTTCAGATGGCCGCGATTATTAGAACAGATAAAAGCGGCTGATCGCTGTGGATGAACCAATATGCGAGGGAAAAATTGAAGTGCACGGATGGTCCGTTTCATTGTGAGATGCAGAATGAAGAAACGCAACAGAGAGAAGGCAAGTGCCGGACGTTAAGGCGCTGGATGCGGGTTCGAAGTTTGATGACTGATCTGGCGCGCGCGTCTGGTAGATCGGTGGGGGATCGCTAATGACTACTGAGCTGGTTGCCTTAGCGCTTAATAGCGGGCTGGTGGGGGTGCTCAGCAATCGTTATCTGAACGGTCGCACCTACTACTAAGGGTCAATAAAGCGAACAACGTTGGGTGGAAGGTATCGCCAACAACAAAATGTATCACACAACCCAACGAGTCTGAATCCTGCCCAATTATAGCTACCTGATACACTTTAGTTATTCCTTATCTTACCGCCTTCGCCTGACTTCGATACCCCATTTGCACGCCTTGTTGAAATTTCAACATGCTGCGTGCTACAGCAAGCCGTCTTGTGAAGTACAAGTCTGTCTCTCTAGACCAGCTCGAGACAGCCGCCGGCCCTAAGTTCTCGGATGGTGTAAAGACAGCTAGCAATGCCGTTGAGCAAAAGGTAAGAGCTGCTCACCGTGTCCGACTTCATGAGCAAACACCAGACTAACCCAACGTTGTTTATAGTACCCTCGTGTAACTGAAGCTCGAATCCAGTAAGAAAGCCCCAACCGTTCATACTACGTAACGATTATCCAGTGTGTAAAGTTTTCAAGGCTGTTACTGATTGCCGGGCCATAGGGTACAACTCCGCACCTGTCTAGCAAAGACAATAGCGAAACCCAAACTGTTGTTACTGTGAGCTACCATACCGAAGCTGGAACTCGCATGTGCAGCGTTCATGTCCGCGAGGACGGAACATGGGTCGAATTTCCTTCCAGGGCTGGCAAGAAGTAGCGAGTCGGTGCGACTCTCACAATTACAGATCCCTGTGGGACTTTGTGAACCCAGATCGAGCAGAGCTTGCCAATGTTCCGGGGCCTGGTCCGCTAGAGCTTGCTGCCAACCTTGATATACCGCGATCGCCATCTCTGCCGCCAATTAGGGCTAAGCCACGACTATCTATCTTAAGAAATGGACAGGCCTTGTGCCCGCGGGTGGCTGGGTTACAGAGTAGAATTGTCATATCATCATTATATTACATAAGCAATCTACCATCGTAGCTCGCCGGGGGTGTTTTTCTCGCTCTCATCCTTGTCTTGGAATCCTAGATTCTTAAAGTCGTCCTTGGCCATCAAATTCCTGCAATGTTAGCATATTGAGATTAAGAATGATATAGTGAACAATGCAATATAGCAGAGACAATAGCAGAGACAAGACAACGTACCTGTCCATTCGACATGACAGATATGACTTGGCGAGAAGACGGCATGGATCCTCGTTGACACCCTTGACTTTCTTGATACACTCGAGATAGTTCAGCATGACCTGCTTGCACTCGCCTGAATACGGTTAGCTTGGATGCTTGAAATATTTCACGAGCCGCGTCTGTGGTGGACGTACCATCGTGGTCGAGTGGGAAGCTGCCGCGTTGTGGTCTGTACACAGTCAGTGTTTGTTTTGCCTTTGCTTTCCCTTGGTGCCTGGTCTATCCTGACTTACGGTTTCGGCTTCTGTGAGATGGTACCGCCGCCGGGGCTTCCAAAGCTGCTCATTATGTGTTCTGCGGTGATGTCCCGTAACCTCGGGTCCCGCTGGCCTGATGTGGATGATGTCAATGATGTCAGGAACTGTTGGGTGCTGGACTGTGGCGTAGGCAGTCGGTATGAGAAATACTGATTGAAGATCGAAATACAATAGTCAAGTTTGGCTGCCGCGTCGTTGACTGAGGTACTGTCTCTTGATAGACCCCGATGCAAGGTGAAAAAGTGGCTGCAGTCGACCTAGATCGAACCACGCAAACGGACCAATCAGAACACCCCGCCTTTTGTTAGTAAACGGTCCTACGGGCTTTACAGTGGTCTACCGAGTACTAATATCTTACATCGCCCGGAGTCATCGCTAATACCAATATCTGTAGATCTGTTCGCCGCCGTCCAACGTGGTGTTAATGGCAAAATTTGGAAAGTACGCAGCATCACTCTTTCCTCGGACTGTCCGTTCCTTGTCCCGTACTTGTGTCAATGCCGGTCCTTCCTTTCCTTTTTCGCCGCCATAGCCAACGACCTTCAGGGTCATCGCTTCTTGGCTGGCCCATCGCTCTTTCCTTCATTACCTTATTGTGCCATGCTCGTATATCCTGCCATTGCCGTCGATGCTTCCATGATGATGGCCCATCGCGCCTTCCGTCGCATAAACCTTAATTTCGCCTTTTGGGGAACCATACTTTATCGTAAACGTGCTATAGCTTATTAATAGATCGGCAGCCTTGCATATCCAGTCTCCTCCTTCTCCTTACGGCCGGCCCTTGACTCTAACCCTTTCTCATCTCAACCTCATCTCATCATCCTCCCCAAAACACGCATCCCTGCAACGGCATATCCCTTTCATCGACTGTGGAACAGCGCATCTTGCATAACGGCATTGCTGCCTTATCTTGTTCACTGTCCCTCCTGCGTATTCACTTTACTGCTCCGTCACTCTGTCGCCAATATCTCGACATTCCACTTTTGCCTCACTTTCTCCAATTGCCTCGTCTGCTTCAAAAACGAAACCACCAAAAAAGCCACGAAACCACGAAAAAGGGGCCATCTCCACTGCAGCCCTAAAACACCACCAAACAGCGTCAAACAACACCTGGCTCCGCTCGACAACGCCAACACAAACGTTGTGTTTACTTGGCTTCGCTCTGTCGCCCTGACTTGTCCAACAGCTTCGTCACCACCTATGGGCCAGGTTTGCTGTCGAACAAAAGAATACACGAAAAGACAGGCGGACATCAACTATCAAAGCAAAAAGCCATCAAATATCAACTACGACATATGTCTCATCTGTGGTGAAGTAAAAGACAGATAAGATAGCCGATACCAATCGCCCAATCGCCCAATCGCCCAATCGCCCAGGATCTGATCTCCCAGCTCAGCTTGTTTTCGCCTTCGTCTCCACATCGTCATTCTCCCTCCGCTGCTCTCCGCTGCTTGCTACAATAGGCTAGTCCCCTTCTGGAGCCCTCTCGCTGCTCTGGCTTCTGCTGCTTTCTAACACACGCCCCCCCTGCTTGCTTGCATAGCTTGTAAAAAAACACTCGGCTCTTTGGTCTCCCTTGTGTGTTAAATTCTGCATTCTCGTCATTGACGTGGTCATTCTGGACTGCCACTCACATCCTCTGCTCGACTGTCACGACGTCTTTCGTAGTCTTTTTCTTGCTGCCTTGCACGCCGCCCTTTTATTCCCTGCGAATCCCGAGGATCCACGGACTTGCAAACTTATCCTCACCGGTTTTTACCTCTGCGATATCTTACAACACCATTACGGCTAGGCCGCTCGCGTCACAAGCAATTCGTCTCGTGCTCGGCATCTTGTGCACAACCCTCCCTCTCTTCCATTTTTTGAGTTTCGACTCTTGACTTTCTCATCCAACAATCGACCTCCGTCGCTGGCGATACGACAGACGCGTTGACCACTCCTTCGTCATCCTCAACACCACGACATTATCCTCCTCTCCCCCCCGTCTCCAGCCTCCCCCTCCCACCCCTCGTCACAATGGCAGCCCTCGGCGACGAGCTGCTGACTACGGTCAACAAGCTACAAGACCTCGTCTTCAACACTATTGGCAACGATTCATTAGATCTTCCTCAAATTGTAAGTTCGCATTGGGTTTACCCTTGTCCCAACCCGGGCTCTGGACCCAAACTCACCGTCTCTAGGTCGTCGTCGGTTCCCAATCCGCCGGCAAGTCCTCCGTTCTCGAAAACATTGTCGGCCGTGATTTCCTTCCCCGTGGTAGCGGCATTGTCACCAGACGGCCACTTATCCTCCAGCTTATCAACGTGCCCGACGAAGACGATGGTTCTGCTCCCGTCTCCAACCCGTACCTCGACTCCAGCGCCGCTCGTCGCAACGAATGGGCCGAGTTCCACCACCTGCCCAACCGTCGCTTCAACGACTTCCAGGATGTCAAGCGCGAAATCGAGAACGAGACTGCCCGTGTCGCCGGTAACAACAAGGGCATCACGCGCCAGCCCATCAACCTTAAGATCTACTCGCCGCACGTGCTCAACCTGACACTGGTCGATCTGCCCGGCCTGACCAAGGTCCCCATTGGTGACCAGCCCACCGACATTGAGAAGCAGACGCGGAACCTCATCTCCGAGTACATTGCAAAGCCCAACAGTATCATTCTCGCCGTGTCGCCTGCCAACGTCGATATTGTCAACTCCGAGGCCCTTAAGCTTGCGCGCCATGTCGACCCCCTTGGCCGCCGCACTATTGGTGTGCTGTCCAAGGTCGATCTGATGGACCACGGCACTAACGCTCTCGACATCCTGTCTGGCCGCGTCTACCCGCTCAAGCTGGGCTGGATCGGTGTCGTCAACCGCTCGCAGCAGGACATCCAGGGTAACAAGCCCATGGACGAGGCCCTCAAGTCTGAGACGGATTTTTTCAAGCACCACCCAGCCTACCGTAACATCTCGACACGCTGCGGTACCCCTTACCTGGCCAGAACACTCAACACCACCCTTATGGCTCACATCCGCGACCGGCTACCTGACATCAAGGCCCGCCTCAACACCTTGATGGGCCAGACCCAACAGGAGCTGGCCAGCTACGGCGACATGCACTTTAGCGGCAAGGAACACCGCGGCTCACTGATCCTGCAGCTTATGACCCGGTTTGCAACGTCATTCATCTCGTCAATCGACGGTACCTCGACCGAGATTTCTACCAAGGAGCTGTGCGGCGGTGCCCGCATTTACTACATTTTCAACTCCGTCTTTGGCAGCTCGCTCGAGTCCATTGACCCTACCTCGAACCTGTCCGCTCTTGATATCCGCACCGCCATTCGTAACTCTACCGGTCCTCGTCCTAGCCTGTTCGTCCCCGAGATGGCCTTTGACCTGCTTGTCAAGCCTCAGATCAAGCTGCTTGAGATCCCCAGCCAGCGCTGTGTCGAGCTCGTGTACGAGGAGCTGATCAAGATCTGCCACACCTGCGGCTCTACGGAACTGAGCCGCTT
Source organism: Ophiostoma himal-ulmi (assembly GCA_029299165.1). Taxonomy (NCBI): domain Eukaryota; kingdom Fungi; phylum Ascomycota; class Sordariomycetes; order Ophiostomatales; family Ophiostomataceae; genus Ophiostoma; species Ophiostoma himal-ulmi. Next base: position 638,753 of record JANSME010000003.1, on the reverse strand, counting down.
CCCGCGTCTGCAGGCCAAGCTGATCGAAGTTGTGTCTGACCTGCTGCGTGAGCGCCTGGGCCCCGCCTCAAATTACGTCGAGTCGCTTATCTCGATCCAGCGCGCCTACATCAACACGAACCACCCCAACTTCCTTGGTGCCGCGGCCGCCATGAGCCACGTCGTCAACGAGAAGCAGGAGCGGGAGCGCAAGCGTCTCATCCAGGAAGAGCGCGAGCGCCGCGAGAAGAGACGGCAAAAGGAGCTGGGTGCTGCCAACGGCGAGGGCGGCGAGGAAGTGGATGACGATACCGCCAGTGTTGCCGGCGACCGGCCAGGATCTACTATTTCTGCTGCTGCCGGTGCGCTGCGCAAGAGCGCCAAGAACGCGCGCAGCTCGTCCGTGGCCCGCGAGAGCGGCATTGCCGCTTCGCTGAACGGTGGTTCTGGCCGCAGCCTGTCACCAACGCGCTTCAACCCGTCGTCTGTCAACAACGCCAAGGACTCATTCCTCAACTACTTTTTTAGCAAGGATGGCTCCGCTATTGGCTCAGGTGCTGGCAGCCCGCTGCCGGGCACGTCGCCGCACGCCAACATTGGTCGTCACGTTAGCCAGGCATCGGAGCCTACCTTTAGCCAGAGCATGCGGCGGCAAGAGGACCGGCCGCTGCGGTCGCCTATCCAGCCGGTGGACGACTACCCCAGCTCAGCAATCCCAATCCGCGGCGGTGTTGCCGGCAGCCTGGGCGGCATCGGTGCTGGCGGCAGCATAGACATGTTTGGCGCCAACGGCACGGGCGAGCCTGCCCTGACGGACCGCGAGGCCATGGAGACGGAGCTGATCCGTGCGCTGATCTCGTCGTACTTTAACATTGTGCGCGAGTCGATCACGGACCAGGTTCCCAAGGCCATTATGCACCTGCTGGTCAACCATTGCAAGGACGTTGTGCAGAACCGGCTGGTGAGCGAGCTGTACAAGGAGATGCTGTTTGAGGAGCTGCTGTACGAGGATGACGGTGTCAAGAAGGAGCGCGAGAAGTGCGAGCGGTTGATGGAGACATACAAGGAGGCCGCCAAGATCATTGGCGAGGTTGTCTAGGTGTAGATGGACAACTGTGTGCCTTGTGGGTTGGTGCTTCTCCGTTCTAATATCTTGTTATCTGCATCCGTTCCTCTGTTTCTCTGTTCTTCTAATTCTTTCTCTTCTGTTGGATCTTGCCGGCAGTGCCCGGTTTTGCTTGTTTCTGCGCTCTGTTGCTCTGTTCACTCGTCATCTCTTCATGGTTTGTGCTTTGTTGTCTCTACACTTGCTGTAACACTACTCTTCTTTACTCATCTTCTCTCCCCCTCACGACTCGTATCATACATCACGTTTCTTACTATTCCCACGCCCTATACTTCTCTCTATAGACTATACAAGCAATCAAAGCCGACCTTTAAATGTAAAACTTGAAACACAACTGTGTTGACTGTGTGCTGCTGAATAATCATTGGCCAACTGTGCTTGGAGTGATGGAAACAGAAGATTGAGTCCATCGCACTTTCCTTGGATAACAAGCAAACGGCTTCCTTCCATATTCAGTGTTGACACATGCAGTGCCCCTATTTGACTCATCTCGACGCATGCTTTCCCTTGAACTATTTAGATCTCGACATATCGGTATTATCATAATCTCCCAAGCCTCTCGGCGGCTCCTCCTACCCTCACACTGCTTCCTAAACACACTTAGAACCCGGAACCATCGTCCTATAAACCCTAAGAAAACTACATTCCTATCATGTCTTCCCCGTCTGCCGACCTCAGCTACGTCATCTGCATCTTCCGCTACGCCTGGATGATCATCACGCCTCTCATCCACATTGCCATTGGCTACTTTCACTAGTACTTTTGGCTGATCTACATCTGGATGGACAACCAGTCGCCATGCCCCGTCTTCTCGTCCCTCATGGAGCGATACGCCAATGCGGTAGGCCTCGTGCCTTTGGCCATCGAGCTCGGTATAGGCAATGCCAAAGATGGGCCTGGGTTTGCGGCGCTTTCGACTGAGAGCATGAGGCTTCTTGGCAAGAGTGATGTGCTACGCCTCAAACAGTCGGCGTTGGCCGGCATTGCTCTTCTTCTTGGGCTGTTTGATCTGGACCGCATCAACGGCATCAAAGGTGCCGTCTGTCCGCTGAACGCAACCGCCTCCAGCAGTGACACCGGCCTAGACCGAGCTCTGCTACCCATCGGCAGCACCACAGAGCCACCCAAGGGTTGGGTTCTCTCCACGCGGACGTACATTGCAATGGCCAGCATGCTTACAGTTCCGCTTGTGGTGTACATGCTGTATCTCCGCATCAAGCAAGCCACCCATAACTCTCGTCTATGCAAAAGGTCTGGCGCCAAGAAGGAGACGCAGCCAGCCCCGATGGACGGTGAAGTGATTGATGTGAGAGATTGGGCCTCTGTTGGCGAAGACGGACTCCAGCCGACAGACAAGTTGGTAACCGAGGCAGCAATACGACAGCCTGGACCAGAAAATACAGAAGACGAAGCTGGCTCTAACTTTGTTTTCAAGTCAATCAGCTTCATCTTCTCTAAGCTGAGCGTCCTACCAGCAGCGCTTCCACTGTCACTGCCCACATATTTGCCATTTTCTTTGCCAGGATGGCTGCCAACCGTGCCTCTCCCGTTCAGCATGGACTTTGTCTCACCAGCAACGGGGACTGTGATAAAGACAGCAGAGATCGCCAATCTGGTTCTGAAAAAGAGCTCCGACTGTATCGTTGATGCGCTGGCACCGTTTGTCTTTGGAGCACTACTGATGCTGACGACAGCAACTGGCATTTTGCTGTATGGTGTCGGGCATGTCGGCATTGCCAAGATTGCAGAGTCGGGCATATTCGGACTCAACGAGGATGCCATTGATACTCTGCTAGAGATGATCCACATGCAGTGGCGTCTTATGCGACAGCTCAAGTGGTCGTGGTGGTTTTCTGTGGCTGGACGATACGAGTCCCGCTGCCAGTACGGGTCGCGGCAAGAAAAGCGTAGACCGGGCACCGAAATTGAATCTGAGTCAGAGCCAGAGCCCAAGTCCGAGCCCGAGCACGGCCATGGCCATCGTATCTGTACCGATGCAGCATGCCCCTTTCACCAGGTGATTATTTTCAATGAGCCACAAACGGATGTGCCGCCTGCCGATGGCGCCCAATTGCACAGTGCAGAAAACACCAGAAAGAAAGAGAAGCATCCCGAGATAAAAGCAACGTCAGACACAGTGACAGAAGCCAAGGCCACAAAAGCAACGGACGACGCTGCACACCATATATCTCGCCGTCACCATCACCACCATCATCATCACCATCACGTTGGGCGTGACGATGGAGAAGTTCCCGAGGAGCACATTAAGCTCGACACTCGGCGAGACTGGTTTCGGTGGCTTGTCCGAGGAAAAGATGGCAACGGAAGCCACTACCAAGACCGTCACCACAGGCACAATATCAACAATGCGTCACCGACGGAGGCCAAAGCAGACAAGACAGTCTCAAAGAAGACCAAGCCCGGCCAGAGCACATTGAAAGTCGCGAAAGCTGTTGCAGAATGACTCTGATTTGACCTTGACGGTGTGAGCTTGGTTAATGATGGATTGCGACCGATAGAACCCTTAGCTTGATTCTACTGGACATTTATCATGTTCCTGAGATGCTTATGCATATGCAAGCCACAGCCGTTACTGTAATCTCATTCCATCTGGGCACCACTGGCTTGGCAAAGGAATGTATTGGTGCAGGATGTTTACGAAGAATACGGATAGGGGCACTAATATTAAGTATCTCACCCTTGATTCTCACTTTGACTTCTGCGTGCTTTCAGTGCTTTTGATTTTCAACCTTCATCTTTGTTCCTTTGAATTTCCGGGTTGACTCTGAAAGATGGAGATGGCAAACTTGTGCCTGATATATCTTACAAAGTAATACTTCCTGGAATATAAGAGCACTGAAGAGGAAAAACTAACAATGGTCACAGCCCTCGTGGAGTTTTTCGGCATGGAAACAGAGGAGGAGAAGGAACATGAAGATCGCCCTGTCTGTGCTGGGCCGGCCAATGAGACTGTCACACAAGCGAAGGGAACCACTCCGGGCCAGGGGATCCAGCAGTCCTCTTCTCAGCATTGACTCTACGGTTGCACTGCAAGTCAGCTAAACTTAATTCAGTGGAGAATCGCATTACTCTTCAGCATTTGCTGACAGCCGGCTGGACATACCTCTTTGCTAACATGCCCGCTCATCACCACTTCTACGGGCACCGGCCTGGACGGCGAAGCACTCAGACGGCAATCTTCCTCATGCAGTCGAAGTTGAGATGCGCGAGTGCCTGGAGTCAGCTTGAATGTGGCTTTGTCCGTCATCTCAAGTCAGGGCCATGATTTTTTGAGTCTTTCGGTATTTGGTCATTGATCATTGATCTTTGATATAGATCAGATTAACGGTCGACGCCACAAACTGCACAAGTACACGCGCCCCTATGCACTCCTGAACGCCACAGCCGCACCATGACAACGTCTCTCTGCTGTTTCTCCATCACTTGTCATTTCGTCGGATGAATACGAAGAACGCCCACGGCACCGCGGTGTATGCCAAATACAGCACTATCGTGGGTCTGACATGGACCCTAAACTGGTTGTGTGCTAGCTATGCGTGCTAGCCTCTTGGCGAGACACCTCGAGAACTACCTCTTCTGGCACGGTCACACTCAAACTTCAGCTGGCAGGGGTTGACTACGAAGTATGCGTTTTAATACCAATGCCCTCAACCGATGCTATGGAGCGATGCCATGGAGGCCGTCAATCTTCAGTATCACTTGCACGAATGTGGCTGCGAAGACGCGCTGTTTATGAATTCAGACAAATGGCCTACAAGAACCAATGATGAACTCTACGACGAGTCCAAGACTAGATCTGCCGCTGTTTAGTGTTTGACTTCTCACCAATTTGCCTAACCAAGTGGGACGCCAACGAGATATTTCCTTTTTGTTTTCTTAGACCCTAGCCCGTTTCCTCTCCTCCTTGTCTCTCTGCCTCGTTGTGGTGAACTCAAACCCCCTCCGCATGTTGATTTTGTTGCCTTTAACTGTTTCATGGCATGGCTTGTCTTTGATTTTCCTCCTCTTCTCCCTCTCTGCTCGTCAACTCAGCCTTACCATCTCTTGACCCCCTCTCGCGATCTCCTCTCCTCCTGTTTACGGGTCTCGGCTATCGTCTTGTGCCTGTCAACGGTCAACAGTCTACACGTCACTTGTATTCGGTGCATTGCTCAACACGCAATAGCTACCCCATATTCTTGACGACACCAAGTCCGACAGCACATCCCCGACGTCGCCATGCGGTCCGGATATGCGTGTGTCGTCGCGTTGCTACCCTTGGTAGCTTTGCTGGCTCGCGCTGAAGAAATTGTCTACGTCACTGACCTGGCCATCTTCACAGAACTGGTAAGCTCTGCACACTCGAACGGCACCTGCAGCGAGCTGTAAAAAAAGCTCCAGTTTCAGCTAGAACATTAACCTCGAGATGCAACCGCTAATACAGATAGGCAAGCTGTGCACAGTATGTCCTCAGCCAAGAGGTCATGAGCATGACCGAGACCAAGTGCTCCGAAGGTGTCACTGCTCTCCAATCATGCGTCTGCACCGAAAGGGGATACTCTAACTCTCTCATCGGCACCATCTCCGAGGACATTCTGACTCACTGCGCCTCGACTGCCAGTGCCGATATCTCCTCCGCTCTTACCGTCTTCGAAGCCTATTGCAACCAGGCCAGCGCCTACACTTTTCCCCAGCCGTCGGTTACCGTGTCCCAATATGTCACTGGCATTGCTGAGATGCAGTACCTTGCGCCTTGCGCGTCCAGCCAGGTCGCTTATGCGATTATGGACATGACCTACTCGCTCTGCCCGCCGGACGCGGCACATCTTGCGACATGTGTGTGCTCCAAGAATCAAAACTCCCTCGCCGTTAGTGCCAGCATAAACACCATGGTTGGCGGCGCCTGTAGTTCACAAACGGCAGACATTTCTTCCGCACAAGCATTCTATGCCGCCTACTGTGACCTTAACAACGGCACCTCGTCTTTCCCCTCGGCCACTAACCCGCCTGGTGACAGTATGTCATTTATTACAGAGTCTACTTTGAAATCCATATACTGACTCACCAGTGTCATACTACATTACCGATATTCCCGCCTTCTGGTCACTCACCGGGTGTGGGCAGACTGCTCTCTCGCAGGCCGTCTTCTCGGTACGATTCACCGAGCCAAAACATGCACTACGAGACAACCAAACAACCCGCTGACTATCTAGCAAACATATGATTTGTGCCCCGAGGGTCCCCAGCTGCTGGCTTCTTGCGCTTGTATCAAGCCGAGCATGTCCAGCGTTGTCAACAGCTACATCACCTCGCTGATGTCGTGGAGCTGCTCGTCCAACCAGATCCGCGACGCAGCCTCGTCGGCCCTTAGTATTTTCGGCATGTACTGCAGTGCTGCACGCGACGATACCACCCTAGCGGGAATTACAACATCTATTTCCCAGACTGCGCCTTTCGGCATTTTCGAGTCCGGATCAGCTGCAGCCACAGGCGCCGCGACTGCTACAGGCACCACGGCTACGGGCACCACCAAGGGCGGCGGTAGCAGCACTACTGGCTCGAGCAGCGGAAACTCTACCGCGGATGGTTCTACGGCCTCTGATGACTCTGATGACTCTCCCAGCTCCAACAAATCAGTCATTATTGGTGCCACTGTCGGTGCTGTCGGCGGCATTGCTCTCCTTGCCCTTGCTGCCTTCTTCGTGTGGCGCCACGCACGCAAACGCCAGGCCCAGAAGAACGACTTCCAGCAGCTCGACAACCTCGCCCCGGCCAACGGCCCTGGTGGCCCTGGTGGCCCTGGTACATCAGCTGGCACTTTTGCCGGCAAGTCAGAGCTCTCCGGCACCCCAATTGCTGGCGGTGGTCTCTACCCTCCTGGCCAATCGCCAAGCCCGGCCCTGAGCAACAATTACAGCAACAATTACAGCAACCAAGCACCGTCATCACCCAGCCCACAACAGGGGCCCGGCTACAGCTACGCCTACCCACCACCACCACACGCCCAAGCCGAGCTGCAGGGCCAGCAGGTGTACTCGCCCAATGGCACCCACCCCCCACAGCAAAATTATTCTGAGCTGCAAGCGCAGTCCTCTAGACCTGCACAGGCCGAGCTTTACAGCAGCACTGAAACTGGCCCACCAGCAGAGCTCTACTCGCCGCTCCATGCACAGCCCATTTACCAGGCCGACTCAACCCCGATCGAGTCGCCGAATCGAGCAAACGGAACGACGTCTGTGAGTGCTAGTGGGCTGTCGTTCCACTCAGGTCCTGTCCCACAGACGTACACTGAACTGGATAGCACCGGTCAAGGGCACGCCAAGTAAAAATAGCTGTCTCTTTATTGACAATTGATTTACCACCCTGATGATATCCGTATGATTTGTGGATGGGACGGCCGCGGTCTATGATATATTCCTTGTTTTGTCTTTCTGTTTTATTTTGCATCTGTATTACCATAGGAGTCATTTGAAGCAAGTATAGCGCACTGAACAATTTTGGATTATAATTTGCCAACCTCTTCCCGCCCAGACAAACGACTAATTCCCCCCACTAGCTGTCTGCTTCATACCGCTGACCGGTCTCTTTACACTATTGACCGGCTGCTTAGCTCCAGTCGCCGTTTTTATATCGTTTCTATCCATGCCGACCCTATCTGGTCCATTGCCATTGCTCGTATTATATAGGTTGGCAATGACTGGACGATTAACGCCTGGTGATACACCTGGTGATGCAGTGTTGGGTACATCGGAAGGCTTGCTGGCAGGTTTAGGCAGATTTATGTGGACAACAGAGGTTGCGCCTGCGTCGACAACTATTTTGGTACCCGTAATCCACCGCGAAAGGTCACTTGCCAGGAAGACGACTGCCGCTGCTACATCGCCCGAGGTGCCCTCCGTCCCTAGAAGACTCAAGTTTTGCAGGGTCTCCTCGCCAAACGTTGCAGGCGCATACTGAATGCCCGGGCACACACAGTTCACGCGAATCCCCATGGGGCCAAAGTGACCCGCCATCGTCTTTGACATGCCGATGACAGCGCTCTTGGTCGTCGGGTACAAAAGGTGCGATGCACCGCCCCGCAAACCGGAGACGCTGCTCATGTTGATAATGGAGCCGCCGCTCTTTGCTTTTCCACTCTTGCCACCGCACACCTGCATGGCCGGCACCGCAAATTTAGTCATGCGAATCATGCTAGCTACATTAAAATCCATAGCATACGCCCAGTCGTCCATGTCGACGTCAACAGCCGTGCCAGGAGGGCCATTGATTCCAGTGTTGTTGACCAGGATGTCTAGCCGGCCAAATGTGTCAAGGGCAAACTGTACAGCATCATCGCACTGGTCTTCATCGGTAATGTCGCACTCAAAAGCGACAGCACGCCCAGAAATACCACCGGGGATGTTGAAGGAAGCCGACTGCGATTGCGATTTCGTTTGTGTTTGTGCTTGGGGCTGCTGGGGCTTCCTCTCAGTCGGACCAGGCCCCATGTGCTTGGCACGTTCTCCGTTGATGATGGACACTGTGCGTTCGATACTTGGCTGTGACTGTTTGGTGTCTGAAGGCGGCATGCCGACACAAATTACATTGCAGCCGTCTCTGGCCAGCATGATAGCAATAGCACAGCCGTTTGTGATCCTCTTGTCAAAGTCTGCACCGGTGACGATGGCGACCCGACCATAGAGGGAGCGAGACGGGAAATTGAACGTGTCCATGGTAGTTTAAGTGTGGATATAAAGGCGATTTAATCGTGAAGTGACGTGTATATGGATGACAAGACGTTGGGTATATAAATACAGAAATAAGATGCCATGGCGAACCAAGGCGGACAAACACACCCTACACAGACAGCAATCTCGTGCGATTAGGCGGGGCTCTGTCATGCGGTGTGATGCTGTGCTGGCACTGAAAGTGCAGACTTGGGATGAGGGCTGCATTGTGACTCGTCGACTGGGACGAGCCCAAGCATGAGGCGTCGATGCAAACCGGCCCGGGCAAAAGCTGCACAACAGCGTCGAATAGGATATGCTTTCCCATTGAAAGTTGGGCAAGCCTTGCTAAGTTTAGGACAGCCCAAAAACTTCTTGAGCATCAAAAAAGCAATTGATCCTTTCTAAATATAAGATGAGTTCTACAGGGGATTTGACGGGATTTCCTGGATCTCGTCGAAAACATATCGGCCAGTCTCCGCAGATCATCAACTCGAGCGCGGGAAAAAAACAACTGCATATTGAGAGCGAGGACGGGTGCGTACTGTCCTGCTATCTACCTAACCAACACCCAACACACCACTCCAATACTAAGACTAGGCGTGTAGGCAGGAGGCCGGGCTAGGCCCTCCTGGCCAGAGGCTAAGAGGCCCCAATTTGTATCTATACGAATATAGGTCCGGAAAGTCTAGAAAGTAGTCGAGGAGGTTCGTAGTATACCGATCGAAGTTAATCTAAAGTTCGAAATTAAAAGTCTTTATTTTGTTGTTTCTTGTCTATTATAGACGCGTCTTTGTCTATTACCGGAGGTAATAGATAAGACTCGTAATATTAAAAAAATAAAGGTAGCGGTAAGCGGTATAGTACGGTAGAATGCCGTATTATAACGCTTATATTAAATAATATAATAATATAAAACAAAACTAATAATAATATAAAAATTGCTAAAACAAAAAATCAAAAAAAGAAACAAAAACAATTTAAAAATTTAAATATACAATACTTTAAGTTTTATATATTAAGTCAAACATCTCTTTATTTCTTTTAAATCTTTTATCGGTTTGATAATTATTTAGCTTGTCTTTTAACTGCCCGATCAGCGCGGCTTTAACGATCGACGTCTTTCTTAGCTGCTTCGGCGTCCGCGTTGCGGACCGTAAGTTCGTGAGAGAAGCTTTCTTAGCCCGTTTATTTTATTACGGAGCTGGGGCCGAATTTAGTAAGGAAGCCTTCTTTAAATAGATACGTTGGCCGATCGGCGTTTTATATTACGGCGATATTATTTAAAGTAATAGTTAGTTAGTTTATAATTTTTATAGTAATTGGTCCCGTCGGTGTTTAAGTTTTTGGTACGATTATGTTAACGTCGAAATAATTATCGGGTATAAATAATTAATCGTTATTATTTTCGTTAGCTTCCGATATAATACTACCGTCGTATAAGTTATTATATAAGTTATTATTATCGTCGGTTAAAAAAAAAGCGATCGTCGGTTAAAAGTTAATAGTAACGGCTTTCCGTTTTTATTTAATTATTAATAAAGCGTCTCGTATTAAAATTGTTGTTTAAAAGGACGGTATAATTTAAATATCGAAGCGATCGGAAATTACTTTCGCGGAGATACGAGAAGTTAATACTCGTTATCTTTAATAAAAAATCGTAGTTATTAAAGGTTACGTAAGTATTCGAATACGATTATTAAGTTAAGTAATGTCTACGAGGTAACTATTAATGTTTAAGTAAAAGCTAATTTAAAGACTAGCCGGAAAACGGATCGGCGTTACGTCTTCGTAGCCGAGTTTTAGTCGGATAGCCGTTACTTAGCCGAGGATTATAATAATCGTTAAATTATCGATAAAAGCGTCTACTTTTGTTAGCTTAACGATTTTTATATACGTTCGAAAAAACTTTTAAAAGAGTATAGTATTAATAACCGATTTGTAAGAAATAATACTTTCGTGTTTTTTAAAAAAAACTTTAATATTATTTAAATAATATAGTTTATAAACTTAATTATTTATTTATCCGGCCGATCGGATAAAAATAGCTTTATATATAACGGTAAAAGTAATAATATTAATAATAATTAAGTATTTTAAGAAAGCTTTATTATTAATACGGTGCTTCGTACTTATATTAAAAGTTAAAGAATTATAACGGTATAAAGTTATCTTTAAGTAGTCGACGATACTTAAAGTAAAGTAATCGTTGCTATAAAAGATAGCTAAGTAAAAACGATATTATTAAAAAGCTACGGCCACGGTTTAATTAAAGATATTTTTTACGTTAGCTTAAACGGCTCTTAAATAAATATAGACTAAGCCGTAAAAATTTTATAAAATTAACTAAAGTTTAGCTTTTAAAGTATTAAAGTAAAACTATTCGTCGTTAAACGCGAAGCCTTTAAAGTTATAAAGTTTAATAATATAAAAGTCGATCGTTATTTTATCGATCTTACCGTTACGGTATATAACGCGTATAAAAAGTTTAACAAAGTTATTATAGACGTACTTTTATTATTACTCGTTTAAAAAGTTAATATTATAATAAGCAGGCCGATTTTTTAACTTAGTTAGTGCTAAAGGGGTTATAAGAAAAGTAGTACGTAAACATTAACGACTAAATACTCGATCGCGAAAGTTAATATTACTCGGCTATTATATTAACTTATAATCTCGAGCACGTTTTACCGTTTTATTAAAAGCAAAGCTACTAATAAAAGATAAGGCGAGGGCCGGAGAAGACTATACTTAAGTAATCCGAAACGAAGGTATCTTTACTACTAATTTACGGAGGCTTTTACGTCTCGCCGGGGTTTTAAAAGATTAAGTAGTAGTTAAAGTAGAAGCCGGACTCGACTTTAAAGCTTTTGCCTTTAAAGTGTTAATAAAGGTAAAGCTTATAGTAGTAATAATAATAATCGGTGGTATAGAAGAAAGAAGAGAAGATTTAATGATAATAAAGAATAGAAAAGAGAAGGATAAGGAGGAAGTTATAGTAACTTATATAAAGAAGAAAGAAAAGTAAAGGGGGGGTAAATAAAGTTAAACAAAAGGCGAGATAAGTAATAAAAAAAGTATTTAAGTTAATAAAAGGGGTAATTAAACTAAATAAAATAATATATAATAAATAAAAAACGAATAAAAAAAAATTAACGAATATAAATAAAAAAGGCTATTTAAATATAGCTATAATAATAAAATAATATAAAAACAAATTCTTTAAAAGCTAACTATTATAGCACGATGACTAAGCTAAAAAAGTCCCCGGTAAATCTACGGGGTTTACCCATAGCTAAACCAGCGTCGCGCCCCCCTAATTAAATTAAGTCAGCCTCGAAGAACCCCCGGGGCTCGTCGAAGGCCAAAGCAACGCCAGCCGTAAGGCCAACGCTAGATTATACTTTACGTTACGTAAGTAGATAAACAAATAACTAGTTACGTAAATGCCTTTAACATATTACAAAGATCTTATAGACTTAAATATATATATTTATCTAACCGGCTACCCGAAAAGTAAAAGGCATAGATTAGACTTTATATATATCGATACTTACCTTTAAGAATTAATTAATAACTATCGATTATTACTTTAATATATAATCCTTAATCAACCTTTATAATTCTAATTTATCTTCTATACCTTATCGAGATAATATAAGATAGTCGTTACCCGTTTAAATAGCACGGCCCCGGCGATAAGCGCCGGGCTATCGACTTAAACTCTAGGCTTTATTTAAACGGGCCGTAACGAGTCTCCTAAAGTCGATATTCGATTAACTTAAACGAGCGTCGTTATAAAAGACTTTTAAAAAAATCTCCGTAAAGCCTTTAAGGCCTCCTTAACCGAATTAATCTTTTAATCGATTTAAAATATTATTAAACGACTTTAACACTAAGTAGTAACGGAAGCCGTCCGGCGTAAGAAGAGCGATAATCTTTTAAATACGATAATAAAATATTTATTCCCGTTAAAAGACGCTATACTTTTAACGGGAAAAGATTTAATTACTTTACTTACGGCGAGCGTTTAAATCGGCGTAAGCCAAACTAACGACTTTAATAGCTTCGACGTAAAGGAGGTTAAGAAATCCGGTATAAACAGTCCTCTTAAAAGATTTAACCGCCGTCGCGATCGTTACTTTCCGTTCTTTCTTAAGCTTAAGTTATTAACGACTTATAAAAAAAAAGACGCCTAAAGGCGTTAAGTAGAAGACTGCTTTTAAGCAGCTCCCTTTCGTTATAAATTTAAAGACTTTAAGGTAGGCGCGGTAGTTTACGTATTTAAAGACGAGGCGCGGGATTAATAAAATAATTACTTAACTAATTTAAAGCCGGTAAAGAAAGCTGCGGTTTATAAATCTTAAACAGCCTTTACTATATAACTAAACTAAGTTAAGTTAAAAGTTAAAGATACGTAATTAATTATAATCTCGTAATACCTCGCTTTTTTTTTAACATCTTTTAACCTTAAAAGTTAAAAAGCTACTTCCGTACTTTAAAGAGTAAGATGCTTTAATTGCTAAAAGTTTTTAAAGTAAGCAGATTTTTCGTAGCTTTTAAGCCTAAGCTATAGACTCAATTATTTATTATAAGCCTATCCTCCCGCTTTTCTTTATAAAAAGTAGTCGAAAAGGCCGATATAATCTACCGCTCCGCGAAAAGGGGCGTGTTTAATAACTAAAGTTAGTCTTATAAAGACCGTAAAACGGCGTAAAACTAAAGCGTTAACGGCTTTAAAGGTTCTATAAGGAATTTTAAAAGTAATTGTAAAAATAAAAATAAAAAAAAAAGTAATAAAAACGAGCGTAATAAACTAATTACCGTAAATTTATTTAATATTACTTACTTTTATTATAATAAAAAAAAATATTATAAAACTACTTACTATAATTTAACCGTTAGTAAGCCGTTAGCCGTTAATATTATATCTATTAAATAAAAAAAGACGTCGGAGATAACTTCGTAAGATAAAAATAAAAGAAAAAAAAAAACGGCTTAAGTATTACTAACTTAAAGCCGCCCTCGTTAATCTTTATTATAACAACGTTTATAATAATAAACAAGCTTTAAAGCTACCGCGATATTATAATCTCGATAAGCTTCGATATATACGTAGAAGTCGATATCGTAAAGATCGAATTCGCCCGCGTTAACTCTTTAAAGAAAAGCAAGCTATCGCCGTTAAACGTTAACGGGATTAAATAGATTTCTATAAAGACGTATAAGTCTTAAAAAGTTTTTTTTAAGTTATAGGATAGCCGAAGCCGTTAAAAAGATATTACGAGGATTTATATAGTAATAACCCGATTACTTATCGACTATTTTATACTTTTAAAGATACCGAGGCTAGCGGAGATAAGAGTTAACTTTACGTTAAGCGACTTTTTATAGTATTTCTTTTTAAAACGATAAGACATTATTTTATTAAAACCTCGGTAGTTTACGCGGGAGATTTTATAAGGTGTATAAGTATATATAGTAGTCTTAACTAAAGTCTTAAGCCCCGAGGGCTAACTCGAGAAACTATTTATAATTTACCCGTAAATTTTACGGGAATTTTACGTATACTTTTATATATTCGACATTAAGGAGGCGGATCCTTTACTACTTTATTTTATAGCCGACTACCGTATTGACTTAGTACTTAATATATAGTTACTATATAGTATAATCTACCCGTTTTCGTTAAAAGAACTTTTAATCTTATAAAACTACCTTAAAGAGGCCTTAAAGAAAAAATAAATCCGGGAATTTAAAAGCCTTACGGGCGCCCCGATCTTTTTTATACTAAAGTCGGATAGCTCGTTACGACTATATATTAATTACCGAAGCTTAAACTATATTACGATTAAAAACCGTTATATATTACCTTTAATTAACGACTTAATACTTAAAGTCTAAGGCGTTAAGTATTTTATTAAAATAAATATTAAAGATACCTATTATCGCCTTCATATTATAAAAAAAGATAAATAAAAGACTACGTTTAAAACGAGATATAATTATTATAAGTATACCGTTATACTATTTAACTTAACTAATACTCCTACTACGTTTTAAACGTATATTTATATAGTTTTATAAAGCTTACTCGACTTATCGTACGTAGTTTATATAAACGACATTTTGATTTATTTTAAGACCCGAGAAAAGCACGAGGAATACGTTAAGTAAATCTTAAAACGACTAAATAAGTTTAAGCTTTACGTTAGTCTTAAAAAGTACGCTTTCTTTTAAGAAACCGTAGAGTTCTTAAGTTATATCGTTACTCCTTAAGGAATTTTTATAGACTCTAAACGTATCGTTACTATCTAAGAGTAGCCCGTCTTTAAGACTTATTATAACGTTTAAGTTTTTTTAGGCTTTTATAACTTTTACCGCCGTTTTATTAAGTATTATATAAGGATAGCTTTTTCTTTTAACGCTTTACTTAAAGGCTTAGTGAAAGGAAAGAAGCTAGGGAACGTTATCTAAAGACTATAAGAAAAATAAGCATTTAACCTTTTAAAAGACGCCTTCGTATTAACTTTTTTTTTAAAATATTACGACTTTAGTCTTTTTTACCGGGTTAAGATAAACGCGTTAAACTTTATAATAGTAAGAATTTTATTATAGCTCTTTAAAGGCCGGTAGCACTTAATCGCTTTTTAATCTAAGAAGTTTAAAAAAGCCGAGCTTAATTATAGTACCTCCGATAAAAAGATGTTCGTTATTATAGCCTCTTTCGAAGAATAACGCTACTACTTTAATAGTACGTTATAGTCGGTAAAAGTATTAACCGACTATAAAAACCTTTAGTTAATTATAATATAAACTAAGTTTAACGGCCGATAAGCCCGTTAAATAATAAAGCTTATACCGTTTAAATTTTAAGTTAAATATAGGCCGGGATTTATTAACCTTACGGACGGTACTTCGTAAAGGCCCGATTTTAAGCA
The DNA here is from genome assembly GCA_029299165.1 of Ophiostoma himal-ulmi. Classification (NCBI taxonomy): domain Eukaryota; kingdom Fungi; phylum Ascomycota; class Sordariomycetes; order Ophiostomatales; family Ophiostomataceae; genus Ophiostoma; species Ophiostoma himal-ulmi. Next base: position 623,001 of record JANSME010000003.1, on the reverse strand, counting down.
AGAGATAGACTTTAGTGCTATATTGTTAAACTTAAAACGTAAGCTTAACGTTATATAGGCTACGTTAACTCGAGGGATAAAACGGGGGATTTATAAAAATTCTTTATAGTTTAAAAAAGTCTACGACACTTAAGTATTAGTAGCGGTTACTATAGTATTATAAAGTAGTAAAGGCGATACTATCGTTAGCATAACCGGCTTCTTAGACGTAAGAAGTAAGAAGTATAAGACTCGTTAAAAAAGATATTTTAAGTAAGTATTGCCTACTTAAGTTACGGCTATTATTATAGCTATAAATTTTTTTAATATCTTAAAGTTATTTAGTAACCTTCGCTCTTTAATTAAAAGCGTTTAAAAAGTAGACCCCGAGTATTAAAAGACGGTACGTATCGTAGTTATAAAGATACGTCTTTATATTCCGATAATTAGTTAGCCGACGATATTACGGATAAATAAAGCTTTTAATTAAAAGACTTAATTTATTAATATAAATAAGTTATTCCGTAAAGACGGCTTAGTTTACGTATTAAAGAAGGCTACGTTACGATAAGCTATTTTCGAAGTATACTATAATACTTTAAAGGTAGGATATTTTAAAAAAAGACGTACGTTAGTATTTATTAAACGAAGGTTTCGATAAAAGGCAATAATTAAATATATAGCAGACTACGTAAAGTCTTATAAAGTATGCTAATCCTCGAAGACTTAAAGATACTAGCTACATAGCTCGTTCTAGCCTTTACCGATCCCGAGTTAGCCTTAGGAAGAAATCTCGATAGACTTTATTACGGGCCTTCCCCCGGTATTTAACGGGGATAAGGAAAACGATATTATCTTAGTTATAGTCGATAAACTAACTAAGTATTATTTATTTTTATTAACGTTAACTACGTTAAAAGCGTCGGAATTAATAAACTTACTAATAAAGGAAGTATTAAATAAATACAGGCCTTTAAAAAGAATTGTCTTCGATCGGGGTCTTATCTTTACGAGTAATTACTAAGATAAGTTTTGTTTTTAGCTATAAGTAAAGAAAAGATTATCGACGGTATTTTATTTATAAATAAATAAGTAAATAGAAAGAATAAACTAAGTACTTAAATAGTATTTACGTAGCTTTATATAAGATAACTAAGCTGTATAAGTAGCTTTTCTCTCGACGGTATAGTTTATTATTAATAATATTTTTAACTTTTTTATTAACTTAACACTTAACGAAACACTTATAAGCTATTTACTTACTTTTACTATAGTCGCCGAAGACGGTTCTCGCGTAGAGGGGGTACCGGCCGTTAGCTAACGAATCTAAAAGCTATAAGCCTTTAAAAAAAGAGCTAAGAAGCGTTTATAATCCGTTTAAAAAAGCTAAAAGAAGTATTATAATAAGAAGTATAAAGTAATAAAGTTTTAAAGAAAAGATTAAGTTATACTATCTACCCGAAACTTTAAGCTAAAAGTATAATATAAAAAGCTAGCCCTTAAGTTTATCGGGCCTTTTATAATACTCGAACGTATAGATAAGCAAGCGTATAAGCTAGCCTTTTTTAATTAATACGACCGGTTATATAATATCTTTTTAATCACTTTATTAAAATAGTATTAAGCTCGCTAAAGAAAGGTAAAGGAATCCTTAAAGAATCCTTAAATGCTAAACTTTAAAAACGATCTTAAATAATAAAAAGTAAAAAAGATTTATAATAAAAAAACGGTAAAAAAAAAAGTCTTATATTTAATCTAATAAAAAAGATAGCCTTTAAAATATAATTAATAAGTAAACGAAAATAATATCTACGCGCTAAACTTATTAACGGACTACGAAAAAAAAAGTAGTAAAAAAACTAAACGTAACAAAACTTAAATTTCTTAAGCTAAAACCCGAGCTAACTTTATATTAAAAACGTCTACCTCTTCCCCGTCTAAACGCGCCTCGACATACTCGCGCACGGCTTATACGGCAGCTATTACTTAAGCTTTTATAGCCGTAAACTTAAAGTCTTTTAGCCGTAAACGTAGTAAATACGGACGACTTAACAAGGCCGGGGCTAAAGCGGCTTGTGTAACCTCGACTATATTAATATAAGCTACTTTTTTTTTTTATAACCCGTTATTAGTAAGTAAATAGTTAACGAAATTAAAGATATTATTTATTAAATTAGCCTAAAGCCTTGTTAAGTTATAAACGCGACGGTGGCTATTTATAATTAAAGTTACGGCGCGGCAATATTTATAAAGGCTCTCGGCTAAACTATCGTTTAAAATAAAGTCGACGCGAGTAACGGTAGCCGCCGCTACCGACTAAAAGACGTATAAGTTACCGGTTAAAAGGCCGGGGATTAAACAATAGTTACTTTTTTTATAATAAGACCGGTAAAAACACCGTATAAAGCTAACGGGGAACTCGTATTTAAGTAGTTTTAAAAATAACTTTAGCACCGTTAAGGCACGGAAATAACGAGCGTAAAGCAACGCCTTTAAAAGCTACGATAATAATAACGTACTATAAATTATAAAAAGCATTACTATAACCGAGCTAGTAACTAAAGTAAGCGTAGGCGTATTAAAACCGCCGTTAAACTCCGACGATAAAAAGCTATCGGTAGCTATTACTATCGTGTTTTTACTATCGAATAAAGAAGTAAAAGGCGACGCGAAATCGTCGTCGTTATAATCGGCCTCGTCTTAAAGTATAACGCTATTATCGTTATCACTATTAAAAGAAATCGAGTCTCTCTCGTCAAACTCTATTATTACTACGTCCTCCTCGTCTAATTCCTCCTTTTTTTCTATCCTTTCGTTACTATTATTAGCTACTTCCGACCGGGCCTCAAAGTCTATAAACATACTTTTAAAGTTAGCCTCCTTCGACGAATTAACAAGGTCTTTTTTTTTATTAACCGGGGCTAAGGCTAAGCTATTAAGAGAGGCGATAAAGGTTTTAACCCCGTCGTCTTAACTAGCTACCTTAAAAGCAGTCGCTTTTTTCTCCGAAAGCTTAATCGCGAGCGCTATCTCTTCCTTTAAGCGGGCGGACTCGCGAGTAACGAGTCGCGCCGCGGCGCGTTCTCTTTTAAAACTAGGCTGTTTAGTTAGCTATTATAAGGAATTTAAGGGGATATTATTAAAGCTTATTATTATATTATTAAGGCTATAAATTATAGTATTGAAAATGTTAATAATAATTAAAGAGAAGTAAGAAAGAACTTTAAGGCCGTAAACGTTAAAAACGACGACTTTTTTTTAGTTATATTAACTATTAAGGCAGTCGGCGTAAATCTCGGCTAAACGTAAATTTACTTTACTCTTTCTTTTAACTTACCTTTACGTTAGTTTATTAGCTAATAGACATTACTTATATTTTATATAAAATAAAGAGTTACTATAAAATCTACGGTATCTTTCTTACTTTATTAGTTTATATTTTCTTCTTTAAAAAGTTTTTATTTTTATTTAATTACTAAAGATTTACCTACGAAGGTTTGCTTTAAGCTTTACTTACTTCCTCCCACATCTTACCTTATAAAGCGTCGAGACGATACTTATTAAAAAAAGGATAGTTGTTATAACACGATAACTAAGCTAAAGGAGTCCCCGGTAAATCTACGGGGTTTACCTATAGCTAGACTAACGTCGCGCCCTTTTAGCTAGATTAAGTTAGCCCCGGGGAACCCCCGAGGCTCGTCGAGGGCTAAGGCAGCGCCAGCCGCAAGGCCAGCGTTAGATTATACTTTACGTTACGTAAACAGATAGATAGATAACTAGTTACGTGGATGCTTTTAGCATACTACGGGGATTTTATAGACTTAAATATATATATCTGTCTAACCGGCTACCCGAAAGGTAGAGGGCATGGATTAAACTTTATATATATCGATACCTACCTTTAAGAATTAATTAGTAACTATCGACTATTACCTTAATACATAATCCTTAATCAACCTTTATACTAACGTTATATAATTATAAAAAAAAGGCTTATAAATAATGCGTAAGAGTAAACTATGATCGTAGTATTAGAGCTTTACTATAGGGAGTCTATATAAGGCAGCAGTCTCGAGTATCTTATCTTACTTACTCGTATTAAAAGTAAACTTAGCTTTTATAATATAAACTACGTTAAAACTTTTAAAAGTAAATAAATAAACGTAATTACTATAATATAATAATTTTGATTTTCTTAATCTTTACCTACGATATATATTAAAGAATTTTTATCGACGGGTCCGATTAGTAATAACTTTTATAAACCAACTTTATTTTATAACTATAGCTTTTATTCCGCGATAAGTCCGGCTTAGATAAAGGCGGGTATACGTAAATATATCCGATTATATAGCTTTTTTAGCCGACGGTGATTCCGTTATGTAGTTTAATTTTAAGGAAGTCCGGCTATAAGCCTTTTTTTCGTATATTAAGTCGTATACGAGTGCTTTTGTTTTAATTACTATCTATAAGACTTACGATAAGACTTTATATTTATTATAAGAGTTGCCGTTAGCTGTTAAAAATTTAGCTATACTATAGTCGACTTTAAACGTAAATAGTATTATTATAAGCATAGTACGTTAACGCGTTACCGATTTAGCTGCTTTAACTTAGACTATTGTCGTAGAGAAGACGTATAGTAGCTCCTTCTATTGTTATATAGCTAAGATTATAAGTAAGCCTCGCCGGGCACGTTCTTTTTTTATTTAAGCTTATAGCTTTAAAAACTTAATTCCTTACCGGTGTTATAAAGATCGCTTCCTATATATTAAAGTGAGATAGCCTAATAGCTAAAAAAGCTTAGTAATAACTTTATTTTTTTATTATATCTCGATCTTCGAATACCGTAAAGGTGCCTACGGTAATTGTTTATATTTTTATAAAAGGCATATATATTCCTTTACTAATCAATCATTGACTCGCTTTACCGATATTATTACTACGAAAACGTGCTTTAACAACGAAGACATCTTAAAGGCTCGGCTTTTTAATATATAGACTTATATTACGCGTAATATCGATATTAACTAAAAAGTATAAGTGGCTAAGATTCGCGTTACTATAATCGGCCGTCGTAATAAAAAACGGGCGACTGCCCGGGCGGTATATAAGAAGAAATAAGCCGTAGCTCGAAAAATAAAGAATATAGCTCGGGGTAGTTAATAAAGCTTACGCTTATATATTTAATAAGCGGCCGCGGCGTCGGCGGGGTAGATCGGCTTAAAAAAGTGCTTCTTAATTTTTTAAAGTATGCTTTAATTATAATTCGTCTTTAATAAACTAAATACTAAATTTATCTTATTTAAATACCTTTAATTTATAAAGTATATACGTTTTATAAATTGGTATACCGTTTAGTTATATTAGTATATAAACTTTCTTATTTAAAATTATAACGATCTTAAATGGCCCTCGCTACTTATAAGATAGCTTTTTATTTTTAGATATATTAATCTCTCTTTCGTTATCTTAGTAAAGTATTATAGAATTTTCTCGCAAATCTTATCTATCCGGCCGGTAACGGTGTTTATTAGCTTAATCTCGGCTAACGGCTAGTTTTATACGGTACGTTATAACGCGTTTTATAATAAGTATTTAATTAAACGTAAGCCGTTATAAAATACGTGCTCGAAGCGTGATATAGTCTTCTATAGATATATTTAATTTCTAGTTTAATATACGTTATATTAAAATACCTTATTCGAAAAAGAGTATAGGTTTTCGTCCGAAAAGTAAAAAGAATAGTAATTTACTATAAGACTTACAGACTATAGCCCGATCGGCTAAAAGCATGCGTAGTAGCTAAATATACTAGTTACCTTATCTACTATTAGTAATTTTTACAAAAGCGTTTAAAAGCTTATAATGTCCGCCTTTAACTATGCTATTTGCCTAAGGATTGTATGCCGAGGTAAAGACTCGCGGGATTCTAAGTTCTTCACAAGCACGTTGGAGCTCGTTTTTAAATTCCGTGCCGCCGTTTACGATTACTATTAAAAAAAGGCTATGAGTAAAGATAATAATATCTATAAAAAACTAGGCTATATTACGAAAATTAACGGCCGTAAGTCTTTTAGTTTTTATATACTTAGTTAAGGTATAGCGGGCTTTAATTAAGTATTTATAGTTCGTTAACTTCGGTATATGCTAGACGTCTATATAAATTTTAATAAAAGACTATGGCGGTGCTTTTTAGGCGATCGTTTATTCGATAAAACGGCGGCTTTTTTATTTTATATACCGGGGGTATATGTTTAATACTAAATCGATGTTAAAAGCGAGGACGGGTACGTACTATTTTATTATTTACTTAACTAACACTTAACATATTACTTTAATACTAAGACTAAGCGTATAGGTAAGAGGCCGGGCTAGGCCTTCTTAGCTAAAGGTTAAGAGGCCTTAATTTATATCTATACGAATATAAGTCCGGAAAGTCTAAAAAGTAATCGAAGAGGTTCGTAATATACCGATCGAAGTTAATTTAAAGTTTGAAATTAAAAGTCTTTATTTTATTATTTTTTATTTATTATAAACGCGTTTTTATCTATTATTAAAGGTAATAAATAAGACTCGTAATACTAAAAAAATAAAAATAGCGGTAAGCGGTATAGTACGGTAAAATGCCGTACTATAACGTTTATATTAAATAATACAACAACATAAAACAAAACTAATAATAATATAAAAATTGCTAAAACAAAAAATTAAAAAAAGAAACAAAAACAATCTAAAAATTTAAATATATAACACTTTAAGTCTTATATATTAAGTTAAACATCTCCTTATCTCTTTTAAATTTTTTATCGGTTTAATAACTATTTAGCTTGTTTTTTAACTACCCGATTAACGCGGCTTTAACGATCGACGTTTTTCTTAGCTGCTTCGGCGTCCGCGTTACGGACCGTAAGTTCGTGAGAGAAGCTTTCTTAGCCCGTCTATTTTGCTACGGAGCTGGGGCCGAATTTGGTGGGGAAGCTTTCTTTAAATGGATACGTTGGCCGATCGGCGTTTTGTATTACGGCGATGTTGTTTAAAGTAATAGTTAGTTAGTTTATAGTTTTTATAATAGTTAATCCCGTCGGCGTTTAAGTTTTTAGTACGACTGTGTTAGCGTCGGAATAATTATCGGGTATAAATAATTAATCGTTGTTATTTTCGTTAACTTCCGATATAGTATTACCGTCGTACGGGTTATTATATAAGCTACTATTATCGTCGGTTAAAAGAAGGGCGATCGTCGATTAAAGGTTAATAGTAACGGTTTTCCGTTTTTGTTTAGTTATTAACGGGGCGTCTCGTATTAAAATTATTATTCGGAAAGACGGTATAATTTAAGTATCGAAACGATCGGAAATTACTTTCGCGGAAATACGAAAAGTTAATACTCGTTATTTTTAGCGGGGGATCGTAGTTATTAAAGGTTACGTAAATATTTAAGTACGATTATTAAATTAAGTAATATCTACGAAGTAATTATTAATGTTTAAATAAAAGCTAATTTAAAGATTAACCGGAAAACGGATCGGCGTTACGTTTTCGTAGCCGAGTTTTAGTCGGATAGCCGTTACTTAGTTAAAGACTATAATAATCGTTAAATTATCGATAAAGGCGTTTACTTTCGTTAACTTAACGATTTTTATATACGTTTAAGAGAATTTTTAAAAAGGCATAGTATTAATAGCCGACCCGTAAAGAATAGTATTTTCGTATTCTTTAAAAAAAACCTTAATATTGTTTAAATAATATAGCCCGTAAGCTTAATTATTTATTTATCCGGCCGATCGGATAAAAATAGCTTTATATACGGCGGTAAAGGTAATAATATCGATAATAATTAAGTATTTTAAAAAAGTTTTATTACTAACGCGGTGTTTCGTATTTATATTAAAAGTTAAAGAATTATAACGGTATAAAGTTATCTTCGAGTAGTCGACGATACTTAAGGTAAAGTAATCGTTGTTATAAAAGATAGCTAAGTAAAAACGACATTATTAAAAAGCTACGGCCACGGTTTAATTAAAGATGCCTTTTACGTTAGCTTAAACGGCTTTTAAGTAAATATAAACTAAGCCGTAAAGATTTTATAGAATTAACCGAAGTTTAGCCTTTAAAATATTAAAGTAAAGCTATTCGTCGTTAAATACGAAGCCTTTAAGATTATAAAGTTTAATAATATAAGAGTCGATCGTTATTTTATCGATCTTACCGTTACGGTATATAACGCGTATAAAGAGTCTAATAAAGCTATTATAAACGTACTTTTACTATTACTCGTTTAAAAAGTTAGTATTATAATAAGTAAGCCGATCTTTTAACTTAACTAGTGTTAAAAAAGTTATAAGAAAAGTAGTGCGTAAATATTAACGGTTAAATACTCGATCGCGGGAGTTAATATTACTCGGCTATTATATTAACTCGTAGTCTCGGGCACGTTTTACCGTTTTATTAAAAATAAAGCTATTAATAAAGGATAAAACGAAGGCCGGAGAAGACTATACTTAAGTAATCCGAGACGGGGGTGTTTTTATTACTAATTTACGAAGGCTTTTACGTTTCGCCGAGGTCTTAAGAGATTGGGTAGTAGTTAAAGTAAAAGCCGGACTCGACTTTAAAGCTTTTGCCTTTAGAGTGTTAATAAGGGTGAAGCTTATAGTAGTAATAATAGTGATCGGTAGTGTAGAAGAAAGAAAAGAAGATTTAATAATAGTAAAGAATAAAAAAGAGAGGGATAAGGAAGAAGTTATAATAACTTATATAAAAAAAAAAAAAAAGTAAGGGGGGGGTAAATAAAATTAAATAAAAAACGAGATAAGTGATAAAAAAAGTATTTAAGTTAGTAAAAGGGGTAATTAGACTAAATAAAATAATATATAATAAATAAAGAACGAATAAAAAAAAATTAACGAATATAAATAAAAGAGGCTATTTAAATATAGCTATAGTAATAAAGTAATATAAAGATAAATTCTTTAAAGGCTAGCGTTATATAGCTATAAAAGAAAGGCTTATAAATAATGCGTAAAAGTAAACTATAATCGTAGTACTAAAGCTTTACTATAAAAAGTTTATATAAAATAGTAGTCTCGAGTATTTTATTTTACTTACTCGTATTAAAAGTAAACTTAGTTTTTATAATATAAGCTACGTTAAAACTTTTAAAAGTAAATAAACAAACGTAATTACTATAATATAATAATTTTAATTTTCTTAATCCTTACTTACGATATATATCGAAGAACTTTCATCGACGGGTCCGATTAGTAACAACTTTTATAAACCAACTTTATTTTATAATTATAGCTTTTATTCCGCGATAAGTCCGGCTTAAATAAAGGCGGGTATACGTAGATGTATCCGATTATATAACTTTTTTAGCCGACGGTAATCCCGTCGTATAGTTTAATCTTAAAAAAGTCCGGCTATAAGCTTTCTTTCCGTATATTAAGTCGTATATAAATACCTTTATTTTAATTACTATTTACGAAACTTACGATAAGACTTTATATTTATTATAAAAGCTGTCGTTAACTACTAAAGATTTAACTATACTATAGTCGACTTTAAGCGTAAACAATGTTATTATAAACATAGTACGTTAACGCGTTATTAATTTAACTGCTTTAACTTAAACTATTATCGTAAAGAAGACGTATAATAGCCTCTTTTATTACTATATAGCTAAGATTATAAGTAAGCCTCGCCGGGCACGTTCTTTTTTTATTTAAGTTTATAGCTTTAAGAATTTAATTTTTTACCGGTACTATAAAGATCGTTTCTTACGTACTAAAGTAAAATAGTTTAGTAGTTAAGAAAGCTTAGTAATAACTTTATTTTTTTATTATATTTCGATCCTCGAATACTATAAAGGTGTTTATAATAATTATTTATATTTCTATAAAAAGTATATATGTTTCTTTACTAATTAATCATTAACTCGTTTTACCGATATTATTATTATAAAAACGTATTTTAATAACGAAGATATCTTAAAAACTTAGCCTCTTAATATATAAACTTATATTACGCGTAATATCGATATTAACTAAAAAATATAAGTAGCTAAAATTCGCGCTACTATAATCGGCCGTCGTAATAAAAAACGGGCGACTGCCCGGGCGGTATATAGAAAGAAATAGGCCGCAGCTCGAAAGGCGAAGAATGTAGCTCGGGGTAGTTGATAAGGCTTACGCTTATACATTTAGTAGGCGGCCGCGGCGTCGGCGGGGTAGATCGGCTTAAAGAAGTACTTCTTAATTCTTTAAAGTATGCTTTAATTATAATTCGTCCTTAATAGATTAAATGCTAAACTTGTCTTATTTAAATATCTTTAATTTATAAAATATATACGTTCCGTAAATTAGTATACCGTCTAGCTATATTAATATATAAACTTTCTTATTTAAAATTATAACGATTTTAAATAGCCTTCGCTACTTATAAGACAGCTTCTTATTTTTAAATATATTAATCTCTCTCTCGTTATTTTAGTAAAGTACTATAGAATTTTTTTGTAAATTTTATTTATCCGGTCGGTAACGGTATTTATTAACTTAATCTCGGCTAACGGCTAGTTTTATACGGTACGTTATAACGCGTTTTATAGCAAGTATTTAATTAAACGTAAGCCGTTATAAAATACGTACTCAAAGCGTAATATAGTCTTTTATAAACATATCTAATTTCTAATTTAATATACGCTATATTAAGATACCTTACTCGAAAAAGAGTATAGGTTCTCGTCCGAAAAGTAAAAAGAATAGTAATTTACTATAAAATTTATAAACTATAGCCCGATCGGCTAAAAGCATACGTAGTAGCTAAATATACTAATTACCTTATCCACTATCAGTAATTTTTATAAAGGCGCTTAAAAGCTTATAATATCCGCCTTTAACTATGCTATTTGCTTAAAGATTATATGCCGAGGTAAGGACTCGCGGGATTTTAAGTTTTTTATAAATACGTTAAAGCTCGTTTTTAAATTCCGTACCGCCGTCTACGATTACTATTAAAGGAAGGCTATAAGTAGGGATAATAATATTTATAAGAAACTAGGCTATATTACGAAAATTAACGGCCGTAAGTCTTTTAGCTTTTATATACTTAGTTAAGGCATAGCGGGCTTTAATTAAATATTTATAGTTCGTTAACTTCGGTATATACTAGACGTCTATATGAATTTTAATAAAAGGTTATGGCGGTGCTTTTTAAGCGATCGCTTGTTCGACAAAACGGCGGCCTTTTTATTTTATATACCGGAGGTATATACTTAATACTAAATCGATGTCTTAGTATATTTTATTCTATTAATAAAACTAACGCATTTAATACTAAGTAGCTTACCGACCGCGGTGACTATTATTAATATATACCGTCTTAATTAATTATAACTTTATAATGTCTGATCTGATTACCCGTTAAAAAATGTCCGGGTTGTTATTTTTTTTATTATATCGCTAGAGGGTCTGTCTAGTATAAAAGAAGTTAGCAGCACGCTGTTTAAAAGCTCGGCGCGAGTCAAATATAAAATCGGCTAAGAATTTAAGAGAGGTAAAAAACTTAATAATGTCGCTATAATCGTTAGTATTAATACTAAACAATCTTACTACTAGCTAATTAATAATCGATATTAAGCTAAGGCTGTCTTTTTATTTTTAGTAATATACTTATATATTAATAAGTTTAGCCTCGTTAGCTAAGGTGTCTATCCGGTAAGGCAAAGAACGGTCTTAAGATAAGAATTCGTCGACGTAAATGTTTAAGTACTATTAGTTAAAGGACGGTTTCGTACCGATCGAAATCTTAGTTCCGATACTAGGTATTAAATTAATTTAAACGTCGATAAAATCTTTAATTTCTTATTTTTATATAAGATCGTCGGGGTTGAATTCTTTATATAAACGACGGGATAAAGTATTAGCTAAGCTATTTTTTATATTAAAGATATGCTTTACTTCGAAGTTAAAGGTTTTAATTTAAGTTACCCAACGTATAATTAAAGCCTTAAAGACTTCCGAAAATATACCGTTAAGTTAATTATATAAAACGCGGGCATTTATTTCGATAACGAATCTCGTTTTATATAAGTAGTAACGAAAGTTTTTAAAGGCTATAAACATACCGCGGTACTCGCGCTTAATAAGATCGTACGTAGCCTCGGCATTGTTTTAAACGTTTAATGCAAATCGTAAAAGGAGACGCTTTCCGTTAATAATTTAAAGGAGTATACTACCTTAACTAATAAAGCTAGTATTAACTTAAAGGATTATTTGTCCGGCGTTAAAGGAATAGTTTAGGGTGATTAAGATAAAGGCAGATGTAAGTTTTTTCTTTAGTAAGTTAAAAGCGTTTTATTTAGTATCTCCTTAAGTCTAAGCAACACCTTTCTTTAAGAAGGTATAAAAAAAGATAGTTATAGTAGTTTTATAATTTATTTATACTCGATAAAAGACTAAGATATTAAGAAAAGACCGAAGTTGTAGAAGATCGCGAAAGATAGGCTAGCTCGTAATAGCTCGTACTTTATTCTTAGCCGGGCTACGGCTTTTACTGCTATAAATATAGCTAATAATTACCGCGCGGGATTAATACTATTATGATTTTTTTACTAATACTATAACTTTAGTAAGTTCGTAATTAATAAACACTTTATTAATGTTTTATAAATATTTTTATACGTAACGTTTAATCCTTAAGGCGACTTCTACTTCGTTATATATAGTAGTCGGGCTTTTAATTATAATATCGTCTAAAAATAACGAGTAAGTATTTAAAATTAAGCCGAAAAGTATACGGGTAATAATACGTTAAAATTAAGCTACCGAGTTAGTGCCTTTTTATAATAATATATATATACGGAATAAGCCGATCGGAGTTATAAAAGTCGTAAAATCTCTGCTTTTTAAAGCTAGCGACACTTAATCATATCTTAAAAACAAATCGACTAAAGTTAGTATTTTATACATAACAAACTCCTCCGAGTATAATTCCGTATTAAGAAGAATAAAGGCGTTACGGACTATATACTTGTTATAATTGGTAGTATTATTAATTAATCGAAGCCCTCCGTCTTTTTTTTTAACTAAAAACCAAAGGTTACGGTATAATCTATAGCCTTTCTTAATAGTGCCTTTCTTTAACCTCGATTTAAATAGCTTTATTACCTGATTATATATAAAGCGCGGGATAGGAATACTACGCGTTTAAAATACGTCGTGTAAAACTATTTTAATTACTTGCGGAGATATAATAGACGGATCGACTCGGTTAATATATATAAAGTCTTAAGCTAAAGCTCCTTCTTTATTAAAAAGAATAGTAGATAGTTAATCGGCCTTAAGCTTTATTAAAGGTACGTTAATAAATTATATAATATCTTATAAACGTTCCGGTATTAACCGGTAACCGGGAGTTTTTTTATTAAACTTAAAGGTATATACTTTATTAAATATAAAGTCTTTAAGTTAAAAGTTAGCCTTTATCGTAGCCTACTTAACTCTTCGTTAGTTTACCGATCTACTAAGTATTATCCTATTATTCGTAACAAAGTCTACTAATACGACTTTCTAATCTTTTCTTTTATATAAAGTGTATAATTAATACGCCGGATTATAAGTTATTAGTTCGTTAACGATCGAGCAAGGGTATAACTCTTTATCTACACTTTTTATTACTTAATCGGCATAGTCTCGGCGTTAAAGTTTAACGGAGTTATAAATAAAGACGTTAAGAAGTAGAAAAGTAAAGACCGGTTAGACTTCTTCTTATATAAAAGATCTAAGATATAAATCTTTATCGTTAAGCTATAGCGTTAATAAATTAATAAAGTAAAGCTTTAATCGTACGTTTAATCGGCCGATAAGGAATTGTTAGAGAGTATTAACGTCGGCCGGTAGGCCTTTAAAACATTTAAACATACTATTAATAAATCCGTTACGTTATTAAGAAGATTAAACGTTAAAGATAAAACTTTTTAGCCTACGTTAATAATAAAACGTATACTATTAACGATTATATTAATAAATACGCTACGGGATATTTCTTTATTTTCGTATATAAAATAAAGCTAAACGTCTTAAACAAAAAAGACGTTTAATAAAACAAAGGTATTATTAATACCGTTAAATAAGATAAAGAAATAAATAAAGACTTTATAATTACCGATTTATAGCGTATACGAAGTTTTAACTAAAAACTTTTTAAACGTGCTATAGAAACTATTAAAAGTAGCTATTATAGGCTTTAAAACGAGACTATACGTCTTTATAACTATAGCTAAGATAACATTAATTTAAAAGCTAAAGTCTAAGATAGTATAGACGCCTTAGCTATTAAACGGATTAAAAAACTTAACTAAGATACGAGGCAATTCTACGATCCGGGTAAGACGTATCTTATTTACTATCGTAGTAAAAGTATTAAGGCTAAAATAAAGACGTTTCGTAAAAGACGTAAAACTTAACGAGGCTATAAATAATAATTAAAACAAATTATTACTATTATTACTTAAAAAGTTAACTACGTTAACTATAATACTAAGATTTATATTAAGTAGTTGCTTTTAATTAGCTAAGTCGACTTAAATAATCTTAAAGACGCCTTCGGTAATGTTTTAAAAGTACCGAACAAGGCTACCTATAAGCTACGGACTAATCCGAGTTATTTAAGAAAAAAGAAGACGGATTTTTTAATCTATAACTACGTTAATAACGCTCGCGATTAGCTCTACTAAGTCTTTTATTATTAGTCTTTATAATAATATAAAGGCAGCCGGTATAGTATCGTATATAGCCGGGGCCGTAAAAAAAAATAACGGAAAATGTCTAATTAACGCGAGGATCGGTATCATTATTTATAATACGAGACTTTACGCGCGGCTTTAAGAAAATCGGAGCTAATAGTCGTAAGTTAATACTAGTTAAAAAAAAACCGTGTAGTAATTAATCGAGCTAAGTTCGTTAATATCGGCATTTTTAGCTTTTACCCGCCGTTTTTTTACCGATTAGGTTAAGACTTTTACTTAAGTAAAGAGTTTTTTTTTGAAAGCTTTAATCGTCGTTATAAAAAGATATGTCGTTTAATTTAAAGTAGGTGACGTAGTTAAACATTATAAAAAGTTATTTTCTTAAACTTTAAAGAAAGCGATTCTAACGTTAAGATTCGTAATCTAAACTATATTTAAAGCATAAAAACGTTAAAAGATTTAAGGCTTGTTAGTATTTATATTTATTTAAAGGAGATTACTTTAACGTAGAGGGATAGCCGGGGTATACGAGATATTATCCGAAATAAAGAAATACTTTATATTAATAATAACTTAAACACCGTTTACGCGGAGCTTTTTTATAGCTATAACGGCTTTAAAGAGTTATTAACGATAACGAGCTATTATAAACTAGACTATATTACGAAGTCGGCCTTTCGGCTTTTAGTATTATATAATTTAAATCGTAATTAAAACTTTTACTATCTTTATATTAAAATAATATTAAACGGTAGCCGGGTAAAAGTTAATAATTTTTTTCGCGATGTCTTAACGAGAGGCCGGGCAATCTTTAACTTAATAAATATTATCTTTGTAATAAAAACAAATTTTACGTATCTGTTAATATTAAAGTACTATAGTTTATAGTTAATTATACTCGTTCGGGAAATCCGTTTTATATTTCGATAATGCTACGAACGGATTTAATAACGAAGGCGTAATATAATTTAAATTCGTTTACACTTATAGCGACTTAGCTTAAGCCGAGTAAGTCGAAAAAAAGTTTTAAGTAATAGTATAAGTATTAGTTATGTCTCGAATAAAAACTAAGTAATTCGTAGATAATTATTTAATAAATATAATAGAGTACGGAGATAGGATTTTCGAATTCGATAAACGGGACTAAACGTTAGTAAAGAGTAAGACTACTTAACCGATCGTAAGCTTACTAAATTACTTAACGAATTAATTTATAATAGTAAAAAGAAGATCGGAAAGTAAAGATAAAGCTTAAGTAGTCGGTAGAATAGCTATTTAAGTTACCGAGGCTAGCGAAGTAATCGTAGCTATACGCCTATAAGTTAAAAGCTATGTCTCGACTTAAAAGTAATTATAAGTATATTTATAAAGTTAAATAAATAATATAGATTAAACGGCCGTAACGTCTTTCCGCGTATAACGAAAAATATTACGTACGGTATTTAACGGAAAAAGACGAAATAAGTTTTTAGTATATAAAGCCGAGTTTATACTTTCGTTAATACGATTAACGAAAAAACGTAGTTCGTAAAGATCGGTAAGCTACTTTATTACCGTTAGATATTAACGGGATTTTAAAAACTACGACCGGTATTTTTATATAAAAGGCTTAATTTAGTCGTCGTTTTATAAAGCAAGTTGTTTATATAGTTCGGTGACGAGAGTATCTTACTACTACGAATTAAGTTTAACTAAAGCTGCCTAGACGGACAGTATAGCCTTAGTTTTTATCTCGGGATCGTAATAAATATAAAAGACATTTATACTTTATTTAGCCGTATATTAATAAACGACTAGTTATTACGTAAAAAGCTTTAAAAAAGTAAAGACGTTAGTACGTCGGAGCTATAAAGCTCCGGACGAAAATACCGGAGGCAGCTATAAAGCTTTAATATTACTTATAGAAAGTAGTAAAGCAAAGCGCGGGTTTAAGACCGTAAGATCCGTAGACGTTACGGTTATCGCCGTAACGGTAGATAGAGGAGTATACGATATAATACGAAGTATATTAAGTAAAAGTATAAGTATTATAGTAAATAATAGTAATATAATCGGTATAAATTTAAAAACTTTAAAGCGTATAGTAAAAAAGAAAGGAAGGAAATTTAAAAGACGTAAAGAATAATAAGAATTAGGGGGGGGGGGGGGGGGGGGGGGGATAAAACGTAAAGAACAACCTTTTTTTACGAGGTATATTTAAAATTAAGTTCTTTTTAATCTTTTTTGTATATAAATAAAGTAGCCTTAAGCCCGTCTTTAAATATAAAGCTCGGTACGCCGTTATATATAGTCGAGTTTATAGTTTATAATAATAGTTATAAACTTACAGTATAAAGGTAGATTTTTTATATATTTATAAACTTTTTTATTATTATATAAAAATAAAAAATTACTACCGTTATAATCGGATATATTAAAATAACTTTAATTAAACTTTTATACTTTTTATCCCCGTAATAAATAACGTTATTAAAGTACGTTATTTATATAACTCGTAATTTTTTATACTTTACGCGGAGATTTTTAAGAAACTAGCTACTTTTATAACTTATTTTTTTATATCGATTTTACTTATAAGAAAGACCGGGTATTCGGATTTTTTAATGTTTAGTATATTATTAGTAAATCGTATATATTTTATTATAAAAGATAGCCGATAAATAATACGCGTTCGTAATTAAATACCGATTTCGGAAATATAATTTATACTTTAATTCTTTAATATTCCGATCGATCGGATTATTATTATAAAATAAAACGTATTTTATTACTTAAGAAAAAATAATTAAAAAGAGTGGTAGATAAAGTAAAAAAAAACATAACGGGTAAAGTTTAAATATTAAGTTAAAAGTCTTAGCTCGCCGGTACTTAATTAATCTTTATTTTTTTTTATTAAATAATCTTAAAAGTATTTTTAGTTAATATTAAAGAAAAACGTTTTTATAATTAATCTTTAAATTCTTTTATCGCGGCCGTAATAATAAGATTTAAACGTTAACGACTATAATAAAGTTTCTTTTTTATCTTTATTATTAGTAAG
Organism: Ophiostoma himal-ulmi; assembly: GCA_029299165.1. NCBI lineage: Eukaryota > Fungi > Ascomycota > Sordariomycetes > Ophiostomatales > Ophiostomataceae > Ophiostoma > Ophiostoma himal-ulmi. The sequence continues at coordinate 605,233 of JANSME010000003.1, read as the reverse complement.
CTTTACGATAACGGGCTTAATTTACTGTTAAGCTTTATATTAACCTTTTATATATAGCAGCTTTATAAAATCTCTTTCTAGAGACCGCTTACCGTTAAGTTATACTATTCTTTTTACTTATTTTATAAGCTTAAGACTTTTCTTATAATAGACTTTATTTTACTTATATCGTAATTAACGATTAAGTATTCTTATAAATCGTTATTAAGTTATTATATCTAAGAAAGTAATATTTACTTAAATACTTAAAGTCCTTCGCGTATAGTCGTTATACGAAGTAGTACTTAGTTCTTATCTTATTATATAAAAGAAATAAAGTTAACTTACTTATATTTTAAAGCTAATTAAGATTAGCGCCGTCGCGTTAATCTATTATATCCCCGATTCGAGATCTCGGGGCGCGCCGTTGCTTCCTTTTTATCGTTACGACGCGTTTTATTCTAAAATCCGGATATATCTATTATTAAGAGCGAGGACGGGTGCGTACTGTCTTGCTATCTACTTAATTAATACTTAATATACTATTTTAATATTAAAACTAAGCGTATAAATAAGAGGCCGGGCTAAGCCCTCTTAGCTAAAGGCTAAGAGGCCTTAATTTATATCTATACGAATATAAGTCCGGAAAGTTTAAAAAGTAGTCGAAAAAGTTCGTAGTATACCGATCGAAGTTAATCTAAAGTCCGAAATCAAAAGTCTTTATTCTATTATTTCTTGTCTATTATAAACGCGTCTCTATCTATTACCGGAAGTAATAGACAAGACTCGTAATACTAAAAAAATAAAGGTAGCGGCAAGCGGTATAGTACGGCAGAATGCCGTACTATAGCGCTTACACTAAATAATACAACAATATAAAACAAAACTAATAATAATACAAAAATTGCCAAGACAAAAAATCAAAAAGAGAAACAAAAACAATCCAAAAATCCAAATACACAACACCCTAAGTCCTACATGTTAAGTTAATATTTCCTGGCCTGTGCGAGCATGTGCCTTTCGTGTATTCTGCTGCATCTGTGATTAGAATCGTCATTGCTATCCGATAATGGCAGGCCACACGGCAGCGTATCACCGTTCAACCAAAATAGTGACCTGTTTGAAAAGCAGTCCTCATCAACGGTATGCAAAGTGCCCCGAGTAGGCTCTGTATCTATGACAATGTTGGATCTGGCATAGTAGTCGCCGAATAGGTAACGTTCTAAGTCGGCTCAAATCCGCAAGATGGAAACGCATGGCATCATGGTCAGCGTGCCAGAACCAGGGCCGTTCATCGCTGCCAAAGCCCAGATAGAGATATTCCAGCGATGTGATTTTTCCAACAGCGGCAAGCGCATTGTCTGGTATGCGTCGCTCCTGAGGGGCTGTAACGCTACCAGCCAAGCCGGAGCCCCAGCTCAGATGAAGAAAACGAAGATTGCCAAAGATGGCCGGCCAGCACGGGGATGATGTGGTGGACGAGGGGTGCTACTGGGGCACCGTCCTTCTGGGCTATATACAGCTTTTGTACATGAGTGTGCCGCAAAAGGAACTCCCCGAGTCGCACGTAGGCCTGGTCATTGTCGCTGGGCAATGCAGCGGCGATCAGAGCTTCTAGATCATGCAATGCATTGTCGTCGGCGAGTGAAGTGCCAGACCAGCCACACTTGAATAGAGCATCCAGCTGCACGTGGCGGAGGGGAGAGCGCAAAAACGCGGAGACCCAGGCAGGCTCGAGGTCAATGTTTGGAAGAAATAGACGCTGCAAGCAAGGAAACAGAATGGGTGTATCTCCAAAAAAGCGGCAGCAACGGCGGAGACCTGAGTGCTATATCATGATCTATCCACACAAGTCTCTCGAGAGCAGTGCTGCAAGACTTCAGAATGGGATAGAAGTAGCACGTTTCCGTGCTGTCTGCTGTCAAAGCCAGCGGCTCGTACTCTGATTACGCAATGTCTAATAGTAACCCCTTTGGCCGCTCGTCCACACAGCCATACATGGCCTCATCATCGTGTTCGGTCCATCCTATATCTAAGCAGAGAAAGCGAAGTGGCCAAGGACTGTGCATGACTATTGGTGGCTTAGAGGTCGTCTGGGTACGTTGTGTATCCCACACAGCAAAGCTGAAGTGCTGAACAGAGAATTTAGACAATATAGTGCCGTAAATCTCTGCTAACAAGAGCGAGGCGTCGTAGTGTTTGTTTTCTTATTGCAAGATGGCGATACACCATGTCCAAGATCTCCGGAGGCAGCTGCAGGAGTCTGCTGTTCTGTTGATGTGGCAGTTGGTTCAGCTCACGCTCGTGGTGGCCGCATTGTCTCGGGTCTTCCTGCTCGCCTGGAGACATCTTTGTCTGGGTATGACCCTGCACCAAGCAGTTAAAAATGCTACTTGTTCACTCCGATGAGTCTTTGCGAAGCTGGGCTGCTGAGGGTGGGCAAAGAAAATGACGAGGCCGCTACCCAAGTTTGGAGCTGGGGGGTAGAAGCTGAGCTAGAGGGCGATAGGCGGTGAGGGGCATTTGGAATGAATCGAAGCCAAATCGATGGCATGATTTTGCATGTCTTTGTTTTGCTTTGAAGATGGATGGTAAAGACTTGCCAGACAATGTATGCCTTTTTGAAGCTCGAAATAATAAGCAGCAGAGAGGGGCAGAGAGACGACGATATGCCAGCGCGACTAAGGGTCCCATATGGAAGAAGTGCAGCCTAAAAGCTGACTATAATGAGGGCTCCGCAAGAGCTATACCTCGGGATCCATGGTATATCGATAGTCTGATAAGAAATCGTCAACCAACGCTGATATCGCAACCACACTAGTGGTATGCTCTCGATAACCTTTGAAACTGAACAAACTGAAGTCTGCCGAATCCAAAGACCCAACGAACATTGGCACTATCAGCATGGACTTCTCACAGTATGGAGGTCCGAGCAAGGAGTGGCTGGCCGTCGAGGCGACACTCCAACCAGTGCCGCCAGGGCTGTCCGCTATTGAACAACGAGACGCCAGAAACGCGTTCCGCGAGGCCAGCTCCAAACGTGTGATGGAAGAGCTTGGCGACCACGTTGAGCTGATTGATGTTTCCATCCCTGCACGCGATGGGTTTGCCCTGGAAGGCCGCCTATATTGGCCCCGGGTGCTGCCGAAAGATGCCCGCCCCGCACTCTATCTGCACCTGCACGGCGGCGGTTATCTGTACGGCACACTAGCATCCGAAGACGGCGTATGCTCTCAGATTGCACTCAACACAACAGCCAAGTCACTGGACAAGGGCGGCGTCGTTGTGCTCAACCTAAACTACCGCCACACGCCCGAATACGGCTATCCGACCGCATGGAACGACACGCAGGATGCCTTTGTTTGGATCCATAAAGTCGCTGTACCCAGGTTCGGCATCGATCCGGCACGCATCATTATGGGCGGCATCTCGGCCGGCGCACACTTGACAGCATCGACTGTGCTACAGCAGAACCTCGGCCGGCTCGACGGCCTGTCTGACAAGAAGCTGCCGCCGATTGCTGGCCAGGTGCTGATGATTCCGACCGTGGTCAGCGCGGACTGTTATGCACCACAGCTGGCCAAGATGGCGAGTCCCGAAGTATCATCGATATTCGAGAACAAGGACGCACCGCTTTTGTCGGTGGCAACCATGCGCTTCTTTACCGATCTGCTGGTACAGAGTGCTCCCAAAGGCTTTGTGCCCGATCCGAACGACCTCATACTGAACCCCGGCAATGCAACCGTCGACCAAGTCAGAGGCTTGCCGCCAAGTGTATTCGGCATCTGCGGACTTGATCCTCTACGCGACGAGGGCATTCTCTTTGCTGATTTACTGACCAAAGCTGGGTGCGTTGGCGTCTTTCATTCGCCATTTTGTTTTCCAGATTACCAAATATTACCAAAAACTGACTATATAGTGTCCCTGTTGATGCGCATCTGTTCAAGGGCGTCCCACACGGCTTCCGGCGACACGGCGAGAAGATTTCAGTCTCCGAGAACTGGGACGAGGTTATGGAGGGTGGTATTCTATACACGCTATCGAACCCGGCGGCGGCAAAGGAGCTTACTATACAGGTGCATAGCGAGGTGGTTTGAATGCCGACTGTATTCGCGCCCTCTTTCGGAGCTAGTGTTAGCATCTGTGATGGTATGCTTCTTTGCTCACTTGTTGAACTGGGGCAGTCCTCTACATGCGCTATACTATGCGTATCCGTAAATCGAGTACTTGATATCTTATTTAATATTGATTTGCTCGACTTCTAGACTAAATAAAATCGACGAGCTTCCTAGCCATGCTTTGCCTAAGCCTTGGACGCATCGTCCTTGTTGGACTCCTGGTTCTCCTTGGCCTTGCTGTGCTCGACACGCGGAATGTCAGACGACGGCTCGGTCGACTTGATGTTGTACTTGTTGTAAGCCTTGTGCAGGGCCTGAGCGCCAAGCATGTGAGGGTTGTTGAGAACCTGCTTGGGGTCTTCCTGGGCCGATGCACCACTGCTGGTACCGCTACCAGCCTTGTTGTTTGAGTCCATCTTGGCGAGTGTGCGCGTTCGGATTGACAGATTGCGGAGCTGTGAATGAAATGGAGTGGAATGGTAGGGTGAAAGTGATGCTCTAGATGATTCTGCTGCTTTTGCTGCTTTTGACAGTTGTGACAGTTTTGACGCTTTTGGTAATTTTAATGGCGAGAACATGTCCTTGTGGCGTGATGAATATTTTCAAAGGAAAGAGCGATGGATGAGACTCATATAAACGGAAGGAAGGGGTTTATAAAGAGGAAAGAGCATGATGATGACATAGCAAGTGATACAAAGACGGAAGGACGTGGAGGGGCACTATGCTTACAGTAAGTGACAAGCGAGCTGCAACATCATGACGCAGCGGTAGAGGAGGCGACTTCCGGCCACATCGGCACACAATGGTTGATAGTGATTGTTGGTATAGTAATGTGAGTCGCTGTGACGACACTATTTTTGGACAATGAGTGGTAGTGTTCGTGCGCGTGTGTTGTCAAGTATAGTGTCAATAGTAGTACATAGAGCATAATGCCTATTTACACTGTCCATCACCGCGGCTCTGTATCCCAAGCTGATGCCATATCAAGCTCGCTGATGTCACAAGAGTCAATATAAATATGTTTATATACACTTGGTTTTGACTGAATCATAGCTGCATTAAGTTATAATTATAAAGCCGACTTGCTGTGACGATGCGAAATGGGAAATGATTCCTTGGAGTGGGTCACGTGCATCCCGCACCGAAAAAATCGTCACCTGATTTTAGCCACGACTTCATGAGACAGACTGAGCAAACGACGTTGCATCATACATGATACTCATTTTTGTTTATTTTTTTAAAGTTTCAAACCGCAAAAATGGGAAAGTCGTCCAAGGACAAACGCGATGCGTACTACCGCCTCGCCAAGGAGCAGGGCTGGCGTGCTCGCAGTGCCTTTAAGCTGCTCCAGCTCGACGAGGGTGAGTTTTACTGATATTGATCCCAGATCTGGCAAGGCCAATACTAACTTGTCAGAATTCGACCTCTTCTCCGGCGTGACTCGTGTCGTGGACTTGTGCGCAGCCCCCGGCAGTTGGTCGCAGGTGCTGTCGCGCGTGCTGATCAAGGGCGAGAGCTTTGGCCGCACTGCATGGCAGAACCAGGAGGCCGCATTCCGGCAGCAGATGCTCGGTATCAGCCAAGCACAGGCCGCAGACGCGATGGATACCGTGGCTGGCACGCCCCGCACAGATGTCAAGATTGTGTCTATTGACCTGCAGCCCATCAGCCCGCTGCCCGGCATCGTGACACTGCGCGCCGACATCACGCACCCCGCCACGGTGCCTCTGCTGCTGAATGCGCTGGACCCCGGCTCTGACTCTACCCAGCGCAGCCCTGTCGACCTTGTGCTGAGTGACGGCGCACCTGACGTCACTGGTCTGCACGATCTGGACATGTACGTGCAGTCGCAGCTCCTGTTTGCCGCCCTCAACCTCGCACTGTGCGTGCTCAAGCCCGGCGGCAAGTTTGTGGCCAAGATCTTCCGGGGCCGCAACGTCGACCTGCTGTTTGCGCAGCTCAAGCTGTTCTTCACGCGCGTCGTTGTAGCCAAGCCGCGCTCGTCGCGTGCCAGCAGTGTCGAGGCCTTCATTGTGTGCCTGAACTTCCAGCCGCCTGCCGAGTTCAAGGCCAGCCTCGAGAAGCCCCTGGGCGTGGGCGACTACCCGTCGCAGGCCCAAGTCGAAGCCGCCGTTGCTGCCACCCTGGACGCGGACAAGGCAAAAAAGGCCGGCCGGCCGCAGGACGACAGCAGCAGCATTGTCGAGATTGAGCTCGAGGACGAGACACCAGTGGACGCCCCCAATGCCACAACGCGCTGGATTGCGCCGTTCCTAGCCTGCGGTGACCTGTCCGCTTTCGACTCGGACGCCTCCTACAAGCTGCCCGACGACTACGTGTCGCTCGACCCCGTGCAGCCGCCTACCGCACCGCCTTACAAGCGTGCTCTCGAGATGCGCAAGGCTGCTGGTGGCGCCTATGGAAAGACAACAGCCTAAATATTCAGAGACTGTCTATTCTTTTGTGGGAAACAACGCTATTATTACTGTTTGCTATATCCGACTCTATATCTATAAATCGTTCCTGTACCATTTCTACCCCTTCTTGTCCCCGTCTTAGTTGTCTGCCTTCCAGCCCGATGCGTCGTTGCTGCGCTGGGCATAGTGCTTAAGCGCATTCGCCGGGCCGCGCATCTCGAGCAGGAACTGGCCGCTGTCGGGCACGCCGGGCTGGCTGCGGTACCGGGCAACGCACTCCATGCCGAGCGCCTTGGTGTACATGTTGGCGACAATGGGGGTCGTACACAACAGCCAGACGCTGCGCAGCTTGGCCCACTCGGACAGCGGGCCGTCCTCGCCGCCGTTTTTGCTGGGTGCGCCGTCGGTGCCGGCCACGAGCTCGCGCAGACAGCGGATCATCCAGGCGCCGAGGCCGCGCTTCTGGAACTCGGGCAGAACATAGACGTCGGTGAGGTAGGCAAAGGTGACGCGGTCGGTAATGAGGCGCGAAAAGCCGACCATCTTGGGGGACTCGAACTTGGTGCCGTCGGTGGCCGTGTGGTAGAGGCCAATGCAGACGCTGCTCTGCACCAGTGTCTGGAGCATCTCGGCATCCAGCGGCTGTGCCCACCACAGCATGTCCGATGCGAGGGCATCGCCCAGGGCGTCGAGCTGGATGAGCGCGGGATCGGTGGAGCAGATAAACTCTTCTTTTTGTGCCTGGCCGGACGCGGCAGTGTCGGCGGACACGTCGACCGAGATGCGCCAGGTCAGGGCTTTGATGGTTGCGGCCATGGCTGCTGGTGTTTTGATTTTTTTTTGTTGTTGTGTATGGAGTGGAGATGAAATCAAAACGCGGATGGCTGTGTTCGCGGCTGTGTTCGCGGTCGGTGTTTGGTGCCGAAGGGTGCGACTGTGGTGGGGTAGGTCGGAGGGAGACCGGCGTTCGAGGTGGATGGGTAATGTGAAAACGAAGAAGTGAAAAGCAATTTGATGGAGAAGAGCACGCTTCAAGTACTGAGTAGCGGTATCTGGGACGCTGGTGTTGATGTTGATGTTGATTTGTACAAGTGGTAAAGTGAAAAAGTGAATTACTCAAGAGTCACCAATATGTTTGACAGCTGGATATCGTATTTTTTTTTTGTTTAATGCTGTTCTCCGAATTTTATTCAATCCATTTTAATGCCTTATCTCTCGTTCAAATGCCGATAGTCTAGATAGTCTCAAACTAGTTATTTTACTGTAACAAAACACCCTCGGGCCGCTTTTCTTCCCAGTATCTAGGGTGACTCATGCCTTTTACTGATTCGTAGGTTACGCAATACACCGTATCGCGCGATGTAGCACCTCACTGCAGCGAGAAGACTGGGCTGAGATTCTAGATGCTAACGAGATGCTAACGAGATGCTAAGTAGACTAGATGGCAAACTTGGACCCTTGGCGTGTACGGCAGCGTTTCCCTCTTAGGAAGCTCGTAGCGTGCCCACGCCCTAGAAAAAAGGCTTTTACGTTGATAAGGAACGACTTTGGATGACGAGCTGTGGACAGGGCCAGCACAGTCCCAAAGCTCTTCATTATAGATTTTTTAACAGCTCTCTATCAATGCAAATCAGCTTTTCATGCATCTGATAGTCAGCAACTCGAATTGTCCATCAGCAGTCGAGCCATCCTCGTGTCATTAGAGAGGATGATGGCGGAAGACCTGACATGAAAAGGACTTGCGGATATACGGCAAAGCTTGTCCCCTCAGGATCAAATACACTCGCAACCCAATTCCGCTTGTCACAGATAGTTGCGTATCAAGGGTTGTCCAAAGTAGACATCAGCCTTTCTAAAGCTTTCATACCTTTTCCACTACACTGGTATCAGATCCTTACCTTGATGACCCGATAATTTAAACCATATCAAAAATAGCCATACATGAGCACCGACACTTGTCACTGGGGAGATTGGCTTGACTCTGACAGTCAAGCATGATGACTGTGTTTCATACCAAACGAAAAATGTCCCGGTTCATGAGAAAGCCCCCGTTTCTTACACATTCATCCCTCGACGAGTCGCACTCTTGGCAAAGCTTTGTCCAACCCCAGTAGCTACGAAATACCACAGGCCTGGATCTGATAAGAGCTGTGGCCAGGACACAGGCGTGCGGGGCCCCATATGACTAGACGATGGCCATGTCGCGGTTGATCCTATGTTACAAACTCAACCTGTATCTAAGTATCAGTGGCGGCGTCTTTTGCGCAGCCTGCTATCTCTGACCAAGTGCAACTAGAGTTGCGTTACCCTTACAATGCTTTCAAATTATCTTTGTACTAACCTTGACATGTTCAAACGTGCAAGATGTTACCTAGGGGCTTACACCTGTATGGCATATCATCACATTCATAACGGAGATGCATAACAATAAGTTCAACATTGACAACATTTCTAAACCAAAACTCCAGATCCCATCAAACTTCTAATACTAAAATTGCGCCTGTCCCATCCAAATAAAGTGCTGTTGTTTGCGTACATGGCGTCGTAGATATATAAAACAAAACAAATCACAAAGCATGCCTATTACAGCGCTCGTGCATACTAACATCAAAGTTGATGCTGCTCACGTCGGGAAATTTAGCGCCTGTCCGGGTGGGATGGCCGCATTCGCCCAGTTCTTGTCACCCTCGCGCGGTCCCTTCTGGATGAGCTGCATTTCACGTACACCGCAGAACATGCCGCTGCGGCCAGTCCGTCTCTCAAGGCGCCATGCATTGGCATCTATACTCCAGACCTCTTCGACAAACTCGTCGCCCTCCTTGACCAGGCGGTGCGGGTTGGGTGTTGGCAGGTGCGTAAAGTGCGTGATGATAGCTTGTGGGATAGAGAAGAGTCTCTCCCAGCGCTGCACCCACGGAATCCTGCCGAGCGCCTTGAAATCGTACGCCACACGAATGTACGGGTTGACATACACGGCCAGCGCTTCCTCGGAAGCGCCAGCGACACGGGCAGCTTGGGCAATGTCTGCCTGGAACAAACAGCACTCGCATGCGTCAAAAAATAGCTCTGGCTCGTACCGGAAGCGCACCGGCGACACAACACCGGCGGGGTTTATCGGGTCAACAACATGACTTCCAATGTCCTGGAAGTCTGGGCGCGGCAAGGTTGCGTTCAGGTTCTGGATGTAGTCTGCCTTTGTCGCCACCATGCCGCCCCAGCACGACTGCACACGCACGGCATCCTTGCGCGCGAGCATATCAAACCGCGACAAGCCTTTGCCGGCACTACTGAAAATGGGGAAGATGGGAATGCCGTTGGAAAATCCCTCGGCATCGCGCTGTGCATACACATCATAAAAGAAATAGGGATGCTTCCAGTCGAGAGCACAGGCTGACAGATACTGGGCACGACCTTGGCTGTCCACATTTGTGCTGAAGAGCAGCTGCGCAGCATCGAGGGGCCGAAACGCAACGTCGTTGAGGAAGAGAACTCTATCAAACTTCATAAACTCGACGCCGCCATGTGTATCGAGGGGCCGCAGCGCACGGTTGCGCATCTCTGAGAGGTAGGCCAGTCGCTTTGTCCGCACAGATCCGTCGGGCATGGTGATATTGGGGAATATGTCGGCGGGTACGTGCTCCTCGTACACGACCGAGTTCCGGCTTGGCAGCCGGCGACGAAGCCGCTCCAGGGCGGCGGCGCCTGCTTTGCCGCTATCGTTCTCATAGATGCTCACAAAGACATTGTCCGGGCCGATGAGGTGAATCAGATCAATCAGGGCTTGGCCCCACCGCCCGTCGGCGAGTTTCCCGTCCTTGTCGTACAGACTAACACTGATAAACACTTTCTCGTGGAAGGGGTTGGCGCAGCCGTCGATATTGTGCGGGGCGCTGTCTGCCACCGAAATTTCTCGCGCGTCACATTGTCGGGCCAGTTGCTGATAATGTTCTGGCGGATGAAGGTATGAAGGCGCAAATATAGGTGTGAAGGCGACGAGGGCAAAGATGAAAGCCACAGCTAATCTGAGAAGGAGGCCGAGACAGCGTCGTTTTGAGCGGCGATTCGTGTAACAGATACTGGATACAACATGTCGAATTCCGCACCATCGCCTCCGACGGTGGTGTTGCTGGTGATATGATTCCAGTTTGGATGCATTGCCGTCATTCTCAGCGCCCGAGTTTGCCTCAAGAACGAAATTACCATCGGTGCAACAGTGCTGGAGATGCAGTGATCCAGTTGTCGCCGGGTTGTCCGCCAGAAAAGCAGTCCGCTCGTCGTCGGATGAAGGCCGCATGGCTGCAGCCAGCTGTTATGGCATAAGATGGCCGTTCAAGATGGTGAAAATTGCAATAAAATTCCAACGAAATGAAGCATCCAAGAAATTACCAAAAAAAGCAAATTCAAACAATTCCAAGAGTGAGCAAAGAAGGCAGATGATGCCAAAATCAGATCAGGGGTGGGCGGCACAACAGAGTCAACGGAGTTCGGAGAAATAGAGAAATAAGCATCCACATAAATTAGTATTACGGGCCGCACGCTGCGGAGATGGAAACGTGGGCCATTCTGGGAAAGTACCAGAGTGCACAGCGTGTACAGACCGTTGTCAATTAGGGAAATAGGAACATAGGGAAGAGCGGTGGCGATAACTAGGGAAGAGCACAGCCTCGAGAGTCAACGGAACTGTCACTGTGGTGGGCCTATTCTTGAACAACGTGCCTGCCTATTAGAAGCACGTTTTGCATAATACCATCAAAAGCGAGAAGGCGCGATCGACGATGCCCCCTTTGTGGCGTGCATCTAATTGGCTTCGGCCAAGATTGACGTCAGCTTTAAACCAGCTCCCGCGTGCCAAGACAAGCCGTGATCACGGTCGCACCTTCCCCTCCTCTGCTCTGCTGCCCATTGCTCCTTCTTCTCAAGATTATTCTCAAAACACCTCTGAAACCCCATTACTCTTTCTTCATCCAAGCTCTCTTTCCCGATATATCACCTCTGTCCTCAAATTGAAACAAATATTCAGTCGCGCCTTCCTAACGCCAGCGAACGTGTTTTCCGAAACGGACTACATGTGCCTTGGCAACTAGGTGGTCGTGGTCTAAGCTTACTGTGGACAAATAACCCCCACACGTGTGCTTCGTGTTATTCAAGTAATTTGATTTTTTTTGAATTCAATATGGCTCACTAGTACATTTTTTGTTTGTTTCTTATTTGCCAGATGGCATGCGATAATCAGCCGCAAGTGCTGCTTATTTTGATGCATCAACAGATCCTCTGAAGCTTTATATTATCGCCTGATACATTGTGTACATTCGCTAGTCCGTTATTTCTCTTGATTTTTATCACAATTACTGCGCCTGGCAATGTGGTGATAATGAAGATGATATGTTAATTAAATTCTGTAATTTTGAGTGTTTCAATTTAGTATTATCTGATGATAGTTTCTTCCCTCTAGTAAGTTGTAATTGCGAAGTAGTTAAAATGACAAATAAAGCTCCTTACTGTCAGATTTACAAAGAGGAGGTGAGAGATGAAGTTAAATGAAAACACAAAACATTATGTCAGCACAAAGATATGAATACATAAAGAAGACACAATCAAGAGAACGCCAACTCGGTCTATGGTTACAAGAGGCCAAACAGGTTAGACACACCCTCCAATGTTGTAATCTGAATAGGAAGATGGCAGGTCACCCGCAATGAGCCCTACATCACGACTGCGCCAGGTGTGCTGTTCTAGCCAGTGCGCTTCGCCTCTACGATGAAAAAAGGCTTCGGCCTGCATATGCGGCTAACATTTGGCTTATCTCAATCTTGAACCTCATAGGTCTTCACGGGTCTGTAAGCCCAGGTCTTCATGGAATGGACCTAGTTAACATAGAATAGGTCCCCACTCATACGTCCTGTATCTACGAATATCAACAAATCACGGGCTTCAGGGTCCAGAGTAGCATGCATTGCTGCCGTATGATCAAGCCGCTATTCTGGTCAGGCATTCGCCAAGCCAGTGCTCATTCCCATTTATACCTAACCATACCCATTCCCAAGTTCCATTCCGTTTTGGAAATTTCTTCCTCTTCTCAACAGCCCAACCTCAATTTTGCTAGAGCCTCACCGGACACGGATCCTCGTATCGAGTGACTCAACGTGCAGCCAAAGCAGTTTTGCACGGGCTTGATCATAACAACGCACGCCGTTTCGTCACGATGGATGTCACCGCATCTGCGATCACGTTTGTGACCACCGCATACAGCCTCTACAACACCATCAAAGCCATCAGTGGCCTCCCAAAAGAGTTTGACGAGACTGGGAAACACCTCCAACTCGCACTGGACACCCTGGAGGAGTTCAAGAAACTTCTCGGCTGGAACGTCGAGCCGGAAAAAAGAGCGGCTATTGAGGAGATATTAAAGCCCTGCAATAAAAGTGCTCAAGAGCTCAAGGCTATATTCGAGAGTGTCAAGAAACATGAAGGCAAGGATGGCTTGTCCCGTTACCGGATTGCTATCATCAAGCTAGGCAAAGCCAGCCGCGTTGAGGTGCTCCTCCAAGAAATCATGAAGAGTATCAAGGCACTGGCTCTCAACAGCACGGTCAAGATGCATAATTCCATTTCACAGCTCACCAACGCAATCGAGGCCCTGACCAAAGTCAAGTCCTCCATCCCAGACGAAGATTTTGAGGAGGAGCACAAGGCAAACTTTACACAGCACAATGCTACAGGAGCAACGGGACACCAAACTATTAACAAAGATATTGAGCATCAGAACAACAACTATGGAGGAACAAACTACCTAACTAATGGGGCTCCGATATACTTTGGTACGCAATCCCAATAGCAATAGTTTTTGTAATAAACCACTCTTTGCTTGATCTCTTGTCTACCCGCTTTAAATCAAAGACGACTTCTTACTAACATGCTTTGCTTGGCTTTTGTAGGTGCTATGAATTCGGAAGAACGGCATGCTAAGGTCCTTCGCAGCCTGGATAGAATTGCATATCGGGCAGCAAAGGACCGAAACCGCCGTCCTATTCTCGGCACATGCAAATGGGTCGTTGAGCATAAAGTGTTTTTGGAGTGGAAGAACAAGCAGTCTTCCGCCCTTTTGTGGCTCTCGGCCGACCCTGGCTGCGGCAAGTCTGTTTTGGCCAGGCATCTGATTGACACGATTCTCGAAGACCGGAAGCCTTGCTACTTTTTCTTCAAGGACGGCTATACGGGCCAAACGACAGCCGATAGTGCGCTTTCTTGTATCCTTCATCAGCTGCTTGCTGCTCATGACGAGTGCTTTTCTGAAGAGGTTCTGCGGCGGTTTGAGCAGTCCAGTCAAGTGTATTATTCTGCGCCAGACCTGTGGGATATCCTTCTAACAGTAGTCGAAGCCATCGGATCTGAGGTCTTCTGTATCCTCGATGCATTTGACGAATGCAGTTCTCATGACGCACAAAACTTTGCGAATATACTGAGAGATTATTATGGGCGGCCATCCGCTACGTGCAACCTCAAGTTTCTTGTCACGTCTCGGCCGTATGCCGACATGAGGCGCAACTTTCGCACGGAGAAGCACATTTCTATCATCCAAATCAACGGTGAAACACACGAGGAAATCAAAAAGATCACCAAAGAGATAGACATCTTCATGGAGTGGGAGATATCTGGTCTGCAGAAGTCCGGTCACATAACCGATGTCGAGGCGGACAGCCTGGAAGAATGGCTGCACGAGGTCCCCAACAGGTCGTATTTATGGGCCTACCTTGTTTTGGCCGAGATCAAACAGCGGGAAGGAGTGCACATCAAGCTGATCCTCTCTCATCTACCCAGGACAGTTAGTGACTCATACGAAAGGATTCTGACGAAAACATCAAAAAAGCACAAGCGCAAAACCGTTGAAGAGGTATTACACATCGTTCTGGCTGCTACAAGGCCCTTAAGCGTCACGGAGATGTACGCTGCTCTCACGGTTCAGCCTACGCACAAGTCAATAGCCCAGATCGAATCTCCCAAAGAAAACTTCGAAGCCCACATCAGGGATGTCTGCGGCCTGTTCGTCTATATTCTCGACTCCAAAGTCTACCTCTTTCACCAGACTGCGCGAGAGTTTCTCGTAGCCCAAGATAGCGCAAAAAAGGTGCCAGTACCGACCGGCACGCAGTGGGAACGATCGTTTCAGAAAACAGACTCCCACCTTATCCTCTACCAAAAATGCGCCCAATACTTGCTCCTGGTCGAGGAAATTCCTGCCACTATCGACTACTGCGTCGAGAACTATCCGCTGTACACATACTGCTTTGAGAACTGGACCCAGCACTATCGTTTGTCAGGTACAAGAGACCATCAACTCGGCATATCACTGCTGAATTTCGACCCAAAGTCAAAAACTCGAACCCAGCCACGTCGGTGGTGTGTTGCATATTTCAGACGGAAACTAAAAGAATCATTGGACGAGACGTTTACTCCCCTCATGGCAGCATCCTACTTTGGGCTGGAAGAAGTCGTGCATCGTGTCATCAAGTCAAACTCGTCGGCCCTCCGCCATATCGAGCGCCAGACTCGACGCTCGGCACTTTCATTTGCTGCAGAAAATGGGAATACAGAAATTCTCACCGCACTGATCAAAAAACACGCCACGTCAGTCAGAAGATTTATAAGCCTAAAAGATTGGCAATTTCTTGATAATGTGTGCTCTGAAGGCAAGACTCCTCTGATATATGCAGCTTCGAATGGTCATACCGCCAGTGTCCAACTACTTGTTGGTTCAGGAGCAGAGACAGGAACGGAGGACGACTTAAACGGCACCGCGCTTTCATACGCTCTTGCCTACGGCCACTTGTCCGCGGCAGACGCCATAGCAGGCAGCACCCCCGTCGACGTTGCTAACGAGCTCAAAGAGAATCTTCTGTTTAGCGCCGTGCGTAGGTTGCGCACCGACATTGTGGAAAGGCTTGTAAAGAGTGGCGTGAATGCTGATGTGAGGGATCACACCGGGAGATCTCCTCTCCATTATATGATTGAGGCTCAGAATTCGAATATGGTGCATATTCTTCTCAACCACGGAGTCGATGCGGATTTCCCAACTGAAGACGGGTACACTCCTTTCTACATCAGCTTAGCCTGCAACAGCTTTAAACTATCGTCCATTTCTCGAGACATATTCAACAACCTCCAAGCTACAAAGTACGATGACCCAAGGCATCTTATTAAAAAAAGGCTTGTCAGTCTCATTGACGATAGGGCGCTCATCCTTACCATTGAAGCCCTCTTTGGCATTGATGAAGATGAATTGGCAGGACGACTTCTTAGCTTCTGCCTAGAACCTCTTTCGTTGGTGGCACAAAGAAGGTTGGGACGCCAGCGCAAGGATCTATTATCTGAGGCTGTTCTAAATTGGATCGCCAAATCCAACGCGACCTCCCGAGCATGGGCTTTGTCACGACATGGAGGCTGGCTACAGGATATCGAAATCAAAGCTATGAAAGACCTTGGTGTGGACTGGAAAGCGCGAAATGCTGTCGGACAGACGCCAATATTTGATGTTGTAATGAACAATGACCAAAACGCACTTCAGGCCATCATCGACGCTGGTGCAGTTGTCGATGCTGTGGATTGGAAGCAGCAAACGCCCTTGTTTGACTCAGCTTTGGCATGTGACCATGATAGCATCAGGGTCCTACTCAAGAACGGGGCTGATATTGAGGCAAAGGATGATGACGGCTTAACTCCGTTGTTGGCAGCTGTAGCGTTCTCGAATGAGTTCAGTCATCACTCAGAAGCTGATGAATTGGAATCCCTAGAAATTCTTCTCGAATACGGTGCAGATGTTGAGGCAAGAGACAATGAAGGCAAGTCTTGTTTGGAATATAGCTGCGAAAACTGCAATGAATATTTTGTTCATCGCCTTCTCATGGCTGGCGCCGATGCGAATGCACATTTCTCGGACGGTAAAACACCACTTCAAAGTCTTGCGAGCAGAGGCAGTCGATTTGATTACATTCGCCAGCTCTTGTGCGAACATGGCGCAAATGATTTTTTCTTTCTTTTTCGTTAGGCTCTTTCCCCTCTGTTCCTGTTCCAAGTATGTTTTGCGTCGCTACCGCTTTATAGGATCTTTAGGGGCTCTGTTTTGCTTGTGCTTCTCTGCTTTTTATAATTTCATTTTTGTTTTCTATGTTTGGCATTTAGAAATTTGATACACCAGGTTCGGAAACAAAGGTTTCTCAAGCACTTTTATTAGGTTTATAATATACGAGATATGTCTACTAGTTGTCCTTTGTCATTTCTATGCTCATATATCACCTGTACCCTCAAGATGATAAACCTCCAGCTCGGCAATCATCGTCCGCGCCGGAATGGTCACACAAATGGGGAACCCTCCATAGTCGGGATCCTCGTTGGGCATCATAGCAAATATGCCGCTGCGGGTTTCATCGCCGTTGAGCACTCGTAGTGTCTTGAGAGTTCCCGTCACCTCGTCCTGCACTGCTTTTTCTTCAAAGCGAAGAAATCCCGTAAAGGTAGCTGTCGGGCTAAGGGCACGGGCACGAACATGGAAACCCCAGCCAATGAGCAAGAACTTTCCGCCGCCTTTATGGATAACCATGCCAGCACCCGTGCCGGGCTTGCCAAATACAAAGCAGCGCTCAATGGTGATCTCATAGCCACCCCACTGCCGAACGATGGGCTTACTCGGGTCCGACCCGTCGGCTGCAATCTCGTCAAAGAAGAAGCCGACGGACGACTCTGGGTGGCGCTGAGCCTCAAGAACAATGGCTGACACGGACTTGAGCAGGCCGTAATGGCGTGTAAATGGGTTTGTCTCAGGCTCAAGAGTGTCAATTCCGAACGGAGATGTACCTAGAGCCGCGAAGGAGCCGTATGCGACCCAGATGCGCCGCACACCGTAGTCGTCACGGCGCTGCTCCGGGATAAAGAGTGGCTGATTCCGGTGGCGGTACTTTGCACATGTTGTGCGGTAATCGTTGAGGTAGACATCGGGTGCAATAAAGTCCAAGTTGGGTGCGAACTCGTGCCATATGTCAAGCACATTGCTCACAGCACCACCAGAAGGATAATCGCCCGGCTGGCCACCGCCACCGGCCACAACAGGAAAGTCATTGTCGGCGTCTTCGGCAACGTAGTTCATCCAGACATTTGTGTAGTGGGGGATCGGGTAGACTGCCTTGCCCGCAGCGGCGACAGTGTTGAGGTACTTGGCATAGTGGTATGCCATGAAGAGCTCGTCCGTCTGTGGTCCCTTTCCGAATATGGTCTCCCAAGTGCCGCTCAGGGTAGAACTGTCGTTTTCAACAGCCAGGAGTTGTGCTTGAAAGTGCTCGAGGTTGGCCTTGAGGTCGGGGTGCAGTGTCTCCCAGTCTTTCTGCAGGAATGCAACGATGTCGGATGGCACATGCGAATCAAAAACTTTGTTGGCACCTGCGCTGCCATCGCGGGAGTCACCAAGAAGACCCGTCTCATTCTCGACTTGCACCATCAAAACAGTCGAGTGCTTCTCGTCAAAGTCCCTGAGATGCTCCATCAGCGTTCCAAAGGCGCGTGCATCGGCTTTGACACCCTCCGGATGAAAGATGGAGATGACATCGGCCGTCTCCAGCACGCCGCCAGCCTTACGGAGTTTGGCACGTGGGAAGCGTATTGGGTCCGTCTTGACCCAGCCCGGCGTATATGTCGAGATTCCTGCACAGAGAAAACTTAGTCATACATTGCCGCTGACTAAACTATAAATCGCAACTTACCATTTTTGAAAGAGCCGAACCAGAGGAGCACCAAGTGCATTCCGTGCTTGCGCGCACCGAGAATAACATCATCGAGCACGTCAAAGCTGAACTCGCCCTCGACAGGCTCGATCATCTCCCACGTCACACAGCCTAACAGGGTGTTGACATTGGTGTCGACCATCTTCTGCCACACTGTGTCCATGTACTCGGCAGATGTCAATGACGAGTTCTGCAGCTCGCCGGCGAGCATCAAGAAAGGTTTGCCATTGACGACGAGCTGCTTAGACCACTCGGTCGCCACCAAGTGCGGTGCGTTTGGGGATAGTTTCGATAGCATCTTCAGACGTATATTGCGGCAACATATCTCAACGGGGGGGGGGTTGCTTTGCTCAGAAGACAGAAAACGTTCTCGAGTGTTTACCTTTATTTCGTTTTTAAACTGTGCCCAACTGACGTCAAGAGCTTCTCCGAGGACCGGCATATCTACACTGAATGAAATGCCTTGGGCAGACCGGCTTTGATGCAGTCTGATTGGTTCAACATCCGCAGTTTACTGTCCATCAAGTCAGGATGTTTCAAGTAGCCACAGAATCGTGCGGCTTTCAGTGCGGTTGATTGGCCTATATCCCGCAGTGTCGGGGTAATCACATCTTCTCGTTGGACTCCGCACATCTGACCCTGTTACAACCCAACCATGCGAGCCCAAGAGCTATTTGTCGGCACACGACTCCGCACCACGGCATATTATACTACCGCACTAGCGAAGCGACCATCTCAACAAGGAGAAAGCTCTCCGTTTTACGGATATACAATGTTGGAACTCCCCTCACG
The DNA here is from genome assembly GCA_029299165.1 of Ophiostoma himal-ulmi. NCBI lineage: Eukaryota > Fungi > Ascomycota > Sordariomycetes > Ophiostomatales > Ophiostomataceae > Ophiostoma > Ophiostoma himal-ulmi. The sequence goes on along the minus strand of JANSME010000003.1, from coordinate 586,159 downwards.
TCCAGTTTATCTCCACACTAAAGGCCGGAAATGATGTTGTGCTATTGGCTGTTAAGCCGGCGCTGTTCGCGATACAGTTAGTCTCCTCGCCGGACGGGGTCTCGCCGATCTGGGGTCGCATGTCTACCCCAGGTCTGATCTGGGGTAGAAATGGCAGCATGCTAGCCTTTGGCACAGGTACGTCGTCGATGTTTGTGGGGAGACTTTTACGTTGGCGGGAAAAACATACGGAACTTTGAACGAGGTCAAGGGGTGAGGTGTGGTCAGATGTCTTGATTTTCTTAGATTGATAAATCGAGTGAAGGGAACAAGAGACTGCTAACGAAGAGCATAAGAAGGCCTTATCCGCCTCGGCTGCTTTCTCGATTGCTCCATCACCGAGATCAACTCACAGACCACCACAAGATGGACATCAACAAGAAGCAGCCAGTTCAGAGCGTCGAGGCTGGCAAGGCGGCCACAAACCAGCACACCTTGTCGGGTGTCGGCGTACTCGAGGTTCCGGAAGTTACTTGGTACAAAGACCCAGGCTTGCGCAAGCTGTACTGTCTACTGCCCATCTGCTTCTTAGGTATTGACCATCCTCAATTTATCTGAATGACCTCGAAGCTAATATGTGATGTAGCTGCTACGACCAATGGATACGATGGCTCGCTGCTCAACGGCCTTCAGAGCATGGATCCATGGCAGGAGTGTAGGTGAATCTTTAAGCGTCCATATCATCGAGATCATGTCACTAACAATACAGACTTTGACCACCCTCAAGGCTCCCGTCTTGGTCTATTCACGGCCATTCAAAATATTGGCGCGATCTCAGCTCTTCTCTTTTGTAGGTACAGCAACTCAGTTACAGTGCCCCGTCATTTGAAATACTGACGACTTCAGCCTCATATCTGTCTGATAGACTTGGCCGCCGCGCAGGTGTCGCAATTGGCGTGGTTGTCATCCTCGTCGGAACAATCATCCAATCTGTCCCGGCCGTGAACTCTTCCATGTTTATCGGTGGCCGGTTCCTCGTCGGACTTGGGTATGTGTATATGCCTTGGAGGCAGTGCAATGTTTTGACCAGTGCAGTTAACAACCGTCTAGGTCAAATGCAGCCCAAGGCTCAGCACCGCTTCTTGTCCTCGAACTTGCCCACCCCCAGCACCGCGGAAAACTCACGACAATGTACAATACTCTCTGGTTCCTAGGATCAATCATTTCTGCTTGGACCGTCTTTGGCACGATCAAGTATGTGGATGATACTGCTTGGCGGATTCCCGTGGCCATGCAAGCAGCTATGCCATTCTTGCAGCTCGTGGGGATCTGGTTTCTTCCAGAGAGTCCCCGCTGGCTCTGTAGTAAGGATCGTGTCGATGAAGCATTCCGCGTGCTTGTCAAGTATCACGCCAACGGCAATGCACAAGATGCCTTTATTCATGCCGAGTTCACCGAGATCCAGGAGACTATTCGGCTCGAGCGCGAACAGAACACATCTGGTTGGATGACTCTGATTGCAACCCCCGGAAACCGCAAACGCATGCTTCTCATTGCCCTCACCTCGTTCTTCTCCCAATGCTCTGGCAACGGTCTTGTGTCGTACTACATGCACGACATACTGAGCTCGGTTGGAATCGAAGACTCTTACACACAGACTATCCTCAATGGCGGACTGCAGATCTGGTCTTTCCTTGTGGCTATTGGGTTCTCTGTCTTTTTGGTCGACCGTTGTGGCCGCAAGACATTGTTCATGATTGCTGGTGTGGGTATGCTTATCTCCTTCAGCATCTGGACTGGATGTTCGGCTGTCTATGACGAAACGGGAAGCAAAGCAGCTGGATCTGCCGTCGTTGCTATGATATTTGTTTTCTATGGCGTCGCCGGTTTTGCCTGGCCTGGCCTTACCGTCTCCTACTGTGCTGAGATTCTGCCATTCAACATCCGTGCCAAGGGTCTTGCGGTCAACTTTGCCCTCACTGCAGCATCAAGCGTCTTCAACCAGTACGTCAACCCCATTGGTCTTCAGCATCTGCATTGGCGGTACTACTTTGTATACATTGCCATTTTGGTGGTTGAGTGTCTGTGTATTTGGTTCCTCTATGTCGAAACCAAGGGTCCGACTCTGGAAGAGATTGCTATTCTATTCGACGGCAAGGATGCAATTGTTGGCCAGGCGGAGGACAATGAGAAGACAGATATCTACGGAAAAGCCGAGCATGTAGACAGTCGTTAAAGCTGAGGCTAGTACTCATCATAATACTATATTGAATCCACAGAAGATGATTTTAACTTGAACAATAACTTGCGTATGCTATGAAAAAGGTATGATACTCAACCTGATCGTAGTATTGACAATGCTTCCCCGGCAAACTGGCCCCGCTGCTGTAGATGTCCAGATCCAGCCGCCTCTAGATCTTCGGCAAGACTGCCGCGGTCAGACACAGGAAGTGCATGGTTGAGGAGAAATCGCATCATCCAGCGGTCAATCTTGTGCGTGTTTGGGTCAGCCGACCACATGCAGGCGCGCTGAAACGAAAAGAGCCGATCCATCAGACGACCAACAGCCGGCCAGTACTCTCGAAGATGCACCAAGGTCTCAAAGTTTGTGTCTAGTCGTTGGCGCGTTTGCGGCAGCTCGCTGTCGTCGCCGAATAGGAGTGTGTGTAGCAGCGCTGCAGAAGAGACGACCGTCATGTGGCCCACGATCGTATGAACAGCCTCGCAGTTGGGTATGGACTGGGATGACTTGAGCAGATCACTGAAAGCGGCTGCGTGATGTTTGCACTTGGCGGCAAAGCGCAGGTGCGTCTCTGAGCGCTCCAGCTGGTGATCGAGAAAGGGAAAGAACAAGAGGGTGGCGTAGTGATGGAACCCGAGGTGCAAGGCGACAAATGCAGATCCGAGACCCTTGTCTGCATGAAACCGCATGTTGGCGTCAGACAAAATAACGGTTGGTGGTAACTGGTCCAGGAAAACGTCCAGTTCAGCAGAGAGTCGGTGTGCAGCCATCTCCATCTCCGAAACAGATGAGACGATCGCCTCCCTACCGTGGTCGTCACGAGGGCTTCCAGCTCCGGCATCAGCATGCCGGCGATGCGAGTCTTGGATCTGAGCAAAGATGCTGGCAATCCGGACCATCTGTCCCCAGATTCCAGGTCGTATGGCTTCCGAGGGGTCGGCTGTTGGTGAAAGACTCTGGAACTGCAGCTCATCCATGGGCAGTGGGTGATCCGGCTCGTTATCGAGCTGCCGCTGTAGGCCATTTCCAGCAGAGCTCCAGCGGTCCATCATGTATAGGCTCCACCAGACGCGAAGCTTCACTTCGACAGCGATGGCGTCATCCTCAGGATCCGGCCGTGGCAGCTGTAGAATCTTTGCCATGTGTATTGCCACTCCATACCATAAAGACTCGGTCTGGTAGTCGCCGACGGCAACACAAAGGTTCCCGACCAGCATGCAAGCCTGGATATTCCACAGAGAGACAGTGTCGATTGTCTGCTTGAGGAGTATTTTGGCTCTATCGGCAATATCGGTAGCACGGGAGCGCAGAGACCTGTTCTCAGACAGCCTGGCAGCCATGGCCATGATAGCCCATAGCACAGGTTCCTGCAGCGAGCCATCTTGAGCCTGCCGCATCAAAGACGGAGGGTGGAAGATAGTGTGAGGCTTATCGTGAATCAGTCGTATGTAGGTAGCCACGAGGTCGCATCGATCTTGTAGTTTAATCTCGCCCAGACCGTCTCTGCCATGCACACCGACTGCCGATATCAGCTTCTGTGGTCTCGTGTAGTCTCTTCCAGAGCACTGAGCTATAGAGCAAGAAAGAGACCGTCGGCAGCACTCGTCGCAGACATTCCGGCCATCGGAGATGGTGCATTTTCTTTTGCCGAGGCGACAGCGAGTGCACGCTTTAGCAACCTTCATTTTATTTGTTCTGCCCTATAGCCAGATTTATGGTACTGAGCCGGGTACAAATTGAGGTGTATGAATGCAGCTTGCTTGCCCGATTTATATAATACCCGATGACAGGATGGTGCATGAGGTGTGACAGCTGTCATACGAACCTGGGGTCCCCGCGTCCGATACGATGCGCTAAACTCGATACGGCGGTACCTTGTACTACAGGTTTCATCTCATCTACTGGCTCATCTTGAAAGCACATCACAAAAACGTTGATCAGATCTAGATGTGGAAAATAGAAAGTCGCTGTATATTTCCAGATGAATAAGCTATAAAATGACACAATGGTAATAACCGTTCCGTACACAATCAAGCGTCTGAGCATTTCCTCCGCAAGCAAATCAGAAGACAACACCAGATCGCGAGTCGGTCGAGAAAGCAGACATGGCCAACCGTTTAAAGAACATAACGGAAGCGAGGGTTCTCGAAATCAGTGAGATCACTGAGAGACTCCTCGGCAATAGACTCGGCAGAGGGAGCAGCAGTCTGGGCGGCATCTCTCTGCTTGTTGCGGTAAATCAGAAGCAGTCTCAGAATGTAGGCAAGGACAAACTGGCCGATGGCGCAGGACATGGCAACCTTGCAACCGGTCTGGTAAATGGGAGCCTCCGAGTCGAGGAAAGCGTGGGGGCCGATAATGTTACCGACACAGTACGCAGCAAAGACAATGGCGGTGCCGGTGGTGCGCTTGGTGTAGCCACCCAGGTTGGCAGCGGGCATCTGCAGAGTGACGACGAGCGACGTGACGTAAGCGCCCGAGATGTAGTAGGCAAACAGAACACCGACCTTGTGGTCAGCGCGGTCGAGTTTCCACAAGAGGGCGAGGCCAATGATGGTGGGCATCAGGTAGGCCATCATGACAAAAGTGCGGACGTTCTTGAAGCGCGAGGCAATAAAGGTGCCAGACAGAATCCAGAAGACCTGGAAAGCGCCGAGCGGGATACCCAGGGCCGTGGCGCGGAGCGAGTCCTTGACCAGTCCCTTGATGATCAGCTTGCCAAAGTTGGCAATACCACCGTTGATGACCTCGTTGAGCAGGGTGAAGAGGAACAGCAGCCAGATCTGGGGGTCGAGCAGAGCCTCGTAGACCTGGGGCCACTTGATGTGGCGGCTGATGATACCGGTGCGGCCAATCTTACCGCGGGCAACCAGAGTGGCGCGATCGCGAATGCTAAACTGCTTGGCGGTGATGATGTTGTCGGGCAGGAAAAAGAACAGAACGACACCCCAGGCGACGGTGATACCACCGCACAGCAGGAAAATAGCCTTCCACACGGGGAAGCTGTCGATCTGGCCAATGCCGTAGGAAAGAATACCGCCGACCATGGCACCGATGCCGTTGCAGCTGTAGAAGATACCGGCGCGGAAAGGCTGTTCGTGTCTCATGTACTGGTATTATTAGTTTTTTTTGTTTTTTCATTTCCAAAGTTGTTCCGAACTCAGATTATAGTCGTCAACTTACCCACATGCCGACAATCATCATGAAGCAGGGGGTGATTGGGGCCTCAAAAATACCGAGCAGGAAACGGCACGTGGCCATGCCGGCAAAGTTGTGCGAAGCAGCGGTTGCCATCAGAATCGAGCCCCAGGAGAGGACACAGCACGACACGACCTTGGCCATGCGTGTGCGCTGGGCGAGGGCGCTCCATGGGTATTCGGCGACCAGGTATGCAATGTAGAACATGCTGGGAAACCAGCTGTACTGGTTCTGGGACATGCCGGTGTCGGTGAACAGGTCAAAGACGGCGGCGTAAGACAGCGCCTGCTTGTCAATGTACTGGAGAATGTAGGTACCGGCAAGCAGAGGCAGCAGGCGCCTGTCGACTCGGCGCATCAGTCTCTTGACCTCGTTCTCGTCGGCGAGCAGGGTCTGGAGCTCCTCGTGGCTGATGTTGTTTTCGCGCAGGAAGATCTCGGCCTCGTCAAGGTCGGCGATCTCGCCTACTGCAAGATCAGGCTTGGAGACCTCAATATCAAGAGGCTCCATCTTCTTGATGGACTCATCAGGGACACCCATTTTCTTTTCTTTTGCTGTTGTGAAGTAAGAAGGGGCGGCTGGATGGATGTACGAAGGTGAGAATGGGTGGCAACAAAAGGGACGCTGAGGCAAAGTGTCGAGGTGTCGAGACTGGCTGTCGTGCAAAGAAGCAAGAGAAAGAGAGCCTGGGGTCAGGGTGGAGGGCAAAGTTATATTCAAAGTTGTATCCAAAGAGCTCAGGCCACGCGTGGCAATGGGTAGATAACGGAGGGCCGCTGGCAACCGGGTCTAGCCCTGGTTTACCATATAAAATCATTGTGTCATGGAGACCGGAGCCGGTGATATGCCCCCGACTCTGCAGGTGTAGCGTGGGAACCGGAGCCGGTAATATAGCCCCTAGGTGGTCGTTTACAGGGCGATAAGCTGCATGGCATGCCCTAGTTGCTCTGAATTACTACGATTGCCTGCCGACTTATGCGTGGTCAAGATAAGAATGGCAGGGCGGTACAGATTGCAGTGCTTCCATCTTGGAAGATAACGCTGGTGCTTCGAGGTTGGTCTGCAAAAGGTCCCCAACCAAGCTCGTCCATGCTGTCATGCATGTCACCCATGTCAGTGTTATCGGCCGTCAACGACTAGTTTTATGGGGTAAAATCTGACAGATCAGGACAAAGTCTTTGTTTCTGTTGAGACCACTGCCAATCACAGCGGGCATCAGTTATCTGTGGATGTTATGGGTCTGCTGATATACTGAGTAGCTTGATCCTTGGCCATTTTTAGGCTTTGGGTGGACTTGGCTTGCAAGGGATGCCTCATCATAGAAGCTTACAGCAGCGCCTTATCTGTATGCTTTCTCGTTCTGATATACAAGTCGGCATATTCTCCTATCTACTCCCCCTCAGGGCCCATAGATAACATACCTCTTTCGGACTGTAAGCGGTCACTAATGATCACTGATGAGTGTTTATTTGCAATGTCTTGCCCTATTCAATGCAGCCACAACGGCACCACGCGTAGGATGGCTCGATTGTCGGTTATCGACTACCGGCCAATGCTCAATCTATGCAACCATTATGGAAAGCCGCAGAGCAGCAGGCTTTGCTTTTATGCCAAGTTCCGTGGTCTCTTGTCTTAGTAGACAGCCTTTGGATAAATAAAAACGAGATGAAAACTCCCACGTCGTATCGGCACCGTCGGCTGATAAGGCGCCGATGGGTAGTATGGAGTAAGTCAATATAGTGGACTGCGGGTGGACATACAGCAGACTGTGGACTGTGGACTGTGGACTGTGGACTGTGGACAGCAAAGAACGTACATACCTATCGTGCTATCTTATCGGATAGACAGTCAGACATCCGGCTTAGTATTATGAGGCCTAAGCCACAATCAGTAGGGATAACCTATCTGTATCTGTAACTTATCGAATGCCAATAGTAAAGAGGTACAGTAATACAAGGTAATGCTATCAAGCAGTCTGCTCTGTGCTTCCAAGGAATGAGAACGGACAAGGGGCGAGTCTGCCCACATCAAGCGAGTCATGCGGCTCTCCACGTCAAGTCGGTCCCGCGAGTTGGCAGACATGGCAGATATGTTGTACGGAGAGAGCAAAGATGCCAGATGTGTGCACATCGAGCAGTTATACAAGTTTCCCCGGATAGCGTTGACCCATTGACCGAATCAATGCGAAATGAGTCGATTTCAAATCAGATACGAGTAGATAGGGAATAACGATGGAAGCTTGGCAAGGCAGACGCCGACTCGCTTCCATAGGTTTGAGTTTGAAGAGTGAAGAGGCGGTACAGATTGCGCATCGTCTGATTCACACGGCAGCCCCGGTATCTATCGTGAACTTTGGTATGTATTCATGCGTTTCATGCGTTTCTTGCGTTTCTGACCGCCATCGATATCGGCAGCGTCATGCCGCATACGACGTCGCACTCCTTCGCGGTATGCGCCATGTGCGTTTGCAGAGAATAAATGGCGGACCAAGCGCATAGTGATGGAAACCAGCCCGTCTACTGTGGCATTCATCCTCATTACAATGCCATTGAGGTGTCTTTGCATCTAGGAAGGATTTTGTATTACGTACAGGCCGCATGCTGGCACTGACAATTGCGCGTCGGTGATTTGGCCGCGCACGAGGAGCTCTCTCCACTGCCTCCTCTTTGAGATCAAGGTCACCAGTTCTCATGCATTCTATATTCTTGCCCAGCTGTGCCTGTGGCATTAGCGCTGAAGAGCGAGAGGGGAAGCGGGTTTCTGTAGATCGGCCGGCTGTATTTAGCCACATTGACATTGCTGAGGTTGAGGTTCGTGCAGCTCGGCGGTGAGCTGCAGACGGTAAGCTGTAGACGATCATGGAATAGAGGCGACTTCGGCCCTCTTTTGCATCAAAGACAAAAACGTGTCGATTATTCTTCTTTAAACTCCTCTAAAGCAGCCACCCGTATCTGCTTGGAAAACTTGGATCAGCCACCGCCCTATGAAGCAGAGATCTTGCCAGCCACATTAGCCGGGGTTCCCCGCGAAGCCGAAGCTCACGCCTTATTAGTACTAGTCCGAATTCGTCTATAAACGTAGAAAACCACTCCCCGTCCCGTATGGCACCGGCCCATGCCGTCGCAGCTGCGATGCAGTCGTCATAGATGATGTATAGAGCTTAAGAATGTATTATAGAGTGTACATAATAGTTTCTAGCTATTTGCTACATAGAGATCGCCGTCATGTGCGCTGGGTTGGCCTCTTGGCCCATCTAATGAGTAAAGCGGAAGTCAAGTCTCTTGTTTCCTTCGTCCTTGGTCGTCGAAATGTAGTGAAGTTGTTCCTAAGCTGTCAGCATGATTGACTTGTCATTGATAGGTATTGAATGATAACTTACATCTCTAGACATGGCGTCCCACTTCAAGTCGCGCTGCTTGTTGCGCCAGACATAGTAGGCCTTTGCAAGGAGGTAGATAACGATATTGGCACCGCACATGCCGACAAGGATTCGGTTACCGAAGCGGTCTTTTATTGTCAGAATTTATTCGTAGCGAGACAGAGGGGTATAGTTGCACTTACAGTGAGGGCGGTCACTCTGCCGGTAGATATTGGCAATGACGATGCCGCCAACCTGAACAAACATACTGCTAATGTCAGCTAGGTCACTTGTCTATATTGGGGGCAGAGGTTACTTACTTGTACAGGGCTGCAGAGACGGTACGGGTGCGCACAGTGTTGGAGTTGCGACTGCACCAGCCGACATGCATGGCGTGGACTATAGCGTTAGTTTTCATAGTCATACTCCCAAGAAGACGCACGGAGAATCTACTCACCAGAAGGGTAGGACAGGAGAACCGTTAAAATAGCAAACTTGGACCACGCGTTGATGTTGTCTGGCACAGTCAACAAGGCGATAACATTGGGGAGAATCCACACCTGTGCAATGACACCCATGTATGCTCGCGTGTTGAGGATCTCTGAATAGTACGTGATCAGCAGCATCTAGCCCGTTAGTGTTTGTCATGCATGTATCGTCGATCTCGGAAGTGCAGATGAACCTACCGTAAAGGTGCCGATGACTTGGGTTGGGATAGTCAGAAGATTGGAGTCAAACGTGCTGAAGCCAAGCTGCCGCAGAGTAAGGGTCAAGTAGGAATCCGGGGGTCCGGTGGGAAGCTGGAACGTGAGGCCGATAATGTAGATTGGCCACAAGTCAAAGTCGAGCAGCGACTTCCAAAGCAGCTTGAAGTCGACAGCCTGGCGGTTGTGCATGTCGCCCTTGGACGGGTCGTCACGAAGGATGCGGTTGACGATGATGATCTCCTCGCGCTCTGTGAACCAGCCCTTGGGTCTCCACCACGAACGAGTCTGGGTGGGCGATGCAGCCATCATGAACCATGACCAGAGACCGACAGAGAGCGTAAAGAGACCCTCGATCAAGAACAGCCAGCGCCATCCCTCGTAGCCATGGTGGCCGCGCAGGCGCAGGAGACCGAAAGCGAGGATTGGGGCGACAATGTCGGTAACGCGGAGACTGGTCCAGAACAGAGCCAGGCGGAACGGCAGCTCGGTACCTTTGAAGAAGTAGGACTTGGCTGTTAGCAACTACTATGAGAAAGTTGGTGAAAGAATCGAAGCATGCGTACTAGGTAGAGAATGATGTCGGGGATGAAACCGCCCTGGAGAAGGCCAAGAAGAGCACGGGTGGCTAAGAAGCTTGACCGTCCGCTAAGCCAAAACTGCGAGGCAGCCACAATACTCCAGAGGCACATGATGGTTGGAATCTAGTCTGTTAGTCTGGTGTCTAGTGGATAAAAAGCTCCAATCTGTCGTAGTTTGTTCATACCCATCTGTCAGGACCTAGATACAGTTAGCAGCTGTCAACAACTTGGACTAGAATATGTAGACTTACCAAGCTTCTTGCTGACCAGCTGCGAAGGCAGCTCAGCACACAGGAAGGAGAGGCGAAAGACGGTGCTGCCAAGGTTGAAGTCTGTTCTGTTAGTACAGCAATTTTTTTTCCAAAGTGTAAGTGCAAGCAAGCTTGAGACCAACCATTTGTATCAAGGCCGAGGTCGTCCAGAAAGTTGTCGGTATTGGCCTGGCTGATGTTGCCGCGGTCAAGGTCCAGGGCGAGGAAGGCAATGCAAGCCCAGAGAGTGACCTTCCAGTCCAGCTTGTTGATGAGAGGCTACGGCTGTTAGTATGGCATGACAAATATGAACAGCACGCATCTATACATACCAGCTCTTCGGCCCATGTCCACCGTGCAGACGGGTCGAAGCGGTGCAAGTTCTCGTACTTGGCAGTCGGCTGAAAGAAGCGGGCCAGCTCCGGGTCGTCATAGACGGATGGCTGGGTGGCAATCTCATCGAGGTTCTTCTGGTCCTTCTTGCGACGGAACAGCGTCATGATTGGGAGCACGGGCGGCTCCGTCTTCTGGAGATCCTGCGCGGCAAGAATTCTGGCGCGGGCGGCAGCAACATCCTCTTCGGTATCGTGGCTATCCGAGTGCCGGCTTGCCACTCTGGGAGACACCTTCTCTCCCGAGCTGGGAGAGCCCGAACGAGCTGGTTCGGACATGGTAGGAAAGGATCGGAGATACTGAGTATGGAGGACGGTATTACTGTAGTTCCGGTAGTTGAGTTGCAGTGTCGATCCGGAGATGTCTGTCACGAATCCCAGAATCAAAGGGGGGTGTCTGTTATATATCTTTCAGATGGTGTCCAATTTTCACAGCTTTCTCTGTGCACTGCTGTCAAGCTTTACACCCTTTACCCCCTTGGCCCCCCCCCTACCCCCTTTACAGTTTTTCAAGTCTACATCGTATTACCAAACAAAAGTGCCGTTGATCTCGTTTTCAATTAAAGTGATGGCGAGAGTGTTGGCATTATTTTGCAATAGCCTGGGCAACATGGAAAAGTAGGGTTGAATGCTGTTGGCCAGTACTCGGATCAAGACATATCCCAGTAATACACTAGAAACAAACAAGGACCGACTAAGAAAAATATGAAATAGTTATACAAACGGGTTTAAAACGGGCTCTAACATTCGTCATGTCCATTCAACAGTGTCGCTTTTCAATTAGTTTCAGTGATTTTGGACGAAACAATATTCAAAATCCAAGAACTTTCCATGACAGGTTACATACTAAACGTGTTGCCAAGCGTCACGTAAGGCTCGGCGCGATGGCGGCATGTTTTGTAGCCTCTTCCAGACAAGAAGTTCGGGGGACGCTACCCATTTTGACAGTGGAATAAGTAGGCAGTAGGCATTTTGCTTGGCGATCCGGATAGCCACAAGTAGCTACCAGGGTCCATATCGTGAGTCGTCTGTCATGTCATGTCTTGTCACGCCTGTCATCTTCAAGGCACATATTGCTGTCTCGAAGTTGCAATGTTGAATAATATACAAACTCTGCAGAGCTCTTTACACTTGACACGCCATAGACGTGCTTTAGCTTATCATGCCAATGCCAAGCTGCATCAACAATTCCAGAAAATGTCTGTTCGGAGAGATGTCCGAATGTCGACATCGGTCTATCTTGACAATAAACATTACAGAATTCTACTAGCCGAGTCCAGACTATATCAAGCCATGGCCAAGCTGGCAATATCAAGTCAAAACATGCAACAACGTAAATTGAAAGCAGTTGGTATTGAAGGTGGTGATAATAACATGACATAGGCTGTTCTAGGACTCGGTATACTCCTCCACATCTATTCTCTCCGTCTCCATTTCATGACAAAGGATTAATCGATACTACTCGTAGTTGGCGTCAGCCTCGACTCCCACCATCAGTCTTCCCTTGCTCGTTCAAGTGATCGTTGCGGTTCGCAATCGGTCTCGCGTCTAGGCTTCGGCCTTAACCTTGGCCAGACCGCCGAGCTTCTGCGACGCCTGTGTCAGGCTGTTGGCGTCCGCACCACGGATGCTGGCCTGGCCGTTGACAGCCACCTGCTTGCCCTCCTTGAAGAACAAGAACGTGGGCATGGCGGCAATGTTGTACTTGCGAGCGACATCCTGTGCGGCATCGACATCAACCTTGGCAAAGGCCAGCGCGCCGGGGATACCGTGCTGAGCAGCAAGCTTCTCGTACACGGGCGAGATGGCCTTGCAGGGGCCGCACCAGGTCGCCGTGAAGTCAATGGCGACGTAGGTGTTGGAGGCAAAGAGCGAGTCCAGCTCCTGCACCGAGGCAATGTGGTGGATAGTGGCCATTGTGTGATTGTGTATTTTTTTTATCTTGCAAAGGTACAAAGTGGATGTCAGAGAACGTGGCTGTACGTGAATTTATAGTTGTGGCGGTTGCAACAAGGTGAGGTTGCTAGACGTTGCTGCTGGGTGAGGCTGCTAAGGCAATGGATGATGGCGGGGGAATTTGCTGTGGAATGTCCTAGATGGTGATATCGTAATGAAACCATATCACGTGATGGTGTTCGAGCACCTTCGACGCCCTGCGATATTGGCTTTGCAAGGCTTGGAGATCACAGCCTCGTCGATTTGGTAATAGCGGCTGGTTGGATCTGTATTTCTTTATTTAATTCTAGATCTTTCTTGCAGCATCGTGTCGACGGGTCGGCGTAACATAGAAAAGATGCGGGTTATATGAGCAGTCCTGCCAAGCTTGATTACCAATCCATGGCTGAGTCACTCCGGGTGAACATGCTTTGCCATGCCTGATAGCTTTGTTTTCTATATTTGAAAGTGAGGAAGCTTGTGTATTTAATCTAGCTGAAATATATGTAGTTTTTGGTTTTATGTTAAGTTTGATATGCTAGGCACTTTTTCTTTTGTGTTATCGATTTTGGGACTCTACACTTGGGAATAGCTTCACAACTGTGAGTTTTGTTGGAGATATTTGAATTTCATTTCAGAATAGCTCTAATTAATAGATTATTTCCAGCTTCATAAGTATCTGAAAAGACGCAACTTCTTCTGGGAATTGCCAGTCATCAACGATAAAACATCACAGGTAATAAGCATATGTAAGCTGACTGGCCTGGGCATGTGCTCACCCTTACAAGAGCTCCCCTCCCACCATCTGCTGCCAATGTAACATCATAACCAGTGACTTGTTATCGGGGCGTCAACAGCCTGCAGTGCTCCGTAAGCTGCAAGGTATGCCCAATCTTGCATATCAGATCCCATATCACAGCCCAAGCGGGTACATAACTTTGACCAGTTGTCTGGCCTCTGCTGTATGCCCTGCCTGTAAGGTCCGCAGCTCGGTATACCACCCCGTTCCAGCCCTTTTCGTGCTTATTATTTCTTGATATGCATGTCTGCCCTTTACCAAATGTTACAATACCGCTGCCGAGAATAATTCGGGAGGGATGTGCATTCGTACGCCTACTCTTTGGGCCTGGCATTTCTTCTGTGTGCCTTGTAGTCGCCGGCGTTGGGGCGACGCGGTATGGCTGCCGTCATATCCTCCTACTATCTCTTTTCTGGCGGGCTTCTTGAGATGTTCTCTCAAGTATTTTCCATCATCAACTCAACATCACAATCATCATCTCCGTTGTTGCCACTGCATATCAAATAACCGAACGCCTGTATCGTATAACAATCTAAAAATTGCCAGAGTTTGATACTCGTTTGATATTCTACATTCAACAAAACCGCCATTTGCGCCTAGCATATTCCCATTGCATCAACTCTTAGTATGCCTCGCGAAGGAACTCGTTCTCAGACTGGCAACGCCACGCCGCGCGTCTTCACGCCTGTCGACACGGCGCCTGTGATCGCGCGCAAGAAGTCGACCAAGGTGCCCAAGATCAAGACCAAAGCCAGCACGGCTCCCAAGCCTGCTGTCGCTACAAAGCCAGCAGGCGTCACGAAGAAGAAGGCACCCAAGACGACGGGATTGGTTTCCAAGGTGAGTCTCATCCATTTTGAACATGCCCGCGTGGCTGTTATAGTGTTAATATCATCAAGGCCAAGGCCACAGTTAAAAAGGTTGCCAAAAAGGTGACAAAGAAGACAGGAACAGCCAAGGTGAGTTATGCAATCGGCGCCTTGTTAAGCGCCATATGTTTTCTTCAATCGTATCCACGTCTGAGTCTAACAACCAGGCATCCAAGCCCGACGCATCAGATGAGCCCGTACCAGCAGCAGCTTAGGTTCCTTGTCCCTTGTCTAGTCTTCACACGGCAACTAAGAGGGCTCTCACCTTTGATCAAGTCAGATTTATAATAAATAAAAAGCATCAATATTGATAGTGTGTTTGCGCTGCTTAATTTGGTCTTCAAGTTTCCGTCTGGCTGGCTTTGGTCCCAGAAGAATGAGAGGAAGAGGGCATAGCTGATGCCCAGCACACACTTGACATATTTCAATCAAATCGATTTCAGTGAATGATACTCTTATCCAAGGACTATTTTATGTGCTTAACAAATACGAAAATAAATAAAGACAGATAAACACAAGCAGTGTCGAGACTGTCAGAATGGTTGTTTCTGGAATCACTCAAATCACTTGTTTATTTCCACAAAACAACGTAGCACAATGATCCAGACACCACATGCACGTAGAAGTGTATGTTTTGTCCTTTGATCTATGTACTGGTGTTGTCTTGAATGTTTGTTTAAAAAGTGTCAAAAAGGAGTAAAAGTCGAAGCCTTAAAAGTAGCGATACGCGAGATTAAAAACCTAGACGTAGTCCGTGCGTAAAAGTCTTATAGCCCGTGCGTTGTAGTTTAGTGATATAAACGTAGCTTGATAGTTTACCGCTTTGTTAAGTTATTTTATTAACCGATATTAAACTTTTTTTTTTTAAAGTCGTAATGCCGCAGTCTACTTTAAAACATTAGAAAGTACGTATTAAAATAAATAGAAAGCTTAGGCATTTGTTTATATATAACGGAAACTTTACGATATCCTTCTTACCTTTTACTTTTTCTTTTCGACTTATTTTAACGCTTTAATATTTACTAAATTCGAGTTAATTAATTTACTTAATATATCGTTAGCTTTTTGTTTTATTAGCGCGTTAGCCGGATTATTCTTTTTAAGGATTTAGTAGACTTTTATAATTTTTCTCCGTTTATATAATTAATAAAGTATCGCGACGTCGATTATGAAGCGTTTTTTAACGGTAATGCTTAGCTTCGTAATAACGTCGTATACGTTTTTAAAGTTTATATAAATTATTAACGGGATAAAACGATCGTAAATACCGTCGACGGTAGTTTTAAGGCAGCTAGCTATATTAAAACTATATATAAAAGCGTATAGCTTTACCGCGAAGACGGACTTTATAATTTTTTTTAATTTAGTAAACGATTAATATATAATATTATAATTATTTATTATATCGTATATTATAATAATATAACTTAATTAAGACGTAAGGTTTTTATTAAAAGCAAAGCTCGTATCGACGAAAGCAACTATTTTAAGCGTAGACTTATCGAGCTTTATAAACTTTAGTCTTTTATTAAAGTATTCGATTTATTATTATAGTCGAAAGTTTAATACGGTAACCTTTTCTTTACCCGGGTCGGTATATTATACTACCGTTAAAAAGTCGTACGCCGTTTCCGGTTAGTATACCGAAGTAACGTAGGCGTTTTATACTCGTTGCGTTATATATTACTACTAAAGCTTAAAAAGCTTATTTACTTTACCGCGCGTCTTTATATTTACTATAAAAGTCTCCGATACGAAAGTAATATTAACTATTTAGCTACTTTATAAAAAAGTTAATTAACCGTCTTTATTAAGTATAAGTATACCGCCGTTAAACTTTAAGTCTTTATCGATAGTAAAAGTATTACAAGGCTTCGTAAAAAAGCTAGCTTTATTAAAGGCGCGTTATTTTAAAGCAGTAAAAGCTTTATTAATTAAGATAAAAGTATCGTTCGTTTATAGTTTTACTAGCTTAAATATATTTTTTTTACATATTATAAAATATATATCGTATATCGACGGTATTATATTAAAATTACGAGTATAATATTTAATATAAGTAACGAATTAATAATTACTTACTTTAAGGACGCCGTATAAAAGCTTAAAGATATATAAAATTTCGTTATCGGAGAGGGCGAGGATGTCGCGCACCGCGCGATTCGGATTAATATAGATATCGCGCTAAAGAGAGGTGGAAGCTTAAATATAGGCTTGCGAAATGTCGCGTAATAATAGCTTTAGACCTTTATTATTTATTTTATACGCGGCGATAAAAAGCAATAAACGTTAACTTATTTTTTAAATAATCGGCGATTAAGTGAGGATTACTGCTTTATTAACGTTATTATATACTTAAACGATAAATCTGCTTTTTTTTATAGCTTAAGTAGTGTTTATATGCTTAATTTTATCGATAAATCGTTCGTTAAAAAGTCGTATACCGTCGGGGAGATTAATACGTAGTACGGGTATAAAAATACTTTTTTTTAATAATCTAAAAATCTTTATACGTCGTAAAACGTTATAATTAAGTAGTAATATAAATAATATTAACTAAATTATTACTATATTACTATAAATAATTATAAAAGCCGACTTTAATAATAGTTTACGGCCTATAATATTATTTAATACGAAGCCTTAACCGGTAACTTATTTTACTAATCGACCGCGACGACGTTTAGTTTATTCTTATATTATAACGGTAATCTTTTCCTCTAAAAGCTTAGACTTAAAAATACGTATAAATATCGATTAAAACGTACTTACTACGCTATTACCGAGGTTTACTATAATATCTTTATCCTTTACGGCGCGTACCTTATAAAGTCCCTTCTACTTTTCCGTCGTCGCCGTTTTACCGGAACCGATCGACGAGCGTTATACTTTTACTTACTTATTTACCTTTAGCTTCTTCGCCGCCGGGCCGTTACGTTAAGTAAGTGCCTCTATAATTCGGCGCTCGAAATAATACTTTTTTAGCTTTTTTATAACGGCTTTGACAGCAGCGGCACGTCGGGTAATTATCGGGGACGGGGATAAGCTTTTAATTAGTCGAAGGTAGGTGTTGAAGATTAGTAAAGTAGGTATAATACCGGCCGGGCTTACTATATTATTAATTGCTTTAACGGTTATCTAAAGCGATGCATTTACCGTTATTTCCGGAGCTTTTTTTCGGATAATCTCGTACGCTCGTTTAAGTACTCTATAATAACGTTTTACTTTACCGACGTTATAATAAGCTTTAATCGGTACCGGTTTAGTCTTAGACTTAAGTAAAGCGGCGTTAGATTAAAACTTTTAGTTAATAAAGTATATACTTTAATTATATACGATAAAATCGAAAAGACCGGCGTAAGTATCGATTTATACTTTCCGTAATTTATTCTATACGTATTATATAATTAAATTTATTAACTATCGTATAATTATAAAATTAATGCTTTAGTCTACGATATAAATATACGGTATGCCGTCGATATATATAATATCGATTACGATAGTCTTATTAAAGACTATATCGTCTTCCTTACGTAAATTAAACTTAAAGCGTCGAAGGGGACCTTAATAAAACTAACATTCGTAGTAGAAGTTGCGAATTCGTTATAGCTTTTTACGATTTACTTTTTTAATACCTACCTTTATTAAAAGTTTATATAATCTCTTTATAAAAAGATAACCGAATCGGCGATATATACGTTTAAGCTCCGTAATAGTATAGAAGCTTTAAACGGTATAAGGGTAAGTTATTTCTTTAATAATAAAGAAGGCATAGCCGAAACGACGAATTACCGGCGTCTTTCCGCGGGGTAATATTATTATATTATATATATTATTAAAGTAACTATATAGACGGTCAATATTTTTAAGAAATATTAAAAAAAAAGTGTCGACGGGAAGTATATAAAAAGTAATGATACCGATAAGTGTTTTAACTATTATAAAGCCTACCGACGTAATGTCTCTTATATTACTAAATCTTACTATAATACCTTTACCTTTTTATATATTTATTTAAATCTCCGGCCGTAACTTATAGAGAGCTATTAGTTAAGGATTGCCGTAAGTAAAAAACATAGCCGTACCGGTATCGACGATAAAGCTTATAAATATATTAGCTTCGTACCGAGAGGTCGCCGATACTATCTACATAGATAAAGTAAAGGAAGTCGGGGCTAACTTCGAGGTATACGGTATAGTCGTTAATATAAAAAGTTAAAGGGAAGAAAGAGACGTTATAAACGTTATAAATATCTTACTATAGTCGTCGTCTTCGTCGTCTTCTCTTTCTCCTTCTAGCTTATAAATAAGACTATCGTAAAAGTCTTTAATATCTTTAGCATACTATTACTCCGCGTCTTTAATAGCGATGAAGTATTAAGCTATCGACTTAGAGAACTTTTTATACTACGAGCGTTTATAGGCGTCTTTTTTAGCTTATATATAGTTATTTTAGCGGCATCCTTCCTTTTTATAAAAGTAATACTTGCCTTATAACTTACCGGAAGCTTTACCGTAATTGTTAATGTTTTTACGTTAGTATATACGGTTAATATAGTAAATAGTCGCCGGTGCGGTAATAATATAGTTATTATAAGACTTCCGTATTAGCATTACTTTATAACGTTCGTATATAACAACCTTTTCTTATAACGTTATTATTATAATATTAATGTTTTTCTTACGACTAACGATAAAACTAATCGTTACGTATATAACGAGATTAGCTTTAAAAGCATTTACGAGACGGCTATATAAGACCGTTAAGCCTTTCAATTCGTTAATTAAACACCGTTATATACGTATAGCTTTATTATAAAACTTTCTTACGATTTAAGACGTCGGCTCGTCGGGGTACTCTTTAATAACTTTATTTAATGTTATAGTCGATTACCGCGTGTTACGGCGACGTTAAAATGCTTTAAATTTAAACCGTGTAATTATATTATTTATTATTATTTCTTAATCTTTATTATTAACGAGACTAATACAGAGATTTTAGTAGTAGTCGAAGGCTTTACTTTCTACTATTATAATAGGCAGCGTTTTATAAAAGTAGTTAATATAAAGACCGTTATCTTAATACTTTAAAACGAAGGCTATAAACTTATACCTTAAGCTTATCTCGTTTACGGTGTTTTTATACTTAAGGCTTTTATTATAAGTCTTCTTAATAATCTTTATCTTTTTTAACTAATCTTTTTCGTTAAGTATAGTATTATCTTCCTCCTCTTTTATCTTTAGTAAGCCTTAGCTTATAATACGCTGCTAACTTTTTTTATAAGGCTTGCTAATATTTACCGAACGTTTATTCCCGCTACCGTTAATTAAAGGTATATATTTTTATTTAAAAAGGTTATTTATAAAACGTTAACGTAAAGTAGTTTAAGTAAGTTAATATTAAAAAGTTACGTCGTAGTTTTATTATTAATTAAAAGAAGTATCGAATAAACGACGAGGATTTATAAATTAAATACTTATATTATAAATAAAATAAACCGGTACTAAGCGCCGTAAGAAACGTTATATAATATTACCGAAATCGTATAAAGATATAAAGTTTTTCGGCATTTTAAGTCTTTTTACTTTAACCGTTATAAGTAATATATAAAGGTTATTTTACTTATTTAGCTTTACTTAACGACTTTAAAAAAGTCTATCGATAGCCGATAGTAAAACTCTTTTTCGTAACTTATCGTTAAAAGTTTATAAAGTAAATCTTTTAAACATACGATTACGAACTACTTCCGGGTACGGAAGCATTTTACTCTTTACGATAATTTTAACTACGCCTCGAATTATATAAATATCTCGGTTAAACGTCTCTTTTATATAAACTCCGCGCCGGAATATAACATCGCGTAGCTTTATCGTATATTTTAAATTTACGTCGACGTAATATTAAAACGTTTATCTTTTAAACACGCTTTAAAAAATATTTATTAAATTTTTATTATACGCCGTAATAAAATTAATCCGTTTTATAAAAGTACGGTACTTTTCCTATTTACGTACCGATTTACCGGCTTTTTTCTTATTATCTTTAAAGATTTCTCCCTCCGAGACCGCCTTAAAGACTACTTCTAAGGCAGCCTTCGATTATAATTATGCCTTTTAATCACTCATTGTCGAAGTAAGACCTTTTTTCTTTATTTTCCTTTAAGTTTCAAAGGCCTAATAACTAGTACTAAGTCCTTAGTCTCTGAATTGCAATTATCGAGACTGTCAGAATAGTTGTTTCTAAAATCACTCAAATCACTTGTTTATTTCCACAAAACAACGTAGCACAATAATCCAGACACTACATGCACGTAGAAGTATATGTTCTGTCCTTTGATCTATATACTGGTGTTGTCCTGAATGTCTGTCTAAAAAGTGTCAAAAAGGAGCAAAAGTCGAAGCCCCAAAAGTAGCGACACGCGAGATTAAAAACCTGGACGTGGTCCGTGCGCAGAGGTCCTGTGGCCCGTGCGTTGTGGCTTAGTGATGTAAACGTGGCTTGACAGCTCACCGCCTTGCTGAGTCATCCTGTCAACCGACAAGCAGCAACATTAATACTTGCCGATGTTGACGATCAAGGCACAGCATACTCCGTTGCAGGTCTCCACTACCGCCGGGTCGCGACTTCCCTCTGCATCCACTGTAAACCGTCCCGCGCCTTCCCTGTTTGCCGATAGCTTGCTGCTATATCGACTGGTCGCACCTGCCAATCTAACAACGAGCTTCCTCCAATCACCGGCCTGCATTGGCCACTTAAACTCCACCTTGCCTAGGCGCACGCCAAAGTCGCGCCCTGTTCGTCGCGACAGGTGGAAATCAATTACTGCACTCTTGCTTCATGACGCCAAAACCCATATCACCAGTCTGATACAAGCGGCACAACTACTGGCACAACTGCAAATCGAGCCGATACACAATCGACCGCTACGACGAACCCTTGACCAGTGCGGCGCAAGATATGGTCAGCACGGCCGCATCACCCGGCCAAGATGCATCTGATTAAGCCGTCCTGGCTAAGCCATAGTGGTGAGTCGACGAGAAGGTGTCGATGTCGGTGTCGATGTCGATGTCGAAATGGCGGGGAGGCCATGATGCTACTATGCTTCTATCCAATCCTCCCACTCATGCATATGCAAAAGTGCTATGCTAACAATACGCAGGCGAACAGAAAGATTTCGAAGTATACAGCTGCCACGTCTCCCCCGATGGCAAGCGTCTGGCCACGGCCGGCGGAGGTAAGCTCACGGTGATGGTCTCAGTCGTCTCTACTCTGGTCTAACACTCCATCTAGACGGCCACGTCCGCGTGTGGTCGACCGAATCCATCTACAACTCCAACGACCCCTCCTACACCAAGCCACGACAGCTCTGCCACATGAGCCACCACCTCGGCACCATCCACTCCGTCCGCTTCTCGCCCAACGGCCGCTACCTTGCATCCGGCGCCGACGACAAGATCATCTGCATCTACCACCTCGACTCTAGCCCTGCATCACACACAAATTCATTCGGCACAAACGAGCCCCCACCCGTCGAGAACTGGAAGACCTACAAGCGCCTGATCGGCCACGACAATGACGTCCAGGACCTCGCCTGGTCTGCCGACTCGTCCATCCTCGTGTCCGTTGGCCTCGACTCCAAAGTCGTCGTTTGGTCCGGTCACACTTTTGAGAAGCTGAAGACACTCGCTGTCCACCAGAGCCACGTCAAGGGTGTCACGTTTGACCCTGCCAACAAATACTTTGCTACGGCCAGCGACGACCGCACCATCAAGATCTACAGATTCACGCCACCACCGCCAAATGCTACGCAGCACGACCTCCTCAACAATTTTGTCCTCGAGACCACGATCAGTGAACCGTTTAAGAGCTCGCCATTGACCACCTACTTCCGCCGCTGCTCCTGGTCCCCTGATGGCAATCACATCGCCGCGCCAAACGCCGTCAATGGCCCCGTTAGCTCCGTGGCCATCATTGACCGCACGCGCTGGGACAGTGAGATCAACCTCATTGGCCACGAAGGCCCAACCGAAGTCTGCATGTTCTCGCCGCGTCTGTTCTACACCAAGAAGCCCGAGGCAAATGGTGACAGCAACGGCCTCACCAACGGCCACAGCCACGAGAACGACAGTCTGGTCACCGTCATCGCCTCTGCCGGACAAGACAAGACACTCAGTATCTGGAACACAAATACCACACGCCCGCTTGTTATCCTGCAAGATATCTGCCAAAAGTCCATTTCCGATCTCGCGTGGACACCCGACGGCCAGGCCGTCTTCGCCTGCAGTCTCGACGGTAGCATTGTCGTGGCGCGGTTTGAAGAGGGCGAGCTTGGCTGGGTGGCGAGGGCAGAGGAGATTGACAAGGCTCTGCAAAAGTTTGGCTCTTCCCGCAAGGGCATGGGCATCGCTGAAGACGTCGACGGCCTGCAGCTCGAGACGCACAGCAAAGAGGGCGAGCTGCGCGGCGCCGAGTCTCGCATGGGAGCGCTGATGGGAGACACCCAGTCCGGCAACAACGGCAGTGCCACCAGCGGAGCCAGCACGCCTCAGCTGTCCACTGCAGCCAGTGGTGTCGCTAAGAGCAAGACTGGCGACGCAAGCAGCGATGGTAAGAAGGCCGACAACGACGACGGCAGCAAGTCAAAAGATGGGGACGACAAGAGCAAGGACACACCAGCAGAAGAGGCGCCGGCAAAACCCAAGACTGCCGAAGAGGAGACGGCAGAGAAGCGGGCTGAGCGTATACAAACACTCAAGTCCCGCGTCACCATTACTAGGGAGGGAAAAAAGAGAGTCGCGCCCATGCTGGTCTCATCCTCAGGGACCGGCCAGTCCTCGCTTCCACAGTCGCAGCTTGTTGGCACCACAAGCTCTGCAAAGCCAGCCCAGGCCGATGCATCACAGGCGATCCTCGACCTCTCGCGGCCAGTCGACGGTCTGCCGGGTGGCGGCATTGCTTCGATGCTCCTCGGTACCAAGAGAAAGTCGGCCGTCGCCGAAGTGGAGGAAGAAGCCGCAGACCCGGCTGCCAAACGGTCTGCCGGCACAGGTGCTGCAGGTGCTCCGGCCTCTGGCCCTGTTGCCATTCTGACAAACGGCGCCGACGGAACTGAGCCTGCCACACTCCAGGCTGCCCCGACGGGAGTTGTTCCCACACCAAAGTTTATCCGCCCCGCCGTCGTTACCCCCTCCCTCTATATCTCCAACGTCAGACTTGCCGTGCCCAAGGTGCGCGCACATATTCTGCGGCCACTAGAGAAGGGTGTGCTGCAGGGCGAGAGCTCGCTCGAGGAGGCATCGCGCATCGCCGAGAACCTCATCTTTGAAGCCAAGAACCCAGAGCAGTCCCGCCACCCGTCGCTGATCACCGTGACCAAGCGCGGCAACTTATTGTGGCAGGACTTTTTGCCCAAGGCCGTGCTTCTCGTCACCGGCAACAAGCACTTTTGGGCCGCGGCATGCGAAGATGGCTCCATCTTTATCTGGTCGCCCGCCGGCCGCCGTATTGTCAACGCCATGATCCTCGACGCACAGCCCGTCATTCTCGAGTGCCGCGACCACTGGCTGCTGTGCCTGACGGCCGTCGGCCTCGTTCACGTGTGGAATATCCGCACTATGCAATCGCCGCACCCACCCGTGTCGCTAGCCCCGATCCTGGATATCGCCGTGCACTCCTTGCACCAGCACTCGGCAACAGCAGGCCCCGGCGTGACATCAGCGAACCTCAACTCGAATGGACATGTCGTCGTCACGCTGAGCAACGGCGATGGCTACTACTACTCGCCCAACATGTACACTTGGCAGCGGCTGTCCGAGTCTTGGTGGGCCGTGGGCAGTCAGTACTGGAACAGCAACGACAGCTCCATCAGCGCACTGCAGACGACGGCTGTCGGTGCAGTCACGGCCGGTGATGTCGCTAATGGAGCAACGCCCGGCACAAGCAGCAACGACGCCGGCGCCAACGTGTCCTCGGGCATCATCCCCTTCCTGGAACGCCACACAACGAGCGAGTTCCTGCTCAAGGGCCGCGCCTACACCCTGCAGCGCCTTGTCAAGTCGCTGCTGGTTAGTGACGACTTTGAGGGTTTCGAGGCCAGCGTTAGCATTGCGCATCTCGAAAACCGCATTGCAGGCGCCCTGCAGCTGGGCGCCCGCGACGAGTTCCGCCTCTACCTGTTCATGTATGCCAAGCGCCTGGGTGCCGAGGGCTTGCGCGGCAAGGTCGAAGAGCTTCTCAACAGCCTGCTCGGCGGTGTGTTGCAGGACAGCGCGTCTGCAGCCAAGGCCAAGGACGAGTTTAGCCTGAGCCTGGTCGACGGCCCGGCTTTCGGCTGGTACAGCCGGTCCGGCGATATCTGTGGATGGGACCGCAAGGAGCTTCTCAAGGGCGTCGTCATGATTCTTGGTATGTTCTTGTACTTCTTCAACATTTCTTGTTTATTGGCATGCTAACATTATAGGTAAATTCCGCGAGCTACAACGGCTTACTGTGCAGTATGCTCGTGTCTTGGAGCTTACTCAGGACATTGACGACAACGACGACGGTGACGACGACGACCGCATGGTTGAGGCATAATCATTGTCTCCTAGTCTCGATGTGTTTGGCGATGTATTTCCGCTTTTATTTCTATGTATCTCTACTTGGCTGGCGCGTTGTATTGCATCAAGTTTTCTTGGTACTGTATGCTGCTCTAGTCGCTTCTACGCTCGTCTTTATATTGGATTTTTTGGGACCATGGGACTCTGGAAGACAGGTCATTGAGGCCGTCGTGGTGATGCCTCTTGGCTAATTTTCTGCCCCTATAACGTTTGGCGTCACTGGTTGAGGTTTATCTTTCTTTGCTTGCTGTGATGGGTGTGATAGGTGCGGTTTGGTTAAAACAATAGTAAATAATATTCGCCTCATCTCGTAATATAAACAGGAATGGTTGATGAGGATCTGCTCAAACGTGTTTCTTAATACGATGCTGTCTGTTAATGTTTTGCTTTGTCGGCCAGTGTCAGCTGTTGTCAGCTGGCAGAGCTAGTATTAAAATATGGGTCCAACTGGATCTTTGCATCGACTATCGTCACAGTCGATATAGGAAAGAGCACCCATAACAACTTCTTGCTTTTGTGACTTCATCTGTCAATACTTTCCTTTTTTGACTCGCTTATTTTGGCACTTTCCGTTGTTTTTTTACTGGTCAGGAAGCTCCTACCTTTCTTGACTATTTGGTGTCTTGGCTATACTTTGAAAGATCCTTCATATATTAGTCATCTTCATAAAATGACTACATCATGAAGCTCACGCCCATCCGCGTGCGAGGGAAGCGCAAGCGTCCTCAGGCGCCCTCTGCTGCACCGAAACATCTGCCGTCTCAGCCAACTACTTCTGTCGCGTCTGCCAGCTTTCGCAATGCATCAGCAAAGAGACCTCGGTCGTCGTCGCCGCCATCCTCACAAGCACCGGCCAAGGTGCCGCGCACGGCTTTGCGTGGGCATACAAGAACCAAGACAAAGGCAAAGACAAAGACAAAGATAAAGCCTGTGCCGTTTGACCGCCGCTTTCCGTTTGAGATTATCGAGCGCATCTTCTTGCTGTCCAGGAATCTCAATCTGCCCCGATCCAGCCCCCGTCTCGGCTGGCTGCTGTCGGGCCGGCGCACGCTCATCGAGATGGTTATTCTGGCCTTTGGTCCGACATGGGACCTCTACACTCAAGGCGACGAGGCCCTGGACGAAATCAGCATCGATGGTAGTATGGCCCGGTTCCAGACGACCATCTTGACTTACAGCTGGGCCAAGGTCGACCTGCTTCTGGATGCCGAGCATTTGTGGGTGCAGAGAAGGAAACTAGGCGAGCACTTGCGCTCGCTTAACTACTTTAGTCTCGAGACTGACCATGTGGCACCGCTAAAGTGTGTCGTCAACCCAGACCGTCTCCCAGATTTGATCAAGCTACACCCGCGGCTGGAGACGGCGAGCAAAGGTGCATTAGATGTGGCCTCCAGAAAGCAGACTGTTTCCATTTACCCCTGCTTTACTTTTGACCAGCTCATCTTCATGCTTAGATGCCATGAATCTTACTACGTTGATCCCTCTTCCCGCGAAGAGCCGCTGGATCTGCTAGAAAAAGGCCGCAGCTCGTCCGACTTGGCATCCGTTCTCAGCGTGCACGAGATAAATTACTGTCTAGACAAGGCGACGTCGCCGTTCATCGACCACGCGCGCGGGTGTAAGCACTGGCACGTCCACCAAGGTGTGCGCATCCCAGAGTGGCTTCTGCTCGGCGGCGGACCATACTACAAGCAGCAGCGTCCTCGGAGCTCTGAGGGCAAGGCTGCTCAGAACACGCCCGAGTACCGGGATAGTATACGAAGACAACTCCGGGTGGCGTTTGATACTTTCTACTGGGCCGTGCAGGGCGGTGCTCGGCTATCACACACGGACAGCTGGGAAGTCACTCTGCAGGGCGTCAAGAACCTGCTGGCTATTGATCTCACTCCCTACGAAGAAGAAGAGACAGAGTTTGCCGCTACTTCCACCCAGGAGCTGGCCGACAAGCGGCTCAAGGACTGGGGCGCGGGCGGCGTGCGCGACGATATGGTGTACCTGGGGTACTCGCTGGACTCGCTCGTCATGGGCTACCTAGCCCTGTTTGGCAGTCTCGGTCTCTTCACGCGGAGCTGGCCGGCCAAGGTCATGGAAGATTTCATGCTTGCAGTGACGGAGCGGGCAGTGGACGACCCGGGGTTCCGCAAGACACGCACGTTTCTATACCTACAGAGAGCTGCGCTGCACCGCTGGAGTCTGGGACAGATACACGAGACGATGGCTCGGGATCCTCTCAGCATGACGGGACTGGGTGACGCGAGGGCGCGGTACCTCAAGCACGCTGGATTTATAGAGAGCACCACTTCGGTTGGAGCATACGCTGGCCGGTAGTATTTTGTATATTAGCCTTTTAAATATATATTTTGGACTTTTGTTTGCACAGGCCTAGCCCCATGCAGTTCAGAATCTACGGTGGCCACCTGTCTTACCTAGTCTCACACAATACTTCCAGAGCAATTTGCTGGAACTTGCCAGGCAGCCACGCTGTCGAAGCAGCAACTATATGAATTCATGAATTAATAAACAAACCTAAAGGTGGTGCTTACCGTATGACTCAACCCGGCTCGGGAATACGGAGTGCAATGCTGATTGCCAGTGTATCATTATGATGCATCGCATACTAGGTATACGCCCACGACGAGACTGTCAAAAGTCTTGACACTAGAGCATGTTGAGCGTGCATATGTACGTGCGTGTGTATGAAACTATTCACAGACCAGAGGTGAGTAGACCCACGACCCAGCCATGCCGTCGCCCAATCCCGCCTCTTGTCTCACGAGAGCTAACCGATCTGGACAATCAGGCCATCTCCACGCATCGACTCCATGTCACAAGGCGTGGGCAGTCAGGGCGGTGTGCTGAGTAGAGTATACGCTCTCCAAAGGTTCCAAGAAGAACCAGCCTTTGAACGGAGACGATGCTCCTCTTGCTCCTGACTGCCCCTCTGCTGCCTAGGAGGCGATATCGGGCTGGGTGTGTCTAGGAGCCAGGCGCGCATCGTGGGATTTGCATGTGGAGCCTCTATGTAAGCACCATTGTCCATTGTCTACTTGTCAGACGGCGTTTGGGACTGTGCGAGTGGCTTCCTGTCGTTCGCGCAAGAAACAGTGAGTCGACTGCAGAGCAGTATCTGTCTATCCTGCTCTTTACATTGCTTAGTCATACTCTTGTGACAGCACGCAGTCTCGAGAAGCAGATTCCTATTATTAATAATATAAGAAATGGCAATACTTGGCATTGATTATTTGCAATAGAAATTAAGAGTATAGCTGAAGACATGCTATAAGCACTTTTGTGTCCTACTTTTGTTTTTGTACTTTTTGTACCTTTGTACTTGACCCTTCCCATCTATGTCATCCTGCTCTTGTTCTGTGCTTTTGTGTTTTTGTCCTGAACTGCTGCCTTTCAGGAAAACCCTCTGTGCTATATTTTCGGCCTTTTGCTTCATCGCTCGTATACCCTCGATAGACAGTATATTTACTCATACCATCAATGCTTGTAGGCATTTTCTTGTCTTGCCGGCTTTTGTCTAATCAACTCGCGGGTGCCTTGTCAGCGTTCACACAAGCACTGAAACTCGTCTTACCTAATTCTCTGTTTTAATCAAATGCCGTAGGAATATTTCATCATGACCCATGTCGCTGCTTTCGTTCTTGACTCCAGACAGTGCGGCGTTCCAATGCTCAAGTCGTCCAGTTCCAGTAGAGCCAGTAGAGCCAGTCAGTAGCTGAGATCCAAAAGATCGGTCCAGTTGCAAAATTTCAAATCAAGACGAAGAGCGAGCAGTAAGGAGCGAGCAGTGAGCAACGAGCAGCAAAGTAGTGAAACGAGAAATAGATTAACCGCGTGATTCGTGGTTTGCAGATATAGAGTAATAGTGTTTTTAAACGAACAAGACCGTTCTCGGCGTAGAGTACCGCAAAGTAACGGACTTGCTGGACAAGGCCCTCCCAAGATGTTTTGATAAAAATAGAAATAGTTGATCCCATAGTTTCTCCGGTTTGAGTGGTGTTATCCGACACCACATGCATGGCAAACTAAACTGGCTGGCAGCCAGAAGAGTTGATAAGTAACAGAGTAAAAGATAAAGACACATAAGGAGCGTAGCTAGTAAAGTAGACAGTAAATAGAACAGGGACAAATGGACAGGATTGATATGTTGATAGTAAAAGATAAGAGTGCAACTCAATTGCGAGGGGGTGGAACCGCTCAGGATCAAAGAGAGTAAGGAGTATGTGATAAGACGAGAGGTAGGATAATAAGATGAATAAAAAAAATGGAAGGGTATTCGCTCCATCAAAAAAAAAGCAATAAGCACTTTTTCCAGTCTTTTGATTTTGTTTCGGAAAGACTCTTGACAAAAAGGAAAAAAGAGAAAGCATCGAGATATTTGATACAATGCAAGAGACGAGGCCATTCTTGCAGTTGTGAGAATTTGTACAGGCGGATTGTGGTGTGGGTGTGTTGATGATAAAATGGTGATAAGTTAATAAAAGGGTATCAAGATGAAGAGAAGATAGAAAAAAAGAGACGGATATTGTTAAAGAGATAAAGCGTCCTCTTAACCTAGTTCAAAACACCCTGCCACATGCCAGGGCCGCTGAGGCCGCTCATAGGAGGATGCTGCAGATCCATGTTGAGGTTGTATGAGTAGGTAGCAATCGGGGCCACCGCGGGTCCTGACGACACGGTCCGGCAAAGCCGCTTGCGGCTGCCGGTAAGGCATGCAGCACGAGGAGTGTGCATGTCCATGTCCAGTGTAGAATCAGTCGTAGCGGTGGGAGTCTCTGCGCCACAGCTGTTTGCTCCGGGGAGGCTGCTGCGGAGCAGATCACGGACATTGTCCTGCAGGAGAGTTGACTCGCCCGACGTAGGGCGACTTCTCTTGAGGCTGGGTCTGGGTCTGTACGAAGCCGACATCATCGAAGGCATGGGCATGGGCATGGGCATCTGCACCGTCTGCTGCTGAAGCTCGGCGAGAGCAAGAGCTGCGGCGGTCTCGGCCTCGGCCTCGGACTGGCGTGCGGCCAGTCCAAAGCTGTACTGCTCGCGCAGTCCACTCATGCTGCTCTGCTGCTTCAGACCGTGGACAGCATGGCCATACTGGTGCCGCGCCTGAACGTGCACGTCCAGCTTGGGAAGCTGAATAGCAGAGTTCGGCGCGTTCGCCATAGACCACGATGCCGCGGCAGAAGAAGAAGTAGAGACAGACGACAGAGTAGAGGTCCGCGAGAGCAGAGACGAGTCCGAAACCATGGATTCGGGCGACGAGACGGTAGAGACAGAGTTGGCCAGAGACGAGCGGCGGGTGAGAACGTGACCAGCCGGGGACATGCTGGACATGCTGGACATGCTAGACATGCTAGACAGAGACGACATGCTGGACATGTTGGCCAAAGCAGGCGGCCACCGGTCAAGGAACTGGCCGGTGCAGGCATTGGACGCCTGTGCGACGGCAAAGCCCATGGACGAACGGCTATTGCCCAGCATCTGCGAGGCACGGCGCGGGATGCTGGGGGTAGCAGTGGCTGAAGCCGAAGAAGCTGACGAAGGAACAGGCGGAGGTGTCATGGGGCTGCCCACGACAGCCTCGGGGGACGAGCACATGGATACAGGCGACAGAGGGTATGTAGTGGCAGGAGCGGCGTTGGCAGCAGCGGCCGCAGCAGTAAGCTCGTCTACGTTCTCCAGGGTAGGCGACAACTTCTGAATAAAGAAGCGGAAGTCGGCGCACTTGCGCTCAAAGACGACATCGACAATGGACGTGGGTCCAGGCGAGGGCGGCAGCTGGGGCAGGTTAAACTTGTTTACGCACTCGATCCAGCGGTTGTAGACCTCGGTAGTGATGTGGAGGCGCCAATTGACAGCATGCAGGAACGCGGTCTCGTTCTGGTTGATCTCCGAGGTGCTGAGACCCGATATCTTGCTCCAGGCACGAGCCGAGTAGTTGCGGTCTTGCAGGTACTTTGACGCGAGGATAAGCGCGGCAAGGAACATGCGACGACCGCACTGCAACGCGCGGCAGGCGTGGCTGTCGCTGGACTGCTCCATGGTGAAGTTTTGGCCTGGCAGGCGGGGCTTGATCAGGACCAGGTAGTAGAGGGCAACCTGAAGAGTGGAGTAGCTGGCGCGTGAGCGACGCAGGGTCTCCTGAATAAAGATACGCAGAGGGAGCAGATAGCTACCATTGCTAGAGGTGTTTCCAGCCTCGCCGCGGCCAATGACCGACGACAGGGGCCAGATGGCCTGGACAACCTGAGTAGATGCATCTGAAAGTTTAGTATGTGCACGGCACCAGAGTGTTTAATTAATATGCAAGTACTGACCGACTAGATGATCGACAAAGGTGGTTCTGCGCTCAGACTGGCGAACAAGCGACGGAATGACAGTCGGAGCGGCAGTGCGCCGGGGGTGCTGGCGCTGCTGCGGCTTCTGTTGCTGCTGCTGCTGTTGCTGTTGTTGCTGGTTTTGCCATGAAATGGCAGCGGCCAGTTTCGAGTCCAGGGCCTGCTGGCTGCTGATACTGCCGACTGAGGTCTGCGATGAAGCAGTGGACGAGGTATCGACCGAGTCGTTTGAGGCAACAGACGAAGAGTCCGAGGCATCCTCGACGCTGCTCTGGGAAGAGGAGGCAGACGAGACAGACTCGGACGAACCATTGGACCAGGCAGTCAGACCAGCCGCGTATCCTGAGGCATAGTTTGAGTTCAAGTTTGTGTTTGTGGCGGGGGTGGGAGTTGGGTAGGTGAAAGAGGATATCTCGCGAATGCGAGGATGTTGGAGGGCGGAAGAGCCATAGCTGTCGGAACCCTGCATCTTGGGTAAGATTTATAACTAATAATTTTGGTTGATTATAACAAAGCGGGAGCGGAGATGATGTAAAACTGGACGTCGTCGGAGGACATGAGTCGTTAGATGGTAGATTGTGTGGAAAAGAGTAGGAAGACTTGTTGTCTTTAAAACCTCCAGTCGCAGCCGGGGTGTCGAGTCGTGTCGTGTATGAAGAAAGCCGTAGATGTTCGTATTGATATTCGAGATGCTCGAATAACTGTTAACTTGATCTTCCCAACTGCAGGAAGAGCAAGAAGAATAGGTGTAGAGTAGATGAAGCTAATTGGAGAATACCACAGCAGAATCTTTACGAACAATCAGACCGGCAAAGGTCAAGGTCGACACGGACAGGACGAGGCTAACGACTGGAGTAGAATGATATCTCACAGCAATCATTGTTGGCTGGGGATATAAAGTGGGAGGTGGGGGATTGGGGTGGGAGAGGAGGGAGAGGAGAAGGTAAAGTGATGGAGAGGAGATTTGAAGACTAAGAGTGAGTGGTGATTTGTTGTTGATATAGGATGGGGGTAAGGCGATGTTCTTTAACCAGACAAGGCAAAGAAGGCAGTGATGATGACTCTATTCGAGTCAGAGACCATGTGTATGGGGAAACCGGTGAGCAATAGACGGGGGGGTTGACAGGCAGAAGGACGTCGATTTTAACGTGGACGCAGACGAAGACGAGACGAGTGCGTTCACAGGACGATGTAGTTGGACCACATGTCTTGAAGGAATGTACAGTATTAAAGAAGGGGTGTGGAAAGGGTGACTAGAGTCGGTATCGAGATTGATTATGCAAGATGGAGATGCATGAACGATAGTGAGGTCGATAGAGAAGATGGAGGAGGGTAGGCAGTCGGAAGGCCTATGTCGGGAGAGTTGAGTCGAGCTTACGGTGAGTGACGAAAGATGATGGGGGGGCGAAGGTGAGAATGGAGAGGAGAGTAGAGTAAGAAGAAAGAAGAGTGACGAGGCAGAGGCGTGAAGATAAAGTCACGGCGAGGCACAGGCCACAGTGTCAGAGTCACCAGAGGGAGGGGGATGGATCTGGTGATGATGACTCTTTTAGTCTTTTGAGGCTATGAGGGTTGAGGGAGAGGACAGATGGGGCGGGTTCGACTTGGCCGGGAGGCAAATGGCAAATGGCAAATCGATAGTCGGGAGTAGACGAGGAGGAGGTGAGCCGAAGAGACGGAAGTATTGAAAGTCGAAAGTCGGTCGTGACCTAGAACAAAAAGGACCAAATTGAACAACTTGAATAACTGCGCGCAAAGGACAAAAAGGAGCGTGAATGTGAGTATATGAGTCTATAAGTGGTTATGCGTCGGTTCGGTCGGCGTGACCTGCGATGGGGGGGGAGGAGAGAGGAGAGAGGAAGAAGACAAGAGGCGAGACAGCGAGACTGGAAAGATGGAAAGATGACTCTTCAGCCTGGCACAGGAGACAGGGAAGGAGCGAAAAAGGAATAGGGGACAAAGAAGAACTGGAGACGGGACTAGAGTACAAAGTAGGAAGTAGCAGGCTATGCGCTAGGCCAGGTGCGGACTAAGGCGTGGCAAAGGAAGGAGTCAGAGAGAGGCAGCGGGTGGTGGCAGAGGATGCTGGAGGGGGCGGGAGCGAGGCAGAGCGTGGCGGAAGGCAGAAGAAGGCAGAAGGCAGAGAACGAGGGAAAGCGAAATTAATACAACAGCAGGCAGAGAGAGGCAAGAGCAACTGGCAGAAATGCCAGAATGGGAATGGCTGGGGGTGTGCGGATGAAAGAAAA
Organism: Ophiostoma himal-ulmi; assembly: GCA_029299165.1. Lineage (NCBI taxonomy): Eukaryota > Fungi > Ascomycota > Sordariomycetes > Ophiostomatales > Ophiostomataceae > Ophiostoma > Ophiostoma himal-ulmi. The sequence goes on along the minus strand of JANSME010000003.1, from coordinate 552,656 downwards.
GTGGGCCACCAAAACACTCGCGCCACTCAGACTCGTACACCCCACACCCCTGTCAGTAGTACGGGAGTATGGGTGAGGGACTGTCTAGAGGGGGCCAATCAGAGAGAAGAGAGAGAGCGAGATGGAGGGGTACTTGTTGTGGGTCCGTAAATTGGGCGATTTTGGTGTGGGTGGCAGCCTACAAGAGACTAGAGCGGCGAGGAGGCAAGTACCCTGTAAACAGGCAGTAGGCAGTGTAGAGTACGAAGTAGGAAAGCAGGCAGGAGGCGGGCAGGCAGAAGCGTGCACCGGCAGGTGAGGCACAGGAAGAGGAGGAAGGAGCAATACGATCATTCTCATCAGAGGAAGGAACGACAGCGCCAGAAGGAAAGTATGTGTATGTACGCGAGAAACATGCCAAAAAAGGACCGACACGTCCGACACGCCCGTTGTCGCCACCAACAGTCTGGATGTTCAGATAAAACGGCTTTATGACGCTTGTCAGGTCAACTGATGCTGTGCCATTGCTATCGAGGTACCGGAATAGAAGATAGAAAATTGAAAATTGCAAATAGCAAATAGCAAATAGCAAATAGCAAATAGCAAATAGCAAAACAACATAGTTGCCAGAGTCGCGAATACACTGCCAAAGCCGATGACGACAATAAAGATGGCGATGCAAAGAGGCCACTGGCCAAGCGCGGGCGACGACAAACAGTGGGTCGTAGAGGAGGATAACGGATAAAGGATAACGAGAACGACAGACGGAGAGTAGAGAAAGACTGCGCTCAAGGCCACGATGGAGATGGAGGCATGGGTGCTAAGGTTGTAGACGAGGTAGAGGTGAAGAGGTGAAGAGGCATAGAGGCACAGAGAGAGTCAAAAGTGCAAGGGTAGAGGTAAGAATAGAATAAGAGGAATAAAAGAGAAAAGACGTACTCGTTGACGTGGATATCGTCGTGGATATCGTGACGTGTTAGGATGTAATTAAATGATATAGATGCCCCAGTATAGAGGCAGGCAGGATCTCAGTCGCAGTGCAAACGAATGCCTCGCTTGGGCGATTGGTAAAAATGTCGGTGCGCAATGTGGATGAAGATGATATGTTGGCAATGATATAGTCGGCTGTCGATGTGATCTTCGGCAGAAACGCAAAGAGCAGGCTGGAGTTGAGCGTGGCAGAGAATCGAGTAAAGAGTAAAGAGCAATGAGCAATAAGCAATAGAAAACTATCAATAGACGATATATTAAGACAGATAATGTCACAATATAACACAATATAAGATGATATAAATAGAGTAATAGATACAGGTAGCTGTAGAACCGCCGTTGTGTTTAGATGGTGAGCATTCCGGGGTAGGTCTGATGAAGAGGGGATGCAAGTCTGTAGACGGGGATGGGGATGGAGACAGAAACAAAGGAGAACACGATAGAAGAAGCAGAGAAGCTCAAGAGCGCTTTACATCGAGGGGGCCGCCGGTATAAGCATACTTGTAAACTTCAAGGGTAGGGTGACGATGGCGGGGAACGACTGGAAGACTTGAAGACTACAAGACTAGAAGACGCCAGCGAGACATGCATCTGCAAGTGTCCATTTGAAGATTATTTATTTATATACATCAAATCAATTGCACAATAAAAGGTGAGCCAATGGCCATGGGCACCAGACCCCCTCTACGACGGCGGCCAATGGCGAGTGCATAACGTGCAGATGGCTGCAGTTGTCTGCATATTCGTGCATATGGCCCATACAACCCGACAACTTGTGAATGTATACTCAGTGTATGTACATTGATACATTACATTATGTCGAGGACAGGTGGTCGTGGATGCGGTCGTGGATGTGGTTGTGCATGTAGTCGTGTTGGTCATGCTAGAAAGCCACACGGCCACGGCCACGGACACGGTTGGTGTCGTGGCATGCAGATGGTAGATGGTTGTGAATGGCAGATGCAGACAGCAGACAGCAGATACAGACGGCAGACGGCAGACGGCAGAACAATGGCAGACTGGAGAACATCTCTACAGCATTCCCAGATCGTCTGACGTCAGACCAATGATCACGGGCCAGGATCAAAGAGCAAACCAAAAAAAAAAACAATACCAAACGACAGGGTGTAAAGGGCCTTTTCGAAATAGAAAAATATAAACATCTCAATACAATCGTGCATCCGAGCCGGCCGTTGTCGTTGTCGTCAATGTTCTCATTCTCATTTCATGCTGACCGCCATCTACACTGACTACTACTGCACTACCGACTACAGACGGACCCCACCCGCTAATATGCATGCCCAAGGTGGGTATATAGGGATTTGGGGACCTAGAATATCTACTTGTTAAATGAAGGTGATTGTGAATGTGAATAAAAAGAAGGTGAACGGACAAAACGTGTCCGCATTGCCAGAGGTCACAAGGCGAGTTGTCGGTGTGATGTCAAGAGTAGAATTGTGCACGTTGTGCAGAAAGGCAAAGAGAGCAGACAAGGCGCCTGTTGTCTAATGTCTGCCCGTCTGCCTGTCTGCCTATGCCTGTCTGCCTGTTGACCGTCAGACTGTCCTCACTCTCGCTCGCGTCTCACCAGGCAGTCTGCATGACCGCTTATTTCTGAAGCGCAGATGTGATCACCTTTTCGCAGTAAATAGTGTCAAAAGTATCAATAAATTTAAAAGTGCCAGCAACAGGACAGCCTTGTGCTGCCTAGCCGACAGTCCTGGTGCAGTTATTCATAGTCGATACAACGAGCAAACGAAAGCGACAAGAGGCTGAGACGAGGCATGCCATGCGCAGCCTCCTGTTTCGCGTCAGTAGAGTAAGATGCTATAAATGGCAGGAGCAGAAACTGCCTGACTACGGCCCCTTGCGTCAGCGTTTGAGAGTCGTCGTCGGTTGCAGCATGTCGATTGTAATTGTAGATTAAGATACACTGTAGATGAATCTGGATGAATCTAAATGCATCTAAAATGCAAACCCGTCAATGGCCCGAGTCAGCTACCGGGCAACAAGCTGCAATTCGCAATGTGCATCTCATAGGCTCACCGCCAGGCTCATATCCAGCCAGCCAATCAGAGCATCCTACAAGGTACTTTGGTACATGGATACTTTGGTACCTGTGTCTCTGGCAAAGGCTCCAGTGGGCAGTGGGAGCTCGATAACCGCCCGGGCCGACTGGTGAGCACACCGTAGCAAATAGCAATACGGCTAAGAGAGCAGATGGCCAATAGGGACGAAACACCCAAACACCAAAGCAACTAACAAGATGTGAGTTCTTCAAAGTTCAGTCTCGGGAAGGGAGGTGAAGTAAGCGTACGGATACAGGCCCCACTTGCCCCTCCTGTCCACACCGTGAAAGGTGGAAGAGTGTTTTGCAGGGATCATCCGGAATAGAATGAGGCTCGACATCTCGAGACGAGTCGGGACGCTTCGTATTGCGTTTTGTGCATCTTGAATTTGATATTAATCGTATTGGCTGCTATAAAATCCATAAAAATCTATGAATAACGCTGGGTTTATAGGTTATTTTGTAATATTGTCAGGCTATTTTATTGCATTCTTTTGTAAAACTTTGGAATATATATATATTTTTATCAATTTACGCAAACTTTACGTAGAAAGCCTGCAGCGTTAATTCAAACAAATTATAAAATATGAATATAGTTGAGTAATTATACGAGTAAATCTAACACATCACAAGCCCACACGCAACTATCAACAATACACATGGACCGAGTTCACGGGCTTGGTATCATCGACATAGCCGGCATGAAAAGCCAGTCACGAGACCCGACAAAGAAGTGTGCACACAGTATACACACAGTGCTACACGTATGCAGTTGACAAGTATTACCTCGCTCTGGCCGAAAGGGAGAAATGGAGGCAGCCGCGTGAGTCGAAAATCGAAAATCGAAAATCGAAAATCGAGAATCGCGAATGCCGATAATGTGCATAGTCTTTTCAGAACCAACAACAATACCGAAAATGGTAGAATAGCATCTATTGACATGACAACGTAATCATTTTCGTATACCATGGCGATTCGCATGCCGTTGCAGTGTGAACTATTTCACGGAGATGAATATAGACAGGGGTTCGCGCTGGCCGCAGACGCGTCCCAGATACGATGCGAACATGAGAACAGACATGTTATTGAAGTATAGTAAATAAAATACGGTAAAATACGGTAAAATAAAAGGCAGACCGCCATCAGGGAGAACGTGAGAATACGACAGCAAGAAACAACACATGAACAGCTGTTGCTCACGGTTGGCCGTCAGTCGTCGTGCCATGTGGCCTGTCTGGTCTCTCCTTTTTCGCTTCTGATGATCAGCTATGACTCAACATCAGCCCCCGACAGAGAGGTCTCCCGTTCACTGCCTCTGTAAGTGTTGTCCTTGTTTATGGGCTCTTGCTATATTTACCGCATTTTTACACATGCTACAGCACCGACCCCCAGAGTAATAGTGTACAGCTGATATATCAGAGGATAGTAATCAGAGGTCTTTATTGATGAAAGAAAGTACTGCCAATAGTCTGCCATAGCCTGCCGTGGTGTGGTGCCTTGCAAAAGAGTGACTCAACTTGCACCATCACGAGACGGGCACAGATCCTCTGTGAAATGGAAATGGGAAATAGAAAATGAAAATGAACAATCGAAAATCAAAAGCCTAAGCTTAAGCCGTCATCAGCCATCAGCCATCGTCATCGTCATCCAGCCAGATCAGGCTCCGACCACGGACTTTGATGCAAGCCAACGCTGGAGATCTGGATGGAGATAGCACGGGGACACTCGAAATGCACCGGCTGAAAGCACTTGTGGCTATGGCTCTCAATATGCACTTACAGCTCAAAGTCACTCTATTTGAGCTCTGAATATCTAAATTTATTATCACGAGATGACGGTCGGCGCCAATGCTGAGATGAACATGTCTGCTGTGGCCATTCACTAACTGCTGACTCATATAACAGCCTAAACGCTGACTCATCCTGACTGTACTCCGGGATTGCCCGCTGCCTGCACTTTCTGGCTTGTAGAGACTCTAGATGCTATTCTTTGCCGCACCAGAAGACAGACGACAGACGACAGACGACAGACGACAGACGACAGACGACAGACAACAGACAAAGACAGACGACAGATAGACAAAACAAAAAAACGACTCAACAGACGAATGTGCCCAAAGTGGAGTGATTGACAGCAGGTGCGGCCCGTATTGGACAGGCTTTGCCACCTGCCCATGCACGTTTGCCCTTGCCGTTCATTGCCTTGATACTTGTAATCGTATTGTGTTATTGCCTCCCTTGGGGCCCTGCCAGCCTAGCCTGCCTTTTCGGACTTTTGCCTCCCGGAATCTTGTTTGCGACGTGCCTGCGACGTGCCTGCTGGGCTAGACGGCAGCAGCCTTGTTATCCCTTGAGCCCCTGTTCCGCCCGGTTGCAGTTTCGTTGCGCTTTCAACAGAGGCTGCAATTCGATAGGTGCTGGCTGTTTCCTGACATATTAGTCAACATCAACATCGAGTATCACATTCAAAAGGGTTTGTTGCAAGCTGATCACATAATAAGACTATTGCTACCTGATAGAACCAAGACGAATCATAGCAAATAGAAACAGAAGAATGGGTACAGAAAAACAGCAAATCGCAGAGATAGCTCTTGAATTTCTAAATCGCCATCGCCATTTTCACTTTCACTTTTTTTCGTCCTTTTTATGCCTTGAACATATAAACCCGCACATCGATATCGTGCCTAGAGAAATAAGAGAAATAAAAGAAACAAAACAGTAGATAACAACAGAAGCAGTAAAGTGGTAGAGCGGATAAAGAGCAGCATGAAGACAGCCAGAGACAGAGTCGAGTTGAATCTCAACATGCCAAAATGCCCAGACCTAGTTGGCAACCTCCTCAGCGGCAGGGGCGTTGCCGCCGTCCTTAAGCTTGAGGCCCTCGGCAGGGTACTCGGGGAACGTCTTCTTGAAGTACTCCTCAACGGCCTTGAAGCTCTCCTTGTCCTCCTCCGAGCTCAGGAACGAGATACCCGCACCATTGGTACCGAAACGACCGGCACGGCCGACACGGTGCTGGTACGTAGCAACGTCCTTGGGCATGTCGTAGTTGATAGCGAGGTTGATCCGCTCAAAATCAACACCACGACCGAAAATGTCAGTCGCCACACACACGCGCAGAGTGTCACCCTTCTTGAAGCGCTTGTACACAGAGTCACGCTCGTCCTGCTTCATGTCACCGTGGATGAAGCAAGTGGGGAAGTTGAACTTCTCCAGAACCTTGGACAGCTGCTCAGACCGGCCACGGCTCTTCACAAACACCATCACCTGGTTGATGTCCAGCTGGTCGAGAATGTCAACCAACTTGCGGATCTTCTTCTCCTCAGGCAGGAAGATGTGGAACTGCCGAACACCGTCAAGCGCAAGCTCGACGTGGTCCTCAACCAGGTGCTCCGTGGGGTTCTGGAGGAACTTCCGGCAGATAGGCAGAATCTCCTGCGACAGAGTGGCAGAGAACATCATAACCTGCTTCTGGCGGGGAGTGGCACGGAAAATGTCCTGGACATCACGGCGCATCTCTGATTCTGTTAGCCATTGCTCAAGTGTTACCATATAAGAGTAGAATATACGTACCGACACCCTCGAGCATCTTGTCGCACTCGTCCAGCACAAACATGCGGACGCTGCCCAGACGCAGGTGCTTGTCGCGCACAAGCGCGTTCAGGCGACCGGGGGTACCAACCACAATGTGGGGGTGAGTCTCGGGGCTGCGCAGCAGAGCAATGTCCTCGTTGATCTTGGTACCACCGTAGAACACGCTGGTGCGAACCTCGGGCATGTACTTGGAGAAACGGTTGTACTCGTTACGGATCTGGAAAGCCAGCTCACGCGTGTGGCACAGAACCAGGACCGAGCACTCACCATCGACGGGCTCGATCTGCTGCAGGGTAGACAGCACGAAAATGGCAGTCTTACCGGAACCAGACTTGGCCTGGCAGATAATATCACCACCAATCAGTGCCTGGGGAATGCAAGTTTGTTGAACTGTAGGTTTTCGATCGAATGTCAGAATTACTTGTGTTTTGAATGCAAGGGGTGAGGTGTCAAGAGCGATTGTGCGTAGGGAGACGTTGGTGGATCAGAGAAAGAAAAATAGAGAAAGAGAAGAGAGCAGTCCCATCCACCGGCGCAGCATTCATATAAACCGATTCGAGTTGGCTTCGACAAGGTAGACCGAGTTGGTACCGAAAAGACGTGGTAGACGTGAAAGACGTGAGCTGCAAGCAAAGAAAAAGGAAGAAAAAAGATCCGAAACGAAAGACGACAATGTATACTGTTGCGCAGCTCAAGTACCAGCAGGCCTCTTTCGAGAGTCTGCGACGATCTTGATTGCCTGTTTACAGTTTGCAGGGCCCAAAATACTGTAAGAGAGACCGCAAAGAACCTTGATCTCGTTTTACAGAGATCAACGCCGGGTTCGTCTTATAGCTACAAAGGCCACTTGCCAAGGGGTCGCGTGCTGAACCGATGAAGACTGTGTCGGACTTCCGTCCATTGTTATCAGCGTTCTCGGTTACTTCAATCGACGTCGACGCAAGCCAATCAAAACCTTGTGCAGCAAAGAGCCAGCACCGAGCTTTGACGGCCGCGCGCTATCGAGCGCAGCTCCCCCTCACACTCCTTTAGTGCACTTGCGCTGCACCGCGCGCAAGGCAACAAAAAGTTTACGCGACTAGCTTTGGCAGAGCACAAGTGCATCCGCCGCGACCAGTCCGAAGAACTTGGGGCCATCACTCAGTCAAGAGGACAGCCATTTCGAGGCGCTCAAGCATATTCCAGCCATTCGTCGCGCCACGTTGGAGAGTATATGTGGACGCGCTGCGATTCCACTCGCCAGCGCAATGGAAGCTGCCCAGGAGGGCACTTTTCCGTGTTCAAGAAAACCAGCTGCTTGAACGGGAGGAGACAAGCCGCCTGCGCTTTCTCCTCCAGAGACCAGAGTACGAGAATTTCTTCCCGCCTCGGTCGACAACGTGTGCCTGACACGCGTCTGGGTGTGCTCGTCACCCTGTTTCCTCCTTTTCTTTGCTTTGTGCTTGTTTGCCGTCTTGCAGATGCTCAAATGTGTCTTGTGTCTTTTGTCTTTTGGTCTTTGAGTCTTCGTTTGTATGCTTGTTTGCTTGCGCCGATGAAAGAAATACCGAAAATACCGATTCGTTTCCCGTCGCAGATTGGACAAAGATGAATGCGCGAGCCCCCAAAAGGTACGGACGGACGAAAAACGACAAAAGGAAAACAGAAATGAAGAATATGGAAAAAAGGTGTAGGGAGCTGGGAGATTAAGTGTTTTTTTTATCGCTCTTGACTAGGCAAGGACTAACCGTCCGAAGGATGCTCGAAACCGCAGTCGGCGGTGGCGCGGATCAGCTCAGGCTTGAGCAGGAAATCACGAAAGGTCGTAGAGTAGATGCCGACATAGCTGCCGTTTTTGGCCGTGGCATTGTTGCCGGCCTCAGCAGCAGCCTCGGGAGCATCAGCATCAGCGGCGCCCTTCTTGGGGGCCGTGGTGTTGTTGAGCTCGTCGTCCGAGTAGTCGATGAAATCCTCGTCCTGAGACATTTTGATGGATGTGGGAGAAAGAGAGAGGAGGGGGTTAAAGGGGAGGAAGCTGTTGTTAAGAAGAGAAAGAAGGCGGTCGACGGAGAGGTCGTGACGAAAAGACACAAAAAAAAAAGTCGAAGCTGTAGGTGAGAGAGAGCTCAGTGACGCGTAGACGCGGGTGCTACTGAGATGCAGGTGACAACGAGTCGAGAGGTCGAAAAGTCGAGAAAAGAAAAAGTCGTGAGATGCGGATAGCGAAACACGTAAGGAAAAGGACGGCGATGGTGACAACAACGTCGATGAAGATGTTGATGAAGCTCGGGTTGGGGAAAGGGAGAGAAGGGAGAAGGGACAAAGCGAGCAAGGAAAGGGCCAGAAAAACACAAGAGAAGGCGCAGGAAGGGGCGAGAAGTGGTTAGTGCTACAGGCAGGGGAGCGCAGGCGCCGCGCTACGGCCAGGGGCGCCTGCTCCCTGTTGCAGTAGCCGGGTTAACGAATGATCCAATTCCGGCCAGCTGCGGCTGATAGTCATGTGATTCTATAGATATATCACATGACTCGTGGCTGTAGTGATTAGTCATTTTCAAAGGTCTGCATGAAAGCTCATATACTTGTACTTACTTGTATTCAGACAGGCACATCAGAGGTCAATTCTCATTTTTCGCGTTACGTGGGCACCGACAACAACTCAAAAAATGGCCAAACCCAAAGGTGCTGCCAGCAGTGCCGTCACCAACCGGCCGGCCTACTCGCGGGTCTCATTTCTGTACCAGGCAGCAGCTTTACTCGCCGCACCTCGGACACCAAGCACGTCGGCAGACGCTCAGGCCGACGACAAGATCGCACAGCCTGCCGATGATGGCATGACGGGAATGTCGCGACGTCTGCTGACGCAGATGCGCTCAATCTCGCGCAAGACCAACATGCGTCTGCGGCCGGCCGTGAAGCACCATGTCTGCAAGTTTTGCGATACGCTGCTCGTGGAGGGCTCGTCGTGCACTTCGACAGTGGAAAACCAGAGCCGCGGCGGTCGCAAGGCATGGGCAGACATCTTGGCTGTGACCTGCCAGACTTGCGGACGGGTGCGGCGGTACCCCATCTCAGCTGAGCGGCAGGCGCGGCGCCCGTATCGAGGCGAGGCGGGTGAAGAGCTCCGGAAGCAGGAAGAAGCAGGAGCCGAGCTGGCGAAGCAGGCGAAGCAAAAGCCGCAGAAGCCGCAGAAGCCGCAGAAACAGCCCAAGCAGCAAAATCAGCAGAGCCAGAATGGACAAAAGGGACAAAAGGGACAGAAGCCAGGAAAGCAAGCCAAAGCTGCTGAAGATGCAGATAGCAAGGGTGCTGCCGGTTGAAAGGGAGATGCCACATCTCGATTACGACACACCGAGAATAACGATACAATTTACATCGGGCTGAAAGCTGAGGTGCTGGGCTGGATTTTTTGTGGCCACCCTCGTTGATCTGCTGGGCCGAGGAAGTGCTTACTGGCAATGCAGATTTCTGCCGTGCCGGTGTCACATACACCGCGACAACCCATGCCATATTGTATGATAGATGTGCAGTGGCCGTACCGCCTGGCCAAGATCTGCCTCCAGAAAACATGACACTACGAAACTTGTCCTGGGCTCTTGTTGTAAACAAGTCCGTGGCTTAAAGCGGCAGTCACCGCTCCCATGTCTTGGGGCAGTATATACTTGATTATTACTCCTCGCTGTACATATTACATAGTAGTTATCCTTGATATAATTGTGCAGCTTTTGCTGCGGGTATTATCCATATCTCATTCCTCGTCTCTGTATCATACTCTCGTGACTGTAGTGCTTGCTTCTATGCCTTGTATGCGCCCACCAAGTCAATCCTCCCGCGCTTCCTTGCCTCCATCCTCGCCGAGAACCTTGCTTGCAGACATAAACCTGCCATTGTTAGAACACTTGAGCACTCGAGTAAAGTTATGAAAAGATTTGATAAAACGTACATGCCGGCGTGCCAGCTTCCGAGTTCGCGGAGGTAGGCGGCCTGGGCAGCCGTGACACGGACGAGGCTGTCGGTATCCGAGAGGTTTGCCGAGAGCTGTGCCAGCTGTGATTGGAGCTGAGCCTGTAGGTTCAATGTCAGTAGGTCAGTATACCTATACAAGAATACCTATACACGAATCGTCTGCAACGCACCAGCTGCCGGGCCTTGACGTTGGGCCCCGAGGTGGTGTTTGTCCTCGTGGTATTGAACGTTGCTGCTGGCTGGTTGTTCATTGTAGCAACTGGCTGAGATGATCGACAGTGTCAATGCGTGTCGAGATGAGATGGGGAGGTGGTGAGATGCCGATGCCGAGTCGGCGGTGTTGACGATGTGACGTCCAATCTACGCGTCTTGCACCTAGCGCGTGTTGCGGGGCGTTGTCGGTGCACTTAGTGCGACAGCGAATAAACAGTGGGTCATGTATGACCAGATGTCGTGCAACACTAAATGCACTGCTATTTGTTCAGCATCAACAACAACGCTGGTTTAGTAGGCGTTAGAATCACCTCTACTCAGTATATACTCTTTCTGCAGTCTCACTTGCATGATATCTTAGTCAACACATTAATGATTTCCGTCTACAATAGTTGTGTGTAACGAACCGTACCGAATAGTTTAAGAGTGCAATGCTTTGTGCTTTGTGCTTTGTGCGTGTCTTATATAGCACGGTTTCCTCCAACAGGATAAGAGTAATGATTATAGAAAAAAGAAGCAAAAAAGGTTTTGGATAAACAATGACATAGGAAATGGCGACAAAGTAAGAAATAGAGAATGATGTAAAGAGACATTATGACCAAAAAGTGGCAATGCGGCGGAAAAAAGCAGATAACAAAAAGGAGAGCCGATGTCGGGCAAGAATAAACAAGACAAGTAATCAAATCGAATAGAATCGAATCCCAGAAACCCTTTTTCTGATGCAAGTATTACCAAAAAAGATGACGAAACCAATGAAAATGAAAAGCAAGACAGAGCAAAAGAGACAAAAGAAATTATGCATCAAGACAATGTAAATATACCTGCGTCGTCATCAACAACAAGGACACCCCATGTAGCTGTACCTGGCTCTCTTGAGCCCCGTAGGAAAGACAACTGACACAGACGAATAATCTTAAAAGGCCCGAAATAGACCCAAGATAGATGCAGACGCAATGGTGTACATATTTGCTTGATGAAAAGAAGGGTTGGAAACAGCATAGAAAAGGTGAAAGAGCATTAAACCTCGCTTTGGCGACTACATCAAGGCGCCATGTTCGAGGTGGATGGTGGAAGTTCGGTTCATCATAACGGACGTTAGGAAGTGAGATGTTGTCGAGGAGTGTCGGTATAAAAGTGTTGAATGCGGGTATCAAATCGTCGCTTACCAGGCAACGTTGGCGTTTTGCGCTTAACGCACACCGATCGATTGGCGGGGGCCTAGACTGCTCTGGCTACTATTTGCCGATGGCTCAGATTCCAGGTGGGTTGATTCACCACTGCCCGCGCTAGCACTAGCACTTCCCGTCAGACTTCGTACAGTTTTTCCCATTGGTGGCTGAAGGGAGCTCACCCCAGCAGGTTGTTCGACTTGTGATGGCGCTACCGCGTTACCCTGACCGGGCGGGTAGCGGGGAGACGGTTGGCGCATCCCGTTAGGCGGCGAAGGAAGGCCGTTCGTTGGGGGGCCGCCGTACCCATTCGGGGGTGATGGGCGGCCGTTGGCACCGCGTGGGCCCGGGCCTGGGCCCGGGCCGTAGGGGTTGCCAGGAGACTGGCTGGTACGGCGAGGGTAGGCACCGCCGCCCATTCCAGCCATAGCGCCCATAGGACCAGGGCCGGCTCCGTTGTACTGAAAGTCGTCAAGGCGAGATGCCGTCAATGAGTTGGCCCGTGACTCAGCCTGTATCTGGCTGCGGTCGACATTGCCGTATCTGTTGGAGGTGAAAGCCATCATGGGGTCATCAAGAATATTTGACTGAGTAGAGGGCATTTGGTCAACCAGCTGCTGGCTTGACCGGTTTCTGCTAAAAGGCCGGAACCGACTGCCTCTAGAAGAGGGGATGGCACCCAGGTCGCTGCCTTTGCGGAACTGGCCGCTGTTGGTGTTGGCAGCCTTGCGGTTCTTGCGAGACGTGACACTCATCATGTCAAAGTTGTCAGCATCGATCATCGGGTTTACTGGGCCGCTCATGTTGGGGTCAAAGTAGTCGTCATCCTCATCCTCATCGTCAACCACGCCCGTGCGAGGAGGGCCGCGTCTCTGCGGAGGGGGCGCCCCCTGAGGTCCACCCCGGCGCATTCTCATTTCCTGCTCTCTAAGAGCCAACTCGCGCTGCCGGATCTGGAGCTCACGCTCGCGGAGTGCAAGCTCGTTCTCCGGCGACGGACCGCCACCTGTAGCCAGGCCACCCTCGGGAATGTTGTCGTAGAGCACCAGGTGGCTGAACTCTTCGAGATCAGCACCCTCCATAGAGCCGCGACGAGACTGCTGGCGAGATCCAGGGTAGCCGTTGGGCGGGCCAGGGCGGCCGTAACCATTAGGGGCACCACCGTTCATGGAAACGGGAGGACGGCGACCGGGAGGACCACCAGAAGACGAGTTGCGCATCCGGGGAGGCCGAGGGCCCATGCCATTGGGCACGCCGTTTGGCGGGCCACCGTTAGGCTGGCTCGACATGCGAGGCGGCAGACTGCCCGCAATGGCAGGAGAACTGGGGACACGGCCCAGGGCGTCGCCCTTTGGCCGGGTCTGGTTGACAATGTTGAGGTTGTGAAGGATAGCGTACAGAGACTCGATGCGTGGAATGGCGATGCCCTTCTCCTGGGCAAGTCTGATAGGCGAGCCCAGGAATGTCTCAACCTCCATCGGGCGTCTGGCCAAGTAGTCTTGCCACATGACGCTCTCGGCGGCCTGGGGCTTCGTCATATCGGCAATTGTCTGCTCTTTGAAGTTGGCGGGGAAGGTGCAGTCCTGAGACTGGGCAATAGCGAGAAGCTCGTCGAAGACGCCGGTAATCATTTGCCGCACGCCGACCTTTTCGATAAGTTGTGCGTGGTTGGGTGTTTCGAAGATAACACTGGCTGGGTGGAAGGCTATGGGACTGTTAAATATTAGTACTCTGTTGTCTAAATTGTCAAAAGGAAGCAGCTGGGGACATGACGTACCCAATCAACCGCTCGTACTGCTGTTGGCGGATGTTTGGCGACACCTTGCAATCAACCTGGCCCGAGTTCAGGGTCATGGCGAGAGCCTGTGCCATGTCTTCGCGAATGGACTGAGGAATTCTGTCGTTCTGGCTGTTTGTTGGTCCAACGTAGATCTCGGCTGAGCCCTTATGCTCGAAATCGCTGGCGCCAAGCTGGACAACCTCGGCCATGGAGACGAGAGACAGGACAACGTTTGTAGGGAAGCGCTCTTCGATTGCGGCCTCGACGCCTAGGCTGTGTGTGGTGTTGATCAGGATGCAGGTGTGTTGAGGAGTAACGACAGAGTCAATGATAGTGGCGAGGTCGTACACGTCGGGGAGGGCTTTGATGCAAAGGATGACATAATCGTAGGCGCCATCTCTGCGCGCGGCAGCGTCTTCGGGAGACTTGACAACTGCGAGACCGTTAGTATGCTGAATAGTTGTAGATATCGATGCCGGATCGGAGATACGACGTTGACTTACCATGACGAGGCTTGAAGCGCTCGTTGCCAAAGATTGGTGATTTGAAAGAAATGCCATACTGCGAGACATGTTCGAAGCCGGATTTCCAGACGAGGGTGACATCGCAAGCATTGGTGGCCTGGAGGCGCCAGGAAAGAAAGGCTGACACGGCATTACCGCCCACTGAAACAACATTCATCAGTTCAAGTTCTCCCTCCATGATGGGCGAGTATTAGAGAGAAAAACGGAAGAAACAAGGAAGAAAACTAGGCGACTGGCAAAGTGTGATGCATATGGCTGTAAAGGGGAGGAGAAAGAATAAAAGAAAAAGGAAATGCAAGATCCGAGAATAGAGAAGCGAAGTCCGCGATGTCGAGCAGGCGCAAGAATGCAGCCAGACGCGGGACGTAGATTAGGTAATTAAAGTATAGTAGAAGAAGGGGTTCTTGGGGAGGAGAAGACGAGCAAAACGAAGGACTGGGGGAGAGGACCGCGGAACGAGAGACAACGGTGTTTGTGTGTAGAGGCCAAGAATGCAAAGCCGAGCCAGAGGACAAGAGAAGGATGAGGGTAAAGAATGGGAGAGAAATTGGTGAGGGCAGAGACGAGGACAAGGACTTTGACCAAGACGACAGAGGGCCAGGATCAGGTAGGAGTATTAAGAGGAATTCGGAGCATTTGGAGCATTTTGGCGGATCGGTGTATTTTGGAGTGGTTTTTTTTTCTGGGGCGCTCTTTTGCTCTTTTGCTCTTTTGCTCTTTTGCTCTTTTGCTCTTTTGCTCTTTTTCCCTCTTCGCTCTTTTGTCTCTAGTCCCAGTCTTTTTCCGCTCGAGGGGTGCAACTTAGTAGACGAGACTGGCGCTGGCGCAGACGGGCGTCAATGGCGCGCGGATAGCAAGCAGAAAGTAGGCAAAGGAAACTGAGAGCGTCGTGTATGGGCGTGTAATGGGGCCAGTGGGGAGGAATGATAGGGCCGCAGACCAGACCAGAGAAGGGACCAGAGGGACTGAGACTAGACTAGAGAGCCAAAGAGAGCCGAAGAGAGCGGGTGCGGGTTGGTTGAGGCAAGTTCGGGACAGGGGTGGCATAGTGGGAAATATGGGGTTTGATGGAGGAAATAGGGGAATTGGGTGGAAGAATAGCGGTAGCAAAAGTGAGATGATTGAAACATATTACAGCGAGGATAGCCAATGCGTGTGCAGAAAAAGCAAATAAGGCAAATAAGGCAAATAAAACGAATGAAACAAATGAAACGAATAATACAAATAAGACAAAGAGATCAATTTTAAAAATTGCTGCAGACATACCTGAGAGAACCTTGAGGCGAGGATTTGTAGGCGCCATTTTGAGCGGCTGATCGGAAGTACTCGTAGTATTCAGACGAGCTTAAAGATAAAGGGAAACCCTGCAATGCGTGCAGCAGTGTGCAGTCTGCTTCGGCCTTGGGTGCTTTGCGTGCACAGCGGCAGTCGTACCAGTGGAGATGGCAGTGGTAGTCAATGGTTTCGTAGGCCAGACTCTAGATGTTGAGGGTGTCTGAAAGACTCGTGGGGCAGCAGCTGAAGAGTGAGCGGATCTCAATGAGAGCGGATCTCTAGTCAGGGATTAGCTCGCCAAAAGGACGCGGGTCTGTTCTGTCGATGTGTAGTCTGATGCTGAAATATCGGTCAGTATGTTGTACTTGCGGAAGGCCGGGCTAGTGATAGACTAGATTTGTGCAGCAGACAGAGCAGCAGACAGAGCAGCAGCAGTAAACAGCGATAGTAAACAAGTACAAGAGTACGTCCAAGATGATAGCGTCACTTCGCTACAGCCCAGCGTTCGAGGTCAAATTGCTAGGTGGGAAAGGGGAGACGAGGGGGGGACAAGGAGACAAGGGTTAGTGGCAGTAGAAAGTAGCAAGTATATTGGGTAAATAGTGAGGGTTGAGGCAGGCAGTGAGAGTGTACAGGGCGTGGAGCGAGGAGCGAGGGGTGCGCAAATTGTCAGCGCTGGCTGGTCAGTAATGGCGAACCCCCGTAGTCGTAGTCCGTACTTGTGCAGAGAACAAGATTGTTGGCATGTTTTTCAACATGCTTGGGTTCAGCTCATGGATAGCGCGGCGCTTGGGTGGATAGCAGCGACCTCTTGGGGCTAGGACGATGCGCTTCAGCCGTCGATCGGGTTTGTTGTGAGTTGAAAATTGTCTTGAAGACGGGTTGAAAAGCGAGTTGAATGTCGAGAAATTGGGTAATAGGTGACGAAGATGAAGATCATCGAATGCCACAGCCTGATTGAATGCGTGGCCTGGCCTGTAGACGGAGTGCTCGGACTGCAATTGCAGATGCAGATGCAGGTGCAGGTGCAGACGCAGAATGCAAAGCTCGCAGTAGCCTGACACAAAGGACCGTACAGCAAAAGACGAGCAAATCGCAGGTGGCCAACGACCCGTTCGGCGAAGGAGGGCGTGTGGAAATGAGACGAGCCTGGCCGTGGTCGAAGAAGGCCAAGTGGACGAAAATAAGGTTGTTTGAGGCCAAGGCGTGTTTGAGGTGTGTACTTAAAGCCGAGCCATCACACGATAATAGTAGGGTTAAAGGTATTGGTGCCAAGGCTGGCGGGCTGAAGACCTGAAAGCCTGTAGACAATGGAAGACCCGGATACCCTTGTCTTGGTGATTAAAGGGCAGACGGGATAGCATGTAGGGTGATCCGTGATGGGAGTGTGATGAGATATCCTCACAACGATCATTGCAGATAAGCTAACGGTGTATACTTTGTGTGTGCTTGTGATATCGTGAAAATGCGGAATTGTGGGATTGTGCAATGCAGGCAGAGGGGATGTGCAGATGTAGATGTTCGGGTGTAAATGCAGATGAGCAAATATAGTTAAACGGGAGAAAGTGATTCAACTTATTCATCAAGACATCAGACACGATGCATGTGTCTGCTGTCCCGCTGTCATATCTGCTGCCATGTCTGTTGTCATATTGTTCTCACGTCTGCTGTCATGTCTTCTATCTACTTGAACGTACATATCGGGCCGGGCGCGGGCCGGGGCTGCTTGGCAGCGGACGCGTTAACGTGCAGGTCGGTAGGCCGGAGTCGGTCGATGTCGGTCGGAGAGGAAGGCCGGTCCGGGCAGATATACTACTCGTCTTAGTCTTTGTTTGTGTAAAGTGTCTGTATGGTGTCTGTAGTGCGAGTGAAGGAGGCAGGCCAGTGGGGAATGTGGATGGGAGAGACGAAGCTGAAGATGCGACTGGGTCGTCACTGGCACGCTAGTTGAGATGTGTAGATAGTCGTTGGACGCGGCGCAGGAATAGTGTAAAAGTAGTGTTGTGGTAGGAGGATGTGGTCTGGGGTTGATAGATGAATAGGGTCTGGCGGTCTGGGTCTGGGTGGTCCTGGCCGTTGATCGTCGGGCCTTACCTATTTGTTGCGAGCTGGGCTGAGAGCTAGAGCTGGTAGAGCTGCTGAAGCGATGCACAGGGCTATGTTCGGAGTAAGGTTTGAGTATTGGGTAAAAGGTTGCGGCTGGCGGTGACTGAAGATGACTGAAGACGAGGTGAAGCTGTTGACCGAGGAGATGATAAGAGACGGGACAAAAAAGTATATACCGGAATGATGACGCCGTGGACGGTGGTGGTACGAGCCAATGGATAGAGTGCCGAGAACCGCAGAGCTGCAAAGGCGTGACCGAGAATAAAGAATGAATCAAACGAGGGTGGCTGAAGGACGAAGGCGTAAAGCGTAAGCGAGTGCAAGAGACAAGAAGTCAACAAAGGCTCAGAAGAAGCAAGTGCAAGAAGCGACAGAGCAAAGGAAACACAAGAGTAACGGCCGTTCTGTTCTGCTCTTTTGGTGTTTTGCTTTCTGGTGTTCTGGTGTTCTCTGGTTTCTCAGCTGCTGGGCGACAGGAGAGCAAGCTGCGACTCGAGGACGAGACGACAGCAAAGGACAAAACGAGCGGACGAGGGCAAGAAAGAACAGAGACAAAGAGGAGCAAGTGCAAGAACAAGAAGAATGGATGAGGAGAGGAGAGGTGGGATGAGGAGGTCGAGGAGATGTGAGGTAGAGAACAGAGTGAGTGTAGAGGGAGGCAGAAGAGGCAGAGGCAAAGAGGCAAAGAGGCAGAGAGGCAGAAGAGCGGAGGACGTGGGATGGAGATGGGTTGATGGAGACGAGGAAAGAGGCAAGGAAAGGGGAGAGAGGCAGAGCAAAGGGAAGGAACGCCTCTACAAGCTACTTGGGGCGGAAAGAGATGCGAAACGGTTAGATAATACCATGGTAATAGATAAACGGTGGCTACGACATGGACAGCAAGCTACGACGTCAATGTATCCTTTGATGGAAAGTGCGATGCGTAAATCAAGGTGCGTGTTCTTTGCAAGGAAAGAGCGTCACAATAGCTATGCCATAGCATAGAGCAATAGCAATGGCAATGGGCAATAGGCAATGGGCAATAGGCAATAGAGCAATAGGGGCAGGGATGCTTGGCGGGCCACTGAGTATTCTAGAACAATTCAAGAGAAGATGATCAAGGATTGCCAGACTGCCCAAACGGCCCTCATCAATGGAGACCGTCCCGTATTTGTTGGCTGTGTATGCTTATTCTCTGTATTTGACTGTTAATTATGGAGCACTCGATCGATCTGGCCCTGTTTTTTCCTGTTTCCAGGTCCAGTTTCTATCTCCTATCCTGGTCGCCGCGCTTTGTGCTGTGGCATGCTATCTAGTAGCAAAGGACTTGATTCCGTAATCAATATGAAAATGAAGTATATGTACTCGTAGAAGCAGGCGCGACCGGCACGTCGGTGCGAGCAACAACAGCAGAAGGAAGGACGCGTACAGAGACAAATGACCAGAAATAACATTGGAAAATAAATTAATAGTAATAAAATAAAATAAAATAAAATAAAAATAGAGCGCCCTTAACAGGATCATTCAAGACAATCTTAGCTGCAAGCTTGCCTGTTGGAGCCTGCAATTGCACCTGGCTCGACTCGGACGGCAACTTGATATTCATGCGCAGCGGAAGACGCCTAAATGGCCACCGTTTAGTGGGGCGGTACTGAATAATGGGAAGAGTTGGGTAATTAAATTAAATCAACATTAAATGAAATATAAGCAATAAACAAGCTTGTCTGCACATGCCACGCCAATAAGGTGACCACTGTCCTGCCGCTGTGTGCTGTACTGTACGCTGTACACACGAATCCACGCAGTATTACTCCATGCTCTACACTGCCCAGCCACGTTGGTTCGTAGTCCCAGTCACAACTGCGTAATCGTCCATTCTGGTTTGATACGAGTCCACTGTGGACATCTCCTATCATTCTGCTACTCATATTATTTCTGCATTGCTGTTTTGTGACATTGAGCTTGTTTATGCACATATCCGTGATGTTGACTGAAGCTACATTGGGAAGGAAGCCGCATGCAGCAAAGCGATACGGTTGTCAGGACTCTTGGTATAATTACATATAATTACATAATTAAATATAGATGCCCACGAGAATGCTGGGGATGGTGTGACGTTGGGCAATGTAAATAGAGTCCGAAACATTGTGCAACAAATAAACAGATCAACGTTGATATAATGCTACTAGCCGGCAGATAAGAGGTTGCAAGATAGAATAAAGATAGGGGTCCCGGAGACTTGATGGCTTGGTGACTGATGTCTCTGCGAGTACGAGATCATCTGATTTTGTTGCTTGTCTGATTGACGTGCTGATATACCGAATACCCTGTCTAGAATATCATGATATATGAGGTGACTCGGGGAAACGGTGATCAAAGAGGAATAGCAGCGGGCGATAAACAGAGGCAGAGTAGAGGCAGAAAACACAAGGGAACCGTTTCTGTTTCTACTTCTGCATCTTCTAGTCTGCACTAAATCTACTGATACGAGGCCAACTGCCGCCATCCTACTCTACAACAAGCGCTCCCACTGCACCTGCATGCATGTACAACTACTTGGCTGGCGATGCTACAGAGGGTGAAGTTGAGAGGCATTTGTGCAGCGACCGGTGTCGAGGAGACTCGAAACAGCGCGAATCAAAATCAAATGGCGAAAAGAAGAATAAATAAATATGCAAGTGAAATACGATAGAGCCTCCGAAGGAAATGATCTGCACTACGCGTCACTCGTCGCTCGTTGGGCTGATGGACATTCTAAATATTCAAACTAGACCATCACCAACGCCGAACCCATCTACACCGTGGCATACGCAAGTATGGGGTAATAGTCATCAGTCGTCAGTCGTCAGTCGTCAGTCATCAGTCGCCAGTCGTCAGTCGTGACGCGGAATGCTCGCAGGGCCCGAGGAGCGAGCATCTCTTGAAGAGAATATACTTTGTAGTAATGGTGCCGAGAGTCTGGTTCGTTCCCTCTCGTCTGGCAGAGGTTGGCATTCCTAGGTAGAAGAGAGCCCTGTTCGGAATGATCGCTGCTCGACAAGTATTCCTGACTGCCGGCTTGCCAACGTCGGTGCAAAAATAGAGCAGGTCTAGTCAAAGTCTGCTGGGTCTGGGGAAGCTTATCTAGTTGTTCTTTTATATTTACGGTGCTTTCGGGTTGCTCTTTGATTGAAACTGAATATTGTCTGATTTTCTTTGGTTTTAATTGATGTCTCTGTATTTTCTCCGAGTTTTGAGGACATTTTGTTTGTTTACCCATCAGATTATTTATTTTTTATGTGTTATTTTTGGGTTTACCTAGTTTGACTATCTGCAACTCATAGTCCAGCACACGTATTTGTTCATGATATAAATACGCATGAATATTCTCAACAACTCATGTCAATCAGCAAAGTGAACAGACTACAATAACCGAATTCAACAAAATAAATAAAATCAACAACTCGAGGTATCAACTAAACTCTTGTCAACTCTTTCCCAGCTCTCCAGACAAATAAACAACGAATACGCAATACGGAAATCCGCATACCATACACAAGTAGAAGAACAAGTACAACACACTACACCACTACTCTGCAGATCCCTGTCCAGCTGGAGCGGGAAGCAAGAAACGGGGGTGGCTTACTTTTGTCATGCCAAGCAGCTAGAAGCCAAGAGCGATAGCTATCGCACAGTCGTCATTTTTACGCTTTGCATTCTTAGTTTTCTCCTCTCTCCTCTCGTCTCTCGTCTCCTCGCATGCAGTGTCCTGTTGTCTTAACTTGCATCGATAGTATTCTCGTTAAAGCTGAACGAGCAGGCAGCAGCATATTGACTGCATCCCATCCATCCCGAATGATGGTCTTTACTATCTTTATATTTATAATTAGATGTCCTGCGGCTTAACTCTACCATGGAGGCTGCTCCGTACTCCTAGAATAAAACCTGTATTGATAAATTGGCAGTCCACAAGTGATAATACTCTGTATAAAATGTATTTACAATCTGTTTGCATACTGATCAATGCTGATCGGCCAATAGTCATAGCTGTAATAGTTGCAATAGTTGTGCAAATATAAGACCAGGGAGGATAAGAGCAGATGTAACAGGGAAATCGGAAGAGACTTGGACGAGCAACTTCAGACGACCGGCAGCGCCGGAAGACAGCGCAGCACGCAGCACACAGGCTGGACAGGGAACCAGCCGGGCCCAAGAAAAATCAGCAAGGCTAACTCGATAGAGCACACGCGTTACTGAGTATTGCTTTGTAAAAGTACAAGTGCAAGCCAGTCACTCAAACTGAGTAAACCCAATCCAAAAATAAACGTCCCTAGGTAGGAAAAGATGTTATTCTACTCCGCAGTCAATGCCACCCTACACGTCGTTACTCATTGACATCCGATCTTTGGATTTAGCTAGACGTAAAGAGACAGAATGCGTGCGCGGCGTAGGACAAGTAGAATTATGAAGAATAGTGAGAGACCAGGAAGAAGTCAGTGTGAGAAAATCAAAAACAATCCAGAGGACAAAAGAAGACGACAAAAACCTCTTCAAGAACCAGCATGCCTTGCAACTCGGTATCATCGCCACCGCATGATGCATCCCATCTAGACCGAGCAGATGCAATATAGAGTTTTCAGTTTTTGATTTCTCAAGATTTCACGGACCAAGTGACGGTTCGGAAAGAAAGCCAATTTGTTCCGCGTCGATCGGGTCTAGACTGGGAGACTACGGTGTAGACATCTCTGTATTGGTGTCTTCAGTCTCCAGTCTCCAGTTCAGTCTGAGTCTTTTGATAGTCAGTGACTCGATGGAGATCAGCGTTGACCAAATAACACCTCTTGGCAGTCGTTGCACTTTGTGCAGCCTCGTACGAAGTAATGCAGAGGGACTAGAGTGCAATATCTCAAGAGTAATACAATTTACGGCAACCGGATGTGCACGAAACGGCTATTTTTGTCTGATCCTCCATTCCTGTCTTAGTATGCAATGGCAGGGAGTTTCTTGAGGGAGCAATGGCATGTCTATATCTGATTACCCCTTTATATCTCGCAGCTTTGCCCTGTTTCGGTCCCTGTTTCCTGTCTGTCAGCATTAAGAAATGAACAAGCAAAAGCAGAAGAAGAAATAATCAACACATCAACAAATGAGCAAATAACAAATAAACAAATAAACAAATAAACAAATAACAAATAAACAAATAACAAAGCCATTAAGATTCAACGCCACGGCCATCAGCCAAGAAGGATGCCGCCAAGACTCGTTATCTAATTATATTTAAATACATACTGAGCACTGTAGATGTCTTGTTTATAGCATCAGTCAGGCAAGAAATAAGGTTATTGTCATTTTTTTCTGTCTTTGCCTATATTGTCTGTGCGTTTGCCCAATTCAACGTCAGCCCAACCCAACGATAATAGCACCTGTTTGTGATACCACGAGTCACAGTAGATATCGACCAGCCTACCCCTGAGCTCATCTTGATATCAAATCCTCCCCCACCCCACAATCCGTCAGAATTAAAATGACCTTTCATCTTTGACCTGCACAGTACTTGTGTCGGGTAGCCATGCTGTAAACACATGATGCTGAGTATTCAGATATAGAGTACAGAATACTCTGTAAAATACAACGCCCCTGCGATTGCGTCGTCATCCTTGGGTAGCATCGACGCGTGAAAAGGCTGCAGAGCTCGAACAACGTAATATGAGCGTCGGGTGGTGGTTTACTGTGACGGAGTTTGCTGGCTGTCCATTCCGTCGTTCCCCTGGGTCCGGTGTGAACTCCGGATGAGGTGTATTTTTATTATTATTGATTATTGATTATTTGGCTTCTTAGGATCTTTGTCTCTCTTTTGCTTCTATTTCTATTTTCTAACTTATTTTCTCCGTGCTTCAAGAAAGCCAACACCCTATCTAATGATTGGCGTGTTACTCAGGCTCTCCCGGAGTATTCGTCTGCCCGCCATGTTTCTGATATATGAGATGCATGCAGACTGCAGACTGCAGACTGCAGACTGCAGGGTGTACAAGTGAATGTGAATGCACATGTCGTTTTCGTGCCTCGAGACCCTCTCCCTGCGTCCTTTTCCCTGCTTGTAACACCACTGAAAAGAGGCGCCGTCGTAGTCGTATCCGCAGCAGTAGCGTTGCATCTGCCTATCTGCTCCTACCTACCATTTGTTGGTATATATTGCTGATATGCTGTTGATATCAAAATATGCATGATTGCTGGCCATTGCTGCACCTGCAGACGGCAACCCTGAATCACTACAGCCAACACCCGTAGCACTCCAAGATAAGCTTCGTGGATTCGCCTGGACGCGGGCAGTCTTAGTCAAGCTTCTCAAGATTAAATCCTGTGATACGCTGTACTCGCATACAATCTATGCCGTGACACAGCTCCATGTCTATTTCCAGAGACAGGCAAAGTCGGCCATTGCGTAGTTTTCGTACCCATCCACACCCAATCGCCGCTACCCGGTGATTACCAATATCAAAAAGAATTATCTGGGTTGGAAAGAGAAGACAGAAGATACGGGTGCATGGTGCAGTTGTATGCCCGGACAAACACGGTTTAGGGATATTGTGGACATGGGTGCTATTGTGCCTGTGCCTGTGCTTGTGCCTCTGTGCCTCTGTGGCACCAGTGGCATATCTGGTCAATGTACAGTGTTGGAGATGGCGCCGATGAAAAGGCACGCGTGAATAAACTATGGACCAACACGCAACACGGCTTGAGAGCAGCTGCAGACGGCACAAGCCTGCCTTGGCCCATACTGCCTGCTTCTTGTTTCTCGTTGCCCGTAAAATAGCTGCCAACACTCCGGGTCATGGGCAAAGCCAACTTGAAGCTGCCAATGTGCTTTGCTGGTATTGGCCGACTCTGCAAGGCTGGAGCCTCGCCATAGACAAAGAGATGTGTTGCATAGATATTGTGTATATTGCCTAATAGCCCAAACATAGCATAACCCGGGTATGTCGTCACCGCTAAATGTACAAAAAATAAAATAAAAAGACAGGGTAGAAGATGACGAGACACATAAAGAGGCCATCAGAATAGACCCCGCAAGAGAGGAAAGACTACACCGCCATGAGCTGCTTCCGGATCTGCACACACTTGCGAAAGTCAAGCCGCGCTTCGTTGCTCGGCACTTGCGGGCCACTGGCGATGCACAGCACCGTCATGTTCTCGTCGTACCGCAGCCCCGGCAGCAGCTTCGGCGTAATCAAAAAGTACTGGCTTGTGTGCTCGTGGCAGGCAATCTCGACCATGCGCTCGTGCATCATGCGCTCGTTGCGCGGGTCCATGCCCTGGTTGATCTCGTCCACCACCCGGAACGGCGCCTGGGCCATGCCCTGCAGCGACATGAGATAGAAAATCGTGCTCACCGCGCGCTCGCCGCCCGACTGCCGGTGCTGGTCCAGCTTCTGCAGCTCCTCGTTCTCGCGGAACTTGACCCGGATGTCAATCGCCCACTTGTCAAAGTCGTCGTCCTTGTGCACGCTGACCTCGCCCGCGCAGTTGATCTGCTCAAAGTTGTAGCTGAACGCATCGTTGATGCGCCCAATCAGCTCGTCCAGCCGCGGCTCCCACCGGCCCCGAATCTCGCTGATCTGCTCGCCCATCTCCGCAAAGCCCGCCGTGTGCGCCGACATGGACGCCTGCAGCTGCTCAATCTCCCGCGCGCGCCGCCGGTACTCGTCCAGCACGGCGCCGTCCACAACGCGTGTGAGCTCGAGCTTGGCCCGCTCTGCGGCAATCTCATTCTCCAGATCCTCCAGCGTCTTGCCGCTGGCCATCTCCTGCACCCGCTCCGACCGCCCAGACCCGTCCTCGATCAGCTCATTGGCCGCATCCAGCGCTGCCTCGCCTGCCGCCTTGTGCACCTGCATCTCCTCAATCAGCGTGCCCAGCAGCTTGCGCTTCTCCTCGACCTGGCTGGCCAGGTGCTGGTTCTTGGCATGCAGAACAGTAAAGTCGGACGCCGCTTCCACCGCCCGCAGCTGCACGTTCATAAACGACATGTACGCCTGGCGCAGCACCGCGACGTGGTCCAGGTGCCGCAGCACCGCGCGCGCCTTTTGCAGCACAATGTCGTCGAGCTTGCCAATAATCTGCAGCCGCTGCTTGTTGAGCTCCATATGCTCCTCGCGCAGCCGGCTGCAAGTGTTGTTCTCCGCCTGGATCTTTTCCGGCAGCGCCATCCACCGGTTGTACTCGGTCTGCAGCTGGTTTTTCTCCGTCCGCAGCTGGTCGATTTCTTCCTCAATCTCGCGCGTCTTGCGCACCGGGTCCGTCGCCTTTTCCTTTAGTGCCTGCATCTCCACATGCAGCGCTTCCAGTTGCTTGCCCAGATCCTCCATCCTGGCCTCCAGCTCCGTCTTCTCCGCCAGATCGCCCGTCTGTCCATCCGTCCAGTACCGGCCCGGCCGGATCTCGCGCACAGACGTAGACACGGCGTGCGCGCCGTACTCGCGACGCCGGCTGACCCGGTACATCTGGTCCTTGGCCGCCCACGTCGACACGCGCTCGTTAGACACGATCCGGTCGTACTGGCTCTGGCTTGGCTTCTCAATGCTGATCGGCGAGCTGTGCAGACGTCGCTCTGCACACAGCATCGCAAGCACGGCGTCGGGACCCTCGAGGAAATCAATGGCCTGGCCGTCAAAGCCCATATCCGACAGCTCCTCGTCTGTAAATGGTGAAGAGAACGAGCTAAACGCCGTCGTGCATGTGCGGATGGTGACAGACAGCTTCATTCTGCCGTAAAAGATGTCGCTCAGCTTCTTGTGGTCCTCGACGCTCTGTGTCGTGAAGCACAGAAAATCATCGTTTTGCAGCAGAGACTGGATTACATTCGAGTACCGCTGGTCCTTGACCGTGCACGTCATCATGGGCGGGCCAAAGATCTCCTTGGAAAAGTCGCCCATGTGCTCTTCCAGGTACGTCCAGCCTGCCGCGACCTCGGGCGCAATCCGCTTCAGAATACTGAACTGCTGACCGCGGCGCGACTCGAGAGCCGCCATCTCGCGTGAGACCCGGTGCTTCTCTTCGTTGATGCGTGACGCCTGCTGCTTGATCCGGTCCATGTCCGTCAAGATCTCTCGCTGCTCCACCTCAATCTCCCGCTTCTGGTGTTCTTTGTCACGCTATCTGGTTAGCATTCGTAGACTTTGTTGAGAAGTGAGTGTATCAAACCTACAATCTTCATGTTCCAGTCGGCAGCGACAAAGTCTTGCGGGTTGTTCTTGTATTTTGCCTCGAGCGCCGTAATCTTTTGACGAGAGGCGGAAATCTCCTTCTTTTTCTTGTCGATAACGCCGCCAAGGCTTTCTCTCTGGTCGTCTGTGTCCTTGAAGCGTGTCTCGACGCGGTCAACAGCCTGTAGCGCACGGTCGGCTGCCTGCTCGGCCTCTGCCATGATTGCTTTGCGTGTTTTGAGTGCATCTTCGAGATTCTGCTTGTACGCTTGCTTGTCATTGACCATCCTCATCGTAGGCCGAATGCGTTCTTCTAGTGTCTTGAGCTCGCGCGCAGCTTCGCGCCGCTCGGCCTTGACCCGGTTGTAGTTGGCCTTGGCCTCGAGGAACCGCACGAGCGGCTTGCACGCTTCGAGATCATCAATCGTCTGCTGGATCTCCTCGCGCTCGTGGTACCGTTCGACATCTGCCTGCTGCGCATGATGCCGGCTCTCCAGTATCCGCAGCTGCTCCGAGTCCACATCAATCTTTTGCTCTGCCTCCCGCTGCGCATGGTAAATGGCTGTCAGCGACGCCTGCATCTCCTTCATGTCGATGGGCGCGGCGGCCTCGAGTGTCTTGGCGAGCAGGTCGACGGCGTTGAGTCCGGCAAACTCGGCCACACGGTCTTGCGGCAAGAACTGGCACAGGTTGTCCACCTGAATGCGCAGCTGGGCCATGAGCGACTGAATGCGGCGCAGCGGCACCTCGTTTCCGTTGAGCCAGAATTTGCGGCTGTTGTCTTCGCGGCTGATCCGGAGGCGCACCACGTGGTTTTCTACGTCTTCCTGTCCGGCCTGCAGCTCAATCTCGACGATTGCGTGTGCGCGCCCATGCTTGACAAAGTCGGCAAATGCGCTGGCACGGCCGAGAACGTTGGAGTGGAAGCCGAGGCCGAGGCAGATGGCGCACACAAGCGAGCTCTTGCCCGTGCCGTTGGGCCCAATAACCATGTTCAGACTGGGGCCGGGATGAAACTCGGCGCGTTCGTATGTGACAAAATTTTCCACAAGCACTCGCACAATTGCACCCGTTTGGAACATGGGCGCATCACTGCTCCTGCCGTTCCGCCCCTTTGTGGTCCTAGCTCTTGCACTTGTGCCGTTGGCCCCGGATCGCCGGCCGCTGGTGGTTGAGTAGTAGGTCTCGTTTGCATCGTCGTCGTCATCTTCGTCGGGACCTATGGACGGCCGCAAGCGTTTTGAGCGGGAGTGGCCTGTGGTGAGGTGGCCATTTGTCTCGTTGTCGTCGCGTTCATCATCATCGCCGTCGTCGTCTGTCGGTCTCCGCCGTCGCCGTACTGAGCCGTTGGGGTCGGCGGCGTGGCCGTTTGTTCGTGATGAAGACATTATTTGTGTCTATATGTGTGTGCAAGGAAAAATTGCTGGAGGGTCTGTATCGGCGCCTCTCTACGCTTTGAACGACAATTTAGGCGTACTTAGTTTGGCGATCGTGAAGCTGAACGAGGCTACGAGACACGCTGTAGAAGGGCGTTGGTCGTCAGCGGGGCACGCGTGCGACGCGTCTCGCAATTGCGCGCCGCAATTTAAGTGGGAGTTACATAAGCAGTCCAATACGAGTGCACGTGACCGTGGTTGTCTTTACAATTAACATCCATCGTCGAACTCACGCCGGCGATGACGGTCCCTTTACGCTTTCTAGAAAACTTCTGAACCGCTTTCGCCAACACTATTATATAACAGTTGCTAAGCTCGATTTTGCACGCCGGTCCAGACTTGCGCTTCGTCCGAAGCTATCTGGCCGTGAGTGCCTCGCCCATTCCCGCGCAAGTTTGCCTCCCTTCGTCTGGTCGGCTGGCATCGTGTGTAAATATATACAAATTCATACAAATTCATACATGGCGGAATCACATACAGATTCAAGTTAGCTTTACCAAGAATGTGATAGCTGTGCACTTTCTCTACTCGGACGCATCAGTACCTGGGGCTCTGTCGACTGCCATTCTGCCTCCCCCCCTTGCGTAGATCGAGCGATCAGCCGTCTGCAAAACAGGCACACTTGATACAGACAATAGCTGTTTATATTTACTTGTCTGCTCTTCCAAGAAGTATGGAATTCCGCTGCTGCTTCAGCAATTTTACCGGATTCCAGTCGTTGCTCTCTGCCCATCTTGCGCTGCATGCCAGCCAGCATACCTCCCACCTCCCTCCCTGGCCAAGGAGCCTACTGGGGACTCTTGGAAATGGCCTTTCCACTCTGCCTTCCACTTTTGCTCGCCCTGTCTGTATTTTCTGCCCTTCTGCCCTTGTGCCTCTAGTAAAGCTCTCGTGTCTTGTCGCCTCCCTCTAAATGACTCGGTTCTCTTTGCACTCTTCTGCAATAGCCCTGCCCCGCTCGCAGCAGCGTCCATTACATCTGCATTCCAGTTTTCTACAGCATCGAGGACTTTACCACCGGCACCTATCTCCTTTTTTATTTAGCTGCATTCCTGTTCTGCCTCCTTTTTGTTCCTGTGGTTCCTTTTTGCGACTGAACTTGGTGCGAATTCGGCTGATTCTCCAGCTTACATCAGCCGATTTAGCGATGCGGTACCTCACTTACCTACCCAAAATGGTAATTCGCCAATGTACCCTCCCGTGTTAGTCGTGTCGTGATGCAAATGAGGAAAGAGCGCTTGACGGTACTTCCTTCCCTTTCAACTTGAATTCCCGGCATCTGGCACCGGGGCAACCACTGCGTAAACGACACAAACGGCAGGAGCAAGTGGCCAACGCGTATTCCTGGAAAGTACAACAAAGGTGCCTCCTTCCCGGAACGCGCATTCTTCTTTTGTGTCTCCATCGCCATTCTTCTTTGGCTTCTCTTCCTCCTCTTCTCTCTTCCTCATCTTCTCTCCTTTAACTCCTCTCATACTTACTCTTCTCTTGTGGACAATCACTCTTCTCTCTCTCTCGCGCCCGGCTCGTTTCCGCTTAACAGCTGTCTCTCTCTCTCTCTCTCTCTTATAAGCATACACATTGGTCCCTTTGTTTGTTATGGTACTTGCAGCTCGCGCTCTTTCTCTTTAGCCTCGTCGATTCCCGTTTCTTTCCATTCTTCCTCTTCCTCTCTTCTAATCTTTTAATCTTTCCATCTTTTCGTTGCCGACATTCTTCTCTCTCTCTTTGTTCTACTGTTTCGTGCCTATCAGTTCTCTTTATCGTACACCATCACAGCATGCAATAATACCCTCTCGCGCTTCAACACCAGCTCGCATACCCGTCATGGCTTCGCGGACCGGCACTCGCGTCCCCTTTGGCGATGCCACCTCCCGGGCAAACGCCCCCAATACAGCACAGGCACCTCACCTGGTACCAAAGAACACGGCTTCCGTTTACATTGAGAATCACGACGCTGCGGCGGCCAACAAGATGACAATGTCCCTCTCCGCAGTTGCGCCCGACCACGACCTTACCCAACAACAGCGTCACCAGCAGTACTATCAAGACTACCAAGACGCATACCAGCTGGCTTACGAGCAACAAGCCGCCCAACTCGCACAGCAACAAGCCTACCTCCAGCAACAACATCGGCAGCAATTGCAGCAGCAGCTTCTTCACCAACAGCAGCTCCAACTTCAGCAGCAGCAGCAGCAGCAGCAGCAGCAAAATCAACAACATGGTCACCAGCACCCGATAGACTATGGTATGCTGGATATTCCTCTCAATGATGGAGAAGGAAGCAAGCGGAACTCGGCTGCGTCTAGAGACTCCCGACACACAGCAGACTCTGGCTCACGGCGCACCTCACAGTACTCGTCTTGTGACGGCTTCCCTAACAAGAAGTCTCATATTGGCCCCTGGCAGCTCGGCAAAAGTCTGGGTAAGGGCTCGTCGGCTCGCGTTCGGGCTGCACGCCATTGCACCACACACCAGCCTGTGGCCGTGAAGATCATTGCAAAGAAGACTGCCCGCATGACCCAGTCTGGCAGCATTGCCCAGCTTGACCAGTTTGACAGCAGCCTCCCCGACAACGTCAATGGCGTTCGCCGTATGCCTCTGGCCATTGAGCGTGAGGTGGCGATTCTCAAGCTGATTCAGCACCCTAACATTGTCAAGCTCAACGATATCTGGGAGAATCGCAACGAGATGTAAGTAACATACAATCTGGCATTAATATACTCACAAGCTCAAATTACTGACCATCTATAGCTACCTTATCCTCGAGTATGTTGAGAATGGTGACCTGTTCACATACATTAGCAAAAACGGCGCTCTCACCGAGGAGGCGTCCGTGTTTGTCTTTCGCCAAATGATGAGTGCTGTCCAGTACTGCCACGCGCTAAACATCTGTCACCGCGATTTGAAGCCCGAGAATATTCTTCTCAAGGCTGACGGTCAGATTAAGATTGCCGATTTTGGTATGGCCGCCCTCCATCAAGCTCCGAGATCACACCTGCAAACTTCCTGTGGAAGCCCTCACTATGCTGCACCTGAGCTGCTCAAGGCTCGCCCCTACCGTGGCGAAAAGGCAGATATCTGGAGCATGGGCGTCATTCTTTTCGTGATGATGGCAGGGCATCTCCCTTTCGACGAAACCGACATGGGCCTCATGTTGGCCAAGGCCAAAAAGGGCATCTATACAATGCCCCAGCATTTCACCCCTGAAGCAAAGGACCTGGTTCACCGCATTCTTCAAATCGAGCCTGAAGTCCGCATCTCGATGAACAAAATGTGGCAGCACCCACTTGTCTGGAAGTACGGCTACCTGGACGATCTCGGTAGTAACGGGACCGATGGTCCAGGCCAAGACTCCCGCGGCGCCCAGGTCACGCCTCTTGATCTTGCCAATATTGATGAAACAATCTTCCGCCAGCTGCGGTCGATGTGGCATACTCTTCGTGAGGATGATCTGGTTGCGAAACTTGTCAGCAATGAGTAAGTATATTACGTGCTTTCCCATTTCTTACAACACCAGCCAAGTTTGCATTATTATCTACTAACAGAATTAGAATCAACGACCAGAAGCTTTTCTACTGGCTACTTTTCAACTTCAGAGAGCAACAACAGGAGAGTTATAACCCAACACTCACACACTCGATGAGTGACTACCACCACGTGAACCAGCCGTCCTATGCAAAAAAGGTTTCCACTAGGAAGTTTTCACAAACAACGCCCTCAGGCCACAAACGCAGTGTATCTCGCTTCACGGTCATCTCCAATGTCGCCGAAACAGAAGTTGGCACCGAAGCTGGCACCGTGAAGAGTTACGACCCCTACAAGTCGTCTGTGGTGATGGAGCCAACCGATTCCAAGGCAAGCCATGCCAAGGTTGTGGTTCATCACAGCAACGCAAATGTGGATGCGGGTGTGCGGCCCATGGCCCAGGCAGAGGCTGCAAAGACCAAGAAGGTCTATGTTCAGCAAGGTCGTGGCTCAGCAGCGTATTTGAGAGCATCCCGTGGCTCAATGAGTTCGATCCGCAGCACTCGGAGCGTGAGAAGTGTCAATGGCAGACATAGTGTTCGCCCATCCTCGAGACACAAGCGCGGCGTCGACTTCTCCAGAACTCGCAAGTACTCGGTCAGCCAGATTGATGTCACCATGACGGATGTCGCTGAGCACGATACCCAAGATGTGACTCAGGGATGGAACGAGGACCTTTCAGAGTTTAGTTGCAAGATTGCAAAGGATCTCGATGACGCATTCACGAGCTCATTCCTAGCCGTGAACTCCATAGAGAGAGATGAGACCCGAGACTCACCCTTCTCGATCCGCCTCACTACACCGGAGCTGGAAACGACTCCTGCGACCACTGCGGCATCGCAAAACGGAAAGACTTCTGGTGCTAGTGCTAACGCATGGGACTCGCGCCCTCTTCCCCCTTCCCCTCCTCGGTCAGACTCGGTGCAGCTCGAGATTTCCAAGGTCAAGGCGGAGAAGGGCCATGCCAAGAGCTCATCGACCACCAGTGGCGATGCCTCGATTGGGATCGCAACAACCACCAACACTAAAATGCAGGCCCGCCTTGTAGAGATTCATGCATTGCCCCACGTTTCAGCCGATAGACGAGTTGTGTCCGCTCCAGTGTACACGCAAACCGGCAGAGGGCATACTAGGCAGTTACCATCGATCCGTGAGACGGGCCCGGAGAACGGACCGACAATTGATAAGGACAAGCTGCGTGCTGTATCTGCCCCCTCCAAGAACTATGGCCCGCACATCGCAAAGAACATTGAAGAGCTGGCCAGCAGCGCACAAGCCGAGAACACGATCCGCCTCGTTGTCTCGCCCACTGCTACCCGCACTAAGGCACCAATGACAATCACAGCGCCGATACCTCTCAACCTCGGTGTGAAGACTACCAGCGAGGAGCGGCCAAAAGCCCCCAAAGCCCCCAAAGCCCCAAAAGTCCAGGCAAACATGACATCACAGAAGGAGCAGCGCTCTGCCGAGACGCAGACGCAGAAGCAGTTTACAGAGTCACAGCTGCAGCAACGTCGGCAAAAACGTCGCCGCGAGGAGAGAGCAAAGCAGCCTGTCACTGAGACGATTGCAGAGGAACCCGAGCGCAAAAACTCGCACACTTCTCTGAGCGGTGGTAGTGAGAAGAGCGAGGTTGTTCCCGCCAAGAAATCGTGGTTTAAGCGGCAATCCAAAACGGATATGCGCAACAGTATGGTTCAGG
The DNA here is from genome assembly GCA_029299165.1 of Ophiostoma himal-ulmi. Taxonomy (NCBI): domain Eukaryota; kingdom Fungi; phylum Ascomycota; class Sordariomycetes; order Ophiostomatales; family Ophiostomataceae; genus Ophiostoma; species Ophiostoma himal-ulmi. The sequence continues at coordinate 519,190 of JANSME010000003.1, read as the reverse complement.
TTTTTGAGCGGCCATTGTCTCAGATGTCTCGCAACTCTGAAGTAACGACACCATCCCCTCGGACCGTTACATTTCCGCAGGAGGTGACCAGAAAGAAGAGCTTCATCTTCCCCTTCTGGAAGACGTCCAAGAGTGATACGAAGCTGGACGACGATCTGCAATTTGAGACGGGGCCCTCGGACAAAAGCAGAAAAAACAGTGCAATCAGCTCAACCAGCTCTGCTAGCAGAAAGAGCGGTAACAGCCGCAGCGGCAGCAACAGAAGTAAGGCTTCTGAAAAGAACCGCTCTGGACGCACATCTGCCAACGAGCTGGAAGACTCACGCAAGATCGAGCCCCAGCAAAACTGGCTGTCGCGTCTCTTCCGTGTTAAGCCAGCGACACGACACCTGTGCTTGAACTTGCCGCCCGTGCGCGCCAGACGGGAGGTGGCCGCTCTGCTACGCGACTGGCGCAAGTATGGCATCGGCCAGATCGAAGTTGACAGGAAGCACAACATTGTGTTCGCCAAGGTCGCTGCCAACAACTGTAAGTAATCACCGCATTGTCTTCTTTACAACTCTCGATCGTTGCTAACAAGCCAGACTTGGGTATCCGTGAGGTATCTTTTGCGTGTGAAATTGTCACTGTCATCGAGCACGGAAAACGCAACCAAATGAGTATTCTTCGCCTAACGCAGGAGAAGGGCTCAGCAAGCAGTTTCCACAAGGTCGCTGATACACTCAAGAGTGTGATGCGTGAACGATGCCACATCATTGTCGACAAACGCAAGGCCAAGATGATGATCAAGACGCTCAACTCCTAGGCGACGCCCTCACCAACTGAAGTTATCACACTTCCATTCTTTATTACTTTTCTTTTGTTCTATTTTCACATATCATTTTACATTCTTACTCTTTTCATTTTTTCTTTCCTCTACTCTCTTGTATCTCTCCTTCACTTTTTTCCCTTTGGCGTTCGATCTACTTGGAACAAATCTTGACACTCATTCATTCACCTTTTTACACAAATGCGCACATCTGCAACTTTCATTCAATATCTTATTTCCTTTCTTCATACGAGTATATACCATATTCGCATCAGCCTCATTGGCGAGCCATTGCGTTTCTTTTGTCATTTGGGTCCTTTCTGTCGTTCAAATTTAATTTTACTATCTTTAATCTTGGAGTTTTGGGAGGGTTCTGATTTAGTCCCAGATGAAGGGAACAGCTTGCAAACAGATATAATATCTAATCCAGCCTTGTTATATGCAGACTTGCTCGTCAGATTGCAATTTGAAACTTTGGAAGGCTGTTATCTGGTCAAGGTTGAGAATGCGCGCAATCATTATTGCTTATATAATATAAAAAGTGATCTTATGCTTAGTTGTTGATCTATTACTCTATTGTTGATGTCTCAAGAAGTCGAGAGAGAAAAATGCAAGCGTGTAATCTGACGGACTATGAAACGAAGGATAATACTCGCCACATTCCACCAAGATATATCACGAAGCTGTTCAAAGTGAGACAATGCATTCCTCACCGTTATGAATTCTCATGCGTCTGCCGTTTTGCCGGTGGCGGACGGTGGTAACGGTGGTAACGGTGGGAGATGGCAGCAGCATTTGTAACGGAGTGTTTATGGCCGTGCAATCGCATGCGTGACCGTGTTCCCGGTCAGGAAGGAGCAAGATTTGTGTTATAATTAGAGCAAGATGCTTGTTAATTTAATAAAGAAGGTCCGACTGGCGGTGGAAAAGGGGCTTTATTTACTCTTGCGATTATCGCAGCTATTTCTGATCCTGTCATGGGCACAGTCGACTCGTATCAAGCCAACCTTAAGATGGCACGTGGCCAAGTTCTGATAACATTCGGAGAGAGAATGTAGAATAATACTTTGTAAATAGTCGGCTTCAATGTTATGGAGGGACACAGAACAATTGCCAAAATTTTCGAAAAAGGGAGAAACTGAAAAAGTGAAAGAAGACCAGTAAAGAGGAGCAAGCGTGCCGCGAGTCTTTCATAGCAGTAGTCAGCACAAGGTGAGAAACCAAGAATATAATAATATCCAGAAAATATACACCCGACAAGATACAAGCCTATCCCGTATATCCTGTCCTATATGAAGACACATCCCAATACATTCATCCGAACGCGAAAAGACATAAATGGCGAAAGCAAAAAAAACGAAAACCTAGACAGAAAGAGAAAGATACGCCCGAACTATACAATATCCAAAGATGCAAATGCAAATGCAGACCGATCCCGTTGCATCCCTTGATACAAAACCTAGAAGTAATAGAAAACAATGTAGCGTGAGGACTCCCCCGCAAACTAAAACTCAGCGCAGATTGTGAATATCGTTGCTTCCGCCATCGCTTGTTGTGTCGCTCAAGACACTTCCCGGGGGTGGCAGACCGCCGGGGCCCGAGTTGCTGTCGCTGCTCGGCTTTTCGCCGCATCCCTTGACCAGTCGATGGCGCTTTTCTGTCAGTCCCAATTCGGAATCCAGAATCTATAACACAATGTATAACAGAACTAACCTTTAGTGCATCCTTTCTGCTGAAACTCTTGTCGCAGTAGTTGCAGGGAAACGGCTTGACCGCCAGATGGATTCGCTTGTGGCGCTTCAGATCGTGGTTGCGATTGAACGACTGCGGGCACTGGTCGCACTTGAATGGCCGCTCGTGGACCGACGGCTGCCCGCCCAGACCCATACTGCCCTTGGTGCCGCCCAGCATGCCGGAAAGATGGTGGTGGCCAAGCTGTGTAGGGCTGAGATGATGCGGGTGCAGTGCGCCGTGGTGCTGGCCCTGGCTATACAAGAGCGGCCTGCGCGCGCTGCCGAGACCGGCACTACCAAGGCCGCTTCCTACACTGTGGCTGCCGTAGGGCATACCTCCCAAGCCCGAAACAAGCGTCAAGTGCCCATTGGGATTGCTGAGATTGGAGATGACAGGCCCCGAAAGACCAGGCGAGTGCGGCGATGGATGGTGGACACCCTGGTGCTGATACGACGCATAGCCGCGGCTGCCGCCGGGTGCACCGCTGCCGCTTGTACTAGAGTAGGGGCTGCCGAGCGGCGGTCCGAGTGACGGCATACCAGACTGCGATGGTAGTGGTGGTATCAAACGCAATGGATGATTTCCTTGCTGTGTGGGGCTCGGTAGTGTGTGGTGATGTGATGGTGTCTGGTGGTGGTGCTGCTGCTGTTGGGGATGTTGCTGCGAGTGCTGCGAGTGCTGCGAATGCTGCGACTGCGACTGGTGGTGGTTCGTGTGATGGTGCGGCTGGTGCTGTTGGTGCTGCTGATGAAGCGGCTGGTGAGGCGAATACAACTGAAAGCTAGACACTGCCGGGCCCATTTTCGATGACAGACTCGACGACGACATGCCGGGCATTCCACCTATACCGGGGATGCTGGGCGAGTGCTGGCTGCGGTAGCCCATCATGTCGGGGCTATTATGGCTGTTGCTTGCTCCACCGGTCGTGCTGCTGGCGTCGTGTGCGCTATGCCGTGGCTGCTGTGATGGTGCTCCATGGCCCGATGACAAGAGAGAGCCGTGCAGTGATGAACCAGGGACGTCGTGATGCGCATGATGTGATTGCTGTTGCTGGTGATGTTGCGAGTATGGATTCTGTGAATGCGAGCTCGGTGATCGGGCGGAACCGTCACCGCTGCCACTACCACTGCCGCTGCCGCTGCCGTTGCCGTTGCCGGAATGATGGTTTGACATGGCTGTTGAGAAGTAGCCTGTCGTGCTGGTATCTTGTTGCCCAAACGTAGTGCCGTGTGCAGTTGGCGGAGATGGCGTATTTCGTGCCGAACCGTATGGGTCTGCTGGTGCCGAATACAGCGACCGGCTCGGGTTCCAGCTGTGCTGACTGTGCTGATTGTGCTGGTTTTGCTGATTGTGCTGGGAGTCGTGGTCGTGTTGGTGATGATGGTGGTGCCGGCCGAAAGGCGGAATGTGAACCAGAGAATCGTGGCCGAGCGATGCCGGGCCGCCTAGAGAGACCTGATGGTTGAGAGAAACGCTCATTTGCTCAATTTGGTGCTGCTCGTGTTGGTTGTTGCTCTTGTCTTGCGGTGACCCAACGCTAACAGTGGGAGTCACGTCGTCGATTGTTGTTACTGCTGCTGTTGCTGCTGATATCGATGCGTAGGTTGGCGTCGTCGACTGTTGCTGTGTCGCGATCCAGGAATTCTCTTGAGGACTGCTTTGATCTTGAGTCTGCTGATTTCGCTGTTGATTCTGCTGCTGTTGTATAGGGTTGAAATAGTTGGAGCTGGTAGAGTACGATCGTTGCGAGCTGCCGGTGCTGATATTGTCTCCAATATGAACAGTAGCGGGACTAAGTCGTTCGCCAATAAATCCTAAAAAAGGACAAGAGTTAGGAGGACCATTTGGGACAAGCTTAGTAAATATGTGCTTATGCTTATGCAGTGTGTCAGGCAGAGTGGTAGGCGCGGGATAGCAATAAGAGAGAGACACGAAATATCATAAGAGAGCGCGAACAACAGTACAGCCAGAGAGAATAGAAGAGGAGACGAGAAGACGAGAAGCAAAGAAGCAGAGAGAAAGAAACCAAATCTGCTGTTAGAGCATACTGGGAGTGTCCTGGCCTAGCCCCGGAGACGGCAGTGAGAAGGCGGACATCGGATCAGCCCCCAAGGCCATAGCTGGTCGTCCTGGTGGGAAACTCAAGGCTGCTTCCATGTTGTTGGTGCGTATGCGTGCAGTGCGATTGACGAGCTGAATATGACAGAGAGGAATATGAGAAATATAAACGATGAGGCGAATATGACGGATAAGACGAATAAGACAAAATTGTATGGCCGATATAAACGATGCAGGACGAGGCCGGATATCTAGTTCAGCTGTTGCGTGGCCCTTGTTGCGGACAAAGACAGGCAACATCCGTCACGGTCCAGACTATTCTTTTTGGAAGCAAGATCAGGTGGACAGTTGGTTGAGCGGCTGTTTGATAGTCCTTGCTGCCAAAGTGTCGAGTATAGTTGGCGAAAGTACGCGGAAGATGCCGAGTTCAGGTGATGGGTATCTCTCACAACCAAGACAAACGACGGCAACGAAGATAACAAGATGAAGGACAATAAACGAAAGGGCAAGAAGAAAACAGATGGAAGACAAGACAAGAAAATATATTACCAAAAGTAGAGGGCGAATGTCTGCGTGTTATAGATGGGGCGACTGACACTATTTGGCGTGTAGGCGTTTCGTAACCATTTGAGCTGTGATTATCTGCGAGCCAGTCAGACACGATATTCTCTCATTTTCCTCTGTCCAGGTGCAGGCGGACAGGCGTAGGTAAGACAAGGTGTATGTGTGTGCGCGTGTATATGGCGAGAGTAGAGGCGAAGCTTTCTGATCGCAAAGGCCGCAATAATAAGGGCAGGTGATGTAGATAAAGAATAGGCAAGATAATAGAAAAAAGAATAGAATAAAGAAGAGGACAGCCTAGTCATGTATCGATCTGGATAGGTAGTGCAACAACTGGCTTTGGCTGTCCGGGTTGTACCTGATAGGAAAGTACTTTTGCTTCCTTGGTCTTTATCTTTTATCTCTGTTTTATATCTTCTTCTACCTGGAGTAATACACTTTTCTCAACTTACCCCGGAGCGTGGTATGGGGAGGGGAGGACAGGGCAAGACACTGACGAAGAAGAAAAAAAGGGGTAGAGATCATACCGGAGATGAGGGCGTTCACGAGTTCAAAAGGTCAAGAATCAAAGAGAAGAGGCTGAGAGATGGAGTGTACTAGTCGATGTGGTGGTGGTGCGTCAAAGATGCTCCCGAAGGTCTGCTGTAGTCCGACCAAGGAGGCTATATCGAGAGATCATCCTCTTATGTTTTTGTAATTTGTAATGTGGCGAGGCAGGAGAGTTGTTGGTTGTCGATGCGTAGTCAGATCCTCTGCATTATCTCGCACACCCGATATTGGCAGTTCAGCGCAGACCTTGCCCCGACTATGGCTCTGACGTATCCAGCAGCTAATTCACAAGTCGCAGAGACCGTGGCAGATGTGCAACCGATATTGTTCTTTTGCTACACTTGTGGATTTCCTTTTGTCTACGACGAGTTCGTCGTCTAGTAGGTCGTGTCACAGGAGGCTGACGAGATGCAGCCCTCGAGCCGGGCGATATGATATGATCAAGACTGAGAATGATGGAGACACAAGATACCGAAAGAAAGAAATTAAAAGAGGCAGAGCTTGAAAAGCAGTCTACGAAGTAGGGGGAAAAGAAGAGGAGAGACAAAGTCGGGGGTGCGTATGGAGTAGCTGATGGAGGGGGGGGGGGGTATGAATATTGAGAAGGGAATACGTTGACAAGAAATAGTATTTATAAAGTATATTCTTATAGAATAAAATCGAATATAGTATGAATAATGAGTAATGAGCTCAAGGAGGACTAGGGTGTGATGAGCTCTAAACGGCCTGCACCTGTGGTGGAGACGGGAGAGAGCAATACTCAGTAGAGGTAGGCCTGCGGAAGTGAGAGCATGGGCAGGGACCAAGGCTGGAGTGCCGGAAGATGCAAGTTAAATGACATAAGACATAAATAGCCAGAAAACACATGAAAATCAAGGTCGCGACTGTTGGACCAGAGGCTGAGAGTAGCAGCCTGCCAGACAACCACAGGGGAAGATATTCAAGAGAAATGACAGGATACAAACAAACGAAAGCGCAAACGCCCTCCGCCAGTTGGGTCACGCAAAACATATCAGTCTTCAGAGGCAGACGATTAAAGAGGGCAGACAAGTTGGCGAGAGCCTGAGGTATGCCTGGCAGTATGAGCCAATAGGGAGGGCTAGGACCTGTTTCCGGAATTTGGAAAAGAAAGAAAAAAGAAAAGGGCTGTATGAATATTGAAAAGGGTAAACGACAGGGAGACATTATGAAAAGACGAAACAAAAAAGCAATAATTGATCATGCCAAAGATAGGGTGAGCGTGCACAGGTGCAGGTGATAGGCAGCGAGGCACTGAGCTAGGCTGGGTGTTTGTTGTTGGTGCTGTTCTCTTGTTTTGGAGTCTGTTGGGAACAGGGTGCCTGGATCTGGAAATATTGGTTTATCGGAATGCAGGGTCTCTATAGGGAGTCTATTTGGAGTATATGCATATGCTGCTGGTGTGATCTGTCAGACACAATATCGAATAGGATAGAGTAGGAGCAGATGCCTTTGTGAGGACATGTAAGATTGGGACATTGGGATATAGTGGTCTAGGAATCCCATGGACATGGCTTCCAACTGAGACCCAATACTATCAGGAAATAAGGCAGCTGAGCCGATAACTAAATATACATTTGCATATGCACTGCGTAAAGGGGGTGCTGATCCTCTGTACAAGCTGGAAGCAATGTGATGCTGGGGTGCAAACGAGCTGGGGTCAAGGGCGATCAGCGCGAGCTGTCGAACGGAACAGTGGTAATGAGACGACGGTTGGGTTCCGAGGAGAGGAGAGACAGAGTGAAGGGCAGTTCGAACCAAGACTCCAAGAATGGGATGGGATAGGCATGCTCAGTACTCGTAGACCAAAACAGAGAAAAGCCGTAGACGACCAGCGTAGGGCAGAAGAGTAGCGTCCCAGCCCCTGAGAGCGGCTGGCAGCGAGCCGGATTGTGGCACGGGGAGGATTGAGTAATGAAAGAGGTGAGAGCTAGAGAAAGCCGCAGAGCAAATCAGAACATGACAGAGAAAACGACAGGGCAAAGTGGCCCAGGCGATTGACAGAGGGGAGAGGCTGAAGGATCCCGTCCCAAGCCCGACGCTAAGTGTATTGATTCTTGGGCCGTTTCAGTATCCAAGTATTTCAGTATTGCAGTCATTCATTGGCTTATCAAGTCTTCTTCCATTTCATCAAATGATTATCGAGTGATCACGGAGCAATACGACAACGGAACAGACTCAAAATAAAGTGTGGACGTGAGTACTTTGTAGTTTATTCAATGTCTTTCGCCGTCGAGGTGGAGTTGGTCTAGACTGATTTCTGGCTGCAGATGAGAGCGAGCAGCAGTTCCATCCACCATCCACCATGGCTCAACTGTTGAATGATAAAACCGATTAACTGAACTACACATACTAGGTGGTGTGGAGAGAATGCCTGGGCTGTTGTGCCGAGAAGGGAGAAATAGCACTGTGATGGTGACTGTATGCCTATGCAGAGCACGGGGCAGCTTGGTTCTTGTGTGGGAGCTGGTTGTGCAGCTGAAGGATCGAGCGACTGGGCGGATACAACTGCGGAAGATGCCATATATCATACAGGCTGGAGACTTGTCAGGACTTTTCCAGAAGCGAGACATGCGCTGAGCAATATTTGGAGTTTGTACCTTGCACGAGGGCTATAAGGCACAAAGGGTCGTTGGAAAGAATCAACAAAGAATCAACAAAGAATCAACAGAGTCAAAAAGAATCAACAAGAGGGCAAACACATGAAACCCCCAAGAAGAAAGATTGGAATATTGATTTGTTCCGGTCTTAGACATGATCCAGCAGCCTGGCAGGTCGACAATCATGCTGATAAAGACATTGCACAGACACAAGAGAAAAGAGAAAAAAGAAAAGCACAAAAAAACACAATACAGGATAGCTACAGGTTACAGACCGAGACAACCGAGTATATGGAGTCTTGCTATTGCACAAACATCAGTGGTACATGCGTATGACGACAGGGGCTGGCCAGAGACAGAGGAGTCGGTCCCGACTGGGTTTAGAGCTGCCATCTCATGACACACATAGCTTGTAGTAATGCCAATAGTCAAGGTGAGCCAAGGTGAGGAGTGATAGGGCCTGGATGTAGACAGGCATAGCTTGTGCTCGAAATGCAGACGGAAAAATAGGAAAGAAAGAACAAAGCGAACCCTGAATACAGAGTTACATGCACGAGAGTGCCGGTCTATTTCTACTCTTTGCAGACGGCCGTTGGCTGGTGCTGTTGGTCGCAGGCCACTCGTTGGCCGTGTTGGGTGTTGATTGTTCTTCTTTTCCTTTTCTTTTCTTCGTTTGAATTTACCTGTTTGATTTCTTTCTTGCATCTTCCATCCAACCTTTATTGGCGAAAGGGTGGACAGCAAGAAGGATTGAACGTCACCTGTGCGTAAGAATTGATCGGACTCTGGGGATTACCCAGCAGCGCCCAGTTCCCGACACGTCCAGCTACTGAGTAAAGAAAATGTCATGCTTTGACCGGTCAAGCCGCAGATTGCAATGGTGCAAAGTACATACTATGTAGCCTACTCCGTAGACAATAGACTGCTGTTAGGCTGCTGTTAGACTTCCGACTCTCCAGACTAATGCTTCGTCTCATTATTCTACTTACCTGTACACTTGCCAACGGATGGACACGGTGACCCTGGCATGCTGAAAAGGGAATCGATATTCGACGGCTCGCTCCATAGTGTCGGTAGCCCAATAATACAAGTTCCTTTGTATATGTACACGCTCCGTCTACTCTGGCTCACTAGCTCTCTGGCCCGCTGGCCACTGGCCTGCTGGCTCACTGGTTCACTGTTCAACTGACACTAGCTGTACATGCACGAATTATTGCTCTCAAAAGTACCGGAACGTGCCTCCAAACGGCTTGGGCGCGGGCACGCGAGAGCTGCTCCGTATCATAAGCGATAGTCTGCTGAAGAATGGCAAAACAGACGAGGTACAGAGTAGGCGAGAGATGAAGCTGGGTCAAGTCTTTTTCTTCTTGAATTGAGGAACGTTTGCAAGATCGTGAGGTCAATCGAATATAGTCGTGATTACTAATCACTATTCACAATATAGGCCAGATATACCAAATATATATATTTAAAGCATAGAAAGAAGAAAACCCGACAGGAACTCAATGCACATATAGCACGAGACATGTCTGTGATTTATCGCCCCAGGCTACAACCTACCACTGTCGATACTACAACCCAATCGACGCCGCTCGGTTCCGCCCCTACTCCCAGTTAGCCTGTTCCAACAGCCCGGGCAAGACACATGGAGAGCGGAATTACAGCCACCCCATTCCCAGAGGCAGGACCTTGGAGGACCTAAGCGTCGAATAGACACATGGAAGCCAAAGGCAAAGGAGCGAGCTGCCGCGTCAACAAACTCGATTGAAGAAGAGGATGCGACGTAAAATCGGACCTGTATTTTTGGATCGATGCCTCTCTGTAATACTGACAGAAGGTGACCGTCTTTTAGAACGGCCTAGATTGCTGCTCTTGGACAGCGTGGTGGCAATACTAAAATACAAAGTATGGCTGTGGCCGTCTCAATGGACTGGGCGGGGACTAGTGGCACGACTGGTGGAGTGCGGAATGCTCAATGTTGACTATCGACGGGCTACGACTTTACTGAGTAGGGAGTCCTAATAGATGGTTGAGGAGATGTGGCACGTCTGGTTGTTTTGTCTAGTTATTGGGAGCAGTGTTGCCTTTTGATTTGGCTCTTGAGGTCATATGTATCAAGTAATCAAAAAAGAAGAACGAAAAAAAAGGAAAACAAAACCAGACCAAAGTATTGCTTTCTCTTTCTTTTCTCCCGAATTCTGTCTTTACCCTCGCTTCCTTTCATCCTCTACTGTGCATATTCTACAAGTTCCCATAGACATGATGCGTCTCAAACGAGAGACATATTTCGAGTGCTGCCGCGTCGTTGTCTGCACGTTCGCTGTACAACTAGACGCGGCCAGCAAGATTATTTCTTCTTTGATATACTTCAATATTCTTCGATAGTTAATCACAAATAGCTAGCTCTTCTTGGGCACGTTTTGCCCTTTGACACTGACATGTTCTGCCCCCGTTTTACTCCTTCGCTTCCCTCGTGGCCTGTGGCTCCTTTCCCCCCCCCCCCTATCTCTGGCCTTGTGGGCCTGGGCTTGACCATCTGCCGCCCGCCGCCAACATCTGCGTCGTCAACGCCTCTGCCGCTTTTGCCTCGTCCTTTGGGTTTGGCGTGTCTACCTTTTTGAGAATGACTTGGGAGCGTGTCTGCATCTCCAGAGCAGCCTTGTCCCTTTTGTCCCTTGGCTCAGGGACACTGAAGCCACACAGAACTACTGCAGAGATGATCATTTCGAAATGGCCTTTTTCTTCATTTGATCTCAGATTCTCTGATGCGCAAAGACAATTCAGCAACCATTAGCCAGTAGGCACATGTCCATCCAAGATACAAGTACTCTGCCCTTCAGCTCCATTACTTTTTCCACGGGTCAATCAAACTCTATTGCCTCGCCCACCTATCATACCCCTGCCCGTCCCTCGTATTTGGTAACCAGCACGAGCAGTATTATCGCCGATAATATCAGTATTTTGTAGTATCAGTAATATCCGTACTGTATAACAATAAAAAGATAATTCTTGGTTCGTTATGAAGGCAGCCTTAGCAGTAACGATACCAAACCATACACCCACTGGGGTCACATGGCATTGTATTATCGTACTACTTTCCGCCGTTAAGGCCACAGGCCTCAATTGCGACTGTCTACATTTACTCTGTATGAGTACCAAATACAAAAACAAATACAAAATGTAAACTAACTACAAATCTCAGGGATCTCAACGATCGACGGGCGTTTTCGGATATCTTGTGTGTGATTTTAATATATTTATGCTCTTCTTGTCCCACACACTTTTACCTGTCTGCATTCTCTGCTCTGGCGAGAGAAAATGCAGCAAACTGCCTCGAAAGCAATCGACAGCAAAAAGCAATGTGCCGCGACAGAGCTGAGAAGCACAGTAGCGACAGGCGCTGCTTGCAATCTCGATACAATCATGAATATTATGCCCGAAACGGGTAGACACCCCTCAGGCCTGCATGGTTATTCCGGCAGGCCACGTTTTGAGTCTGTGTTTTTATATTTTCTTTCTTCTCTTCTTTTTCTTCTTCCTGTTCTGTTTTCCTCGCTGTTTATTTTTGTTTTCTGATTATGCCACTTCTATTTATCTCGCTCATACCTGCAGAGGACACTCTACTTTCATGCCAAGGTCTTGCGAACACTTGGCCACGGCTGCTTGCACTATATTTGCAGTAATATAGTCATTTCGCACTAGTCGGGTTTATCGATTTATAGTGAACATGATTTGGCCGCTTGGGATACTCCAATAATACTCCGTGTACAGCCACTCTGCAATATGTAATAGTATGCAATAATATGTAGTATGTAGTATGAGCTTTTGAAATGCATACAAGCACAGGTAGAAACAAATACTTGCATTTAGTACCAGATTGTCTATTTGTACAAGTTCTCCGAACGGGTCCTGGTAGGTGGTACTGAGTAGTTCTTGGTGGGTGGGATCCTTTCGCTTCGATCCCTGCCACCATGCTCGTTTGGGCCATTGCGCACTGGCCCAAGTAGAAATTGTGCTTGCAAGTAATATTTGATTGCAGTTGGGAGTATCTACAAAGTACATAGTAAGCTGATCCGAGTGCTGAGTGCGAGTGATCACTGATTGGCAATGACTACGCAGGCAAGCAGCATGAAAGCACTGCAAGTTTGGAATAGAATACATGCAAATCTACTTTCCCGTGCCAACGACACCGGACTGTCTTCACGGATCATATGACACTCACCCGTTGAACTATGCATTCGTTACCCACGCAGTTCATTACATGGATGGAGCTTCTGAGCTTGACTAGCTCTGCGAGAGTGTGGAGAGATCGGCCAAGCCGCCCGTCTGGACCAGGCCCAAAGCGAACAAAACAGACGAGGTCTACCCGTATTACTACCACCCAAGATCAAGGTAAAAGAACAGCCTGTGTACTCCGTTGCCGGTTTTACCTATTTATTTTAGTCAAATTCAATCCAGTTAGCTGATAATTCCGCTGTTGACCTCGCTCGCTAATGCTCGTCAGCTGGCTGGAAAAGAAAGCAAAAGCATCCAAGCAAAACAACATAATATAATAGTAAAGAACAAAACAATAACAGCAATGAGAACAATATCAATACGGTCATGCGACATTCAAGCACAAGCTAGCAAAATACATCTCTGATAAACGCTTCGAGCTTAAAAGCAGATCACTGGAGGACGTCATGGGCCTCGGCCAGGGTCTGTTCCGTCTTGTACGCGTGGCTTGTAGACTGTAGACTGTAGACTACAAACACAGCAATCTGTAACTTGACTGCAGCCGCAAGCTGGACTGCACCATCTGGTGGGAACGGCCAACGGCGCGAGAGACTGGTCCGTAAGAAATATAGGATACAGCTCGTCGCGGAGCAGCTGTTTTGAAAACCTACTAGTTTTCATTTTGCATGTTGAATGCTTATATCACGCCTGTGATTTCTTCTGTGAGAATGAACCCAGTGGTCTGGCCACCCGCGGAACGCCGACCTCGTGGCAAACTGTACTTTTGTATGATGTTTTGTATGCTTGGCTTTAAAGTAGAGTATTTGCATTCTTGTATTTCATAGGATGATATGCCTCATGTAGGGCGGCTCTTGTTGACACATATATGAGACATTTTAGCTGCAATGATGTATTTACTACGCACTCATTTGAGTCAAGAGTATGAAAAAGCAACCAAAAGCGGCCAAAAGCAATCAAAGGAAAAACAAGACAAATAACACAAGATGTAAAAACGCCTGTCAAAAGCTCACGATCTTGAAAGAACGTAAATATATATAGCTAGTCGGTAAAAGCACGTTTGAGGATCGAGAGGAAAAGACGGCTATCTGCTCGAGGATTCGCCAGCGTCGAATTTTGATTTGGGATTCGCATATATTCAAATACCTCCCCCTCCTCACAGAACCAATAGAGAGTACAGCCAAGCATGAGACAATCAGCATCTGCATGATGTGTGGGCTTGGATAGTGCCATAGTAACACGGTATGCATGTCTCTTGTTTATTTCCGTGACTGCTTGAGTTTGTGTTGGCTTGGCTTGTAGACTCGAGACTCGAGACTCCCAGGAGATGCGTGTGCGACATAGCTATGTTACGTGAGCGCAAGTGCATGCATAGACTGCATTGCAAGTATACCGGGCATAATTTCCTGCATCATATACTGCATAATATAGCATAACTAATTGTGTTGACAGTCTGTCCCGAGTGTGCGGACCAGCCACCCAGTCATTGACTTGGAAGTCGAAAATATGCGCAGGAGGTCAGCCCAGCAGACCAAAAACCCCAAAAGCCATGGATGAAAGCCCAGGCCTAGGTCAGTGGCGTTACGGGTAGGGCAAAGAATCCAAGGCCTCTCACTGATGGCCATAGCTCGTGCGGCATATGGGCGAGTAATAGTCAGCAGTGCAAGCATACCAGACGGCAATAGCAAACAAGCGACGGAATCAACGAGCAGGTGTTGAGTAGTAAATACCGAAGAGAAACTAGACAATTTGGAAGGATCAGTCCGAGCAAAGACTGCCAGTTCGGCCCTCCAGCAAAGTTACATACCATTACAGATCAACGACTTCATGACGTGCAACACCGGCGTAGGCGGTCACAAAGGCTATGAGGCAATGCAAGTCGTAGCGTGCAAAATGTATAGCGTATAGCTTAGTAGAGAGCCTGGAGACGAGAGGCGATAGACGAGAAGCGAGGCGAGAGGCAAGAGGCAAGGTGCAAGGTGCAAGATTAGAGAGCTGTGTTTCCCCCCTATACGATGCATATATCGGGATTCGAGGTGCATTGCATCCCCGTGCAAACACATTTCCTCCCGTTCATGCAAAGGTGTGATGCAGGATGCAGGTTGTCAAACGACGGGCAACAAACGATCGGCAAGAAACGAGGTTTGCAAGATGCGAGACGCAAGACGCAAGACGCAAACGAGGCTTAACATGATGCGTAGCGAGCTGTTGTTGTCTACGGCCAACGAGAAGTCAACTCTTGTGGCACATGAGCACCTGCAAAGTGCAGCACCTTGACGGGAAACCCTGCGCCATGGTCGCTTTTGTAGTTACACGGCACTTTAGCAGAATCCAGTCTATATTTGTCTTTTATTGTGTACCACTGCTATATTATATTCCATTTCTCTGCTGCCTGTCTGCAATGCCGCTGCCTTGCTGCTCAGCTGATGCCTCGCGATAACTGCATATGCAATGACTGCACGTTGGCCACAAATTGACTCCGTATCAGCCGGGATCGCTTCGTTGATTCCAAGTTGAGTCCGTGTATGACAGCATCGCGGAGCTCCACGCAGTCCTCGCCGTCCTTGGAGTCCTTGAGTTCTCAAGTCCTTTCAGCTCGCACATCATAGCCCCCCCTACACCACTTGCAGCAATCATGTGATAGACGCATCGCTTTGGAACACTGTGACTTGTAGTACCTGTTCGTCTAGACCGATATTTCGATATTTCGGCTCTCCAATATCTCTCATGCGAACGAGAATACACGCTACCAGCTGTCAGCAGTTGGCTACTCCTTGCTTCGAATATTGTATCCGGAATCGGGCTGCTTCTAGTGCACTGTTCAAGTCGTTTGCCCTCCATCTCACCTCATAGCCCAGAGCTGCCTCTCGTTCTCGACTGCTTACAGGTGGCCAAGCCCATGAGAGGGCCTATACTTGCTTGCCATCCCGCGACACTCCTTTCGGGTCGTTTATTCATTGCCGTATCATGGCCACTATGAGAGGAGATACAAAAAGACGGATGCCGTTGAGCACCTGGCCCTCGATTGCCCCCCCCCTTATTCTGTCGTCTTTCGTCCACCGCCACTTGATCGTTTGCATTCTTCCTATTGCTCACTAGTTTTGCACTCATTTCTCGCTTCAGCCGCAATATTGCCATCCTTGCCTGCATATTACCGCATATCAAATTATGCTGAGCACCAGACATTAAATAATGTATATATGGATGCGCGCAACGATACGGTTAAAGCTAAAAGTCTAGTCTATCACAGTTCCAGAGTCAAACTTGAATATAGATAGCGAAGCACTCAAATACTCTGCATGCTGGTTCTATGAGGCTTATTCGTCGCATGTAGAGGAAAAGTATGATACAATCTACAACTGCAGCAGGCTCTCACAGAGACCTTGGAGAGAAAAAGACTGACAGGACACGGCAAAAGTGGCCTACTGCTAGAGTATTGGAATCATATCACATCGGCATGGGCACGCTCTCTTGTTTTCCACTTCTGTGACCTTTCGGGGTTCATTCTCTTCCGGTAGTCCTAATTATCAATTAATGTACATGGCCCGGCCTCAACACAACAAGCGATCAACAGTAGACCAAGGCTCGTTGCCAGGTTGATAGCTATTACTTTGGTATAGTTTTACCACTATTTCTTCTATGTATACTGGCAATAGGCTGATAGGCCCCTTACAAGGCCTTATGAGGGACAAGCAGTAAATAGGAGACTGGCGTACTCGGTTTACTCGCAGCTGTCGATCCGCAGCAAGCGACCCGAACAAGATCAATACGAGTATAATCTAGTAGAATGCATGCGACAAAAAAGAAACATCAGTCATCGTAGTCATAGACTCACTATGGTAAAGATGCCAGGATGTCGTCTTCTGTTCTGATGACTATTCTGTAGCATGGCTTGATAGGTGTCACGAAGAAACTGGATAGATGGTGGCACCATCGTTTGCGCCCAAGCTGCTTGCAAGACATAGATCAGACGACACGGACAGAGAAAAGACCATCTGGTGACGAGGCGTGTGGCAATATTCTTGATTGTTCTATATTCGTGTATCTTGATGTGAGCTGCTGGAGATCACCTTACCATCTGAACCGGTGGCCTGATGCCGAATGCATGATCCAAAAATACATTTTCATTTCCTTCTCAGCACACAAGTGTCACAGTGAATATAAAGTGATGCTTGCCAGAGTATGGGGAAGAGCACAAGAGTGCAGGAGAAGCAATAGACTTGTGAGCAGGATGAGACATGAGATGACATGGAGAGGCAACACAAGGAGACGTACAATGGACAGCTATCAGCAAGGAATAGAGACATATAGTCTCAATATTATCTGATGTTCTTCTGTTCGCCGTTCATCTCGGGCTTTTCATTTACAAGCTACTCTGTGGCACGCATCTGGAACATGTGCAACGCATATAACTTTGAAGTTCTGCTCGACCAGAGCCATGCTGTCATCGTGTGTCGTGTGTCGTGTGCCGTGGCCTGGGTCTGGTATGGCCGTCTATCGCTACAGGACCTGCCCGACAATGCTGCTTGAAGCTGCGATCATCCGCCGACATTGATATAGAGCTCGCAGATGATACAGATCGAACGACGAGCAGCAATCGCTTTTTAGGAACGGCACAGAGGCGATGATTACCACTATCTTATAGCACTATATAAATGCCTACTCGATCGGTGATGCACCAGCAATGAGCAAACGAGACCGCGATGCCTCCTCGACATCTTGACACCCTTGCATACCACTATACCGAACAACTATACTGGTCCCTGCCCATAGTCACACAGCATGATTCTGGATCTACCACTGATCACATTTACATATCGTTTATTGAATATTGCTACCGGCCAAGTGTGATTACTAGGCATTTACTGAATACAAAGCGTTGACGGTACACACAACACACATCTAATCATATAGGAGGCGTTCTCGGTGAGCGATTATAAATATCGAGCACCCAAACTTGGATAGCGGCACGACGAGGAGGCAGAAAGAAGACGCAAGTGTATGTAAAAGTCTGTAGATTGGTCCCGTAATGTAACATGTGATCCCGTCAAGACGGGTCTCCTTGTAAGGAGAGAGGGAGTAATGATATCGTGCTATAAACAGAATAGATGGCAATGAAGACGTAATAAACAGAAACATCAAAATAAACAAGAAACAGCCCATATGTACATTATCCAATCATTGAAAAGCAAAGTAAACACCGGAAGCCCGCCGCAGTTTTGTCATGTGCCTGTCTGGCAGCTTACAGCTTCGAGGCCGGGTGTGCGCTGCCGACGGCAGTGATCTCGTCGTACAGAAGCGTGGTCAAGAAGTCGGCGTAGTCCTCACCAGTCACCTGGGTCGAGAAGTACTGTGCCGCCAGAGCATACTTGTTGCCAGCCGGTGCCTTGGAGGCGAGCTCCTCGGTCTGCTCCTTGAGCAGCTTCAGGGCGTATGCCTTGTCGACAGTCTTGCCCTCGGCCGTCTTGACACCGTGGCGCACCCACTGCCAGATCTGACTGCGCGACACCTCGGCGGTGGCAGCGTCCTCCATCAAGAAGTTGATGGGCACACAGCCAACACCACGCACCCAGGCTTCCATGTAGCCCAGGCCAATGCTCAGGTTCTTGCGGATACCGGCCTCGGTGATCCCGCCGGGCACGTTCATGTTGAGCAGGTCGTTGGCGCCAATCTTGACGTCCTCGCGGCGCACAAACAGCTGGTTGGGGGTGGGCATGTACTTGTCAAAGATCTCCAGAGCGTACTGGGCCAGGGCAGGGTGGGCAACCCAGGTGCCGTCGTGGCCAGCGCGCACCTCGCGCAGCTTGTCGGCGCGGACACCCTCCATGGCCTTGTCGTTGGCAGCAGGGTCGTCCTTGATGGGGATCTGGGCAGCCATGCCGCCCATGGCGTGGACGCCGCGGCGATGGCAGGTCTGGATCAGCAACTTGACGTAGGCATCCATAAAGGGGCTAGTCATGGTGACAGCGCTGCGGTCGGGCAGCACAAAGTTCGGGTTGTTGCGGAACTTCTTGATGGTCGAGAAGATGTAGTCCCAGCGACCGCAGTTGAGACCGGAGCTGTGGTCGCGCAGCTCGTAGATAATCTCCTCCATCTCGAAAGCAGCCAGGATGGTCTCAATCAGGACGGTACCGCGAATGGTACCGCGGGGAACACCAACGTAGTCCTGAGCCAGGTTGAAGGCGTCGTTCCAGAGACGGGCCTCGAGATGAGACTCCATCTTGGGCAGGTAGAAGTAGGGGCCAAAGCCCTTGGCCAGCGACTCGCGGGCGTTGTGGAAGAAGTACAGACCGAAATCAAACAGCGAACCGGACATGGGCTCGCCGTCGACGGTAAAGTGCTTCTCAACCAGGTGCCAGCCACGGGGGCGGACGATCAGGGTGGGCAGAGTGCGGTCGGTGCGGAGCTTGTACTCCTTGGCGCCCTGCTTGAAATCGATCTGGCGGCGCACGGCATCGTACAGGTTGACCTGGCCGTTGATCATGTTCTCCCAAGTAGGAGCAGAGGAGTCTAGAGGGTGGTTAGTAAGGGCAAACACGAGATGAAAGACATAGCAAGGAAAAGAAGCTTACCCTCAAAATCAGCCATGTAGGTGAAGACGTTGGAGTTCAGGGCGTTGACAACCATCTTGCGGTCGGTAGGGCCGGTGATCTCAACACGACGATCGACGAGGCCGGGGGCGGGCGGTGCACCTCTCCATGCGGCATTCTCGCGGATGTGCTTGGTCTCGGGCAAGAAGTCGGGCAGATTGCCGCGGTCGATCTCGGCCTGGCGCAGTATCCGGCGCTCAAGCAGCTGCTTGCGTGTGGAATCGAACGAGCGATGCAGCAGAGCAAGGAAAGACAGAGCCTGGGGGGTCAGGATCTTCTTGTGCTCCTCCTTGATGGTGCCGAGGACGTTGACGCCCTGGAGGATGCTCTCGACGGAAGCCATTGTGTGACGGGTTTAGATGATTGAGGGGATTTAAAGACTGAAGAGTTGATGAGTAAGGGAGTGAAAGAGGGTTGTCGTAAAAGTAGTAGTAGAGAGTAATAAAGGTAAAAACAAAGACAGTGAAGCTTGGTATGAGGCTTGTGAAGCTGCCAAGTGACGATAGTTGGAGATGAATGAGAAGCAGGAGAGAAAGCCTAGCTCAACTCGAGGAAGGAGCGAGGGATGGCAGCATTCAAATACTATCGCACCGTCTCTCCTTGTTCCCCCCTCCGGACCGAAGTAGCTGTTGGACAATCCCGAAGGCGAGTCTTGTGTCTCGACTTTAGCTCATAGCCGTGTTAGTTAGGGACCCACTCGTTTGTGGAGGGCAGGGTATTATGTAGTGCCGTTAGGCTAAGCCATCTGCTTGCAGGTGAATTCCATTGCTGACTGGCACGGACAGTTGACTGGAACTCGGGTGAGAGGGACCCAGTTACGATGTGGCAACGAGGGAAGGGGGGTACGGGCAAAGGTACGGCTAGCATGTGTGCTCGGATACGTAAGAAAAATGTACTTTTGAAGTACTCTACTTGAATCAGATTGGATCAGACTATTTGAATTGGTTTAGGAAAGAGACAAAGCGAGACACTACTTGTCGTCCGACAGGCCTGTGAGAGGAGAGGAAAGAGAGCAGAGTGCGGCAGGAGCTTGTGAAAGTGTGGGGAGATCGGCTTATTGATTGGCTGTGACGGCTACGATAAAGCAGATAAAAGCATGTGAGATGTCAGTGGCTGCCATTTTAAAGGATATTGCAGGAAGTTACGACCTTGTGATGAGGTAGGTCTTGCCCTTGGAAAAGTAACTGATTGACAAAGCCGGTCGCTCTTTCCATCCCCAGAAGAAATATCTTTTACGAAATCTCGAGTCTTCAATAGAAGCACATGGAAGGTGCAACCGGTAAGTGACCCGATGTTGTCCTATTCACACTACAGTCTTTCAATGCAGGCACCGCAATGGTTAATGGATTGCAGACGGGCGTTAATTCTGTTTTTGCCTTTCAGAGCTTTTTACCCAATTGGGAACACTTGAAGAAAACGGTAAAAACAGAGTAGACTGCGAGACTGCGAAGCGCCGAGCGGCCTGTAATTACTCCGTATACTTTTTTTCTGGGGAATTTTGCAGATTGCTCCTTCCGTATAAAATGCATCAGCCTCGAGGGAAAGTCTCCAAAAGTCTCGAAAAGTTGCGTCACCATTGGTGCACCTCTTTCCTATTTGGGTACTATTGCCGGATTGGGTTTAGCGTATCAGTATGATTGCTGTGTGGCAAGTCTGCCGATACCGCGGCCGAAGGTGCGAACCCACGCTCTTACGGGGTAGAGCCACATATTGCAGTGCAAGACCACTGAAACTGCCCCAGTTGACAGCTCCAGGCAAGGGAAAAACTGTGCTTGTGTTTGGTCGACGGGCTCTAGACGGGCAGTCGCGACCGGTGCCCGCCGATGGAGGAAATAGCTAAAGAGCTTTATCAGACGATATTAGAGAGAAAGAGCGATTACAAAAGCAACAGGTAACAAATGAAGTAGCAATTAGAAATGAAAAGTATATGAATAAAAAGGCCGCTCTTGCCATTCTTGCTGCACTTCTCAATGAGACATGCGCTTCTCCAATAATCATGCCTCCCCTCTCCGCTCTCCCGAAAATCGACCTTGCCCCAGTGCCGAGGCTTAGTGGCGGTCCCTTCTCCCCGGAAAACAAGCGCAGGGCCTAGCCCTGCTCCTATTCTGTCTCTATTCCCTCTTGGGTCTGATAGTCAGAGTATCAGATGGAAGGAATACTGAGTACTCGTGCAGAAACCAGCCTTGCGGACGTTGGTCGACAGTCAATGGCTGGAACCGCAAGTGCGCTGTGCGGAGCGGTGCCGACCCTTTCCGAGGCGAGAGACGTCGGCCAAGCTGGCATGACGTTTATCGAGTCATACGATAATGAGCAGCTGGAGAGGCAGATCTGGCAACTGATGTAAACATGACTGCATCGATCAAGTTTGTCTAATTCTGTTCTATTGCAAAATATGTGCTACATACATCGTTACATGGCCGCCGTCTACGTGCACTGCTTAGTCAGATATCAGATCAGAGACCAGATAGCAGATAGCAGAAGACAGCAGACGATCCCAGATCCTCGATTCTAATTAGAGAGCATCGCATCTACAGCCTTTTGACTCGGCACTACACTCAAGCCTTGTAGGGGCTGGGGCCGACCATCAGCTCGGGGCGCACCAGAGTGTCAAACTCCTCCGAGGTCAGGGCGTTGAGCTCGAGGGCGCTCTCCTTCAGAGTCAGGCCCTTCTTGTGAGCGTTCTTGGCAACCTTGCTGGCCATATCGTAGCCGATCTTGGGGTTCAGGCAGGTAACCAGCATGAGACTGGATTGTCAGCATCAAACTTGTAGAGTAACAAAGAAAAAGTGAAAGAAAAACGAAAAGAAAAAGTAAAACTTACGACTCCTTCATAATGTTGGAGATCTTCTCCTCGTTGGCCTGCAGGCCGACGACCAGGTTCTTCTCAAACGAGCGCATGCCGTCAGTCAGCAGGCGCACGCTGTGCAGCACGTTGCGGATAATCAGCGGCTTGTAGACGTTGAGCTCAAACTGGCCGTTCATGCCACCAATGGTGGTCGCGACGTGGTTGCCCATGACCTGGGCGCACACCATCGTCAGGGCCTCGCACTGGGTGGGGTTGACCTTGCCGGGCATGATGCTGCTGCCGGGCTCGTTCTCGGGCAGGCTCAGCTCGCCCAGACCGCAGCGCGGACCGCTGCCCAGGTAGCGAATGTCCTGGGCAATCTTGGACAGCGAAGCAGCCAGGGTGTTGAGGGAGCCCGAGGACTGGACCAGGGCGTCGTGGGCAGCCAGAGCCTCAAACTTGTTGGGGGCCGTCTCAAAGTGGGTGCCGGTCATCTTGGAGACCTCGGCGGCAATGGCCTCGGCGAAGCCAACAAAGGTGTTGATGCCAGTGCCGACGGCGGTGCCGCCCTGGGCCAGCTGGCGCAGGTGAGGCAGCGACGACTCGACGCGCTGGATGCCGTAGTCAAGCTGAGCGACGTAGCCCGAGAACTCCTGGGCCAGGGTCAGGGGAGTGGCGTCCTGCAGATGCGTGCGGCCAATCTTGATGATGCCCTTGGCCTCAAAGTCGTCGACCTTGGCCTGGAGAGCAGCGCGCAGGCTGCGGATGGCGGGCAGCAGCTCGCCCTCAATCTCGAGGACGGCGGCAATGTGCATGACGGTGGGGAAGGTGTCGTTGGACGAGGCACTGCGGTTGACGTGGTCGTTGGGGTGGACGGGCTTCTTGCTGCCCATCTTGCCGCCCAGGATCTCAATGGCGCGGTTGGAGATGACCTCGTTGGCGTTCATGTTGGACTGCGTGCCGGAGCCGGTCTGCCACACGACCAGCGGGAAGTGGTCCAGCAGCTTGAGGTCGGCGACCTCCTTGGCGGCCTGCTGGATGGCCTTGCCGACGGTCGGGTCCAGGCCATAGTTCATGTTGACAGTGGCGGCGGCGCCCTTGAGGATACCAAACGCCTTGACAATCGGAGGGGGCATGCGGTCCTGTGGCTGGTTGATGCGGAAGTTCTCCAGCGACCGCTCCGTCTGGGCGCCCCAGTACTTGTCGGCCGGCACCTGGATCTCGCCAAAGGCGTCGCTCTCCGTGCGCGTGCTGATGCTGTCGGACATTCTGATGGTGCTTGCGTGGAATGCTCTAGTCGAGGAGTAGAGGGTGGTAGAGGGAAAAGAGACAAGGCTGCTCTTGGCTGCGGTTGTTGCGGTTGTTGCGGTTGCCGAGCTTGTGCTGGTAGTCCGGGGCACAGAGCGGAGTAATGTACGAGCGACACCAGGCGCAGCAATTCGCACTGAACGGAGCATGACTGATGGGAATTGGGGTTTTTTCTTTCTTCTGCTATTGTCAATGGAGAGTCTCGGTTGTTCTCGTTGGTGTTGGTGAGGGGTCGTTCTAAAACAGGGGAAAAGTTGTCAGGTTGTATACTGCGTTTCTTCGATTCTGTGTCAATGCGTCAATTCCTCGATTCTCGAAATAAACTCCTCGTGCGCTCGGAAATAGGCGGCGAGTGGCTCTGTCTGATGACCAGCTAAATTTCGCACTGGTCGGGCTGATAAGACTGCTTATCGGTGTTTCTGGGGCCGCATGAAGCAATTATATGTAGCGGGCAGGTGCTCTTTTGGCAGGTGTCACGAAAACGCTCGTCAGATGCGTGCAAAAAAATATGAAAAAGGAAAGGAGCTCGCAGTCAACTGGTGTCATACAGTACAGCCATCTCATGCTCTCTATTTACTCTTTAATAATTATCTACGAAAGTGAAGCTGCTCATCCCTACTCCCTACAGCTCTCTGTTGCCCACATTCAATATCTAGCGAAAATTCCCGCCTGTGGAAACGCACATGCTACAATGCGTAGACCCGAACCCCCACTCATCAACCGAACTGCCAATCTTCCGGGGTTTTCCGAAGGGCCAGTGGATGGGTTCTGTCCACGTGCCAAGTCACGGACCTCACTTACACCGTCAAAAGCACTTGCCAACAACCTCGTGGCGACATGTCTTCATTAAACCAATCTCACAAATGTCACTTCAGTCTTATTGTCTTCTGATACCAGTTCAACTTGTTCGAATTATGGCATTAACATATTAAGCTCTGAGTGGCAAGTACATCGAAATACAATGGTATCCATCTTCCAACATCCTACCTGATCCGTCAATGCAATATGTCTTAATCTTTGTCAAACAACTTGTCCTTCCGGTCATCTTTGCATCATTAATTCTCTCTGCGATTGTGATGCCCTCCGTTTGACCACCTTTGGTCTCGTTTCTGGTTACTCGTTTCGGTGCGAGTCTCTGACTGTAGCCTCTGGGATACGAGCTGAGTGAGAACTGGATGAGAAAGCTGCTTACCAGCTGGCAGTCTCAACAGTGCTAGAAGGGGCGTTGTCATTGCTTCCCCATGCGTCGTTCGCGGGAGCATCCGGCTTCTCGCCCCAGCTGTTACCACCAGCATCATCAGCGGGTGCACCCCACGCATCATCGGCACCGCCACCACTGCCCCAGGCGCCGTCGTCACCCTCGTCACCAAAATCTTCAAAGTCAGAGTCGGCCTCGAACTTGAGGTTCTCTTTCGCATCACCTTCTGGGACATGGTGCTGGAGGAACTCAGGGATTGTCTGGTCGGTCTCCAGGAGGGTGCGGGTCAGGACGCTCGCAAGGGGCTCGTCACGCTCAGTGTAAAACGATGTGGCAAGGCCACGATGACCAATGCGTCCAGTACGACCTATACATGTCAAGGTATTAGTATCAGGTTCAAAGAGAATATTAATACAACTACATATGCCAAACTTACCAATGCGGTGGACGTATTCTTCAATGCCTCCATGGTCGTAGCTGGGCAGATCAAAGTTGATGACGTGGCTGACATTGTGGACGTCAATGCCACGGGCGGAAACACCAGTCGAAATCAGGATGGGGCACTCGCCACCACGGAAGGCACGCATGGCGTCCTCACGCTCCATTTGGGTACGGCTGGCGTGGATAGAGGTGCACGGCAGGCCAAGGTTGTACAGGAAGTCGTCAAGCTCATCAGCAGACTGCTTGCGATTGACAAAAACGATGGTGCGGCCAGGTGGAAGCGAGTTGAGCAGATCCACCAGAGCCTTGCGCTTCTGGCTCTGGTCCACCTCGGTGATGACCTGCTGGATGTTGCCGTGGGAGCTGCCAGCACGGCCGACGCGGAGACGAATATGGTTGTCGGCAAGGTACTCCTTGGCGATATCCCGAAGGCGCTTCGGGAAGGTTGCAGAGAAAAGCATGTACTTGGTGCCACCGTCCTCCTGGTCTAGTGTAGGTGAACTTTGTTAGTAATTGGGCTACTAACTAGAAACCAGAGTGCGGTACTTACCACCACCAGAAAGAATCCGGGTGAGCTCTTCGCCCCAGTCCTCCGTGAGCATCTCGTCCGCCTCGTCAATGACCATGTACTTGATGCGATTGAAAGACAAGTAATGAGGCCGGTTCAGGATATCACAAAGACGACCAGGGGTAGCAATCAGGACATCACAGCCACGGCTAAGCTGCTCCAGCTGGCCGCGAACTGGACCACCACCGTAGACAACGCAAGGGCGCAGCATCGTGCGGTAGCAAAACTTGCGAGCCTCGTTGAAGATCTGAATGCCGAGCTCGCGGCTGGGGGCAACAATGACAACGAGCGGCTCGGCACGCACAATGGGGTCAATGCCGGGCTGGTAGGTGGCCGGGTTGGGCCGGGGGGCGCAAAGCTTCTTGGCCTTTCCCATCAGGTTGTGAAGAATGGGGATCAGGTAGGCAGCAGTTTTACCAGAGCCTGCAAGGTTAGCATCAAAACGAGGAATCGTAAGATCTCTGAGCTCGGGGTTTTCTTACCTGTCTGAGCAATTCCCATGACATCGTGGCCCTGCATAATGGCCGGCAGGCAGTACATCTGGATGGGTGTTGGGATGGTATAGCCAGCCAGTTGTACGTTGCGGCGCATGGCAGGGTGCAGGCCGGCCTTGTCAAAATCGTAGAAAGGGGAGATGCGCTCCTCGCCCTCCTGGAGAACCTTGATCTCTGCAAGCCTGTAATATTGTAAGCAAGATGCACAAAGTTGTAAAAAGAGATGGTTAGAAAGTAACTCACGTAGAAAAGTCGATGCCCGATCCCGAACGCTTGTCCGGATCACCAAAGAGCTCGAGCTCGAGCTCCTGAGACTCAGGACCGACATCGCCCTCCTCGCCAGTCCACTCGTAAATGCGGGCATTGCCAGCCCAGTCGCGGACGGGACGAGGGATCTCGGGGTCCTGGCTGGCCTCCTCGCCGTACTTGTTGGGGACAGCTTCGCCCCAACCGGCCTCCTTGATCTTCTGGCGGTCGGTATCGAACTCGGTAAAAAGATCCGCCTTGACGCCGACGTCAAAGCCATGGACGGGCTGAACCTCGCCGCCAAGATCGACGGTGGCAGTCTCTAGGCCAGTGCCGTCGCCGCCATTGTTGTACTGCTTACCGGAAAGACTGTCGGCCTGGGGCGTACCCCAAGTGTTGTCGGCCCCAAAACCAGGCATAGTGTTGTTCCTGTTGGTGGTCAGGTTCCTATGGCGAAGAGGTAGGTATTATGCAGCTTAGATGGACAAGTCTTGTGTCTTGCACGTCGAAATCTGATTTTGTAGACGGCGAGTGTCAGTCGATGGTCTATGTCTCTTGGGGAGAAGAACCAACACTTGGCGACTATATTTTTTGGGGATGGGCAGACGGTGAGGACACAAACAACTTACATTTTAGAAGAGTGAACACGCTTTCTTTTCTAGTTGTCAAAGAGTAACAACCAAGGCTCCTTTTTTCCCACTTGTTGAAGTCGGGACGGAAAGGAAGAGTGTTGAGAGAGAGGGAAGAGAAGGAGAAGAAGGAGAAGGAGACAGGAAGGAGAGAAAATATAAAAGAGAGGAAGGAAGAGGAGGGGAAAGAAAGAAGGAGAGAGGGATGGGTATTTTTTCGAAGATGGGGAGAAATAAATAAGCAAGTGAGAAAGAGCAACCGGTCAAAAATACCAAAATGGATAGTAAATCAAAACAACGGGAAGGCGTATGTGGGCATGGCCATGTGTGTGTGTGTGTGTGCTTGTGTACTCGTATTATCATGGAAGGGGCAAGAAGGCCACAGCTATGCCATACAAAAACGGAAGGAGCAACAGGGAGAGTGAAGTCAAGGCTGCTCGCGAGGAAGGTCCAATGGGTGTGCATGTGGTCTGGAAGGACTCCGGGGGTCTCGCAGGCTTAGGAAGAGCAGGCACGGGGTGTGGTGAGAAGACTCTACGAGCGAGCTCTATGATAGGCTGGGCCCGGTGAAGAAGTGAAGACAGACACCCATTGAGTGGTCCTCATTCGCTACACGTACGCCCTCCCCCACCCGCAGTCACCGTAGATACGTCGTGACAAGAGGCACGTAGAGATCAGGGAAGGAAGGAGCGTCTGCAAGCTCTGAGCTAGAGTTTGAGGAGAGTTTCAAGGTCGAGAGATATGTCTAAAGTAGATTGTATTATCAAGCAAGGTATCAAAGACTGAGAGTATGAGAACAAAGAGCATAATATATAAAACCAAAACCAAAAACAAGAGTGAAATGCATACAAAAACGCCAGATCCAGCATCCCTTTGTTTGTCTGTCGAGTCATGACAGAGATGCGTTGCCCAGGTGTGAAGAACGCCCAAAAAGAAAAGACATGAGGGTAGGTGGGAGGGGAAGAGCGAATACAAAAGAGATAAGAGAGGACGGAAAAGACAAAGAGACGCCTAGTTGGCAACGGCCTCGTTGTAGTCGTCCATGCCCGCGTGCAGCGCCTTGTCGAGCACGGCCGCGGCACGTCCAGCATCACCACCCTCTCTCCGGGCCTCCTCGATGCCGCGCTGGACGGCCACCTGCCACCGCTTGGCAAACACCCGCTGCCGGTCCTCGCGGTCAGCATACATCTCGCTGTCCTCGTCGCGCTCGACGCCAAACAGGTTGATGTGGCCAAACAGGCTGACCGTGCTGCTGTTTGTGGCGCCGGGGGCGCCAAGCACGAGGGCTGTCGGCCGACGGTACATGTTGTCCCAGTAGGCCTGCGGGTTGTACGGTGCAGGCTCCTCCCTGCGCAGGCCAATCTCCAGAAACTTTGTCAGGGCAGCCATCTGGCGCGCATACGTCGAGCTGCGGGATTTGGCCGAGCCGCCACCGCTGCCGCCGCGCATCAGGTCCGCCGTGGCCGAGCCGGCAAACGACGACTTGGGCGCCGACGTCCAGCCCGAGGTGGATGTCGAGGTGGAAATGGACGATGGGAGCTTCGCAGCCGACGAGATGTTGACCGTGCTGGTGTGGGCAGAGCCGGGGCCGCCCTTGGCCGGCACGGTAGACACCCAGCCCATCATGGCCGCGAGACCGTTGAGCGTCTTGAGCCAGCCGCCGGGACAGGAGACGAGCTCTTCGCCGGCCACATCAAACAGCCACTCCAAGATGCCGAGAGCGTCGTTGCGCACAGCAGCCGACAAGTGCGTGATGCCGGCACGGACGTACATGAGAATCTTGCCGGCCATGGGGCGCACCTCCTCGGCCGGCAGGGCAGTGAACAGCTTGAGCAGCTGGCCGCGGACGGAGCCGGCCTGGTCGGAGATGAGAGGAAGGACCTTGTTGAGCAGGCCGACGGTTCCGACGGGGTTGTTGTAGTTGACGCCCTGGGCCGAGACCTGGGAGGTCATGTACGCCAGAGCATCGCGGCGCTGGTTGTCGGAGCGGGAGGTGGTGGCGAGGGACAGGTGGCGGCGGAAGGTGACAGCCGGGTCGGGGGCATCCTCAGTCAGGGACTGTTGGTTTACCACAATAGCTGCGTATTGTTAGATTGGTGTAGCAGGGATAATGGCGGCAGTGGAGGCTTACATCTTGAGCGGAAACTGGTGTCTGTAAAGTTGGCCGGCTTGGCCTTGGCCTTTCCAACCTTCAACTTGGGTTTCTATAGCAGGGGTAATGTCAGAAAGATACTGCGCACTGCTAGAACTCGTATTGCACGGCGCATTGGGCGTTTGTGAATGCGACAGATGCGTTTGAATGCACCTCGAAGACATTCATGCAGCCGCAATCCGTTCTGGCTGTATGCTGCCTCTTTTGCTTGCACTTCACATACCTGAAAGTCCTTCTGCTTCTCCTTCTTTCTTTTTGTGCTGTTACCCATCTTGATGTCGGCTGATTGTCGTTTTCTGGTTGATCGGCCTCGAAAATGAGCATCGCCAAAAGTCGTCGATTTGGTGTGAAGGAATGAAGCATTTCAACTTTTTGGCGGTGTCTTGCGGCAAAATCTATTTTATGGGTCTGGCGAGGGGAGATTGGGGAAGGTGGAGCAGGCGATTGCTGGCGGCCGTTCCAGGTGCCCATATTACGTGAATCCCAATAGCTTCAGGGTCGACGTGTTTTGGTGTCACTTGGCCTAATGTGAATACAGACAATCGCCGAAATGCCTGCAGATTCAACAGTACGTCAGTTGACTTTTTGAAACAATGAAGAAAGATGAAGAAAGATGAAATACGATGGACTGCAGACAGTCACTAACTACGGCAGAGCGCGGGCGATGTGCTCGACGAGACGCTGGGCCGCCTTGCGAAAAAAGCCGGCGTCAAGGCGACGATCCTGCTGGACCGCGCAACCGGCTCAATCCTAAAGATGGAGGGCCAGATATCGTCCATCCACACGAGCATTGGAGAAAAGAGAGATGCTGCCGCGGCAGCTGCCCAGAGCGCGGCCAACGGCGGCATGGTCGACAGCGGCACGAGCATGAACGCGGGCGGATTCCTCGACGAAGTCGGAAACGGAGATGGCAAGACCGACATTGTGCCTGCAGATGAGACCAAGGGTGCACGCGAGCTGGCGGGACTTGTCTGGAACTATGTCAAGGCATCGGGCGACCTTGTCCAAGCCATTGACACAGAGGTATGTGGACGAGATAGTGAGAAGTCAAATCACGGCAAGCACTAACAGGACAGGATGAACTCAAACTCCTGCGGTTACGAACAAAGAAGCAGGAGCTGGTCATTGTGCCCGACCCCAAGTACCTCTTGATTGTTATTCACGACACGCCCCCTGCATAAGACGACCGGCCGCCCACGACACCGACAACACCTTTGCAGATATGGACCATGAGCAGCTGGGAGAAGGACGGGCTTGTCACTGCGCGTCCCTGGCTTTGGATTGAGGCTTGAGATTGAGGCTGAATGGAAGGACACAGTGCCGCCCATGGGCCTCTGCAAGACTGGATATTTGATTGATGACTAATCAATTGCGGCTGCTTGAACCAAGCCCAGCTGAAGCTGCGGTGTGGGTGCGGCGTACGTGCGGCAGGAGGGACAGATTGAAGGAGCAGACTGAAAGCGCGTCGGATTACTTTGGATGAATATACCCCTTTTATTTACTTACTTCACCGGCTATCTACGTAGCTGATGCTATCCGCGTATCACGAAACACGGAAAGGCCGTCCGTATGTCCTTTGGCGTGTTCGATATTATATATCAAACTGGCCAGATGCCAGGGCTACAGGCATAAGTCCTGTCCTCTGTGTAGCTGAACGAGAGCTGAAGTAGACGAAGTGATCCCAATATGGCAACCAAGGTCCTTGTTGTATATGCTTGTTGTCGTGTTTCATTTTGCTGGCTCAGTTAATCTGTACTTGAGACTGAGGGCTGACTTTTACCGCCAGATATGACTTATTTTTGTAGTAATATTTTTTTAGGTATTCTAGGGATTTTCCTGAATTTTAAAACACGTCACATTATGTTGTTTCTGTTTATTCATTTTCAAAATAAACTCTGATCCCTTTACTGAGAAATTATACCTAGTTTTGGTCAAGCTAATCAACAGAAAATGGCTATTCAAAATAGCTGCTTTAGTTTTGATTGCTGATCAACTGACAGCCGTAAAGTTGTGCTGACACTTGTTCTTTAAACTCACGCACATCATGAAAAAGAACACAATCACCCACGAGCTCGAGAAGCCGATTAAGCAGTCCAGTCAATGCAAGTAAGAACGTGAGATACACGGTGATCACACCAGTATCACAAACAGATCGACCGTATGCCCCTGGCAGAAACAGAGTCTATTTATTATTTATGATATATTACCTGTCTCATGTGCCGGATCCTTTGTGGTTTGGAGGGTGGTAACTTGGTTTTCTCGCCGCTTATTCCCATAACGTGTATATCTCCTATCTCCTATTCTCCCTTTGCTTTCTTGCTCGTTTCGTTTGCCTCAAAGAACTCCGTATTCGAGTTTGACAAGTCGTGGCATGACTGACACAACACACAACTGACAGGAGGGGGGTTTAGAGACTGGGCAAGGGGTGTCTGTGGCGCGTTACTTGGCCGTATCGTTCGGAATGCACGCAAAGGGAAAGTCCTGACGAACGACTTCATACATGGGGCAATCTGGCAATCTACTCTTTATCCAATAAACCATATTATGGAAAGCTGAGCGTACTGAGTATGGGGACTGTTTGTCTCGATGCAGTATTTCGTGTTGTATTACTCCATAGTCAACTGGGATGGCTCTACTCTACCGTCGTTCCGCGAGCATGCATGATCTTCAGGGGAAGTCGGCAAGGCTGTGCGAAAGCCACACGCAGTTTGATGTCACTGAAGCTGTCGATAGAGCCAAAAAGGGCAAGCGATCCAAGAGAATGGGCGAGGCAGATGTTGCCGTAGTCAGACCTGTTCAAAGGACTGAGTAAATAGTAATAATAAAAAAATACAAATAAAACAAAAAAGCAACATCTATACGCCAAGACCTCAATCTTACAGCAAGGCCAGTGCTTTTGTTTTTTTTATTAGCTGGTAGCAAACAGACAGTCAGCTGTGGCTCTGGTTCGCAGAGGAGGCCAAAAAAACGCAATAAAACTAAAATGGAGTAATAGAAACTAGCTTCTAGAACGATGCACGTCCAGTATTTGTTTGATGCAATATCAATTTGTGGAAATGTTTACCTGCCAATCCGGTATTTAGTATTCACA
Source organism: Ophiostoma himal-ulmi (assembly GCA_029299165.1). Taxonomy (NCBI): domain Eukaryota; kingdom Fungi; phylum Ascomycota; class Sordariomycetes; order Ophiostomatales; family Ophiostomataceae; genus Ophiostoma; species Ophiostoma himal-ulmi. Next base: position 487,127 of record JANSME010000003.1, on the reverse strand, counting down.
AAATAGAATTTAATGTTGGAGGATCTGGGTGGCTGAGATGAAACAACGTCTTGCTTCTCCACGAGCAATGGAACTCTGCCAGCCTGCTGAGAACGAAGAAGGCGAGGTCGGCACGACAAGACGCGATATCAAAGTTCCGATTCCGAAATGCGAGATGCGAGGATGCCTTGCAATCATACCCAGTAAAGTAGCAGCAGAGTGGCGGCAAAGTGGCGGCAACGTGGCAGTGGCAGTGGCATGGATTGCTACGGTGTGGCTTGATGGTTTGCAGCATCCCATCCCTCTGCCCAAACCGAGAAGCTCGGCGTTGACGTCTCCCTCGCAGAGATCCAACCATCTAATTGATCTAATTTCAGGCACGGAACTAGAAATAGCGAAATAAGATTATTAGCTTTGATGGTTTGATTGATGCAGACAGACAAACAAACGTTTGCAATTCGCAATATCCGGCGGCGTCCTATACGTTTTGAATTCGGAATTGCTTGACTCCAAGATTGGTCGTTTGATTTTGATTGTTTATTGCTTGATTTTAGTGGTTGGTTGTTTGATTTTGATTGTTGATTGTTTGACATTGATTGTTTGACTGCTTGATTGTCTAATGTATATTGTTCGAGTCGAAATAACTCCGGGGCAGCCACACGACTACGGCATACAGGCCGATGCACGAGTACGCAAGACGAATCATCGGGCGTGGCTGTATCTTGCATAACGTGGCCCGTGTTAAGCTAGAGATATCCTAGACTCGTAGACTCCCAAACTCTGATATCAAGACATACACCGTCTTGTGGAACAGACGCGGATGAGCAGCGAGCAGCTCCCCTGAACATGTATTGTGCTGCTCCATCTCTGCCCGTCTATCAGAACCCTGAAAATCCCAAAAGTCCCAAACCCGCAAATCTCTTATTCCCTTGGACGGCATCTCCGTCAATAGGCTACATTGACTACGGATGTGCCCCGGTCCTCTTGCTCTTCCTCTACTACTGAGTATTTTCTCTTCTCTTCTTCTCTGCTATTTCCTGCTATTGCACGCTTGTGCTGGCTTCGTCCTACCTTGTTACTTTGTTTATCCGTCTGATTATCCAGAATACCACCAATATCAGTCATTCGTTTTCTGTTCATATTCATATCGATACTCATTGATATCTATATCCGTGTTCTTCTTTTTCTATTTCGCTAGCAGATCCTCTAAACATTTGTCAACACACTGTCAACTCTCTCACCTTTCACCGTTCACCGTTCACCTTTTACCGTCTACCGGCCGCGATACACCGACTTGCTCAGTAGATTCATCCCCATTTTCAGCAACTCTGTCAGCATATTTCCATCTCCACGACAATTATCACAATCATCTCAATCATCTCAATTTTCACAATTCTAACAATCTTCACACCGGCGCTACACCGAGATTATCAACTTTGTAGCTCAACCTCATCTCCTTGCTTCCCTTGGACTAAATCCGCCTCTACAACCCACGATCCCCGTTTATTCTTTATTTGGTCGCCTTTTGCCGCCTTTGTCGCCTTTTACCGCCGTTTCTCGCTCTGGATGACGCAGCTGGCCACTTTGCTCCGGATGGTGAAATTCAGCAACTCCACTTGCATCGCCAGTTGGGCTCAACGTGAATTCAGATTACCAGAATACCTATTCATAGCAATCCATAGCAGCTCATAGCAACCCATAGCAACTCATAGCTAGGCTTCTGCTTTGCTTTCTGATCAGACTTGGGACCGCTCTCTGCGTCTTCTTTGCACAGCTGCACCAGTCACGATGCCGTCGCTGTCCGTCCTCAAGCGCTCCGGCCGCGACATGACGTCGTGGCCAACGCATCCATGGCAGTCAAGCTCAAACGCAGACGGCAGTAGCAGCAACAACAGCAACAGTGATAGCAAAAATAAAGACACCAAAGACACCAAAGACACCAAAGACACCAAAGACACCAAAGACACCAAAGACACAAATGACACCAGCACCAACACCAACACCAACAACACCAGCAACGCCGCCACCGAGGACGGCGACGATAGCAGCGGGACCGACCTGCGTGACACCGATGTCAACGACAACGACAGCAATGCTTCTTCGGCCCCTTCACACCGAGACCGCCGCGACTTGTCCAAGCGCGAGCTGCTTCATGGCTTCATCAGTCGCTCCATCCGCGGCGCTGGCCGGGCACTATTGCCGACCAGCCCGTCCGAGTCATCGACCGCCAGCTCGTACTTGCAGCCACGATCTGTTCCTGGATCGCATTCTCAATCCCAATCTCAGCCTGAATCTATATCCCAGCCACAATCCCGATCCCAGTCTCGGTCTCATTCAAAGTCCCACTCCATCTCTCGCTCGCCGTCGCCGTCGTTCTTTCGAAGAAAACACTCTCGAGACAGAGACGTGTCGCCGGCACCGCAGCGACTCTTCCAGCGCTCGCGCCAGCCGTCGGCGTCGGCGTCGACAGCGGCACCCGCAAAAAAAGATAAGAAAAGCAAGGCGGTATGTGTTTTCTTTCTTTTTCTTTTTTTTGTGTTCTGATTTTCATTTGGTCATCTTCTTTTTCGTCTTTTCCCATTCTCTTGTTCCATAATTCCACTGCGGTCGCATTGTGCATCGCCGCTTCCATATTTGGTTACCGGTGCACTGGCTCGCTGGGTAGTACCTTTGTTCGCCGCACATGATCTTCTCCAAATTGCCGTGGCTATGCGTCCTTTGGCCGGGGGAAGCAGAATAAGCAGCATAAGCAGAATAAGCAGAATCGGCAAAGTCAGCAAAGTCAAGAATTGAGCTTCCACATGCAAAAAAACAAAAAGAAAGAACGGCTCTGGTCGCTCCTTCCTTTCGCAAATTATGGCCAGGCGGGCCTTCTCAAACTAGCAAGGGTCTACTCATAATTGCCTCGCAGTACAAAACCAAAAAGGAAGAGAGGCAAGAATCGCATGATCATCTGATCGTATGAGAAGGGCAAGAGCGGCACAAGGTTTTCATTCAAGCGGGGACGCCCTGCACCCCCTACTCTGTTCAAGCGTTCAGATCGCTCCTTCTCCAATTGTCGCCAATTGCATCTCAGTCCAGCTCTCACGCCTTCCCATCATGTTACCATTTGCTTTTACGAGATCTGTACCGCGCTCGCTCCTTCTATACACGAAGCCCCTCTTTCCTTGCCGGCCATGAGCAATCAATCGAGTTGAGCTTTATTAAACAATTAATTCTGTAATTAATATTATTGCTCTGTTGTTTGCCTCCTACTCCTCATCCGATTTCTCTTTTCTCTTTTTGTTCAATCTCACATTCCCCAAATTTCCCATTGCTTTCCCATTCCTTTTCTACTGCAAGTTGCTGTTCTCAGATTCTTCTTGCGTTTGCTTGTTTGATCTCCTCTCATCGTTGCCGGTTCCCCGAGCTGTCTTTTCCCGAAGCGGCACCCGTGTAAGCTACTGTGGAACCCGCCCTGGGCTCTTACAAAGCTGCCAAGTTACCTTCTCCTCTCAACCTCTTATGGACGTCATTTGTTAGCTGTTGGCTTTGATTGGTACTTTGACTGACGTCGTCTTTGTTTGTCTCACAATAGGCTGAGCCATCTCCTTCGCGGGCAAATCTACAGACAACCCCCATCCTCTCGACTTCTCGCTCTCCGGTAATCAACTCCAACAAACCTCTTCCTTCAACACCAAGTATCGGCAACTTGGCAGAAGCTGCACGCGCTCCCAAACCAGTCCTTAAGCTGAACCGAATCATGGCTTCCCTCAGTGATGATGACGTCGAGAAGCTCTTCTCCGGTGCTCCGCAGTACTTTGCCCGCTCCGAGGGCCATTTCACCGGCGCACCGCACCCTAGCGTTGCCTATCCGTGGGACGAGGCTCTCGAGATCCGCGACCTGACAGACCATGTCCAGATCGAAGATGCCGCTTGGAGCAACGTCACAGCATGGCCGCATATCACCCGCAAGCGCACCAGTCCTGCTACACATGGCACCGACGGCAAGGACAACCACGAGTCCAAGCCCTTGCCCTTTAAGAAGCGCAGCCATTTCTACCCACGATGCCGCGAACGGCCTAGTATGCTGAGCATACAGGGACTCGAGAAGGGCACCGTAGGATACGAAGCCGCCCTCGAGCTGTCGGTGTCGGATGCGCTGCAAGAAGACCAGTATGGCTTTGACAACCTGGGCTCTCGGCCAGCCGTGGTGACACAGGCCAGAAACAATTTGATGGACCCAATTGCGACTGCTGCTGCTGCCCAGTCAGCTGCCAAGGCCACCGAAATGGGAAATTCCGATGCAATCGACGAAAGTGCCAGCGGAGTCAAGTATGTCGGTGAAACACAGATACTTGAAGAGCTGATCAAGAACGGCCGCCGCTATGCCGACGGTAGCTTCTACGAGCCGAATCAAAGCAAAGCCTTCTACAACGAGCTGTTTAGCCATATTCTGCGTGCGCCCAAGAAGAGCCGGACTTCAGGCCAGCACAAACGTCCGAGCAGCCAAGGAAGCAGCAGTCTCGACACCGAGCTCATCCCTCAAATCGAAGCACTGCTAGACGTTCTTGCTACACCCAACGTCTGGATTGACTTCTCCCATGTGGAATGGCGGCTGAGACTCGGACAGGTGCTCTGGGCTTCCTCCCCAGAAGACAATATTGTGTCGGGTGACAGCAGTCCTGGGGGCGATGGCTCATCTGCACGCCCTGCTTCCTGCGATGAGCGCTACACTGAGCGATACTGGCTGTTGCTGCAGATCCTACTGTCTACCGAGCTGCTTCTCCGTCTCGATGCAATCACTGATGGCGACGAATATGGACTCGAGTATGTCCACCCATCAGAAGTGCACCGCTTCGAGAAAGTGGCCAATCCATCCGTGCGGTGGTCACTGATTTTGGCCCGTGCATGGCTCGAGAACATTGAGGTGATCCGCATCGACGAGCATGAGGAGTCTGCCATCTTGGAAGCCAAAATGCAGCTTGAAAAAACCAAGGAAAAGCTACAATCTGCCGCCTCGGCCAAGAGGCCGGCCAGCAGTACTTGTAGCAAAAAGGAGTCAAGCCTGCGTCACACCGTCGGCTGGGTCACAACACTTACCCGCAAGCTTTCACTGATCGAGGGCCGTCTCCACACATCGAAAGAGCCAGAAAAGAAGTATGTGTACGCCATGAAGGCAAAGAACGCTTCCCAGCAGTACCATGGTATTGCACATTTCGCCCAGGAGCTCAAGTGGCCTAATGACCTCGTTGGCGCCATGTCACAGCGTGCCCTAGATACAGCTCGTGTTCCGGAGCCACTCAATACCAAGATCACCGGCACAACTGCACTGGGCAATGGCACCCAAGGAAAGCCGCAGCTCGACTTTAGCCGGCGGTCGATGCGTCGCCGCAAGGTTATTGCTGGCTTGCACCCCGGCGGCTGGCTCTCTAGAAGCTACTTGTCGGGCCTGATGCTTCCTGGCGACGGCCTTTGTAACTTGCTAATGTCAACACTTCTCGAAGGAGACGACGACGCGCTCAGCACGCTTGGCCCCGTCGCACATCTGGGCTCTGGGTTTGTGTACCGTGGCAAAAGTTTCTGGAGCACTGCCTGTGTTGTAGGCCGTGTCCTGTCGGCCGGAGCTGGTGCGGCTGAGTGTATGGGATGGGTGTCTTCGGATGTTCTTCCGCGAAACGGATCCGAGGGCTGGGTCAATATCGATGCAGACGATGTCGCTAACGACATGAAGCTGATCAACCGCCGCGCGCGCATTTGGGGCAAGGCTGCCATTGAGCGCGAGTCCTATGTCCTCGGTGATGCAGACAAGGAGTCTGTTCTCCCTGCCGACTTTGTCATTCCATACGAGGCTGTCTATAAAAAAGTGCCTCCAAGGCACACACAGGTCGAACTGCGCAAATTTGAGCTGTACTCGCCGTCAGACCCCAGACGGACGGCCAAGAAGTCGGGAGACGACAGTACCACACCTGCCGAGAGACAGGACGATGGTGAGGCTGAACACCAGGCCGAGCCACGTTTCGCCGAGATTGCCTTTTCCGTTGCAAGCGAAGGCCGCCCCGAGAAGGTGGTGACATACAACTTGGCATACGACATCTACTTTACAACTGCCCATCCGTGCGTGCCTTCGCAGCGCGTCAAGATTGTTAAATCACCGTCCAGCCCGACAATTCAGCAGATTGATGTCAATGGAGGCGGATCCCCGGGTCGCTCCAACACCGTCCACGCAACCGGGCACCCTTTGCACAAGTACTTCAAGTATGCATCGATTCACCTGACGGAACTCATTGAGAACTCTGATAAGAGCCTCGAGCAGCTGCTGCAGGAGTTTCTTGCCTGCACGAACCGGGCTGCGCCGTCAGGCTCCCATCCCAGCAGCACGGACAGAACCGTGCTCGTCATCGACTGCATTACTGGCTTTTCCCCCCAGCCGGCAGCCCATGAGATGCCCATGTCGCCCATCACAGACAAGAAGCCCGCAGTGTTCTTTGACGGCGCATCGATGTCGTCTTTCCCGCCTCTTACGAAAGAGATCTCTCCCATTACGGCCCTGCCGGCATCGTCTGCACCTGCACCTGTCTCCGACTCGGCATCGTTTCCCAAGCAGCCCAAGAACTCCCCTCCAGCTGCTAACCAGATGCACCATGAGACGCGCCGCCGCCGCTTTGGCTCCGACATGGAGATCCTGGTGCGGGCGCTGTGTGCAGAGCGAGGCTGGAATGCACTCATCAGTCGCCGTCGTCGTGGTTGTCTTGCATGTGCTATTCGCGAAGCTGGTGCCCTCAGCTGGCGCGTCATCATTCGGGTTGATTAGAAATCTCTGCTCTATATTTTCTTCCATTTCTTCTGTTTCTTCTGTTTCTTCTAATTTCTTCTCATTTATTTATACGTTTGGATACCAAAACAAGTATCTAAGCCTGGGTATGATGTTGCACGATTTTGTTTGTAATCTTCGTTGAGCGGCATGGTCCGCCATTTCTCTTCATTTATAGGTCATGATACTCAATGTTTAATGCGATTTATGTCAAAATGGCAAAACGTCACGGAAAAAGTGCGACAAAGTTTGATAACGTATGTGATTCATTGCTGTGCTAAATACAAAAAACGGCGCATGAAGTTTAGTAGAGAGGGCACCACCGGCAACTATAACATGAGCTCAGGCTCACGGACAAGTGGCGGAGACGTTGTTCAAGATATTACCGAAGAGGCTGGCTTGGCTCTCCTACAGCTCGTAGCCAACGTAGGCCTCCTTCCAGCCCTGCTGCTCGCCGGGCAGACGGGCCTTCTCCCAGTCGGCACGGGTGACGTTGTGCCACTCATCAACAGGGATCCAGCCAATGTACGCACGGTCGCCAAAACCGCCAATCCAGTACACCTGCGTAACAACCAGGCGCAGCCACTCGGAGTTGTGCACACGGCTGCCGGGCAGCCAGTACTTGGCATCGGGGTGCGAGCGCACATAACAGGTGGCCAGGTCCGAATCGGGGGCGTCCTGGCCAGAAATGGGCTCAAGGTAGCCGATCAGCGAGAACCGCGGCAGGGCTGCAACCGATGGCGGGAAGTCGGCAGCATGGGCCTTTTGCGCCTCCTCCTCCTCGGTGGCCCAGCCGAAAAGCTTCTGGAGGCTCTTGGTGACCGACACGCGGGCGGTCGAGGCAGGGGCATGCGGAGGCTCCCACTGCAGGGCTAGGCTGACGTTGGAGCCGGCACGGGCATTCTTGAACGTCGTGGCAATAGTGATGGCCAGCAGCGTCGGGTTGCCATGGTTGGCCGGGTCGTCCTCCTCACAGGCGGCAAGGTACTCGGGAAGGCCAACAGGGATACCACCGAGACCAGTCGGACGGCTCTCCCAGGAGTGGTAGGCAGGCGGGGCCGTGCTCTTTCCGGGCACCTGATCGTGGGGGAAGACGGTAGAGATAGTACCAAAGGGGGTCAGGGCCAGGATGCGACGGGCGAGGACGGCCGACTCGTATGACGAAGGGATGCGACGCGACGGCGGGCCACCGGCAGCAGAGGCACCGACACTCGACTCCTCGTGGTCAACGTGGTGACCGCCGTTCGCATGGTGGTAGTTATCCGTAAACAGGTTGACGTCGTTGTCGGCATGGACCAGAGGAGGATCCAGGACAGCCGAGGCAGCGACGCCGGTAGCCAGAAGGGCGGGAGCCCAGAACTTCATATTGGCGAAATGAGGGAGAGAGGGTGAGAGAGGATAAGAATAGAAGATGAGATATGCTTATTAGGTGAGAGAGGAGTGGCCCTAGGACGGTGGTGCCATGTAAGAAGGAGAGTTGAAGTTGAGGTGAGGGTCAAGTGAAACCGAAATGGTCGTGGGTTGACAAGGGGGGTTGAGAGATCTATATACACGGGCCCAAGGGAGAGGCAGGCACGACTGGTGCAAACGAGAATGAGAACGGAAAGAGGTGTGTGACATAAAAGAGGTAACAGCAGCTGTGGTGTAAGTGAGGATGGAATAGGAAAGGCTCGCCCGCTTCTGTATGTACCTAAATGCAAGAAAGTGGGCGATGAAGAGGAGGAAGGAGCGGCCGTCGGTTCGAGGCCCGGAGCAGGAAGGCAGGGCGAAGGCAGGGCGACAGGGGTGTGCAGAGCGTTGGGTTGGGGGTGGAAAGCCTGTTGTTACTCAGTACAGCCACTGTACCTGGGCACCGTCCACTGTAGCGCCGCACGCGGGGTGTGTTGCCTGTTCGAACGAGGAAGGCGCACATGGCCAGACTATTTAGTCCTATTTACTAATGATACTTGGCGGGACGGGGGTCACCTTCAGCGGCCTAGTGAGGTTAACAGTGGCTACTAGTGGGAACCACAGCTATGAATTAGTGGTGTGGGTCCCAAAAAAAGGCGCCACATGAAGCGTAGTTGTGACTAGTTCCGTCATTACAACGGCAGGAGTGATGCGGCGAAACGGACGACTTCGGAAGGTAAGATACGCATGATTTCGTGGGGATGGTAGCATTCTGTTCTTTCCTCGAGTATGTTTGTGTGTAGATTTAGTATGCATCTTACACATTGTATCCCCATCACTCTTGCCAAGGCTGCAGAGATTTCGTGACGCCGTCGACTTGTCGCTTTCCGTATTGGTCTTCCTCGCTTGCATCGCTTGTGGCCCTGTGGCCCTCACTCATTCGGGCAGCAGCGGCCGGCCTGCGGAATCGCGTGCTTTCCTTAGCCGACGAGCACGTAAAAGATACGATACCTGTCCCGATGGTCTAGCCGCCCCTTCCCCTCTGAGGCATTTGCTATTTCCTCAAAAGTCCTTTATTCTTATTAATATTCATTCATCTTGGCCGCCGCTCCTCGCTCACCAGTCATCCCCAACGCTCTATCCTCGTTTGCATCTGCTGCCTTCTTCCTTTGGACTGATTGCGATATGCGCACTATGTGTAGGCATCACATGTCATCAAGCGATAGACGCCCTCCATCGTTCTTTCCTCAGCTCATCTTCCCTGTCATGCATCTCTTTCCCTTTTCTGTTCACATGGGGTGTGGAGTATCCTGATCCGCGTAAAGGGTGCAAATCGCTTGGTCTCTCCACCAGTGCTTGGCTGCAGCCAAATCTTATCAATCAGGATCAGTACATTGCAGATGTATTTTTCTACCGGACTAATACAGCTGCCGATACCCGGCCGTCCTAACAGTGCTAATGAGGAATGCAAACAGTGCATGCACACGGCTTTCCCAACCAGGCGAGCCAGACCAATGGGAGTCCGCTTGTATTAGAGGTTCACTGCTGCGGTGTCCACAGCGGCGAGCTCACCTGTTGCTGTGTCGCTGCACTACTGAAGCACAATGAACGTCACACCCCCTCCACCGCAAGCTTCCGCCTACGTGTTAACAGCGTCGACAAATATACCCCATTGCATCTGTTTGAACGTGGCGATATAGAAAGGCCATTGCAAGCATCAATTGGCGACCCTATACTTTCTTGAGCCGCGACAACACTGCCCCTCCCCGTCCTGCCCCCCCCCCCCCCCCCCCCCCGCCCCCCCCCCCCAGCTCGCCCCTATCTCGACATCTCGACATCCCGACGACGGCATCGGTGAGAGCTCCGTGCTGTGAAGCTTGAGCTTGTGTAGCCTCCCCACTATCCACTCCAGGGACCAATTTGACTACACCACCGCCATTATGACGTCTCTCCGGGACAAGCAGATCGGCGCGCTGAAGCGCATGCTGAACCTCAACCAGTCGACCGATAGCAGCGACGAGATCCAGACCCAGAACCAGCAGGGCACACAACTGGGCGTCGTTGGCGCCGATGGCGAGCTGATATGGAAGGTGCTTGTCTTTGACGACCTCGGCATGCAGATTGTCAGCAGTGTGCTGCGCGTCAGCGACCTTCGCGCCCTCGGCGTCACCATGCACATGCACCTCGCAGCAAACCGGCACAAGATCGAGGATGTGCCCGTTGTCTACCTTGTCGAGCCGACTGCTGCCAACCTCAAGGCCATCACCGGTGACCTGCAAAAGGGCCTGTACTCGCCAGCATACATCAACTTTTTGTCGTCCTTACCACGACCGCTGCTGGAGGACTTTGCCGCGGAGACTGTCTCAAACGGCAACGAGGAACACGTTAGTAGATGCCATGCGATGCCAGCTTGCTTGACTGCTAACAGTATATAGATTGCACAAGTCTACGACCAATATCTCAACTTTATCTGCGCCGACCGCGACCTGTTCAGCTTGGGCATGGAGAAGGACCACACATACTGGGCACTCAACTCGGGCCAGATCCAGGATGAGCAGCTGGATGAGGTGCTGAACAAGGTCGTCAGCGGGTATGTAGTCGTCGACATACACCATAAGATTGCCTGGGCGACAGCTAACAGTATCACAGTCTTTTCAGTGTCGTCGTAACCATGGGCGTCATCCCCATCATCCGGTGTCCCAAGGGCATGGCTGCCGAGATCATTGCGACCAAGCTCGACCGCAAGCTTCGCGACCATCTGCTGAGCTCCAAGGGCAACATGTTTGCATCCGGTGGCCGGCCTGCATCGTCAGCAGGCACCCCTGCATCGCGGCCTGTGCTGATCATCCTCGACCGCAACATCGACCTCACATCAATGCTGTCACACTCGTGGACCTACCAGAGCTTGGTGCACGATGTTCTCGGCCTGCATCTGAACCGCGTCACGATCGAGACCCCCGTGGACGAGAAGAATCCTGCCAAGGGCGTCACGAAGAAGACGTACGACATCAACGCCAACGATTTCTTCTGGAACAAGAACGCACCATTGCCTTTCCCTCAGGTCGCCGAGGACATTGATGCGGAGCTGAGCCGGTACAAGCAAGACACCAACGACATTACACGCAAGACAGGCGTTACCTCCTTTGAGGATCTGCAAAACGACACAAGTGCCAGCGCACAGCACCTGAAGGCGGCAATAACGCTTCTACCAGAGCTGCGCGAGCGGAAAGCCGTGCTCGATATTCACATGTACGTGCTGGACGCCCCGTTATGTCCTGTTGGAAAGTGATTGAATAGATGCTAACAGAGTAGGAACATTCTTGCTGCACTGCTGCCCGGCATCCAGAATCGCCAGCTGGACAACTTCTTCCAGCTCGAAGAGAACATTGCAAAACAGACCAAGGCCCAGATCCTGGAGCTGCTAAACGACGCCGACAAGGGCACCAACCCCACCGACAAGCTGCGTCTGTTTATTATCTGGTTCCTGACGACAGAGCAGGAAGTCAGCCGCACAGAATGGACGCAGTACGAGGATGCGCTCAAGGCGTCGGGCGCTGACACCACGTCGCTCACCTATGTCCGCCAGGTGCGCGCCACCACCAAGATGACACAGCTCACGACGGTGCACAGCACACCACAGCAGCAGACGGCCGCATCGACCGATCTGTTTGGCCGCTTCTCGTCCATCTCGACACGCCTCACGGACCGTCTCAAGGACTCGGGCGTGCCGACCAACCTGTCTGCCAACCTCGAGTCGATTGTCGGCTCCATCAAGAACTTTTTGCCCGCCAACCGTGATCTGACGGTCACGAGCATTGTCGGGTCGATTATGGACCCGGGCACTTCCAACAGCTCGGCCATCATGAAGACGGAGAACTACCTGTACTTTGACCCGCGCAACTCACACGCCCGCGGTAGCATGCCACCACCATCCATGGCCCGGGGAGGCAGCAACACTGGCGGCGACGGCGGCGGCGGCAGCGCTATGCCAGGTGGCCTGGGCGGTGGCGGTGCGGCTGGCTCGTTTGGCCAGCGGCGGCAAGGCTTCTCGGATGCCATTGTGTTTGTCGTCGGCGGTGGCAGTATTGACGAGTTTGGCAACCTGCAGGAATGGGTCAAGCGGTCCGGCGGTGCTGGTGACCGGGCGAAGCGGCGCGTGGTGTACGGCGCAACGGAGCTGATGAATGCCGAAAAGTTCTGCAAGGAGGAACTGGAGCGGCTGGGACGCGAAACCACAGCATAGGCCTGGATGGCTATAGGTGGTCATAGGTGGCTATCGGTGGCTAATGTGATAGGAATCAGACAATGTATAGTTGGAAACGGGTGTCTAGAATTTACCTGCGATTTCTAACCTGAAAGAATTGCAGTGTATGCCTAATATATGCGCAACGAGTGAAACTGTGTAAAGTGTCATGGGTATCATTAATGCTATCTAAATATGTAAAAGCAAGGCCAGTGCTGACCCGGGCAGCATCAAGCTGCCATCAGCCGCAGCCTTGTCCTTCTTTGTGTCCTCCGTCCGTTTAGTTTGCCCGCGCACCACGGCCCGAGATCTGGCCCCGGCCCCGTGCCTCTCCCGGCTGCTGCTGCTTAGGCCGCTTCGTGAGATGGCTGCTGGCATCGCTGCCGCCGCGCGACCCGGATCCGCCGCGCTTGCGGTTGCTCGACAGCTTGAGCGACGGCGGCGGGGTTGCTGGTGTTGCTGATTTTGCGGCTGATGTAGCGGGTGCGAATGCAATGGCGGCATTTGCGCCGCGGGCGGATGCAGGTGTCGTGCCGCGCGACTGCGTCTCGGCGACGGCAGCGGCCTGTTCTTCCCTGAGCAGCTTGGTCAGCTGCGCCTTCATCTCCGGGTCGTCGACATCGTTCTTGACAAAACGGATGGCGGCGGCCTTGTCCAGGCGCGACGGCGGCTGCTGCGGCTCGGTGGACGTCTTCTCGGCTGTGTCGATCTTGGTCATGTACTGGCGCACGCGCTGCAACTCGCGGAAGACGGCATGGTTGCGCGCGTCAACACCGGCGAGGCCAAGGCTGCAGTAGAGGGTAGATTCGAGAGCGAAGCTGGCCAGGACATGGAGCTTGGCCTTGTCGAGCAGCGGCAGGTGCATGGCAGCGGCGGCGTGGCCCATGGCGGCTGTGGTCTCGGCGGCATCGCCCGAGGACTTGCCGAGGAGCAGCGGCCCGACGGCAGCCTCGAGGCAGTCGATTTCAGCAGCAAGCTGGCGGATGCGGGGTTGAATGTCGTCCATTTTGGGCGGCTTCTACTATGACTATAGTCGAGAATAGTGACTGGATATATTCAATGTTGTTGTGTTGGGTTATTGGGTTACAAGTTGCAGCATTCGTGACGTTTTTCCATGTGGATATCGTTTAAAAGTTGTTTGTTATCGCGGCTTATCGGCCACATGTGTGTAATCACCACGTGACACCTCACGCCCTTGAATAACTAGAATTTAAAATTTAAAATTTGAATAATAGCTCCAACGCCATGATATTAGTGGGCACCCAAACCAGAGTTTGGGGAAGCAACTTTGACAATCGACGTCACCACGAGCATACGCACATTTGGGTGCTACACTTTGACAGCGGCACCAACAACAATGACGAGAGACGATAAATAATATTTTATCTCACACACGTACAGAAGCAAGTGGGACTTTTACGGCATACAGTCCTCCACGACAAGGCAGCTCCAGCTGGCCGACGCAGCAGCGCCACAACACGCACGATGCTGGGAAAACCATTGCGGCTGCAGCCTGCGCCATCGGCCGGTCTGCTGCGGTTTCTACGGCACCAGTCGGAGCGGCTGTTTGCGATTGATGGCGGTAGTGGACTGGCAGGGTCGGCAGGGTCGACAGAGTCGATGGCACACAAGACCCGAACGACGACACGCCGCGAGACACAAGTCTTGCAGGCAAACGTCCTTGATTTGGACGTGCTTGTGCCCAAGAGTCTACGACCACGGTGGCGGACGGCGGCCAAAAGCCCCAAGTGCGCTGCAAACACCTCTGCTGCATCTACGTCCTTTTCTACATCACAACCAGCACGCGCTCTGCTGTGGCGACGGGCGTCGGACAAGCGCACACGGCGGCCAGGTAAGGGCTCAGGAGCACAGGAGAGCTCATGGTATAACAAGCTATTCGGCCAGAGCGGCGGCACGGCAGGACGCGCGTCTCTGCTCCCTGGCGACCTTCCAGACCACGCTGCCGGCGCCGAGTTTGCATCGGTCATGTTCAATGCGCGGCGACTGCAGACGGCCAAGGCAGCACTCGAGCCGCGGCTGCGGTGCACCGAGGTGGACGAGAACGGCGAGGTGATTTTGGTGGACGGCGAGTTCAAGAAGACGGAGCTGATTGCCAAGTACGGCCTGCTGCCGCGGGATCTGCGCAAGATTGACTCGTCGAACCTGCCGCACATCCTGGTGCGCCCGGCCGCGATCCTGCTGAACTTGCTGCATCTCAAGGTGCTGATCAAATCGGACCGCGTGCTGCTGTTTGACGTCTACGGATCCAAGACGTCGTACCCGCAGTCGGCATTCATGTACGATCTGCAAGGCCGGCTGCAGCAGAAGCCGAGCGCGGGCACGGCCGGCGGACTGCCGTACGAGTTCCGCGCGCTCGAGGCAGTGCTGCTGTCGGTGACGTCGGAGCTGGAGGCGGACTTTGATACGGTGAGCGAGCCGGTGATTCGCATTCTGAACGAGCTGGAGGAGGACATTACGCGCGACAAGCTGCGCGTGCTGCTGGTGCTGTCGAAAAAGGTCAACACGTTTGAGCAAAAGGCCAAGCTGGTGCGCGACGCCATTGAGGAGCTGCTCGAGGCGGACGACGACCTGGCGGCCATGTACCTGACGGAAAAGAAGCACGACCTGTACCGCGGCGAGGACGACCACACCGAGGTGGAGATGCTGCTGGAGTCATACCACAAGATCTGCGACGAAGTGGCGCAGGAGGCGGGCAGTCTGGTGTCGAGCATCCGCAACACGGAGGAGATTATCCGGGCGATCCTGGACGCGAACCGCAACGCGCTGATGCTGCTGGACCTCAAGTTTAGCATTGGCACGCTGGGGCTGGCCATGGGCACGTTCCTGGCGGGCCTGTACGGCATGAACCTGGAGAACTTTATCGAGGAGACCAACTGGGGCTTCAGCGCGGTCACGGGCGCGTCGTTTGGGTTCTCGCTGCTGGTGTGCTGGTACGGGCTGGTCAAGCTGCGCAAGATCAACCGCGTGGGCATGCACGTCGGCGGCCGCGCGGGCGGTGTCAACAGCGTCAACGGCGGCGGTCCTCTGAGCGCGGCCGAGGCGTTTGCGGCGCTGCCACCGGCGCCATCGATGGCCGGGCTGACAAATGCGCCGCTGGATGCGCGGAGCCGCGAGCGTCTGCGGCGGTTGGGCATGGTGCGCGACGCCCTGATGCGGAAGAAGTACTACTGATTGCGGTGTATATCGCTCCATCTCATCTCCCATCTCTCAGCTCTCTACCAAATCATATTGTCTATAGCATCTACACCAACTCTATCTAGAGCTACATGGCTGCATCTGTACGATACTTGTTCCAATTAATCAAAGCAATTCCCTATTTTCCCGTGTCCATGCCATCCCATGCCATCCCATCTCATGCCATCTACCGTGTCAGCGTGTCCTGTACCTGGTCTAGAACTGACCGCCGTCCGATCCTGATACACCTGGTGCAGCTGATGGAATCCCTGTGGAACCATTCAGTAGGAAATGCTCCGAGGCCATGGGATTGGCTGGCTGTTGCATGGTTGGTATGTAGGCGTCGGTGGCCGTTGGATTGGCCGTTGAAGTTTGCATGTTTTAATATGGAGCTGAGGCGGCCGCCTAGCAGGTCATGCTGCCATGCTGTCATGGCAAAGTACTGGGCTAGCTCCTAGGTCCAAGTAGCGGGGGGGCTGGCTAGTGGTGGTGTTTTGGGTGTGCCCTGTATATTTGATGGCCTGCATGAGTGACATCACCGCAATCTCTGTAGCTGTCTAAGGGTATTGATTGATTATTTTGGTCACTCATTCGATCTAATATTCGATCAATCAAACAACATTGGGCTGGTGCAGTAACGAGTGCAGGGCGGCATGACGTCACGATCCTATTTGGGAACGGATCTTACCTAATCCTTCCAGACCAGCATCCACCAGACACAGCACACATACAAGACACGACAGCAGACTGCACGAGGCTTGCCTCTCGGGGCAGGACATGAACCATGGTTGCGTCATTCGTCGATTGTGATTGTGATTGTGATTGTGATTGCAGATTCTAGATATATAACAGACATGTCCCGAGGTAGTCTTGCCGTCGACGTCTTGTTCATCATTCCCTCTGCCACTCTTATACAACAAGTGTATTACTACACCATCACTCAAACATACAAACATACACATCTACCAACCTCTACCAACCTCTACCAACCGTCAAAATGGGTGCCGTCGTGTCTTGTGTAAGTCTAAAAGCCTCTCGAAATCTCCCCGAACCTCCTCGACATCTTGCTAATTGCCCAGATCAAAGGTGTCTTCCAGGCCATTGGCTCGTGCCTCATGGCCATTGTCAACGCCATCGGAAGCATCATCATGGCCATTGTCGGCGGCATTGTCGCCGTCTTCGACATCATCATCTCGTGCTTGACCTGCCAGGGCTTCCGCGGCAAGGGCTGGAGAAGAAGACGCGGAGGCCGCACCCATATGAGCAGGGTCTAATCGGGGTCTGGTCTAGGACGGACAGAAGACAGAGTTTTGCTGGAGGACACGGACGCGCGAGATATCCCTTTGATATTCTAGTTTGATTTATGCTTTTTTATATCCTTCTATATCCTTGCTTACATAATCCTGCATCTATTCGACTGATCGTTCTACCATAACTCCAGTACCCCATGATTGCATTTTAAATCCTAAATCTTATCAGACACTGCCAGACACCTAGTACGAACTCTCAGCGTCCTCGATAACGTCACGCTTGAAGAACTTTGTAATCAGCCGTGCGGACTCGTCGCCCACAATGGGCTCGAGATCAGGCACCTCCATCGTGGCAATCGCCGAGATGCTCTCCGTCTCAAACACCAGGTTCCGGATGTTCTGCGGTGTCACACCCGGCACGGCCGACAGCATCTCCTGCGGCTCCAGGTTGAACGGCTGGTCGTCGGCGCGCGCGTTCGGGTCCAGGCCTGCACGCACAGCCGCGACAGGGTCCGGCTCGGCCTCTTGCGACTTGAGCCGCTCAAAGATCTCGGCCGTCTCGTACGGCGACGACGCCCACAGGATGCGCAGCTTTGGGAACGCCAGCGTCAGCAGCACAATCTTGCTCTGCAAGTCTGGCGCGTTGGGGTTGCTTGAAGCATTGTTGTTGCTGCTACTCGAGGACAAGTCGGCAAACGGCTCGAGCGTAAACGACTTGTTCTGGTCAAACTCAATCAGCAGCATCGGGCTCTGGTAGTGCTGGAACATGGACTCGCACTGCGAAAACAGGCGGCCGTCGCGAAACGACGAGATCAGGTCGCTCACCGACTTGCGCTCGACGCAGATGTTGTTCGAGATCACATAGTCGCCCACCGTCAGCATGCACGGCACCACCGCCATGTTGCGCCCGTGCAGCAGCGACGGCAGCGACGACCGGAACTCGCGCACGTCCACCACGACGCGCGGCTGCTGCGCCGTCGCCGTCATGCGGCCGCCGCCCGCAATGCGCGTGTTGATTGTGCGCAGAAACGACTCTTGCGGGTCGTCGGCGTTGGAAATGTTGTTGTGCGCCGCCGACGTCGCCGTCAGCGTCACCGCCATGGACGCGCGCTCCTTGATGAGCTTGGTAAACGCATCCTTTTCGCGGCGCACCGCCGACAGGTACTTTTGCTCCTCGACCGAGCCGCCATAGTACATGAAATACGTGCGCACGCCGCGGTCGTTGTGCGACGACCGGTACACCTCGATGCGCCGGATAAACGCCGCGTCCGGCTCGTACATGACAATGTACCGCGGCTTGACTTCCTCCAGCACATGCTCGTCCTGGTCGCCGTCGTACGCGTGCACCACCACCAGATCGCGCATCTCGTACAGCTGGTAGTAGTCGTCCATGTCTTCCAGCGGATCGGCCAGCGCAGCCAGGATCTCGGCCTTTTGCTGCGCCGCCGCAATCTCGGCATCGTTGCTCGTGTCGCCGTCGCCGTCGCCGTCGCCGCCGCCATTGCCTTGTGTACCGCTCGAGCCGGCGCCGTCGGCAGCCTGGATCTCGGCCATCAGCTCAGCCACCTCGTTGGGCTTCTCAAAGTACTGCGCGACACTGCCATTGGCCGCTCGTCCGCCATAGCCATCACCGGCGAGGGCGGTGGCAATCGCCGACGCGTTCGTTGCCTGCGCCATGCCTGTACCGCCGCCTCGTATCCGCCGGCGCTTGTTGATGGGCACGCCGTTGCGCATGGCACCGGCAGGACGGCCCGTCCGCGGGTCAACGGCACCGTTCAGGGCCTTTTGGTTTTCCTGGAACAGCGATGCGTTGACACTGGCAAACTCGCGCTTCCACCGCAGATAGTTGCGCAGTTTGCGCCGCATCATAAACGCGCCCGACGGCCGGTCCTCGTCGGCATCAAAGAACTCTTCGACGCGGTTCTCTGTGCGCGGGCGCATATGCATCACCTGCAAAAAATCGCGCAGCTGTCGGCACGTGTCGGTGTCGGCGCACATGATGAGGATAGTGCCGTTGGAGTCGTCGCGCGGCTGGCTCTCGAGGTACAGGTCGCGGTCGATTTCTTCCAAGATGTCGGCCAAGATAGTCCATTTCGGCTGCTCCTCCAGCACGGGGCGCAGTGTGCTTTTCGACGTATTGGTGTTGCCCGGATTAAAGACCTCGTCGTCGTCCGCATTGAGATTATGCTTGCCAGTGTAAACACGCCGCTTGGCCGTGTCAAAGATGGTCTGTGCCGCATCGAGGAACAGCCAGGGCGACTGTGTGTGGCGTGTAGACCCGGGCGGTGGCGCGTGGGCGGCAAGAATTGTGTCCAGGCGCTGCAAGAACGACACGGCATCACACTCGACAAGGGCCTGCAGCAGGCCGCGCAAGACGCTCAGGTCGCCGACAATCTGCTTGGTCTTCCAGCTCACGCGGTGCCAGTGCGGATCGAGCTGGCGGCGCACAATCACGTCAAAGTTTTTGAGCAGCGCACTGTCCAGATTCCAGTCTTCCATGTCGAGCAGGCCCGAGTTGGTGCGCTTGAGCTCCTGGATGTTGACCTCGACACACTCGAGGATCGCGTTTTGAATCTCGCGCATGCTGTCCGTCATGGGCACCTCGAACTCGACGACCTCGGCGCGCTTCTTGCCCTCGAGCGCGCTGGCCACCGTGACGTGGAAGCGCGGCCACAGCGACGCTTTTCGCAGAAACAAATTGCGCATCATGGTCGCCAGCGGCGCAAAGCCCGTGGCAAACGATTCCGGGTTGTCGGAAAACGCCTTGAGGAAGCCGGCCTTGTTCTTTTGGCGGTAGATGCGCAGGATAAACGCCTCCAGCGACGTGGCCACGACGCGGTCGGCGTGCAGCACGACAATGCCCGTGACAATCTCGGGCTTCAGCAGGTTGGTCAGCAGATCGACCACCAAAATGCGCGACGTGATGCTAAAGATGCCGCCGGCCGCATACATCTTTTCGCGCGCGCCCACGGTCGTGAAGTCGGTGTTGACGACGGTCAGGCCCCGCGCGCGCGCGGCCATGCTGATGGCGGCATGCTCGGCCAGCGCCTCGCCGATCCAGCCGTTTTCGCGGTCGTCGGCATTGACCACGAGCACGAGGTTGTTGCCGGCGGCGTCGTACGAGTGCAGCAGGTTGGTGACGAGGCGCATGAGGCCGAGGCCGCGGGCCAGCACGACGAGCTCGTCATCGGCGCGCAGTTCCTGGAAAAGGGTTTGCTGGTATTCCTATTTGTCAGTCTTTTTTTCTTTTGCAACTTGTATCTTTAAAGATATCTAAAGAATGATAACATACTAGAGGCAGCGACAGCTTCACCGGCTGCGGCGCGCTCGAGGACGACATGCCGGGCAGCAGTAATCAAGTCATGTGAGTAGATTATATTTGTAGATTTTGTAGATTTTGTAGATTTCGTAATTCTGTGATTCTTTTTCTTCAAAACTCTAGAACTCTACCACAACATAATTCAACCAATATTCAGAGCGGAGCTTTGTACGGCCTTGACCTCGAGATCGTAGATCGCGATGAGTGATGTCAAGCTGTGTGCCGTCATCAGACCCACTTAATATTAAACTGCTTATGTAATCATGGACAAAGCGATTGAGTTCCATGCAGGCAGTATTTGTCCAACGATGAAATTGAGAATTCAATTCTTTCGACAGAGAATTGTAGATTAATACAACCGAGTAGCTGCACTGCTCGACAGACCGGAGACAAAAACGGGGCGTGAGCTCGGATTTTCCACAACAAACACCCAGCAACTTGGCGCAGCGGAAGCGCGCCGGGCTCATAACCCGGAGGTCCCTTGATCGAAACGAGGAGTTGCTATCTGTTATTTTAGTATTTTTTGCTGTTTTCATTGGCTGTTTCTTATTTTTGTTTTATTTCTTTTTTTGTTATATTTACTTGATTTGATGATTTTAACTTTGCCATTTTTCGTGTTTTGCGTTTAATTCAAAAGTAGCAGCACTTGGTAGCGGAAGCCTACAATATATTAATTGATCTTCTAGGGTAAAAGCCTATATGTTATCAGTATTCTCTATAAAATATTATATATAAAAAACAATTGAGAACAAATGCTCATATTTCCATGGTTTATTCTTATAGTAATAACTCCAAAGTGTCTTCTTACTAATACACCTCGACACACCAAAACAGGCAGTCACGTGTTCATGAAAAGCTGCCTCGGAAGCAAACGACGTCAACATATGGTATTGTCTGGCCATAGGTGCATCGTAGTACGGTGGCAGCACCTATGCCAACGCATCGCGACAACATCAGTCCAATATTGTATCATCATCGCCGCCCTTCTAAGCTTGTCTCGTGCATGGCCGGTCGCCTCCGAAGGTCACGTGCACCAAACGAGCCGTCGTGCTGATTGCCTGTAGTGGCACTAACAACAGTGCAGGACGACGTCATCGCTTGGGCTGGCAGGAGTTCCTTCCTAAAGCACCACTACCAATAAAAGGCTGCCTCTCGAATCAGGCATCACCTTTCGAGCTGTCTCTGCCCATATAAACCGTCCCGCCATCCTCGTTCCTCGTGCCAACAACACTCTTCTTCTTAAGAAACACATTCAAATACACAACATTCCATCTACACAACAAAAATGTCCAACACAAACCAGTCCGTCCCCGAGAACAAGCTGTCCACACAGGTGGAGGATCCGTCCAAGGTAAGCTCCATCCATTCATGCCTGCTGCTGTCTGATGTTTGGCCACTGTTCTCCTTCTCTGCTTCACCCCTGCTGACAGACCAGCCCGACGCCCCAAAGCACCAGCACGGCCTCTTTGAAGACGTCAAGAACAAGTTCTCTGCGCACTCTGCGGCGCCCGGCCCGGCCCTGATGAACAATGTCGACGTGCCGCAGGAGGGCACCAAGGAGGAGAGACTGGCTCGCATGAAGGAACTCAACAAGGAAAACTGAGTCACTAACTGGTGATTAATATAATAAACCCGGTTTACTAGTACACTATTACCATATCACCATTGCTGTGCTTGCTGTGCTTGTGCTCGTGATGCTTTATCTGCATGCAGGGTGATGTGTATGTAATCTGCCCCACTACGAAGCTCTCATGGCACGCAAATACTCCACCGTCTACAGCGCTCCTTCCATGTTAGAGTTGCCTGGCCCTCGACTCCTGTAGAAGCTCTGGCGCTTGTCCAAAACCAGTGTTAGCGCCGAAGAACATGCGTATGCTGCCCCGTAGAACCGCTTCAAGAAGGTGCACAGTGCAAGTGCAATACTGTATTCGAAGCCCAAAGCCCAACGAATCCGAGCCCCTTGTCTGTTTAGTCTTTGGCCGACAACGCCATCCGCTGATTGGCTGTTGGGTTCTAGCCCATCCCTCCTTCCTTGCGGTCTGCCTCACACCTAAGTGCATACACTCAGACTACTACTGCCACTATCATCGGCGTTTCTGACGTCCTCTCTTCCTCTCCTCTCTCCTCTCTCCTCTTCTGCTACCACCTATCACCGTCGTCGAACCCCGACAACCACTCTCACCACACCCTCCCGTTACAACCCGGAGGAACACAGATCTGTCAAGCTGCTATCGCACCAGCAGCTGTGCGCCAATTCGACGCTGCGCCGTTTATCTGTCTGCCTATTCGCAGGCCATCTCAGCCTTCATCACCAGCCCCCCTCCGACCAGGAGGATCTTCGATAACGCCTCTCGACTCGTTTCGACACATTTTCTTGCTAGGACGCTGTCCAGAGCCGCCACATCCGACTGCTCTCATCTTTTAACAACATCTACCACCCCCTCTGCTCCTCACCCCCGCTATGCCGTCAATCCTCAGCGACGCCGACAAGGAGACGGTCAAGCGCTGCGTGCCCAAGCAGCACAACAAGATCCAGGCCGTCGGTGTTGCTCGCCTCTACGTTGCCTACCCAGACCGCACACGATGGAACTATACTGGTCTGCAGGGCGCCATTGTGCTCTGCAATGATCTTGTCGGCAACACTTTTTGGCTCAAGCTGGTGGATATTTCGGTATGTCTCAGCCTATCACCTATGCCGTCTCAGACGTCTTTTTACTAACTCGAATGCAATAGTCTGGCAACCGTGGCGTCATCTGGGACCAGGAAATCTACGACACGTGGAACTACAACCAGGACCGTGTGTTCTTCCACACCTTTGAACTCGAAGACTGTTTGGCTGGCCTGAGCTTTGCAGACGAGAAGGAGGCCAAGCAGTTCAAGAAGAAGATTGACGACCGCGAGAAGAACGCATCCAAAGCCACCCGTGCGACTCCCTTTGGCGGTGCTGCACACGGCAACGGCTCCAGCGGCAATGGCGGCCACAAGCACTCGCTTCTCGGTGGGTTCTTTGGTGGACATAAGAATTCTGCAGCCCCGACACCACCCGAGTCGCCTCGCGGCAACGTTAACGAACATGGCCGCTCAGGCAGCCTGAACGGAGGCAGCCACGGCGCTAGAGGACCGACACCGCCGTCCGACTTTGCGACCCTCGACGCTTTCGACCCCAACTGGCGCGAGCACTTTGGCGACGACCTGCGGCAAAAGGGCCTGACCGACGAGTTTATCCACGAAAACCAAGACTTTATTGTCGAGTTCCTCAAGGACCAACCCCTGCCTGCGCCGCCTCCGCCTTCTGCAGCACCCGGCCCACCGCCGCCGCCGCCGCCTCCTTCTGCGCCGCCTGCAGCTCTTGCGGCTGCAACGGCAGCTGTCGCAGGATCTGGATCTGGTGGCGGCATGCGGGCACCACCTCCCCCACCCCCAGGAGGCGCTCCAGCCACGTCAGGATCCAGACGCGGTGGCCCGCCTCCAGCACCGCCTGCTCCCCGGCGACTTGCCACCAAGACAGAATCAGCTCCCCCGCCGCCGCCAGAACCTCCGCGTGACCCTTCGCCGCCTCGGCCCAGATTTTCCGTGCCCCCGCCGCTGGCTGATGCCGGTAAGTTTGCGCATCAGCAGCCGACAGGGCGTGCCATTCCCGCTGCACCATCTGCGCCATCTGCGCCATCCGCTCCTCCCGGACCTCCACCACCGCCACGGCCGCCAAAAACTGTGGACGACGGCAACGACGACAGCAGCCGCCGTTTTGGCGTTCCTCCTCCGTTCACTGGCCAGCGTGCTGTCCCCCCACCGCCAGCCAGCCGTGCACCCCCGTCTCTACCATCGCGCGATCCCGCTCCTCCGCCACCGCCTCGTGTTCCTGCCGGTGGACCGCCTCCATTGCCGCCCACCAGCACTCGGCCAGTTCCAGTGCCCCCTCCGCCGCCGACAAGAAAAACAGTGCCTTCTGCCGCACCGCCTCCTCCCCTTGCACCACCACCTCCTGCAGGCGGTATAGGCAGCGCTCCTCCTCCGCCTCCCCCTCCTCCGCCGCCTCCTGCAGGCGGTATGAGCAGCGCTCCTCCTCCTCCACCACCACCACCGCCGCCTCCAAGTGGCATGACTGGTGCTCCTCCTGCTCCTCCTCCACCACCACCGCCTCCAGGTGGCATGGCTGGTGCTCCTCCTCCTCCTCCTCCACCACCGCCGCCTCCTGGTGGCATGGCTGGTGCGCCTCCGCCGCCGCCGCCGCCTCCACCAGCCGGTTCCGGCCCGCCGCTGCCGCCCATTAGCGCAGACAAGTCGGCAGTGCTGGCAGGCATCCAGAGTGCCGGCGGTATCAAGGCGCTCAAGAAGGTGGACCGCAGCCAGATCCGCGACCGGAGTGAAGCCATGGTGGGCGGACGCAGTGCCGAGTCTTCTGCTCCTGCGGCCGCAGCAGGCGGCGGCAACGTCGCGGGCTCGCTCGCACTGATGGCGGCGCTGCAGAAGCGCAAGGAAAAGGTCAGCAAGAGCGACGACGAGGACGACGGCGACGACTGGGACTAGATGACCCCGACGCGGCTTCCCCGGCGCTGCTTGACGACGCGCGAAAAGGTCAAAGTGTGTCACGAAAAGGAGAAGACGGCATGAGTAGATTGGGTTGTCTTTTTTCTTTTCTTTTCTCTTTTTTTCTCTATCCTTTTTCTATTCATCTTTCAGTTTTGGCTTCAGCGACAAGGCCGGGAGACCAAAAGTAGCAGCCTTTGATTTGGTTTCTTTTCTTTTGCATTTTTTATCCTCGACTTTATTTTGTCTTTCTTTAAATCTCTAAACTATTAGGATGGCAGGTATTTTTTTTTTGTTCTCTATTTTTACTTGGTATTGATCATGTTGCCGTAGCTGTACAGGATACTTGGTGAAGAAGCCGTGCTTAAAATACAGAGTTTTAAACATTTATAAACAAGGTTGAATAAGTGATATCGATGTTAGTGGATCCCTGATATTGAGTGTGCTGTATTGAGATGGGCGATCGCCAGTCACAGCCTGGTCTAGCCTTGCGTTAGCTAATATCGCCCTAAAAAATTAGCCTCACATGGCCGACTTCAACGACCCCTGCTCGGCGACGACCATTGTGCGCATAGACACGACATAAGCGACGCCTGCTTGCTGCGATACTCCTACAGCATGCAAGCTATCTGGGCGTCCTAGTAATACCAATTGATAGCCGGCCCTCGACCTCGCCGTCATCTCTCCCCGCCTCGCCTCGACACCGACGTCATGCTCTCCAGAACACCATTTTCCTCTGCGAGGGGACAGCAGACGGCCAGCCGGATATGTGCCAGTTGTTTCTTTGCACAGCGGTCGCTGGCAATAGAGAAGCAGCGGCGGTCACAGTCAACAGAAGCAAAGAGCACAACGAACACAGCGAACACAGCGAGCACAACGAGCACAGCGAACACAGCGAGCACGGAAAAGACAGACACAAAGCCAAAACACCGACGACGTGGCCGCGAAGTAAAACCGCACCCTGCGCCGCCCAATCCGCCATGGCCCAAATCGCCGTCGTCGCGAACGCCGACGGTGCGCAACTACATGACTCCGCGCGCGCTCGCCGAGAACGCCATCTTTGTCGGCCGCACCAGCGGCAGACTCCAACAGCAAGCCGCCGCACTCGCCCGCGAGGCACAGAAGCTGAGAGACGAAGGGGGCGCCGGCCAAGGCAGCCACAGCAAAGGCTTGAACGTGCTGGTCGGCGTGCCGCGCATGCCGGACCTCGAGAGCTACTACACGTGCATCGGGCCCGGCGTGGTGGCGCCGTGGCAGCCTGGCGGCGTCTCCTTTACGCCGCTCAACATGGACGCGCAGACAATGAACAGCCTCGGCGGCCCCAAACGCATGGGCGTCCGGCTGCGCGTGTGCAACATGCACGTCATCCACCCGTACTCGATCAAGTTTCTGTACAGCTTTGACGACATTGCGCCGACGGGCGCGGGCCAGACGTCGACGTTTCAGTCCTTTTCTCCCAGTTCTTCCAGTTCCAATTCTTACCGCAATTCTTATGCGAACAACCAGTACTACAACCAAAACTACAACCAAGAACCAGACAGCCTGACGCACTCCGGATTCCCGCACTGCCTGGCCGAAGTGGTGCGGCGGTGGTATGCCAACAAGAACCGCACGGACCCGCTGTGGTGGTACGTGAGCCTGGCGTCCAACGAGAACGCGGGCGGCGCAGACCTCGCGACGGTCAAGAACATTCTGCGCAGCAAGATGCACGCCAAAGTGCAGCACGCGTTCAAGACGGCGCTGGCGCGGCGGGGCTACAGCCCGAGCGGGCGGCGGCTGCACGACGAGAGCACAAGCCAGGACGGCGAGGAGCAGGTGGTGGCCAAGCATGCGCACTTGTTTGGGTCTGTGCGCGTGGACGCCGTGCTGCAGCGCGTGCTCGAGGCCAGCTACGAGGACCTGGTGGCGTACATGACGAGCCTGGTCCCAGGCATCGAGGCTGACCTTGGCGGTAAAGGCGAGGTTGTCGACGGCGCGCTGGTGTACACTGGCCGGGGCTCGTACCGGACGTACAAGACGCGGACCATTTTCCAGCCGTGGCCGAAGCCGGAGAGGCGGTAGTTATTTATATAGAATTTCTAAAGAACAACAACGAATGAATAGAGTCGGAATCAAGCCTGATTATAATGATTAAAATGATTAAAATAATTCAAATGATTAAGATATAAAAAATATACTGGCCATATAGTGCAAATACAACAATTACACACAAAACGACTAAACACACAGAATAGCTGGCAGCTTAAAAAGCGGGGCACAGCTGCCAGCCCCTGGCTTTCCGTTTCTGGCAAACGTGTGCCTGCCTTGGGGTCCTCTCGTCGCACTACTAGATTGCAGCATACGCAAGATAGCATCCCAATATCGCGTTCTCCTTGTCTGCAGTCTGCAATTAAACGTCGACCACGACTCTACGCCTCCTTCCATAACCGCGCATCCGCACTCTCTACACAATGCTCGTCTCGCTCACCGTCGGCAAGGTCGATGCCGGCGTGACGGTCCTCCTGACCCAGGACAAGCGCCTCGTAAGTCGTCCTCCTCGACCGTGACCCAAGACGCCTGCTAACGTCGCCGCCCAGATCGAATTTCCTTCCATCCTGCTGCCGCCCAACATCTCGTCCGGCTCCATTGTCGACATTGCCGTGTCGCGCAACCGCGCCTCGGAACAGGCCGCCAAAGACAGCTTCGCCGCCCTCCAGAGCCGCATCTACGAGACGTTTGGCGTCACGCCGCCTACGACGCCCGTGCTGCGCTGCCGCAATGCCACGCAGACCAGCGTCGTCCTCGAATGGGACCCTATCCAGATTGCCACCGCCGACCTCATCAGCCTCTCGCTCTACCGCAACGGCCAAAAGGCCGGCAACATCCCGCGGCCCCTGCAGATGCACTCGACCAAGATCTCGGGCCTCGCCGTCGACACCGAGTACTCGTTCCACCTGGTCCTGCGCACCAGCGCCGGCACCCTCACCAGCGACAAGCTCGTCGTGTGCACGCACAAGATGACCGACCTCAGCGGCGTTACCATTACGACGGGCATCCTGCCCGGTGCGGCGCGCGAGCGGCTCGTAGCGGCCGTCGAGCGCATCGGCGCCAAGCTGGTCTCGGAGCCGGGCACGGTGCGCATCGACACGACACACTTTGTCACGACCGAGGGCCGCGGCATCGCGTGGGAGAAGGCGGTGGAGCTCAACATTCCCGTGGTGCGGCCCGAGTGGGTGGAGGCGTGCGAGAAGAGCGGCCGCATCCTGGGCGTGACCAAGTTCTACCTGGACGCCGTACGGCCTGTCGGGCCCAACGACCACGAGCCAGCCGCGCAGCCTCCCCAGTCGCAGTTGCAGTCGCAGTCGCAGTCGCAGTCGCAGTCGCGGTCATTACAGGAAAAGGAGCTGCCGCAGTCGCCAGCGGACACGACGCCCGTGGCTACCGCGACGTCTACAGCCAAGCCGAGCGAGGACAAGGATCGGGATCGGGACACCAAGGACGGCAGCAGCGCGGACGAGACGTCGGCGACATCGCCGGGCGACGCGGTTGAGCAAAAGGTGTTTTTGGGCGAGCAGACGGGCCACGAGCAAAAGGTGGCACTACGGACAAAGAACGAGACAGCGGCAGCAGCAACAAAATCAGAGGGCAGCGATTCCGAAGAGGACGACGACGACAGAGACGAGGAAAAGGCAGACGCTGGCAAGGCAAACGGCAACGGCCTGAACAAGCCGGCGGGATCCGGAGACGGCAACTCGTTCCAGGACGTTGCGCTGTAGGCGTGCGTGTGTTGTCAAGACGCCCTTGTCTGCATTTGCCCTTTGCTGTCTTCTTCCGCGTCACCCTTTGTCCTCTGTTTCCTTTTATCTCGTCCGTCTTCCTGGTTGCTGTCTTGTGATTACCCTGTTGTTTTATAGTGGCCGAGGGATATTAAAAGAGCTGCTGTTTGTGTATTCTTCCTTTGTTCTTCTTTTTTTATTATTATTTATTTCTCATTTCTTATTTCGTCTTTCTTATTTCGTCGTTCTTCATTCTTCGTTCTTCACTCTTCATTCTCCAGTCAATACAAGATCTCAGTTTCACACAATGTCTGTCGAGCTGGTGACACCACACTCTGAATATAAAATATGACGTGTCTGAAATACTCCTCTCCGTACTATGCAGCGCATAGGATGCCATAGATGCTGTTTCGCAGCTCATTCGGCTCTGCAGTACATATCATCTGTCATATATCTACTCTTTGTGTCAGATTCCCTATCATAACCCGGTTGCTGGCTAACCCCCCACGCCATGACTCTGCGCTCTGCACTGTGTTCTCGTCACTTGACCGATACCAGTACGTAAATTGTGAGGGGAACGCCGCATTCTCTTGCTTGGCCGTCTATATGTCTATGTCTATGTCTATATGTCTACATATATGCACATAATATTCGACAGCCGCGCTCTGCGATGTAGCCAGCCTGTAATGTCTTGTTATATCTCATATATACCAGCCAGCTGCACATCGTTGACCAGCCACGCAGCTCATCACATCCTGGCTGCAGCTCTACCCTTTGATTTGCCGTCTACGCCTCTCTAATGCCTCCTCTCCTCGTCGGTTCTCTCTGTTCTCCTCATCAGCATCGACTTTTCCAATATCAATTCCCGCCAGGTCGGCCCAGGATCAATAGCAAGACAGACAAGCTGTACTGCAATTGTTTTTATTCTTTAGTATTTAATATTATTAAAAATGATTAATATTTACAGAGACCAACACGTTATGGAGGTAGCTATCAATGCGTGCAAATACCATCACGTGCGCCCCTAATACACCTTTGCTTTTTACAGAGTGGTCTCAGACCTCCCTGCGTAGCTCGCTCGGAGCTTGCCTCGAAACGGTGTCATTGACTCTTTCCCATTTCGGATCGACCTGGGTGTCGGGATGAGCGAGAGCGGAGTGTATTTTAGGAGTATTTGTGTATTAATGTTATTGTGTTAGTGTGCTAGTGTAATGCATTAATGAGCAATTGGGCTGCGGATCGCCCCCCCGTGCCTTCCCTTTGGGCCCGACTGGTTCTTGCTCTTTCCTTTTTGTTTACTTTTCCTGTTCCTTCCTCCAATTTCCGATTACCGATCATCCCTTCCTTTGTCCTCTCTGTCCCTTTTACTCTTTTATTCTACTCTTTTATTCTACTCTTTATTCTACTCTTTCTTCTACTTCTACCGTTCAGCTTTCTTTCGCCCTCCTTTGCTTGTGTACAATGTAACGACAGAGTAGCCATTGTCTACAGAGTAAATCAATTCGGCATCTCATTGAAAAAGATTAACACTGTCCAAATCGTAACTGACTCTGCCGCCATCTGCATTTGTCTTGTGATCCGCGCCTTCCCTCTTTGTCGCTTACACCATCGAGCCTTCCTATCTAGGCGCAAGCCGCCGCTCGTCGCAATCCCCCAGATTGCCTGATTGCGGTTCTTTCCTTTCTTTTTGCATTTTGTATTTGCATTTTAAGACTCACAGGCTTCGTTCCTTCCTCTTCGAGAGCAATGGCTTTGTCTTTTTATACTTGCTCCCTTTCCAGCTCTTTCCCAGTCCCCGTCATCTCGCATCCCCTTGTTATCCCACATTCTCTCTCAACTTCAACCTCATTCTTTGTCTCTTGTCTTTGTCGTTGTCGTTTGTCTTTTGCGCGTTCGACATCTTGACCAGAGCCGGCTGTACTTCACACTCCAGCCACCCATCTGCCATATCCCTGGCTACCTAACCACTTGCGCACACTTACCCCTTTGTGCGTTGCCTGTCAAGCTTCAACCCCAGCTTCTGCCCGCGCCTCCGGTCGTCTCTACGTCAACCTGTTTACTCTCATTGTACTCTCATTTCACCCTGCCTCGGCCTGATGTTGAATTGCCCATCATCTCACCGCCTGCAACCATCCATGTCCATGCCCATGCTCTGGCCCATGCCCTGGCCCATGCTATTACCACACAAGAACGCATTCGAAGCGAGATCCGGTTTGATCAGATTCAGACGGATTGTTGAACTGGGAATACCCACTGATTGAATCAGACACCACGTTCAGTCTCTACAGCTTCAGTCTCTACCTACTACTCGCGCGGCCAGCCTTGCTGTAAGCGGTACGTATCGGTGATTCGTTGTGTCTCGCATTGTCTTACTTTTTTTTTGTCTTGCTTTTTTGTCTTGTTTTGTCTCGCTGTCGTCTCCTTGTTTCTGCTTTGCTCTACCCTGCTGCTCCTTCTGTGCTCTGTTCTTGCTCAGCCATTTTTACACATTATTCGGTTTACATGTTTACACGCTTGCACGTTTGCACGTCTACCCGGTCTAAGATACATCTGCACGGTCAGCTGTCCGCCTGTGTGACGCAACTCGCGCCCCCGCGGCTCGTGTGCACCTGGACAGCTTATGCATCCTCTATCTGCGTCGTTGCGGAGTATTGAGCTCGCCGTTGTTGCCCATTTGCTGCCTTTGTTGCTTTGCTTTAGCTGGAGACTGGCTCACTGGGTCTAATCACAGCTCGCCCCCCCCCACGCCCATGCGGTATATGTAATAACTTTGAGACAAACCCGAAAGAGAAATAGACGGACAGAAAAAGAAGACAGAATCAAGCTTGAGCTGCTGCGGCATTTGAGCTGCCAAGTCCTGGTTAACAGTCTTTCAAGGCCGTTGCACATGCAAACGAATCCGGCATCTTATGCTCTGTCTCTGCCTCTCTGTCTCTGGCACCCCTATAGACATGAGTACCGCCCGTGCCCTAGCTTCTAATACGCCCAACATCTTACCATTCTCGCTCCTTTTATCAATCGTGGCCCGCCTTGGACAGTGCCGGTGTCAGTTCCCTGGCTTCTCTGAGACTTCTAAGAATTCTTGGCTTGTTCTGCAGGCTTCTACTTCCAGGCTCTAAGCTCCGTCTCTAGCTTACATTTCTCACCCATTGACCTGCTCCTGGCCTAGCTTGCTTCGTGAGCTGTCTTGCTCTGCCCTCACCCTCGCCTCACCCTCACCCATGCACTCGGACTGACATATGCGCCATCAACCGTGCCCTGGCTCCTCCTCTCTTTTCCGTCCCACGATCACAATATTACCCACCACTATCGCCACTAGACTTGTTTTCCGCCGCCAATCCCTTCTGCCCAACGAGCCTCCCCTCTGCTCGGCCCCTTTCATAACCTCGACTCTCCATATTTACTTCTCCATTATGAGCTTCGGTGGGACTGCTGTCTGTCCATAAGCTCTAGCTAGGCTCCTAGGAAAGCTATTTCGTCTACGTCCTGTCTGACTCTCCGCTTTTGCTCTTGTCATCTGTTCTTCAGTTCTAATTTTGAGTTTCAGCTTTTAAACTTTTGCATCTGCTTCCTCACATTTCCATCCTCTTGTCATTTTCACTTCTCGTTGTATTTCTGTCATCAAACGATCTTGCGTTTGCTACCATCCCGCAAACAAGGACACCTGCATGCACTTGCACACCAACAGCACACTTGCCCTTTCGGACCTCCTATTAATATCTTATTAGTGACGCCGGGGCCCTGACCACGCTCATCTGACCCAACCTCACCGTCTCACGAACCAATTTATAAGTACGAGCTGAACAACACTGGCCGCTCTGCCTTCCACTGCCTTCGTTTACTTCCACGCCTAGACGGATATCGACACGTCGTGAACGGAACCCTGCCTCCAACCGAACCAATAAAGCAGGCATTGTTAACGGTCGTTTGTCATTTTCCCTTTTTACTTGCTCATTCTGCTCTATATTCACCATATTCACCATATTTGCCATTTATATCTTCTTTACACCGCTTCGACCCCGTTTGCCGTGGAACAATAGCGCTCTTCCCCTCTTCACAGCTATATTGTTCGATAAAGCCTTATTAGCATGTTGGCGCAAAGCTCCTTTGGCGCCCTTTGAGAGGATCTCAAACCACCCGTTTTTTTCTTCTTCTTTTTTCTTCTTTTTCTGTCTGATTATCAGCTTTTGCTTGCCTACAAAACCCGGAATGGCTGTTATGTCGCATACATTTCACCCCAGTACGACACCCGGCAGCAAGGCCGAGTCCAGCACGCACAGCTCCGAGGGCAAAATGGCATCCGTCAAGAGCAAGGGCAAGCAACCTGCCTGGTCCGAGAATAGCACACGCCAGGCACCATCGGCCACAGGTACCAGCACCAGCAAGACCGGCGAAGCTATGGAGCAGGCTCTTCCAATCTTACCTCTGGGATTTGTTGAAAATACGGCCGAGGTCTACCGCGAGGTGGCAGGCTTCGACGTCATCCCACCTGAGAAGTTACGGGAATACTGGCGTGGTATGTTCCTTTTCTAGTTTACTTTTATTAGATTACTGGATAGCCTGTTTTCTAACACGGTATGCAGTCTACACAATCACGCACAGGAAACTCTACGATCCGACAGCAAACCGACTGGAGAACTTTTGGTGGCATGTCTGGGGCAGCAAGCGCCGGGACCTCAGCGGGGAGACGGTTGCAAAGCTGTACCAAGAGATATCCAGTGGCCCGACATTTGTTCCTCTTCAAACACCTGGTAGCCGATACGATGGCCCGACGGTGAGTTTAATCACTCTTACTCTTATGTTTGTATTGTGGCCCCATGAGACCTGTTGACTAACACGATGATAAGATCCCCAATTTTGCAACTGCTGCACAGCCTGAACAGACTCTGGAGCCTGCCACCAAGAATGACGACGTCGAGGCTGTGAAGGGCCTAAAAGAACCGAAAGCTCATAGGCAGGTGCCCGCCTCTTCTTCTAGACCACCACCGGCGCAGTCTATTCTACGGAAATCAAGATCGTCACAGCCAGGCCCCCGGCCAACGCCGCATTTTGACTTGCCCTCCGGAAACCCGGCTGCTACCGAGAATGATACCAGCGCAATCGAAGAAGAGAGCGGCTCTATTGTTAGTGCAAGTGACGGTGCAACTGGCAGTACCAGCAAGAGCAAGTCCAGCCTCCACAAGGCCAGCACACCACCAAAGCAGTCAACTTCCGCCAGCAGCAGCAAAACAGTCGCCCCAAAGCAAGACTCAAAGAAGCCAGTCAAGGTGAAGCCTACCAAGAAGAAATTTGTTGTCAGCGTATCTGGCGGACCCAAGAAACGGCCACTTGTTTCACGACGGCCTGTATCGTTGCAGATATCTCAAGGGCCACATTCGTCTGTTGGGCCAGAGCTCAGCCCGCGACTAGCAGGCCCTTCCAAGCCGTCTCGGCAGTCCCCGACGACGCAAATCGTAGAGGAAGACGAGCTGGAGGACGATCTGCATGGCGAGCTTCTGCCAATTGACAACATGTCCGCGTCAGTCTCACCAGCAAACGATCGATCGCTTGACAGATCGAGCCAAGCATACCAGCAGAGCTTTGCTCAGCCACACACATACCGCAGCTCTCCCTTGTCAGACAAGGCTGTCGGAAAGCAGCCGACCCGGCCATCGTACTCCGGCCAGATGGAGAAAACACTGTCTCAAGCTTCAGAGTCAACGGTGGTGTCCTCGATCTCTGGGTCGACAGTCGCGTCTGGGACCGCCGGTACCGTACCCGGTATTGTACCGGGTGCTGTACTAAGCTCGTCTCCAAGTGTCATGTCCGGTTCGAATCTCCCACCAGTGCCGCCAGCGAGTGCCTCTCAGTCTCAGCATGTTCAGCATCTCCCACCTGGTCGGCGTGAGTCTTCGCAATCGCAGGCAAGCGAGTCGTCTGTCGGGTCGTCGATCCTGGACATGCCAACGACATCTCGTAATTTCCCCGTGGCACAGCGCCCCAGCGCTTCTTCTGGATCGCTGGTTCGCCCTGGAGGCGGACTGATCAGACAGACCACGATGCCTTACGAGAGAGGCGCGGTGCCGCGACAGCAGATCATTCGTGCAGGATCGACTACTTCACTGGCACCCCTACGAAGCCCAATTAGGACGACTGCGCCGTCATCTGCATTCATGAGCCAGATAGTGGCGGCTGCACCGGCAACGACAATGACGACAATGGCGACTACAAGTCATTCTTCCCAAACATTTGCTGCTCCTCTCATGGGCCGCTCAATCTCGCAGGACAGCTACGGCTCGCGGCCGCGGCCACTCAAATCGCATCCGTCTCCCAAGCTGGACCCGATGCGGTCGGCCACGATTGCCGCGCCGTCCATGATCGCCGTCACTGGCCAGTTCATGGACCCCGAGGGGCCAGACACATTTTCGTTTTACGCCAAGACGGGTCTCGACGACAACAATGAAGAGGAAGAGGAGGAAGAGGAAGAGGAGCTGCCGTCTTCCCTCAAGGCAGACAGAAGCAGCAGTTTCGGCAACAGTTTCAGCAACAGCTTCAGCCCCGGCTTCCAAGACCCACAGGCCCAGGTTGGCTCACAGCGCGCACTCTACACGCCGACTCGCCCGACACACACGCCGCGCATTCCGTTTGCCCGCACCCGCAGCCAGCTGAATGTCATCCTGGACCGCGAAAAGGAGCGTCTGGGCGAGGGCAACTACAACTCGTGGAACGAATCGCGCGGCAGCCAGCAGGACGCACAGCGACGTGGTTCCTAGGCAGGATCAGGTCAGCAATAACCGGCGCTGTGCAGCCTTTTTGTTTTATTCATCTATTGTTTTACGTTATTGTTTGTTTTTTTATTTCTTCATTCGTGTTTTTCTTTGTATTTGTACGGTTTCATCTTTGGTGCTTTCTGTCATTTCTTTTTTTTTCTTCTTTTTTAACGGCATAGCATCGCATAAGCAAGGATCACATATGGGGCGTTGGATTAGCGACAGCGAACTGCATTTTTGTACCACTTATTTATTTATACCATTTACTCTTACCACATTAGCATCCCGATTTTGATCACTTGCATCATTTCTGTAGCTACCTGCATCATCTACTGCATTGCATCAGATCAATTACATCTCAAGCCGGTTCTCGACTACAAGATCATCATTTCTGAATTCAACATAATATCAAGTGCTACCGAAACCAAAGGGCATGCATAGTATAAGACTGGATAGATCATAGATACCACAGTCATTGTAGCCAACTCTTCTACATTCTAAAGACACCAAACTTGGTAGCGTTTGGCTTTACCTCGTTGCGGCCGCCCATGGTTGCACGCAAACCTAATCCCAGGTACCGCCGAGTGTGCTGTGGCGGAATTACGCCGTCGTCCTACCATAGTTAGTATTTCATACATGGATAGATGACAGACATTTGCAATGCAATTGAGATCCAACACTTACCCATAGCCGTGCAGAGGAAAAGACGGCATCGCTCTCGCGCTCGATGCGGTCGCGCAGCTCCGGGTCCGGCCGGCCGACAGTCTCCATGACCGTGGCTAGCTGCTCTGCACCCATGACGGCAATGCGCGCATTGGGCCACATCCACAGGAACCGCGGGCTGTATGCGCGGCCGCACATGCCGTAGTTGCCCGCGCCGTAGCTGCCGCCCACAACCACCGTCAGCTTGGGCACGTCGGCGCACGACACCGCCGCCACCAGCTTGGCGCCGTTCTTGGCAATGCCCTCGCGCTCGGCCTCTTTGCCCACCATGAAGCCGGAAATGTTTTGCAAGAACACCAGCGGAATGCCGCGCTGAGC
Organism: Ophiostoma himal-ulmi; assembly: GCA_029299165.1. Lineage (NCBI taxonomy): Eukaryota > Fungi > Ascomycota > Sordariomycetes > Ophiostomatales > Ophiostomataceae > Ophiostoma > Ophiostoma himal-ulmi. The sequence goes on along the minus strand of JANSME010000003.1, from coordinate 450,887 downwards.
ACACAGCTCGATAAAGTGCGCGCCCTTGACGGCCGCCGTCGACAGCAGCACGCCATTGTTGGCGACAATGCCCACGCGCTGGCCGTAGATACGCGCAAAGCCAGTGACCAGCGTGCTGCCGTAGTCGCGCTTGAATTCGGAAAATGCAGAGCCGTCGACAATGCGGGCAATCACCTCGTGGGCCGAGATGGGCCGGCGCAGGTTGGTCGAGGCGATGCCCAGCAGGTCGTCGGCATTGTAGATGGGCTCGGCAAACGTGGACTCGGCCGGCAACGAGGCGGCCTGGGTGGGGTAGTTGAGGTTGGCCACGCTGCGCCGCACGAGGGCAATGGCGTGAGCATCGTCGACAGCCAGGTAGTCGGTCACGCCCGACACGGACGAGTGCATGAGACCACCGCCGAGCTCTTCGTGCGTCACAACCTCGCCCGTCGCCGCCTTGACGAGCGGCGGGCCGGCAAGGAAGATGTGGCCCTGGTTCTGCACAATAATGCTCTCGTCCGACATGGCTGGCACATAGGCACCGCCGGCCGTGCAGGGGCCCATGACGACAGCCAGCTGCGGGATGCCCTGGGCAGACATGCGGGCCTGGTTGTAGAAGATGCGGCCAAAGTGGTCGCGGTCGGGGAACACGTCGGCCTGGTGCGGCAGGTTGGCGCCGCCCGAGTCGACGAGGTAGATACAGGGCAGGCGGTTCTGAGCGGCAATCTCCTGCGCACGGAGGTGCTTCTTGATGGTGATGGGGTAGTATGTGCCGCCCTTGACGGTGCTGTCGTTGGCGACAATCATGCAGGTGACGCCCTGGACGACACCAACACCCGTGATGATACCACCGGCCGGCAGATCCAGGGCGCCTTTGCTGTTGGTGTCCTGGTACAGACCTTCACCGGCCAGTGGAGATAGCTCCATAAAGCTCGTGCCTGGGTCGACGAGTGCCGCTACACGGTCCCGGGGCAGCATCTTGCCGCGCGAGATGTGCTTGGCGCGGGCCTTTTCTGAGCCGCCCTTTTGTGCACTGCGAGTGAGGCGGTCCAGACGCTCAATGGCTTCGTTCATGAGCACTACATTTTCCTGGTATACTTCAGACGACTGGTCGACATTTGACGGGATGCGGGAGAGCGTGGCATCGGACAGCGGGCCACCAGCATACGAGGCAATGCCGCGTGTGGACAAGGACGAGCTCAGTCTCTGTGCATTTGGGCGCCGCTGAGACAAGGAGACGTGACTGCCGACAGACAAAGGCTTCACTGCTTTCGGGGCGAGCGATGATGGCGATGCTGCCGTCGAAAAAGCCGAGGTAGTTTGAGGTGCTTTTGCTGTCTGGAGACATGCCCGGCAGACCTGCGGTGTGAGCTGGAGAGCTCGCGCATTTCGAGACAAGGCCATTTTCAATTTCCAATAAAGTCGTGGACGAAATGATTGAAATCTACCAAAAGAATGCGCAGTCAACCCGATTGAAGACAGAATTTGAGATTGTGACAATCGTGAGAATCGTGAAAAGAGAAGAGGCCAGGCGTCGTCCTGCGCGTGTCTGGAGAGCTGACCAGAAGGGAAGGTACCGCTAGCCAGCTTACACTCTTAGACTACATAGTAGTACTAGCGAGCTAGGCTTTAGTGACGTCTTGCCCCGGGTGGTCGGTGTTATCTGGGGTAAAGGCGCTGCTTGCCGCGGCATTCCGTGCCTAGCCGCACCGTCTGTCTTCCCCATACCCTTCTAGCATAGCCAACATTGGCTCCTTCCCCTTGTAAACAAGCTTAGCTTGCAGAGAGGCGTATCACAAGCACGAGTCTCACTTTCTTTGCTCCTTCCCCGTGCTTGTGTTTTTACTTCCCCTCCCTTTGCTCTTTCCTCGTTCTGTCTTTTTTAAGCCGACGACACGAGGAAGGCACGGTCATTGACCGTCATGTACACTTTCCTATTTCGTCTTTTATAATATTCTCTCTCCTTTGCGCCTTCCTTTTGCAGTTATTCTTGTGCCTTTTATTTGTGGCCTACTTTTCTGCACCCACTGCCTCTTCCACCTTCCACCTCTCACCTACATTTGGGCCAGCTTTTGCTTCGCACGGCTCAATTTCGAAACCGCCAATCCATACCACACACAATGGCGAGTCTACGAACAATGCGGCCATTGATGCGGACTGCCGCGCAGTCCATCCGCCCCTCTCTAAAGTCAAGTCTGCCCTCGACATTTCTCCTCAGCCAGCAAGCCAGATTTGCTTCCTCGAAACACCCCAAGGGGTTTGTGCCACCAACACCCGATGACCTTGAGCAGCTGCGCGAGAGCGTGCAGGAGTTTGCACGCCGCCAAGTCACGGAAGAGATCGCGGCCGCGGCCGATAAGAACAATGATTTCCCGGCCGGGCTGTGGCCCAAGCTAGGCGAGGCCGGTTTCCTGGGCATCACGGCCGATGAAGATGTCGGTGGCCTCGGCATGGGCTACCAGGCGCACTGCATTGTGATGGAGGAGCTCTCGCGGGCAAGTGGGTCTGTGGCTCTCAGCTATGCGGCACACTCGCAGCTGTGCGTCAACCAGCTGCAGCTGCACGGCACACCGGAGCAGAAGAAGCAGTTTCTGCCTGGCTTGATTGCCGGCGAGTCGATTGGCGCCCTGGCCATGTCTGAGAGCGGCGCCGGCAGCGATGTCGTCAGCATGCGCACGACGGCCAAAGAGGCGACTGTCAATGGCAGGGAAGGCTACGTGCTGAACGGCAGTAAGATGTGGATCACCAACGGCCCCAATGCCGATGTTGTGGTTGTCTATGCCAAGACCAAGCCGGACGCGGGCTCCAAGGGCATCACAGCGTTCATCGTCGAGACCAAGACGTCACCTGGTTTCGAGTGTGCGCGCAAGCTCGATAAGATGGGCATGCGCGGCAGTCCAACGGGTGAGCTCATGTTTGACAACGTGTTTGTGCCGCGCGACCGGGTGCTGGGCACGCTCCACGGCGGTGCGCGCGTACTCATGTCTGGCCTGGACCTGGAGCGGCTCGTGCTCAGTGCCGGACCGCTGGGCCTGATGCAGGCAGCACTGGACATTACACTGCCCTTTGTCCACCAGCGCAAGCAGTTTGGCACACCTGTGGGCCACTTCCAGCTGGTGCAGGGCCGTCTTGCGGATATGTACACCAAGATGCGGGCGTCGCGGGCGTATACCTATGCCACAGCCCGGGAGGTTGACGAGACTGGCATCATCCGCACTCAGGACTGTGCCGGTGCTATCCTGTATGCGGCCGAGCGGGCAACAGAGTGTGCGCTCGACAGCATCCAGCTGCTCGGCGGTATGGGCTATGTCGAGGAGATGCCTGCAAGCCGCATCCTACGAGAGTGAGTTTTTCTATTCGTATCTGCATACTGGGAACATTCCTGACTAACTTATCAGTGCGAAACTGTACGAGATCGGTGCTGGTACCAGCGAGGTTCGGAGGATGGTCATTGGACGTGCATTCAACAAGGAGTATGCGCATTTGGAATAGAACAAGGCTTTACATGTGATAACATGACATCATATTGTTGGTGTGCCATAGTCAAAAGATTCAGATCTTATCTTGGATTTCTCGTCAATAGAACGACTTACTTTTGGATATTGAACTCATGACAAGGCCATGCCTCTTCTAACCTGGACAGCTGACACGGGAACGGACGATGTCGACTGGTGGTGACACATAGCCCACATCCTCAAAGGCTCAATCGGATGTCACCAAGAATCAGTGTACGCTATCCAATCAACTGACAACTGGACCAGATCTGGCTGTCCCGGAAGACACCGCCGCCCTCCAGGATGCCTCCGGTGGTACGGATGTGGTGTGTTGGGTGTCTTTTTCCACATCTTGCGGGGAAGTGGGCCGCCACTTACACCGCATTCATGAGCGTCAGGCCACCAGTCACTAGACAGCTCAGATATCCGTCAGGCCACGACAAGCTTCGTTATCGACGCTAACATTCCAAGCAGTCTAAATATACAACAAGTTCATGATGTTGGCGTGCTCTATTGGCCAAGCCAAGGGTCAGGGTCAAGTGATGCGTTTTGGGTATAAAGTCTAGAAGTCTACTCGTAAAAGTCTAGACTCGACATTATCGTCCTACCCGAGATATATCCATGATGAGGAGACAAGAGTAGAGGAGAGACACAAGTCTACTGGTTCATAAGTATTACCCCCTCTCGCAGGTACGTGATCTTCATCAACTTTCTCGTTACAGTCACTTTCTTTAGTCACTCGCACAGCTACCCCTCAGACAACCGGTTGGCCTTTTCGGAGACGCGGAGCCGTGTTTGATGATATAAGCCTGCCTCAAGACTCGCAATCTCGACAGCTACCACGATGAGCACTCTCAAGACACTCTGTTCTCGGCCTATTGGAACAGCTCTTTCGCGGTCATTTACACGTAAAACTTACACAACTGCCTCCCGGTCTCTTTCAACTCTTCCAGCTCTTTCAGCTCTCTCGGGAGCCAGGCCAACAGCAATTTCATCAACTTCACCAGCCTCACAGTACACATCACACCGCTTCTACGCAACCTTGCCCAACGCTACTACAATGAAGGCTCTCGTTTACACGGGCTCTGGCGGCGTGCAGCTCAAGGACAAGCCCAAGCCAACCGTCCAGACACCCACCGATGCCGTTGTCCGCGTCCTCAAGACCACCATTTGCGGCACAGACCTGCACATCCGCAAGGGCGATGTAGCCACCTGCAGCCCGGGTCGTGTGCTGGGCCATGAAGGCGTCGGCGTCATCGAGGACGCCGGCAGCTCCGTCTCCAAGTTCCGCAAGGGCGACCGCGTTCTCATCTCGTGCATCTGCTCGTGTGCGTCCTGCGAATACTGCCGCCGCGGCATGTACTCGCACTGCACCACGGGCGGCTGGTTGCTGGGCAACACCATTGACGGCACGCAGGCCGAGTATGTGCGCATCCCGCACGCCGACTCGAGCTTGTACAGCCTGCCCCCGGATGCCGACGAGGCCGCCATGGTGATGCTCAGCGACATTTTCCCCACGGGCTTTGAGTGCGGCGTCATCAATGCCAAGGTGGCGCCCGGCTCGACCGTGGCGATTGTCGGCACGGGCCCCGTCGGCCTAGCCGCACTCATCACGTCGCAGCTCTACTCGCCGTCGCAGATCATTGCCATTGACATGGACGAGAACCGCCTCAAGGTGGCCAAGGCCCTGGGCGCACACGACACGGTCAACAACAGCAGCGGCGTCCAGGACGCCGTGGCCCGCGTCATGGAGCTCACCAACGGCGTGGGCTGCGACTCGGTGCTCGAGGCCGTCGGCGTGCCGGCGAGCTTTGAGCTGTGCCAGCGGCTGCTGGCGCCGGGCGGCACCCTAGCGAATGTGGGCGTGCACGGCACGAGCGCGGAGCTGCACCTGGAGGATCTGTGGAGCAAGAACGTGAGCATCACGACGCGGCTGGTGGACACGGTGACGATGCCGATGCTGCTGAAGCTGGTCAAGGCGAAGCGGCTGGACCCGGCGCAGCTGATCACGCACAAGTTCAAGTTTTCCGAGATGGAAAAGGCGTACGACACGTTTGGCGCGGCGAGCAAGCACAGTGCGCTCAAGGTGCTTGTCGAGATGGAGTAGCGCAGATGCTGAAGAGGCGATAGGAAGGTCTTTGTGGTATTTACTAGTATTTATCAATTTGAAATAAACAGTAATTATCTGAACACGTCGCTTTATGCAATGGTCCACTGTGGTAGTATGGATGGCATAAGCTCGACTGGTGATGCACGATCCACACAAAAATCTCTTATCTTTTCTGATTTTCTTCACATCCACCACGTCCACCCACCCACTACATGTACTCCACGACGTCCTTGTTACCTTTCATCAAAGGCCCCTTGGCCTAATGGTAAGGCGTTGCTTTCCGGTTGTCGCTTCTCGAGTTTCGGTTCGAGATCATGTACGCTGCTGGCAAAGATTCTGGGTTCGAGTCCCAGGGGGGTCGTATTTTTTGTTTTTGTTTTTGTTTTTGTTTGCAATTATTTATTATTTTGCGTTTTTCGGTTAACTAAATCTTTTATTTATTTTATTCTATTGTTGTGCTCATAAGTACATATCCTATTGTCAATCTCTCACAAGTATACGTTATTGCCTTTTGATATTTTGATCAAATATTACTTTTTTTGTTAATTTATTTGTTATAAACCTGTTTAATTATCTATTTTAAATGTTTATTCTTTCAAAAACACGCTCGATGTAAATGCAATAAACAAAATGTATCAGTCTCCCATGCTGCCTTCGCTGGGTATGCTACCCTCTATACGTGTTTGAAACAAAGGAAAAACAAAAAGAAATAAACAAAAAAGAAACAAATAAAAAGAACAACAATATCCTGGCATTCTCAAAAATGGAAAGCAAAAAAGACAGCATCAGAGACTACCGATCAGACTCTCTAGAAGGTCTCCGGTTCTTGGCTATATCTTCCGAGCTGGTGGCAGGAAGGGCCTTGGCAGCCTCCGTCGTGATACCGCCGACAGCCTTGCTGCTGCCAACACGGATACTGCCGCCTTTGCCGATGCCCAGCGTGTCAAAGCTCAAACTACTGCCGTTGCGCAGCCTCTGCGACGGCGCCTTGCGGATAGAAGAGGCCTTGGCGGCCTGTGCCGACGATACTGATGCCGGTGACGTGTCCATGGATGTGATTGTCATTGTAGGGAACTGCTCAGTGGCCGATGGGGCCGAGGGGGGCGTTGCCGGCGGGCTCCAAGTCGTGTCATCGTCAACAAGGTCGTCGTCGGAGCGAGGCTGCGGCGAGTCATTGGCAGGACTAGAACGCACAGCTTCGTTTATCCGTCTGTTGGCGTCTATGGTTTGTGCGATGGGACTCTGAAATGTTACAGCGGTGCTCCGCCCCAGAGGCTGGAGTGGCTGCGACGATACAGACGCAGACGTGATACTGGCAATGTCGCTGTCGACAGCGTCGCTATCGACAGCGTTGCTGTTGCGGGGAGCGTGGTACTTCAGCGCGTTTGACGCACTGAGGCTGTTGTGGCGGGCACTGCGGAACCGGGCGTACTCTTCCTTAGTGTGCTCGGCACCCGTAAAGCTGTCGAGGGCATCAAACACGTGCGGGAAGACGAGGGTATCGTTGTCATGCGCCCAGAGGAAATCGAGGTGCTCGTAGTGCGGGATCTCAGTAGCCACTGTCTGCAGCGGCAGCTCGCGCATCATGGCCTTGATATCGACGAGTGAGTCGCTGCCGCCATAGACAAGAACAACAGGCGTCTTGATATTGCGTGTTGGGTACTTGGCCACCTTGGTGTGCTTCGAGTTCGTTGCCAGCAGCGGGTGCACGTCGTCGTCGTACATTTGGAACGACTTGGTACGGATAATCTGGAACCAGTGGACGACCGACTTGGTGCTGGTGTACGAGTACAGGTGGGCGTAGGCGGCCAGTTTCTGCGACGCAGAGATGTTCTCGGTGCGCCAGCCAAACAGAAAGGACAGGCCAATGTCGATGACGCGCACAAACAGCGGTGGGTAGAGGATGGACTGCCACATGGTGGCTGAGCTGAGAATCGAGCGGCGGCCAAAGAGGAGGAACAGGATCTGCGGTGAGGCCTTAACAAGGGCATCCACAATACCGTTCGACAGACCGGCAGGCGACATGGCGGGTGCAAGGGCGATGAAAACATTGACCTGGTCGTTGAGCTTTGGGTGGATAGCCAGAGCTGCAAAGGCCTGGGCTGTGCCTTGCGAGAAGCCAATGTACGACAGCGACGGCTGGCTTGTTGTTTCGAGGATGTAGGCGATGCTGTCGGGGATGTCGTAGAGGGCAAACTCGTCAATGGAAAAGTTCCAAAAGTCCATCTTGTTGGACGACGCCTTGACCGACTTTTTCGAGTACTTGTTTCCGCGGTTGTTGCCGAACCAGACGTCGAAGCCGCGGTCGACCAGGACAAAGGGCAGGCTGCGGCGGGCGTCGGTGTTGCAGACCCAGACCTCGCTGTTCATGAGCAGGCCGTGGTGCATGTAGACGACGCGCTTCTTAATGCTGTTGGGGCCAGAATTGACTTTTTGGTCCTCCTCACCGGGACGATGGGAGATGCGGTGTAGGCCCAAGAGGTAGCCATCCTTGGTCTGGAAGATGTGCTCTTCAGCGGTGTATCCAAACAGGCGGCAGAGCTCGACAAAGTCGGAGGCTTCGCGAATCGATGTTGAGACGGCTGTCCGTTAGTATTTATATATACGAATAGAGACTGGCCATGCGTTCTTACGTTCTTCGGCTCGATTTTGTGCTGGGTTCGTGAATTTGTTGAAGAGGCGCCTTGAGGCCAGGTAGAAGAGCGTAAGGAGGGTATTGGCTGTGCTGTTAGAGCTGCATTTGGTAGAGAGGCTTTGGAAAAAGAATTGACCTACGCAGAGCCAATGTGAGGATGCGGATGACTGCCTCGAGGATGACGAGGAAGAAGGAGCTGACAAGTGCCGTGTACTCGGTCCTAGTTTGTTAGTATTTTGCCTGTTTCGTCCATGTCTGCATGCCACAGCAGGCTTACACATTGAGCCGCCCAAGAAAAGGGACCGCCATGGTGATGGTTGGTGTCGTTCTTCAAGACGAGGTGAATGAGAGACGCAATGTGATGACAACACGCATGCCGTTCTGCTGAGTAGTATAGAGCGTGGTCAGATTGCTGGAATGCACGATTGTAAAAAGGTTGCTAGCAAAAAGGGCACTGGTGAAAAGGCGGACAGTAGTCTAGATCACGGTCGGATTGGGCCTAAAGACGTCGGTGGTGATGCATCCTGTGTAGAAAGGATGGGAGAGATGGGAGAGAGCAGGCGGCAGAGATGTTGACGTCGACAAGGCAATACTGACAATGAAAAGGGAAAGAAGTAATTAGTCAGGACCTTTTGTGCAAGAAACTTGAGAACTTGGGCACTTGAAAGGAGCTGTGAATCGTACTTTCCCTATTAGTGCATCAAAGGGTGACGGTGATGTCACATGTGATTGTCAAGGAGGTACCCAGACCCACTAACAGCGTGTCTTGCAACGACCGGACAGCTGTTCTGGGCCGTTTTGGGTGCTCCTGCGTTTTTAGCGGGGCGCGGTTGATTAAATCCACTACGCACTATTTACAAAAGTCTCGAGAAGGAAAGAGCAGCAGCTACGCCACATGTGGCGTTCGTGCTGACCAATCATCGCAGCCTTATCAATCATCCCATCCTTACTTTTTCCAGGTGGACTCGACGTCTGCCGATACGCGACCATGCCCCGGCTACATCAGACGACTGCCGCAACCCATTGCAGCTCACACAACACACCATGCCGAGCTCGTGTAAAGAGATTCGTAGGTGCACTCCATTGCCGGGATCGTTGATAGCAATAGTATACTAACAAAAAGGCGCCGCTCTGGCTGCGTGCCTGCAAGAGTCGGACTGCGTCATGGTCCATCGCAACTCGGCCGCCGACTGCCTCCGTGCTCCCCTGTCCGACACTCTCCCTGCACCCTGCCAGCAGCTCAAGAAGGGCTTTGGCGAGTGCAAGCGCGGCATGATCGATATGCGCAAGCGCTTCCGCGGCAACCAGCCCGCATCGGCCAAGCTGCTGCTCAAGGAATCCGACGACGCCGCTGCCGCCGACGGACAGGGTGCGAAGCAGCCGTCCAACTCCAACGAGGGCTACCAGCTGTACGCCGGCCGGTCGGCCTTTGGCGGCGTCGTCAAGGAGACGTCGGGCAACGAGAAGGAGGCGCCGGACTGGCGCGAGCTGGAGAACGAGCGGTTCCGTCAAGAGCAAGCCGCCCGGAAGGCGTAAAAGTAAAAGTCGGAGAAGGAGCCGAGGTCTTGACACTTGGCACTTGGCACTGTTGACGGCTGTATGATATGAGCTCTCCTTGCGGGACACGACATGACATTACTTTTGCATTTTGTACAAAAAAACACAAGGAAAGAAGAGCAAAAAGAGCAAAAGACGGCGTTTGGGATTTGATTTTGAGCATAGCAACACGGAAAAGCACCTGTTTCTGTATTATGTATTTACAATATACCATTCTCTCTGCACTGTATGGTGTAATATGAACAGCACCGAGTCACGATGTAAATGATCTTATGGCATACGACAGTCGATGTGGGAGTAGGCCATCACACGTCCAGGCCATATCCAAGCTGTCCAGCCTTGTCGTATATTGGCGCCTTGCTTGGATAGCCAGCTGTGCCGGCAGACATCATGTATTGTTCTATCCGCGTGGCGCGTCATTGTCGTTTGTCTTATCAATGCGACGTCTCGATTCTCGATTGTCGATTCTCGATTTCTGATTATCTGCCGTGCTGATTGCACAAAATGCTGTACTGCGACGTACTTTGTACATAAAAATTATTGATTGTTTTGTTTATGCGGCTCGCCTTCGGATCGTTTCTTCCCTGCCACGCCTGCTAAAGCCAGAGCTAAACGAGAGACCGCCCTGCTCTGCTTCCGAATAACCGTCTTGGCTATTGAGGAAAACACCTCGACCCATCAGCACTGCTCACGGCGCAGGTAAAACTGGGACAAGGCATCAGCAAATTACAACACTATCTTGGCATTCTTAGCAGTATCCGACCATCTCACCGGTGAGCCTTGGTGACGATTCTACAATTTTACGGGTAATAGGAGAAAAGGAAACCTCTTAAAAACACTGAATACGTAATAACGCACCCTGCAAGGCTGGTGTCACAGTCTCCCCGCTGCTGGCTGACGGGTCTGGCGCAAGGACTGCAGATCTCTATGAATACACGTATCTTTGAGCTTACTTGGTGACGATAGCGGGCCACGTCCAAGCCCATGCATAAAGATGCTGTGATTAGAGGAAGCCCTGTTTCTCAGAAGAGAGTTGGCAAGTTGCAAGCTGGCGAGATAGATGAGACAGATGAGACAGGTGAGCAATGTATTGGGTGAAGCTGGCCAACAATGGTCCATCTTGCTTATTATCCCCCCTTCGCTGATTTACTTCTTCTCGATGCCTGCTCATCGTCTTCTGCCCGTCTTCCGTCTTCCTACGCTTACAATCCTATCCAACATGACTCTTTCAGGCTTACTCTTCTGGCCTGGCCGCGTGCTGCTTGCACTAAGAGCGCTCTGAAGTAAGGCGCTAACGGCAAGGGAAAGCACTCCGCGTACTCCGGGACGGGTGGCCTGCACTGGCCTGCACTGGCCTGCACTGGCCACTGGTGGACCCACCTAGCTGTTAACCGCTACCCTGCTGCATAGGATATAGGAGAGCCATCTCTCTTTAATTAGAGTTTTATCTGCAACTTGGTTCATATCATGGCAGCGAAAGGAGGCATACGTAAGTGATCCACATGATTCTTGGTCCGTTGTCGCAAGTGCTCGCACTTCCTGTGGCTCTGTAGCTCAGTAGATTGAGATGACAATTGACCTAGAGGATGTCTACAGAGGAAGGAAGTAGCGTTGCTCTTGCCTAATTTATACTTTTAATGGTGCATATCCAGATATACAGATCCAGACGGGAAGGCGCGAACGTTATGCCGTTCCATCTGTCATCTAGTTAACAGCCTCTTCAATATAAGAAGACGAGCAGACAAGAATATCGATATAAAAATAAAAATAAAAATACTACCATCGTGCGGCCTCACGACAGAGCCTGTAGTAAGAGGCTCTTGCAGACTTTTATTCTAATTTCCAAGATCCAAAACAGGGAATATAAGGCGATATCTCTGCATTTGTTCCTTGGAGGCTTAAAAAGTGGGTGTCATAGCGCACAACTTGGCCGTAAAATACACAACGGCAGCACTAAACAGACTTATTCCACCAAGGCTAAATCCCAGATGAAATGACTGTCAGTTGGGATTCGATGGGATACATGGCACGCGATGGGCACGCGACGGGCACGCGACACTCGCTACACTGATGGGAAAGGGAAGGAGCGTGGTTTCCATGTGGAAGGTGCGGTTGATGGCCACCGAATTCCATAACACTGTATCTTACCATAGCATACACACCGTAGCTGATGATTTGCAGTACTGCGGATGAATTCAGCCTTCTTATATATCTTATGATAGCCAAGCCCGCGAAACTATGCCATCCAACTACAGCCACGCTCACCAACCGAGACAGAAACGGCCAACGGCTGCCCGCCATGCTGGAGCTTCTTGGCGCCGCGGCTGGTCTCACCTGCACAGCGTGTTATTCCTTGGAGGATGTACGAATGCTATTGTACATAGTAATAATACTAATAAGACCTGTAAGTATGTGATACAATGCCGAGTCGCAATGTCTAGTAGCTATGCGACGCGTGCTTTCTGGATCCAAGTCCGCGCAAGAAAAAGAAAACCATCGTACGAAAATTATATAGAGGGAAGGCGCGACCCAGATGGCTAGAAGATCCAAAAGACATCAAGGCATTCCCCATCCCGACCTCCTGAACTCTCAAGCTTGGCATTTGATTTTATTCTTTTGCGAGTCGATCTCGTTTCTTTTTCTCCTCTTCATTTTCGCCTGCTTTGATCTAATAAGTGTATTCCGTTTACTTGTATCCTTGTCCCTCTGCTCACTCGTCTTCTCTGCGTGTCTGCAACATGGCTTCCTAGAGCCTTGGCACTTGTTGTAACTGCCCGACTTGGTCGCTTTCGTCGCTTTGTCACTCTCCTGTTCCTTCCTCTTTTGTTTCCGTTACTCTTCTGCACTTGTGCACTGCTTCAATCGTTCCTTCCCTTTCTTTTGTCTCCCCTGTCCTTTCTTTCCTCTTCTGTTTCCTTTCTTGCTCGCTTCCTCATTCCCTGGTTGCTCCTACCTCGACAGCATCTACAGCGCCGGCGTCCTCTTCCCTTTGCTCTTACGCCTTCCGCATTCCGCCGTCCGCCTTCCACCACCACCGCCTCCGTAATTCGCGTCTAATCCATTACGGGCAACTGCGCACGGGACCAGCTTCAACGGTCCTTCCTTATCACGACAACCACACTCGCACCTTCCTTTTACTAAACATTATCCCAACGACATACCCCCTTTTGTTTTACAGTTTCGTGTCGTCTCTTGTCTTTCCATATTTTCCTATCATCTTCCTCTTCCTTTACAACTTGAACCAGTTGCTCCAGATTACTTCCCCAGTCTCCGTTCGCGCGCAGCTACACCCACGAGTACACATCCTCAAGCCACCTCTTATCTACTTTGCGACCTCATCCTGCAACTACAGCTCACCCCAACCAAAGCATTTTCATATTTTTTGACTCGCCAATTCGCGCAACACAAGCACTGAATTTCCTGACGACCAAGCAAGGCACAAAGACAGCTACACCACGGCCTCTATAACCATACGCCACTGGACGACAACGCCACCGTCAGTGCCGAGTCACTGTCACACGCCGGTCTATAACCTCTGCGAATAGACCGGCGGGCTAATTTATCTTCCGAAGAAGAAGAATATCGACTTTGCCAAACTTCACCCCGCACACACAAAGCATCAGCCATGTCCCGGATGCTGGTCCCGTTTATCGGGCGGGTGCGCCGTCGGAAGTTGATATTGTTCTTTGCTATATTGCTGACCATGATGCTGTACTTGCGATCCTCGGCCCAGTATAACTATGACGCAAACCATCCACAAGAGGCCAAATACTCTCCCGCTAGCTCCCCAGAAGACGAGATGGCGGCATTGCAAGAGGAAAACAGCCCCATTGCAGCACAACCGCACCCTCCACCTGCATCTGCTGCACCCGAAGACGAATCAAACACAGCCTCTGAATCTCCTCCTCCAATACAAAAGGAGCCAATCGCCGCATCACCAAACGACGCGCTTACACCACCACAAAATCAAAAGCCACCGAGTAACAACATGGCGCCACCGGAAGCGGGGGCGGGCTCGGCAGCAGCCGCAGAGGTGGCCAGTGAAAACCTCGCACCAGCCGCCAACAACGCACCAACACAACAGCTCGGCGCGGAAGGACAGCCAGAAATACCGTTACCGCTACCAGAAGAAGAGGAGGAAGACGAAAATGCGCCACCGAAAATAGAGGCTTCCGAAATACCACCAGACACAAAAATCGTCATTGTTGGTGGTAAAAAGTTTATCGATCCAGGTGCAAGGCCCATGGTTGCCATGGAGTACGGCACGACCGCAAGACCGCCCGTCCAGGGCCTCACCAAGGTTGTTGAAGAGCTGCCTGTCGAGCTTGCTATCAGCGATTACAACGAAATTGACGGCAAGGAATCAGCAGAAACTGCATCGCTCGCAAAGAAACCGCTACGGCGCCGCCGCTTTGTTTTTGTCGGTGACGTGCACGGCCAGCGCAAATCTTTGGACGAGCTGCTGGACAAGGTCAATTTTGAAATTGGCCATGACCATCTGGTACTTGTCGGCAATCTCATTAATAAGGGCCCGGATAGTGCCGGCGTTGTACAGTTGGCGATGGACCTTGGTGCGAGTGCGGTGCGCGGTAATCACGAAGACCGTGTTCTTGCAGCATACGATTCTATCCATGCCCAAAACTCATACTCGCCCAAGCCGTGGCAGTCTGTAGCCTCAGCCTCGAGCGGACAAATAAAGAAGCGCATGTCACTCTCCGAAATCGCGGCAGAGGGCAAGATGGAGCGCGCTTCAGCTATGCTTCAGCGCGAGGAAGATCTCAAGGCAGAAGATGCCGCCAAGAAAAAGGACATTCTAACCCTCCTCGGTATCCGTAAGGAGGAGAGAAGCGAGGAGGACATTATCGACCACGATAAGATGGTGGCCGAGCTCGATATTGACCCTCTCGAGCAGGACCCTTTTCCGCATGGCGACACGCCCGAGCGCGAGACTGCCGCACTGCTAAGCCCCGAGCAGGCAGCTTGGCTGTCTGAACTGCCAGTAGTTCTGCACATGGGCAAGATCGCCCCTTCGCCGTCTGCCGTCTCGGCCAAGGTGCAGGAGGAGAATGCCAAGCACCCCTTCAACGACGTGGTTGTCGCCCACGCCGGACTTGTCCCTGAAGTTCCCTTAGACCGGCAAGACCCCTATGCCGTCATGGTGATGCGCAGTCTCGTGCACCCTGCAGACGAGGTCCGTCAGGAGCGTGCCCGCCTGGTGGCCGAGATCAAGCTTCGCGCCGAGTCGCGCGGCCGCATCCAGCCCAACCAGCACGTCGATGTGCCCCAGCACCGGGCCGATGCCGAGTTCCACAAGATGCAAAAGGCCGTGTACGGCCCCGACCCGCACCACCCGCACCATTCCAGCCCGCCCGGATCACCAAAATCACCCAAGAACATGGCGGGCGGCAATCCTTCACCGGCCGACCTTGTGATGCTGCCTATCGAGGGCCACTTCCGTGGCGGCCACGACCGCGTGCACTGGGCGGCGGCCTGGAACCAGGCGCAGCACGAGAAGCCATCTCTGGAAAACCGCACGACGGTTATTTACGGGCACGATGCTATCACTGGCCTGCTTGTACCGGAGGCGGTGCCGAGCGGCATTATGAGTCTGTTCAGCGCTGGCGGCAATGGCGTCAAGAGCGGCAGCGTCACGGCCGAGACAGACACGGGCTACACGTTTGGCCTGGACTCGGGCGCGGTGTACGGCGGCAAGCTGTCGGCGCTGATTGTGGAGGCGGACAAGACTGGCCGGGTCAAGTACAGCATCGAGCAGGTGCAGTGTCCCGCGTTTGCGAAAAAGAAGTTTGCCGACTAGATGTAGGCCGGGGGAGGGGGGATGTTGACGATTGCACGGTCTATTGGAATCTGTATTTGATACGATTCGCTTAGAGAGGTTATTTGGAACTTCTACAGCTTGTTTAACGAGCATTATACCTTTTGCTATATTTTTATTAAATTCATTTCACGTTGCTTTCACTTTTTGCTCGATTGCTTTTAAGATGTTGGTGCCATGCAAACTTTATTGGTATATATTCGTCAAACTGCCCACTTGAGGGATTATTGTATATTGTATATAGTACTTAAAATTTTCTCATTATCATCTATTGCGGCTCAGCGTCAACACTCAATGCATACACAAGTACCCATTTAAGCGCTCAGCTTCTCCTTCAGGATGGCCTTAAGAGTCTCGGCATCGGCAGCGAACTTGCTGATACCCTCGCGCAGCTTCTCGACGGCCATCTGGTCCTCGTTGAAGTCGAAGCGGAAGGTGGGCTCGTCGGAGATGTACGTCTTCTTCTCAATGTCCAGGGAGCTGGCGGCAGAGGCGTCCAGCTTCTGGGGCACGGCCTCGGACGAGTTGAGCAGGTCCTCCAACAGGCTAGGGGAGATGGTCAGGTAGTCGCAGCCAGCAAGCTCGGTGATCTCGCCAGTGTTGCGGAACGAAGCGCCCATGACAATGGTCTTGTAGCCGTACTTCTTGTAGTAGTTGAAGATGGCCTTGACGGACAGGACACCGGGGTCCTCCTCCTTGGAGTAGGTCTTGCCGGTGCTGGCCTTGAACCAGTCCAGAATGCGGCCGACAAAGGGAGAGATCAGGAAAGCACCCGCCTCGGCGGCGGCAATGGCCTGGGGTAGCGAGAACATGAGGGTCAGGTTGGTGTTGATGCCGTGGTCGCGCTGCAGGATCTCGGCGGCCTTGATACCCTCCCAGGTGGAGGCGATCTTGATCAGGACACGGTCCTTGGAGATGCCCTGGGCCTTGTACAGCTGCGGGGGAGTTAGCGGTCGTGCGGTCGTGCGGTGATACAGTCGTAAGAGTCTGGTTGTAATCAAGAGAAACTTACGTCAATGATGTGCAGGGCCTTGTCGACGGAGGCCTTGGTGTCGAAAGACAGCTTGGCGTCGACCTCGGTGGAGACACGGCCGGGGACAATCTTGAGGATCTCGCGGCCAAACTCAACCAGCAGGTTGTCGAGGGTGACCTCGACCTGCTCGTCGATGGAGCCGGTGGACTTCTTGCCAATGGCAACGGCATCGTCAATCAGCTTGGCGTACTCGGCCTTCTTGGAGGCAGCCAGGATCAGCGAGGGGTTGGTGGTGGCATCCTGGGGCTTGTACTTGGCGATGGCTGTGATGTTAGCATTGCAGCAACGGCAGGGATATGTCTAGGAATAATGCATAAAGAGAGCAAGACTTACAACCAAAGTCACCGGAGTCGGAGACGACAACCTATAAACAACGCAGTTAGCAAGAGCTCTTTTGTGCGGAGGACCTGGACGGCCTGGACGGCCTGGAACGGCCGGGACTGGCCCGATGAGCCCCGCCAGCAGAAAAAGCATCAATGCAAGGCTCCCCGGCACGCTGCAGACCAGGCAGAGTATGCAGGAGGTATGGCGGGTATCTGGGGGAGCCATGTCGAGGTGAGGCGGCAAGGCGGCGACGTCACAGGGGAAATGACGATAGCGGCTATTGCCAGCAGCAGGGAGGGGTCAACTTACGGTGCCAGAGGCCTTGAGCTGGTCGAGAGAGCTAGACATGTTGATGTGTGAGGAGGGAATTGTGGTGGTTTGTGTAGAGAGAGCCAAAGAGAGGCAATTGAGATGTGTAGATGTTTGGTAGGAAAGAAAAAGGGAAAGAGAAGAGAAGAAGGAAAGAGGAAAGAGGAAAGAACAGAAAAGCTCTCACGGGACTTGCGTCTTGATGCGTGGGTATTATAAGCGTGGCCGGCGTTTGACACAAGTATTGCGTATGAGTATGTTGTATTATTGTATTATTGTTTTATTTTATATTAATTATACTTCTATTCTAGCTGTTGCTACGAGCTATTACTCAGTTTAGTCAGGGTATTCGAGCGAGGATTTAAATAATCTATAAATTCGGTAAATTGTTTCTTGGAGCGTTGGGAGCTCTTGCCCTCGGAAAGACTGCTCTTGCTGCTTGGCTGCTGCCCATTTATGCTCCGTACTCAGGAAGGTGCGTCCCAGTAAAACAGTAAAAAGGAGGGGCGTCATACACTTTTGCCCCTCCATTGTGTCGTTCTTTCCCTCTGTCTCGCTCGCCTGTCTGCGTCTCTCTCCACGCCACGGCTAAATTGGATGTTTCAATGTAGTAGTGCTGTCTAGTCGATGACCAATTCAGTAGTCTACACATGTCCGATACTTGTCTGCTTTTCTTTCTTTTTTTCTTCTTATTCGCCTGCCGCAGTTGTATGATTACATGATGATGCAAACCGGAATTTGTGAGCATGAGGTCATCCCGCCCCTTCCTATTCCATTCTACTTTGTACATGTCAATCGGCCCTTGAGGAAGGCAAGTGCGACCCAGCGAAGAAGAATCACGAGAGGCGACGGGAAAGAGCGTTCGGAACACTTCCGTTAGCGGTGGAGGGATCGGACCCAAGTCGGAAGGCGCTCACTACAGCCTCCCACTATTTCATATTTTGCGTCCTATTTTGCGTCCAAGTATGCAAGTCTCTAGTCGTCGTTGAGAATCTCGACAGGTCATCCACCCATTCCACCCACGCCCCCCATCTTGTCCGTCGTTCTTTCCCATTCTATATGCTCCGCCGTAGCTCGTCCGCGCCTTCTACGCTCGGTCGTAGGACTTTGATTATGTCACGTCTGCTCATCAACTGTTCCTCTTACGGTGAGTGCATCCCGTCGTTCTTTCCCTTTTTGTTTGTTTCTCCTATTAGCTCATTGAATTATTCACCCAATGGCACTTACACAACTCCTTACATAATCGGCCCAAACAATATGTCTGTAGCATTGGTTTCTTTGTAGGCTCGCTTCTTGGCCGCGGAGTTCAATGCACGGCTCGTAAAAGGTTCATTCTATAATATTATAAGCCTTCAATTGTTATTAAACCGCGGTAGCGTCAGAGAAAATTAAAAAATGCTTTGTAATCCAGCCATCCTAGAGCCACCTGCACCTGACCAGCTCTGATACAGTTATGAAGCATCCAGCCAGATCCAAAACAGAAAGACCGTCTAAGCAATGCAGAAATATGCATATACGGGAGTGATACAGAGTATCTCCATAAAGCCGATCAATAGCCTATCATTTATCAATCTCTGCGGCCTTTTTCTATCTGGGCCGCTCCTTCCACGGCGCGCCTTTTGTTGGGAAAGAGCAAAGGGAAGAGTGATGGGCGCTATGAAGGTCGCCTGCCCGGTAGATTTTTAGAATTTGGGCGGGGGAGGGGTACCTATTGTGCTATGTCTCCAGTCCCCAGTCTCCAGGGCCCCCGTTTTTAGCACTAGCACCGCAAGAGCCCCTGCCAGCTGGCGAGCTTTCTGCCAGGTGTCAGGTGGCAGCCGTCGCAAACGTCTTATCTCTTATCGCATAACAAGGTAGCTCGCTTGGACCCACTTTGCTCATATCGAAAATATCAGTCTCCAACCTCGCGTCGTGGAAATCGTTACATTGCGACTGCCTACATCGACATCTCGACTACCTCTTCAAATTTGACCACCTCGACCACCCTGACCACCAAAACCCATCTCCCACCTCTCTCCCACCCTGCACACCTCCACGATGAGCTTCACACCCGTCAACCCGCGCCCAATGCTCCAGGAGCTTGTCGGCAAGACCGTCGCCGTGCGGCTCAAGTGGGGCGAGACCGAGTACAAGGGCTCGCTCGTGTCGATTGACAGCTACATGAACCTGCAGCTGTCGGACACGGAGGAGTACATTGACGGCGAGAGCACCGGCAAGCTGGGCCAGGTGCTGATCCGGTAGGTTGCTTTCGTGGCTGTCGAGTCCGTCCGATCGAGGTGCCAAGCACAAACTAACAACGTCACTAGGTGTAACAACGTCCTCTGGATTCGTGGCGACGACAAGGACACAAAAATGGAGGACTAAAGAGAAGAGAGCGGGCAGAGCGGACGGAGCGGACATGGCAGACAGCTCGAGCAGGGCGGCGAATAGGCGTGCCTAGAGACGACTCGGACGGCCGGCTGCCCATTGAGAGCATGCCCGCGACGACACTCGATCGGCGGCACGAGAGCATCACGATGAGGTCCGGTGCAGCGAAGATGCGGTCGCAATCACGACCATGGCCACGACTACCGCTCGGGGACGAGGAGGAGGGGACGACATATTGGGCTGCATAGTCAGCAATGAACACACGGGAACAACTGGCGTTTTACTTTTTCTTATCAATCTTGCCGGCATCTTGTTTTTTTGTTTGCTTCAAGTCATTATCCTGCTTCGTTTTTGTGCTTTTGTGCTTTTGTGCTTTTCAAATACTCCATTTCTTTGCTTACTTCTGTGGCAAGGCGTCAAAAAGGAATCAAATAGATTGCCGTCTCTACGTGCAAGCACCGTTTTTCATGCCAGGTTTTCGATATTTGCAAAGGGGACCGATGGGATACATGGTTACCATGGGCACGTGTCTGGCGTATTCATTTTTTAGTGAATGCAAAGTTTCTCGTCAGAGGCGCGCAGTCTTCTCACTGCTCACTGCATCATCGACCCAATATCTCATGCTGCCAACCTTTTCACACTCGCCAACGGTCACCATATACGCCCTTCATCCAACGTTCAACAATCACAATTCAGCCTGCCAACTATTTCCATGCAAGCAGAGATCCCAAACAGCATCGACAACACCGTGATGGATCAACAAAGAGAAGCCCCCGCCAGGCCGATGCCCAACCAGAATTCCCTGGGCTTGTCTGTTGAGGGTTTTCAGGCCATCTTCATGCAGGCCGCGCCTAGGCCAGACGAGGTCGGGACACTCAGCGTCATCTTCTGCGTTCTGCTGGGGTAATAAGCACCTTTCAGAAAAGAAAAGATCAACATAGAAGAGGCGAGTCACTGCCTGGGCATCATGATCT
The DNA here is from genome assembly GCA_029299165.1 of Ophiostoma himal-ulmi. Taxonomy (NCBI): domain Eukaryota; kingdom Fungi; phylum Ascomycota; class Sordariomycetes; order Ophiostomatales; family Ophiostomataceae; genus Ophiostoma; species Ophiostoma himal-ulmi. The sequence continues at coordinate 430,272 of JANSME010000003.1, read as the reverse complement.
CGCACTGGAAGGACCAGGCCGAGTTTGACGCTGTCGCCGTTGCTCTCTCCAAGCACCGGGACAAGAACACCGGCGCAAAGACCCTCTGCCGTTCCAAAATGTGCAATGCAGCCCGGCAGAAAACTTCCAAATACATCCAGGCGCTGAGGAATCATGGAGCTGCTGTAGCAGCTGATCCCGCAAACGCCGCCTATGAAACGCAATGTGGCCGGCTTGAGCCCACGCTTCCTGCCGCCGCCGAGGTGCGCATGTTCCGCCGCATCAACGAAAACCTTGAGTTTCCTGCCATCCTGTTCAAGGCGCTGACTGTCGCCGGCCGCATGAAAATGTTTGTATTTCTCCCGGACGAGCCCGAGACGTGGCATCATTACAAAAGGCGACTGTCCGCTTACCTCGAGCCAGAGATTGAGATGGCTCGGGCGGGGCACGGGGACGGCGACGAGAGCGTCCCTCCCCAAGGCGAGCTGCCCGGTCCTTTCGATTGTCATGCTAAGAATGTGCGCTCTGGATCCTGCAACAGCAGCTGCTTGGCCCCTGCTCCGGCCGCCAGCGCTGGTAGTCAGGGTTGACGCTACTCGCCGCGCGGGAACAGCAGCCGTGGCCCCAGCTGGCAGTGGCGAGGGTATGTGATTGGAGATATGTTGAGGAGATATGATGAGAATATGGTAAGCTATGCAGGCAGCGCAGAGGCCTGGGGAAAAGTGATCAAGCATAAAGGCTCATACTTTGCAATAATCATGGACAGTTTCTTGAAGGCGGAAAATCCAATATAAATCACAGTAGACTGTTTAAACGACTGCCATACGCTTGCTTTTATTTTAACCCTTCCTTTTTATTTACTGCCTTTCCTGAACCCAAGAATTGTTATATTGTAACCTCATCACATTTGATTTTATTTTTGAAAAAGAAATGGCCGTCAAAAAATCGTAATCGCTGATTTTATACAAAGATTTTGTAGCGAGGATAACGGAGACGCGTCGCTTAGTCCTCGGTAATGTCGCCGTACTCCCACATGCCGTACTTGTCCTCCTTGGCAGCCTTCTCGGCATCGCGCAGGACCTGGAGTGTCGGCTCAAAGACGCTGCTGCGCTCCCACGTCTTGAGCTTGCGCGGCACCAAACCGTGGCCGTTGAGCAGAATCTCGCGGTTGAGCGAGTCGTTGCGGTCGGCGCTGCCGGCCTTGGGGTCGAAGATGGTAACGTAGCTCAGACCCTCCTTGGCGTCGACAAAGTCGAAACTGCCCACCAGCTGGCGGCCCTCGGTGCACTCGGCAATAAAGTTGACGGCGTCCTTGAAGTAGTCGGAGCCCGTGGGCAGCTGCACAAACGACAGCACGGCATCGGTGACCTGCGACTTGAGGCGCTGGGTGCTAAAGGACGCGTCCAGAGGGCGCAGCTTGGACCACGGGATCTTCTCCGAGTTGCCGTAGTCAATATACACCACCTCGGCGACCTTGGCCGTGCGGTCGTTGGACCGGATGCGCGCACGGTACCACTGGTTGTCCAGAGAGAACTGTGCCGAGACATAGTCGCCCGTCTTGGGGTTGCTGCCAATCGACACCTTGTTCTTGCTGTCCAGGTTGAACTTGCGGAACTCGCTCATCAGAGTCTCTAGCGATGCAGTGCCCTTGCCGACCTCCTGGATCTTGAGGCGGCCGTTCTCGTCAATGTGCGTTACAACAATGTCGCGATAGTCCTGGGGACGCTTGACCAGAGTGGCGCCATCAGAGCTGGGAGCGCCCGAGCCCGAGCCAGAGCCGTTGGCGGCACCGCTCTCCTCCTGCGCGGCCTCGTCCTGCGACGGGTCCCAGTCGTGCCACAGACCCTTGCGTGCCTCCTTGGCGCGCTTCTCGGCTGCGTTCAGCTCAGCAGAGTTGCCAGACTTCTCGGCAGAGTACTGGTGCACAGAGGCGAGTCCCTCCTCGACGAGAGTCTTGGCAAAGCTCTCGCGGTTGATAAACAGCTCGCCAATGAAACCGCCCGTCTTGTCAACGTCAAACACGTCAATCTCGCAGTCGCGCTGGTTGCATCTCCGGTTGGCCAGCTCAAGAGCCTCCTCGCCAAAGGGCTCGCCCTTTTCCTGGGCGTTCCGGCCGGGCGCACGGGGCGCACGGATACCAGCCAGGACCAGGGTCAGCTTGACTCCCTCACGGGGCACAAGAACCGTGAAGCGGGAGCCCGACTTGCAGAAATCAACGACACCGGGAACCTTCTTCTGGCGCTGGAGAGTGGCGGCCTGGATCTTGGCGCGCTGCAGGGTCTCGGAAGCATCGACAAACTGCTTGACCTTGGGTGCCTTGCCCGACCACATGCCCTTCTTCCCCTCCTTGGCGACCTCCTGTGCTGCCAGCAGCTCATCGTAGTTGGGTGCGCGGTCAGTGTCGTCCTTGCGGTGGCGGATAACCGATGCGTAGCCGTCCTGGACCACGGCCAGGTTAATGTTCTTGCCGTTCTGCGTGACGGTGGCAACGTCGCGGGCCTCAAAGTCGTCAGTGGCAGGGCGCGAGCCGTCAATGGTGACGCGCACGTGCTTGCCAATCAGCTTTTTGCGGAGGTACTCCTTGGCCTCGTCGCGGAATGCGGCCTCGGTAGCCTCGTTGGTGCGAGGACCACGGATGCTGCTCAATTGGACGCTGTTTTAGTTGTTAGTATTTACTTTTACCAAATTTATTCGACCAGAAATAGTAGAGTAGTGAAACTAACCGCTTCTCGGGACCGGTCTTGCCGCGGACAATAATGGTGTCGGCGCTGATGACCTTGACAACAGTGACATCAGCGTGGCCCTCGGCAGCCTTGGCGACGTGGTTCTTGTGAAGACGCTTCTTGCCGGCCTGGGCAACCTTTTCTGCCTGGCGCAGAGCGGGCATGCCGTCGCCGAGCAGAGTAGAGTGGAAGTCGTTGCACCGAGCATAGCCGTCCTGCAGCAGAAACTCGGCAATGTTACCACGGGGGTGGATAACGGACGCGACAAGCTGGCCCTGGGGGCTGATGCCGACAATGTGGATCTTGGCCTGGCGCTGCTGTAGCCGCTGCTCGACAAACTGCTGTGCCTCCTTGCCAAACTCCTCGGCGGGCTGGGTGGTGCCGGTGGACTGGTTGGTGCGCTCGGTGGCAGGGGTGCGGATACCAGCAACGAGGGTGATGACCTGGGCGTGCTTCTTGTCGGACAGCAGCAGGCGCACAAGCAGACGGTCACCGGAGAAAACGCGCTCAATGATACCATCGACGGTCTTGCCCTTCCACTCCTTTAGGAAATCGGGGCCGCCGAGGTCGTACTGAACATCGATGATGCCGCTTGCGCCAGAGAAGAGACCACGGGCCTCGGAGCGTGCAGTGCTCTCGAGGTCGCGCAGAGTGTCGATCTGCAGAATAATGTCTTCATTGTCCTCCTTCTTGCCGGCATCCTCGCGGACCTTGAGCCAGCCGTTCTCGACGAGCGCGTCGGGCAGCTTGGGGCCATCCTTGACGAGCACGGTACCATAGTCGCGGCTGGAGCTGGGAACAGTGTAGAGGACAGTGCACTGGACCTGCTTGCCAATCACAGTGGTGCGCAGGGCCTCACGCGACTGGAAAGCAAACGGCTCCTCGTTGTCTTTGCTCAGACGGGGGGCGCTGACGTAGGCTAGAGAAAAGGTGCGCTCGAGGGTCGGGTTGTTGGGGCTCGTGAGGATGAGAGTGTCGCCGCTCAAGACGGACTTGACATTTGCGATAAAGACCTTGGCCATGTTGGATCGAGGACGAGGGGGCAGCAGCAGGAGAGGTGGTGATGATCTAGAGGAGAGACAACGAGGTTAGCAGCGGTTATTTAAGGCACGTGTCTCGGGTATTGTGAAACAAGACCGGGTCCCGAGTCTCGAGGCTGGAGATGCATTATCGAAAGACATTTTGTGCCGCAAGGGAAGCTTCAGAGCTGTTGACGTGATCAATGGCTGCATAGCTGTCCAGGCTGTCGATGCACCTCACCGCCACGGGTCTAGGCTAGGACATGCAAGCTTGCCGCATGCTTTGGCTGTATTGCACCGATTGTCATCACATTGACGAATAGAAGCTGAGCTCGCAAGACCGAGCACGTGCGGACAGAGCAAGACCTCTGTATGATGGGCACACGACTTACAAAAGTTGGTGATGTTTCTACAGGACGGCCGTTGGAGCTCTAAAACCAAGAAGCACGACAAGAAAAAGGAAACAAAGTAACACAAAGAAAAAAAGACTTCCAGACTGAAATTAAGCCAAAAAGGAAGAGAGAGAAAAGATCAGAGGACAGAGTGTAGAAAAGAGGTTGTAGTGCAAAAAGGAGGTCAAAGAGGCCAAAGTTGCGAGTAGAGGCGGAGAGGGGAAGGTTCGAGGCCTGGATGCTGCAGCAAGTGACGTTTGACAGTATGGAGTAGCTTGATTAGCTAATGTTGTCACGGTGGAAGAGCTACAAATGCATTATCGCTACTGAGTACAATTGCAGCAAGAATGGAGCTTGTGGCTCCTTCCCTTGCTGCCCTGATATGGCATATGTGGACACAATTCAACAATTGAGGCCACGAGTGGTGTGCGTGGTCGCTCGTGCCTTCCGCATCCAGTTAACAATAGCCCTTTTGTGGTGAAAAAGGGTTTTTGTGGAGCAGAACTGGCAGACCGGGCCCCTCTTTGCTCCTTGCTCCTTCTTTGCTAGAGTTGCTAGAGTTGCTAGAGCTCTCTATGCCTCTTTCCCTTTGCAATGCCATGCCCACGCCTGCCCCTTTCCGTCCCTGGCGCCCCCTATAATGATACAGCCGCGGAAGCTGTGTACAGACAGAATTGGAAAGAAGCGAGAACCAGTCCCATCTGAGGAACTGAGGAATTGAGGACATAAACAAAGGCAATTTGTGGAGCCGAGCTCTGTTGCGCAATAGACCCCTCCCGAGCTTGCTGCTATCTTACATGCATTTAAGCATAATTACAGGCGACTTGAGGCAACAGGCGTCTCATGCAGCTAGCTCAAATATGCTTATATAATCACCACTGGCATGGGTTACTGTCTTGGCCATAGCTCTCTGACAGCTCCCCGATAGCTCTTCACACATCCTTATTCACCATTTACTACCCAGAATCTGATAGGAAGAACTGTATATTGGCTACCTTATTAGCAGCACAATGCAACAACACTGACAACTATGTACTATGATCTCCAGTCCCGTCACCAGTTCCGTTGTCCGTTTCGATAGTGTTCTGCGTCGTCGTCGGTCCTTCTCTCTTATACTTCTTTGTCATGACCTCAACTCGTCTTGAACTTGAGACTTAGTTGGAGATACCGATAACACCGCAGGCCGGGCGAGGGCCAGCGTTGCCGGTCTTGAGGGACTCCTCGTTGGCGCCCTTGCCAAGATCGTCGGTGCCGCCGTGGACGACAACGGTGCGGCCGATGACGCTCTCGGGGCCAATCAGCTTGACGAGCTTGTCCTCGATAGTGCCCTTGGCGTTACCCTGGGCATCGGTCTTGATGTTGCCCAGGTCACCAACGTGACGGGCCTCGTCGGTAGGAGCACCGTGGGTCTTGCCGTGGGGGTTGACTGATATGTTAGTTTGTGTATTTTGTAGATTCAACATCAAAACACTGCGCGGTACGGGAGAGCCTACAGTGAGGGCCGGCAGAGGTGCAGCCGTTGGTGTTGTCACCAAAGGTGTGGATGTGGAAACCGCGCTCGGCGTTGGCGTCGTTGCCAGTGAGGTCGTAGGTGATGGTGGTGGGAGCAGACTCGCTCTCCTGGACAAAAGTGACGGTGCCGGACACCTTGGCGTCACCACGGACGACAGCAACTAGATTGTTAGTATGGGGTTAATTGGGTGTGGTTTGTGGCTGTCTGTGTCTGTCTGTGTCTGTATCCATGTCTAATTCTCGTGTACTGTCTGCAGCGTGGATGATCTTCCTCTGCGGATTGCCATCCGAGTGCAACCTGTCAAGTATCTCTCTGGCATGGCACATGGCACATTGCACGCCATGGTGTCGAGCTGGAGGACCTAGTCCCAAGACGTCCAAGCAAGGTAGGTGGCCAGTGGGTGCAGGCCTGGTGCAGATGCAGAATCACCTTGATGGCCAGAGACAGCCAATGGGTCGGTGGGAAGTGAGGAGTGACGGGAGGGCCCGAGTTGTTTTTTCTTTCTTTCTTTTTGTCTTCTTTCTTCCTCTTCTCTGTTGCCTTTTTTCTTCCTTTATTTCTTTTACCCTCTACCCCAGATTGCCCATCAGGGTGCCGATCGATCTCCGGCCCAACACGCCACTCGGGAGCTTAAAACTTGCTCACTCGAGCCTTGTGAGCACATTGGAGCACGTTTAGGCTGCATGCAGGTTGTATATAAGGCCCGTGTATCCGACATTGATCTTTTGTTCTTCTGTCCGTTCTTCTCTTCTTTCTCTTCTCTCTTTTGTCTTTCTTCTTTTCTCTTTTTGAATCTTCAATTTTAATTCTTCCGACCTCGACCCTCACACTCGCAGACTAGACCAACATTCGAAACAGACAACAGAAGAGGGGTGCCACCTAGGAAAGGAAAGGATAGAGCTTACCAGCCTTGACCATTTTGATTGATTTTGGGGGGTTGATTTGGGTAGTATGAGGTGATTGATGGAGCGAACTTGAGGTTATTCGGGAGAGAAAAGAAGAGGAAAGGAGAGGGAAAGAGAGGGAGAGAGAAGGAAAGAGAAGAAGAAGGAGAGAGAGGAGAAAGAGGAAGGAGGGAAGAGGGACGACCAGTGGTATTAAGACAATGGCACGGCGGAAGTAGGCGGCAGGCGGGGATGGGAAAGCACGCACAGTGGACAAAGTCGAGGGAACAGCGTGGAAGGCAAGCGTGGAAAGCAGGCGTGGAGAGCTACTGAGTAACTACCGTCTAGCAAACAGGCCAACATCGGAGATCCGAGGTCGCTTCGTTCTTTAGAGCTCTTGCCTGCTCTCCTGGAGCTTCTCCATGATGCATTCGCTCCTTCCATTTCTATTGATGTGCTTTGCACTCTCATTATGGTTACGTGAAGTCAACAGCTTCAGTCGCACCTTCCTTCCGACTCAACTTTGCTTGTTGCCGTCCCTCAGCTTAGTCATCGCTACAAGTATCTTACAGCTTCACAGGACGGCTTATTCGGAGGTAGCTACGGGAAATGCGACTACGGACTTGAGCGCTCGCAACGTCTCAAGAAGGAAAGCGCGACATTGTCAGCGAAGACGCCATCGACCAACATGAGCTCTAGCAGAGCGTAGAAATACGTAGAAATCAAATAGAAAAATAACGGTAAAATACAGGGAAATAATAACAAAAGAAAAGCAACAACAATAACAAAAGGAGGGCCTACAAGAAGCAAGCTCGTCGACAAGAGCCCCGCATGAAAACCGCGTACAGGCTTGTCACTGTGCCTCTGTCGTCATTGCGACCAAGGCGGGGTTTGGCCCGTTTTGGACTACTAAAGACTCTACGCACTGCACGACTACTCGAAGAAGCTGCTGACAAATTATTCGGGTCATGGTATAAGTTCTTGGATCTGGCACCGATTCTGATGCCAAATTGATATCGCCAGCAAGTAGACAGAGAGAGACAGTTGATAAGTATCTAAGCGATATATATGTAGACGATGCAGAATAGACGACTGGCGGAATAGGTAGCACTGCAAGGAAGATGACGACGGCGCGGCTGTGCCGCAAGGTTTGCTTGCTTGACCATGTGTGTCTCAGCAGCTATGGATCGGCTTTCGTCAAGGCTCCCAGGATATCTTACATAGAGGACCGAGGCCAATTAATAGACCCTTGCTCATGCTGACTTGTTGAGACAGTATGCCTCGGGTGTGAACGGATGCTCACGGATTCGACTGACATGTATTGCAAGCATTGTGCTTTTCTGCTTGATAATTGCTTTATTCATATAGCATCCATGTGATTGTCACACACTTAATTGAATATTCAAACACTCCTGACCTAGCTGCGCAGGTTCTTGTACAAAAGCGTTGTCTTGACCAAAGGCGCCCAGCAACTATTCAAAGCCATCAGAAGACACAGCAACTACGGAGTAGAACGGCCAACTAATAACAGCTGTAATAACAACTGTTAAACGACCGTACAATGGCAGGACCCGCTGGTGGCTGTTGCAGCTAAAGCAACGGTCTCAATAAGGACCGCTTGCGATACTGTTCAGCCCTGCCAATTCGCAGGTATCCAAGCTTGAGAGAGCCGCGTGCTATACTTAGCTCAGGGTGGTCTGTTCTTCAATTCTTGTGTTTTATATTCGCCTGCTCTTTAATTCTTTCATAAATGCTTCCCGTCTTTGATGCATGCGATCTCTAATATTCAACCTCTTCAAAGTGTCTCTGATGACTGCTCATGCTGACGAATTGATGATAAAAACACTAGCAATATCACGCAAACCAAGAATCCGAGATGGAAGAGGCCTCTTCAGCGTGTTTGCCTAGCCGTGTTGCTGGCCTCTAATCTCACGCTTCAGCCGTTCACGAACCTTGTCGAGTCAAGCTTTGAGGGCATTTGGATAGTAATTGGAAAGATTATATAATCAGTACAAGAGCATGTGTTTCCTTTTGTATCTAACGAGCACTCCGACAAGAAACAAAATAAGCAAGAGCGACCGCCAGTACTTCATACCCAGGTGAGGCATGAGATCGACAGTTGACAATTCACAATTCAGATCACGGTGGGGAAGGAGCAAGGAGGGGGTATCAGCGAAACGGCGAAACAGTAAACAGTAAAACAGTGATAGCACGGTGCGCCTGCGTTGATTGGCTCGTGGCGTGCTTGGCCGTATTGTGCCTCTCATCTTGTCAGATACCCTTTAATACAGGGAAGGTAGGATAATATCTTACAGGCAGGAGCGACCCCAAGGCGCCATGGCCCTTTCCTTTCTGACGTGCACATCGATGGAGATTGCTGGTATGATGGGCAGGAGCCAAGTCTTTTCGTATTGCCTGGACAGGAGCGACTGTATCTTGAGGAATATTGAGAGTAAAAAGGGGGGGTTTCTTTCTCATATTTCGCATTACCCAATACATCTGAATTCTGATATCACCAAGTACTACATCGTGCACTCTTCCAGCTCGTATCCTCTGCTCAACAGGCTGCCTTTGCATTTCGTCTCAACGAAACCCGATGATAGCGCATGCAACACTCCTGCAGACGCCTCAGAGAAGCCTTGTGGGATTCTAGTGCCCTTCCTCTTTTGTCGCTCCCTTTTTTCTCTCTATTTTTCGTATTCTTTCATTTGCTTCATTTGCTTCATTTGCTTCTTTCACTAAAGAGTACTTGCCTCTACGTCACGCACATTCCTGTGCTGCCTCGCTTCTTGTTCGTTCTTCTTATAGTCCTCCCGGCACACCCTCTTCCATGATACGGAAACTCGACGAAACTGCCAATACCAGCCGTTGATACACAAGAGTTGCTCCCGCCAGGCCTGGCCCCTGCTGAACCTGTTGACCCCAGCTGGTATCTTGGTCTAAAGTCTAAATAAGAACCCTAGAAATAAGAAACAACGCTCTGTTCTCTACCTGCACGTTGCAGCCAATCTACTCCGTACGAACAGACGAAACCCACTCTTCATCTCACTCTCACACTGCCACGCTGCATAGTGAGCCTCCTCCCACCAAAAGCCGTCTCCAAATCCCTGATCTGCTGTGGCTTGGCTGCTATTAACTTCCAGACGTGGGCAGCCTTTCTCCGTCGCCTTGGCCTGCTCCTAGTCCTGCCTCTGCCCCCAGCTCGTCGTCTACCTTCTTTGTCTCGCCTGCATCGTCGCCCGACCACAAAGACGCCCCTCAGCCGCTATCTGACATTCACATTCAAGCATTCACGCTCGCACCGTGTCGACTTGTCAACTCTCTCTCTCCACTTGCGACACTCCATTTCGACTCTGCCGCTCAACGACCTGTGCTCTGTTTCATTCTCAGGAATCTCTACTCTACACACTCTCACATTCTCTTTATTCGCATCAGTTACTACTCTACACTATACTTGTTTCTGTGCTCTCTTCTCGGCACCGAGCTCCACCTCATTTCAACTGCAACCGCGACGACAGCTCGGCTTCTCTTTTCTTCTTTTCTTCCATTCTTCCATTCTTCAACTTCTTCAGCAACTTCCACCCGCCTTCGCTGTCATTCCCACCGCAACTGCTGGAGTACAAAGTACTCACTGCTCAATCTGCTATCATCCTCTCCACCTTTTACGGAGCACATCGCCGCCGCCGTCGTCTTCCCATTATATCCATATCCCCGTTTCTCAGACGCATTCTCCTCCATCTCTTCTATTCTTCATTCCACATATTCTTTACTCCCCCCCTCGTCCACGGGTTCCTCTGCGCTTCTTCATCATTGCCTTTGTTCGCAGTCTCATAATACCCAACGCTGTGCCGTTGCCGTCGTGCTCGAGTGCGCTGGACTCGTTCAGTCTCACCTTTATTTTCGGCCTCAACACTTACGACAGTGTCCTGCGAACGTCGACAACCACCCTCCTCCCACCGCAATCATGTCGTTTCGTGGCGACGAGCAGAGCCGCTACGGCCACATCCCGCCCGTCCAGTACCCAATAGGCAGCCAGCAGCAACAGCAGCAGTCATACGGCGCGCCGCTGCAGCCGCAGTACGACCAGAGCCACTATCCCGTGCGCCGGCCGAGTTTTAACGACGGCGACGATACCTCCTACTTTGACCAGGGCCGCCGCGCACAGCCCGCGCTATCGCACCAGCCATCGCATCAGTCGCACCAGCCGCGCCAGCCGCACCAGCTACACCGTACCCACGCCAGTATCTCCAGTCGTGCCGAGGAGGAGCTCTTCCTCACGAGCCCCGTCGAGGGCCCTTCCTCGGCCTCGTCGGTCCCGCCCGTTCCCGCGAAACCATCTGCTTACACCGGTACCGCCGCAAACCCCGCGACTGCAATGGCCGGCTACCAGCATCAGTACCAGACTCAATCGTCCCCGACGTCGTACAACCCTCAGGCCTTTGCTCGCTCCCAGTCGCAGACTTTGCCGTATCACCCCCACCCCTCTACCCGTCTCGCCTCTCCGACCATGCCTTCTTTTCCTTCCTTCCAGCCCCAGGCTCAGTCTCCCCAGTCTCAGCAGCAGCCCTCGCCCCAGAGCTACACCCCGGCCGCCTACAACCCGGCCGCATATGCCTCTCCGCATGTACCGCAACGAACCTCAACATACTCGGGATATTCAAGCTACCAGCAACCCCATGGCTACAGTAGCCCAGCTGTTCCAACAGTCACCACTCCGCCGGCATCGGCCCCATACGCGCAGCACACGACCAATCCTGCATTGTACACCCCCCCGGCTCCCACCCAGGCGTCTCCAGCGGCATCATCGTACCAGCCCGGGTCATACTACAGCTCTGCGTCATCTGCAGCGCCTGGGTTACCCCAGCCCAACTCGTATGACCAAGGCCAGCCCGCCCCGCAACAGCAGTATCTATCTAGCTACTCAACAAACAATAGCAGCTACTTCACGCCGTCTGCAAATGGCGTGAGCCCTATGCCCTCACCCGGAGCCATCCCCAGTACCATGACCTCGCAGGCACCTTACCCCAGCTACTCGCAGATCCCCGCGGCCGCCTTGACCTACCCAGCAGGCCTCGATGCCAATACGTTTTCCAGCCGCGTGAACCGTTCAAACTCAAATGTTTCGACAGGCACCGGTCCGGCACCTTCAGTACACTCGCACTCACCATCTCCCGGTCCTGGGCTTCAGAGGCACCCCACCAACGCCCCGCTCCCCATTCGGCCGCCGATGGACGACCTGCGGGAAGACGCAGCCTGGGGAAGCGCCCCTTCAGCTACGGGCAGTCACGACCGTGTAACGCAAGACAGCCTCATTCACGATATTGAGGCCGATCTGGGTGTTGGTATTACTGGTGGCCATGCCCACCAGAACGGAAGTGCTCTACAATATCCTCCCACTCCAGGCAATGGAGAAATATCAGACGATGACTTCTACAACCAGCCCTCGCGCGCTTCTTCCACCCACCCTAGTACGGCTGGCTGGTCTAGTGCGACGTCTGCTATCGGTAGAACACCTTCGACTGCATCGGCTGCCTCCAGCGCTTATGATCACGGCCAGACCCAGGCCGCTGCCCCTTTGTCGTACCAGTGGGAAAATGACAGCGACCCAGAAGGTGCTTTTGGCGTCTATGAGATGCAGCAGGCTGACCTCGACGAACAGCGCTTCAGCGTCAGCGGTGCTTCCACCACTTCTGGCAGAAGCGCCACCACCGCAAGCCAGCACAACTATAGTGGTAGCCTATCGAGCCAGTATGCTCAGCAGCCGCCGCCACCGCCGCATCGCAATAACTCCCTCACTGCTATCCCTCCCACGCAAACATCAGCGCCGCTGCCCCGACTTCCCGACGAACCTAGCGGTAGCGACTCCGAGTTCGTCGGTATGGACCTTGGGCTATTTAGTGGCGGCTATGCTGGAAACCTCACATATGGCAGTGACGTAGGCTTAGGTCATGCGGGACGGAGTGGCTCAGAGACACTGGGCCCTACCGATCTGCCACCGCAGTCTATCACTCCTCGCCCCTACGAAGCCGATTCAAACCACGTGCCGTACCCTCGTGCTGAAGTGGACTACGGCGACACTGGTGGTCTACAGCCCCCAGCACTCCACCGGCTCAGCTTTGACGAGGGCGACGAGCACGTCTCTGTACACTCGGGCTTGAGTGGCAGCGAATCTCCTTCCAAGGAGGAGTACCCCGACATGTTCTACCACCCCGGACTCACCAACCGCCCACTTCCCGCACTCCCACCTGGCCTTACAGAAGGCGCCCACGGCAGCACGAACATACTATCAGCCACTCCGTCAAATGCATCGCACCAATTGTACCAGCAGCATGGCTACTCGCACAGCACCGAGTTGCGCTCGTCGGCTTACTTGTCACTGCAGGAGCAGCAGCAGCAGCTTATGATGCAGCACCAGCAGTACCAGAACCAGCTTCACGTGGAGCGCTCTACGTCCATGCTCCAGCACAGCACCACTCCCGTAGTGCACGTCCCTGGCCGCTCGCGTACAGACGCTGCTGAGGAGCGGCGCAAGGCCCAGCGGCAACTGGCTGGTTTTCAGGGTGTGTCCTATGACAACAATTATGACGGCACCGATGCCGCCTCTTCAGTTGCTTACGATGTCATCACTCTGCCGACTGGTCGGCGCAACAAAAAGTTTGTGCCGTCGAAGCTCACAGCAAGTGATTTCCGCCGCTGTCAGGAGCCATGGGCTCTCAGCAACATTGGCTACTGGGTGAGAGAGATGGCCGACGGAGAGCCAGATCTCAAGCGCAAGACGATTGAAGAGGGCCTCGTTTCGCTCTTCACAGCCAAGGTGCCCAACATGAATGTCGCCGACGCCGAGACCCTTGCCACCAGTGCAGTTGACTCCATGTTTGCTGCAGGCATCCTGATTCCCGAAGAGGAATGGGTCAAGTTCGGTCCTGGCGAGATCAGTGGTGTCTTGTGGCAGCTGACGGGCTCTGGATGCTACTCGCAGCGCTTGCATGCCCAGGAGACCCCCGGCCGGTGCTACTCGCACTACTGTACCCGGACATTGAAAAAGGCCAACCTCGACGGCATCATGTCAGAGGAGTCAGTCAAGAAGGAGGACTGGGTCACTTTCTACAAGATCACCAAGGATATGATGGAGAGCAAGGACAGAAAGGAGATCGAGCGTCAAAATGTGCTCCACGAGATTATCACGTCAGAGGAAGAGTACAGCAGCCAGCTCGAAATCCTGCGTGTGCTGTATAAGGACCAGCTGCGTCATTGGGAACCACCAATCATCCCCGCCAACCGGCTAGACAAGTTTATCAAGACCGTCTTTGGCAAGGTCGACTCTATGCAGCGCGTCAACAAGGACCATCTGCTCGCGCAGCTCAAGTACCGCCAAAACGAGCAGGGCCCATGGATCGCCGGCTTTAGCGACATCTTCCGCGAGTGGATCCGCAAGGCCAAGGACGAGTACATTGCATACTCGACCGCCTACCCTGTCGCATCGTACACTGTGCGCAGAGAAGCATCCCGCAATATGCTGTTCCGCCAGTTTCTCGACCATGTGCGTAACCACAAGCGGTCCAACCGCCTGGGCTGGGATACGTTCCTCAAGGCGCCCATTACACGTCTGCAGCGCTACTCTCTGCTGCTGAGTGTTGTCCTTAAGAACACTCTGCAAGAGAGCGAGGAGAAGACCAATCTGGCGCGTGCCATCAAGGAGATTCAGATGGTGACCAAGGACTGCGATCGTCTTGTCGACGAAATGGGCAAGAAGGTGTCGCTGCAGGAGCTGCAGAACCAGCTTGTGTTCCGCCCCGGCTCCCAGACAATATTGAACCTCGACCACCTCGGCCGCGAACTCCTGCTGCAGGGCGACCTGCAGCGAATGGGCACCAAGGGTGTGCGGTGGGTGGACACGCACGCGCTGCTGTTTGACCACTACTTTATCCTGACCAAGTCTGCGTCCAAGAACGAGCTCGCCGACAAGAAGTACGACGTGTCCAAGGAGCCCATTCCCATGCCACTCTTGTTGCTCGAGAGCATGCACGACGACCCGATTACCAAGCAAAAGGGTCTCGCTGCCCCCCTTGCACGCACAACAGCTGCTTCGGCGCCCGATATCCGGCTGAACAAGGTCGTTTCCAACGGCGCCACGCGTCCCGATCTGGAGCATGCTGCTACCAGCAACTCGTCCACATCGATCGCGCGCCTGAATTCTGGCACGCCGGGCGAGGAGGGCAAGACGCTATATCCCTTCCGGGTCAAGCACCTGGGCCATGAGACGTACACGCTGTACGCAACAACGCAGCAGGGCCGCGATGAGTGGTGCAACAAGATCATTGAAGCCAAGACGCGCCATGCACGTGCGCTGCTGGAGCAGAATGCCGAGCCCTTCCGGCTGCGGGTTCTTGCCGACAGCGGTTTTGCATACGATACACTCACAGCTGGCAGCAAGCAGACGAGCGTGTCCATCCGGGGCACGCCGCTTGATCGGTCGATTCGCGAGATTGAAAATGTGTTTGGGCCCGGCCGTGGTCCAGCGCCTGTGTGCCGTGCAGCAGTCAACTGTTCAGCCGGGTTTACGGCATTTGGCAGGCCTGTTATTGCCATTGGCACAGACTTTGGCGTCTACATTTCGGATGCAACCAACCCTCGCGGATGGTCTAGAGTGAGTTTTTCTTGGTTTTATTCTTGGTTGTATGACAATATCTTCGGTATACTAAAATCCTTCAGAGCGTTCAAATCAACAAGGTCACGCAGATCGCAGTGCTTGAGGAGTTCTCAGTGTGCCTGGTTCTTGCCGACAAGGCACTGATTTCCTACCCGCTGGATGTCATTGCACCGGTGTCCAACTTCCCCGCACCGACAAGCGAGAGTCCCCGCCGCGCACCGCAGCGACTGGCCAAGGATGTGTCATTCTTTGCGATTGCACGCATGAAGGACCGCACTCTAATGTTCTACAAGAAAAAGGAGGGCATGCACAACACGTTCAAGGTGCTGGAGCCCGTGTTCCAAAAGGCGTCGGAGAAGAAGACGCGGTTCTTTGGAAGCAAGCGCGGCACCGGCAACGCGGGCGCGACCGAGTCATTCCGCGACTTTGACGAGTTCTACCTGCCCATCGAGTGCTATTCGCTCAACCTATTCCAGACATACGTGGCTGTGTCGACGGCCAAGGGCATTGAGATGCTGACGCTAGACCGCAAGCAGACCATGTCCGTCCCCCGCGACCTTGCAATCCCTTCGACGACCAACATTGCTGCGCGCATCCGCGACCAGCGGCCGCTCGGCATGTTCCGGCTCAACGACCAAGAGTTCTTGCTTGCGTACGAGGACTGCGCCGTGTACGCCGACAAGCATGGTGAGGTGTCTCGCACACTGATCATGGAGTACTCGGGCAAGCAGAAGAAGGCGCGCGCGGCAACCATGTTTGGCCAGTACCTGCTTCTGTTCAACGAGGACTATGTGGAGGTACGCAACGCCGAGAACGGCCGGCTGCGGCAGATCATTGCCGGCAACGACGTGCGCTGTCTCGACTACGGGTTTAGAGGCCCCACGGGCGGCGACAATGCGTCGGCCACGGCGGCCAGCAACACGATTGGCAGCCCAACATCGCCAGTAGGCCAGGTGTCGGTCGGACAAGAGTCCAAGGGCACGGTCAAGATCTGCATGACACACCCCGAGGTAGCGGGCATGCAGATCGTGCTCGAGCTGCAGCTCAACGATGGGCACTCTGAGAAGGCCTAAGTAGTTGAAATGAGTGTTGGTGTTTATGTGGTTCTATTTTGCATTTTCTGATTTCTGATTTCTCATTTCATGTGATAGTGGCGTTTAGTGCTTTTTTTCATTTGTATCTCTTGGGTGTTATTTGTAAGATTGTACACACTTTCTGATATCTAATTCCCAGCTTAGTAAGCAATGTATTTTATGTTTTGGATTCAAAGTGACTTTCAAAGTATGTAAGTGACAGAGAGTGCTTATATAATAGACTTTCAAGATGCAGGCCTCGAGATATGATGTAGTTGATGTACAGTATTATAGTGGGTCTCTTTTAATTGAAGCGCGTCGCGTGTCGACTCTGTGATAGCTTTTGTGGCGCACTAGCGTTTAGCTCTTGCAGACCCGCTTTTGCAAGGCCATTAGGTCTCGCGTGCCTGCCTTGTATTACCAGTAAATTTGTCTTAACGGACCCTGTCCTATGGGGTAGGCTATGGGGTGCCTGCCCAACCACAGCACTTGGTAGAGAACCTGCATGGGTCATATTAGGTAAGGGCTGGCTGAGAGGGCAACCACGAGCACGAGTGGGACGCAAACAGAAAACAGAAAACAGAAAACATACTCTGCACATCTCGAGGATTGATCTGTCGTCTTTTGTCTTTGATGCTGAACATTGGCAAACAGCGACTAGATCGAGGGCGAATCTTGATCATCGACTATAGACTATCGACTATACACTGTTTGCCACTCCTCCAGCTATCCGCCTCCTCGAGCAAGCATCTTTAAGCTTATCCTTTTCATCTCGACGACGACGACGACTCGCCATCTAGTTATAGCTTCATCTCGCATTGGCCCAGTCAACAGTCTACAGCCATTACACCACATACGACTACGGAGACCCCTTTGAACATGTGCCCATTGGGAGGCAGTCCCTGTTCTATCCTCCGCCTCCCTCGAAGGTGATCGACGACTACAATCTGCAAACTACATCCCACTACCCCCTACGTCCATCTCTACCATCTACCGCCTCTACCATCGTGCCCGCCATGAAGTCATCAAAAGAGGTTTACGAGGAGATCATCAGGACCCATCAAGAGCTGGAACGAATCCCGGCCGAGGTCCATCTCTTTTGTCCACGAACGAGCGACGAAGACCCCGAAGACTACGACGACCCGGCATATCTGTCAAAAGACCTCGCACCCGGAACCCTTGAACAACACCAGAAGCACATTGACAAAGGCCGCCAGCGGCTCCAGCTGGCATCATGGGCGTCACTGATCATCGGCATCAGCGCCGAGCAGGCCGACCGCTGGCTGGACGACTGGATCAAGCGCACAGAGACGTTCCTCGTCAAGTGCGACAGCTGCATCCGCGCGTGGCACATGGAACGCAAGGCCTTGAAGAGTAGACTGCTCAAGGAATTTGACGAGAATACCGCCAATATCATGGAGTCCCGTCTGCACGAGTTTGACACAAAACGCATCACCGCAGGCCTGCAGCGTGCCGTGGCCATCCTCGAAGAGCACGGGCCTATGACGTCTACAAAGCTGGTCGCCTATGATGCACCTGCTGTGCTTGCCTACTACGAGGCCCTATGCTGCGTCGAGTTTCTCAGCCTGCCCGACAACCGCCGGATATTCAACTATGTGTTCCAAAAGACCCAGGAGAAGAAGATCCTCAAGATCGCCACCGCCGTCATCCCGTCCATGACTGTGTTTCTGTTCCAGGCCGACACACTGCGCTGCACATTTGCCCGTACAGCCTGGGAGCGCTGCCCACCACAGTCACTCACGCCGGAGCAGTTTGAATGGGCCGTCAGCGACCACCTGGCCGACGCCATTGAGGCTGTGAGCCGGCCTGACGCACCAGATGCTGATATCGAGCGGTTCTGGGATGGCTTTCTGCTGCTGCTAAAGGCAATGAGCGAGGAGCGTGTTCTGCACAGCCTGCGCGGCATGCAAATTGGCGTGGACGTCTATCAGCTGGCCGTCAAGCACACGGAGCGCCCTTCTGACCAGGTGCTCGCGCGCGTGTTACGGGCGCTGTGTGCGCTCATGGATAAGTCCAGCAAGGCCTTTTGGGATGCTCTGTCGCTGATGAATCCGCCACAGCTTCCCATGTTTGTGTATGTCAGCCCTGCCTTTGCTCCGTTCCTGGCGCGGTCCTTTGACCCTCATATGCAGCTTGTGCCAGATACTGCTGGTGCTGCTGGTGCTGCTGGTGCTGCTGGTGCTACTGTTCCGTCCCGTGCTCAACCACTTCTGGTTGCGTTTGTGCGGTCACTTATGCGATCACTGAACCGCAACCAGCGTGCCGACGTGTGCGACTACTTTCTCACCGTCTTTCTCACAGCCAATGCTTCGCCAGCTGTCACTGCAACGCGCGAGGGCCATTCCACTTGCATCGCAGCAGGCCTGAATGCCCTGCAGATGACCCTCGATGGCTATCTCGACACCCGCTACCGCCTGACGAGCGAGAGCACCCTCTTTGTCAACACTGTTATTAACAATACGGTCAAGCACCATGATTATGTTGTGCGCTCGGCCAATCTCCACCCCGGCGACCGCTACAATATCGGTCTATCGCAGGCCGCCGTGGGTGTCATTGAGTCTGCCCTGGCTTTGGATACGCGTGCCATCCAGGACGAGTGGATGGTCCTGCAGCAGAACCAGCGCCCACCACCTGGCGGTAACGAGCGCCGGTCGAGCCAGCTCTGGGACGGGTTCCGCAGTGCTTTGGCTCCCGGCCGTATTGATCTGGCGCGCGTGATGCTCTCTGCCACCCTGTCTCTGCGCGGTATCCAGCGCTTTGCACCTAAAAAGCGGCAGCTCGTTGTCGACGATGAATCAAAGAAACGCTTCAACGGCGAGCTTGACAACGCCGCCGAGGCGATTGCGTCCACAGTCACCCGCATCAGCGAAACGCTGAGCCGCTCTGATCTGCAGCAGCTCGTGTCTTCTGACACGTCCTCTGACGACTCCCACTCCCATGGCCACGCCATGGCCGCCGTGGCGGCCATGCTGGTGCATGCCGAAGACTCGATCCGCGAGGCCGGCATGCAGCTCGTCATGACCCTTGTCGACAACGATACACGGTCCGAAGCCATTGCCACCATGGTCTCCGACTACCCCGTCGCCTTTCTCAACTCGTTTGCAGACTCTGTCAACTATTTGACAGGCGGCGAAGACCAGTCAGCATTGACACCATCGACCACTCCATACGAGCCGATGCGCCTCATCTTCCGCACAAGCAGAGACATTTTGAACAGCTTGTGCGATGCATCCTCGGGTCTGTTGCGGTCACGATCTTTGGTGCCCGACGAGCAGCGGGCCGTCAAGCGGTGGTGGACCATGGCCTGGCAATTCGTCGACCACTCGTTCCTGCGCGCACGTGCATGGAGCGAGGGTGTTGAAAAGGCCACGATGGAGAACTACTGCCGCGATGTCATGGAGTTTGCAGAGAGTCTCATGGAACAGGATGGCCTCATTGCCTCGGCCCTGATCGATCCCACCACTAGTACGAACACCAAGAGTAGTGCAGCACCAAGTACGACTGACTTGCCGTCTATGGGCCGGTCGTTTGCCTTGTCGCCCGAGCCATCCGCGTCTATACCGGGGGCAACCACGAATAGCAACGACAAGAGTATGCTGAGTGTGCTCGAGGCACCACGCAAGTACTCAATGGGCCTGTTTGAGATGATCCAGCTGCGCGACCCGTACCTCGTGAACATTATCGTGCAGATTCTGGTGAAGCTGTTCACACGACTCAAGGAGTACAACATGAGCTTCTCTGACCGGTTTGTGAACAGCATCCGGAACACGTACAAGCCACACCCGCAATACCGCAACAAGTTCACGGTGAACACAAACCTTAACGACACACAGCGGGCCGAGCTGATGCGGGCCATTGGCGATGGAGCCGACGACGAGCACGATGAGGGCGTCGAAATCATATCGTGGTCCAAGTCGGGAAGCAGCAGCGGAGCATCGACGCCCAAGAGTGTCGATGCCAAGAAGAAGCAGACATCGCTAGAGGCATGGTCGCGCGCCGGTGTGGGTATGGGCAGCATGCCGACGTCGTCCAAGGCAGCTACGCCGCTCAGCAGCAGGGATGCTGCGTCGCAGCTGACACCCGGTCTTAACAAGAACCGGGCTCTGCTTGACAAGCTCAAGGCGACGTCAGGCGCCACACCGGGCCGGTCGGAGATCAAAAAGCCGGCACCGATCAAGCCGGACCAGAAGGCGCTGATAGCCAACCGCGCAGCGATCCGCGAGTCCCGTGCACGCGACAAGGCCGAGATGGAGAAGAACAAGGCGGAAGCCATTGCCAAAGCACGGGCTCTCCGCACCAATGCGGCCAAGAGCGAGATCATGGTGGACTCTGAAGAGGAGGAGGAGGACGACGACGACGACGACGACGACGGCACGGAGACTCTGAACCAGCTCAGCAAAAAGGGCGAGCAGCAGCTGGACGAAGCCGAGCGGCGCCGGCGCCGGAACCTCCAGATGGCACCGCAGCAGCCAATCAAGAAGGTTAAGCATCTGCGGTCGGCCAAGGACATGCGTGCGCGTATCGTGCCCGACATGACGACTCTGCACAAGGCGATTCTGGAGTGGGACATTTTCCACGAGGGTAACGACCCGCCCAACCGGCGCCAGTGTGCAGCGGTGGCCGACTCGTACCTGTCACCGGCGGTGTACAAGAGCACGTTCTTCCCCCTGCTGATCAGCGAGGCGTGGCGGTCGTTTGTGACGTCCAAGGACGAGTGCACCAACAAGCCATTTGAGATCACGATAGGATTGCGTGCATCGATTGATCAGTTTGTTGAAGTGAGCACGGTCATGAACAAGCCGGCAATGGGCGGCGACAACCAAAACGCCAACGACCGCATGCTCGGCGAGGGCGACATTGTGCTAGTGTCGCGGTCCAAGGATCCCCTGCAGGGCCGGTCAGATCTGCACTGTCTGGCGCGCGTGTGGAAGACGGCGCACAAGCGCGGCGTGCTAGAGGTGACGTACCGCATCAACATCAACGCGGGCGCCATCCTGCCGATGATTGTCAAGGGCGCGCAGTTCCACGGCGTCAAGATCACCAACATGACGACGATAGAGCGCGAGTACGCGGCGCTCGAGAGTCTGCAGTACTACGACCTGATGGACGAGGTGCTCAAGGCGACACCGTCGCCGATGCTCGCGTTTGGCGACTCTGCTGTGTCTGACATTCAAAAGAACTATGAGCTGAACCGCGGTCAAGCCCTGGCGATTCTGCACGGCAAGTCCAACGACGGCTTTACGCTGGTGCAGGGCCCTCCGGGTACAGGCAAGACCAAGACAATTGTGGCGATGGTGGGCGCGCTGCTGACGGGCTTGGTCAAGAGCAACACCAATGCAGTGGCCCTCAACCGGCCCAACCTCGCACAGGGCGGCGGCGCGAACAACGACACGCCGTCGAAGAAGCTGCTTGTCTGTGCCCCCAGTAACGCAGCCGTGGACGAGCTGGTGCTGCGTCTCAAGGCGGGTATCAAGGAGACGACGGGTGCCACGCGCAAAATCAATGTGCTGCGCCTGGGTCGGTCGGACGCGATCAATGCCGGGGTCAAGGATGTGACGCTGGACGAGCTGGTCAAGACGGAGCTGAACAAGCAAAACTCGACGACGATTACGACGATTGGCAAGGACGGCAAGCCGGTGACGACCAATGCGGACGGCAGCGTGAACAAGCGCGAGCAGATCCACCAGCGCGCGGGCCAGATCAAGCAGCGGCTGGCAGAGATCCGGCCGATCATTGACGAGGCGCGCGGCACGCCGGAAGAGACCAAGTCGCACATTATGGAGCTGCAGCGCGAGAATGATGCGCTGCGCATCGAGCAGCGCAGCGTGAACGCGGAGATTGAGCGCGACAAGGACAGCGGCAACACATATGTGCGCGAGACGGAGATCAAGCGTCGGCAGATCCAGCAAAAGATCCTGAACGAGGCGCACGTGCTGTGTGCGACGCTGAGCGGCAGTGGGCACGATCTGTTCAAGAACCTCAACATTGAGTTTGAGACGGTGATTATCGACGAGGCGGCGCAGTGTGTGGAGCTGAGCGCGCTGATCCCGCTCAAGTACGGATGCAGCAAGTGTATTCTTGTGGGCGATCCCAAGCAGCTGCCGCCGACGGTGCTGTCGCAGTCGGCGGCCAAGTACGGCTACGACCAGAGTCTGTTTGTGCGAATGCAGCGCAACCGGCCCAAGGACGTGCACCTGCTGGACACGCAGTACCGGATGCACCCGGAGATCAGCCTGTTCCCGAGCCAGCAGTTCTACGAGAGTAAGCTGTTTGACGGCGGCGACATGGCGAAGCTGCGCAAGGAGCCGTGGCACGGCACGGCGGACAAGCCGTCACTGCTGGGCCCGTACCGGTTCTTTGACGTGACGGGCGAGCAGTCGCGCGGCGCGCGCGGGCAGTCGCTTGTCAACGAGAACGAGGTGCGCGTGGCGCTGCAGCTGTACCGACGGTTCCTGGAGGTGTCGTTGGAGTCCAAGAGCAAGAGCACAGCCAAGATCGGCATCATCACGCCCTACAAGGCGCAGCTGTTTGCGCTGCGGCAGCGGTTTGCCGACCAGTACGGGCCGGGCGTGCTGGAAACGGTGGACTTCAACACGACAGACGCGTTCCAGGGCCGCGAGTGTGATATTATCATATTTTCGTGTGTGCGTGCAAGCCCGACGGGCGGCATTGGCTTCATGACGGACATTCGGCGCATGAACGTGGGTCTGACGCGCGCGCGGTCGTCGCTCTGGATCCTGGGCGACTCGCGCGCGCTGCGGCAGGGCGAGTTTTGGCGGGCGCTGATTGAGGACGCCAAGGAGCGCAATCGATACACGGGCGGCAACGTGCTGGCTCTGTTGAAAGCGGGCGGGTCGTCCCTAGTTGCTCCCGGGAGCGGCGGCATTGCAGGCAGTAGAATGCGCATCGAAGATTCGGATCGTAGTAGTAAGGCAGAAAAGGCAGAAAAGGCAGGAAAGGCAGAGGTCAAGGCGGAAAACAAAGTAAAGCCCGCCTCACCAATGCACACTGACGACGACGACGGCTACTCGCCACCGCCGGCTTCATCGCCCGTGGACTCCAAGCCCGCCCCTCCTGCAGGCCCGTCACGTAAAAAGGCGGCACCGCCTCTGCTGCCGACACAGTACACCCTGGTAGACCGGCCCAGCCGGCCGCCCTCTGCCGCATCCACCGCCGGCATGGGCGGCATCAATGCGCGCGGCGAGCCCGTCCCCTACGCCCCGTCGTCGACATCGCGGCCGGCCATTATCTCGACGGCGGGCGGGCCCCCCAAGAAGCGGCCGCACGATGGCAGCAGCTCGCCCAGTTCCGAGCAGGCCCCAAAGCGAGTAAGTCTGAGTATATCTTCTCTCTACATGCACTCATCTACAGAACTAACAAGCAGTCGACATATGTCCCGCCCAAGCCCCCAATCAGACGGCCGACCGACCCGTCGGCCATGGAAGTGCTAGGCATCAACGACAACAGTGGACCGCCTCCGAATGCACCGCAGGGACCAAGCAGGGGACCGCCGCCTGGTGCGCCGCAAGGGCCGCGTGGAGCGCCGCAAGGTCAACGGCCAAGAGTAGGTTCTCTTTCTCTATTGTCTTTCTCCGATTCTGACTATATCGCTTACTAACATGTCAGCCGCCCAAGAAGCCCGACCTGTTCATCAAGCGGAAGCCCAACAAGCGGTAGTGTAGTCTACTGTCGCTGCAGAGGTGTATTTTATGTTGTGTCTTATTATTGGCATTTATTGGTATTTATTGGTATTTCATTGGCAGACATTGGCGACGGCTTATATTAGAATTTAGCTTACGTAAAGCTGGCGTTGGAGGAAGCATATTAGCCCTAGGCTGTAGGATAGCAACATTGCATTTCCCATTTATCCAATGACTTGAACTCGGTTTCTGATCAAATATACAACAGCAAAAAGAAATCAACAAAAAGATAAACAGTGCGACCTCCGTGAATCGAACACGGGCCTCCACTTTGGAAGAGTGGAATCCTAACCATTAGACCAAGACCGCTACAGCTAGTAAACAGTGGAGAATATAGCCCGGTAGTGGGAGTCTAGTACACATGGCCAGTGTCGGTAAGTGTTGTAGATGTCTTTTTCTTTTTCTTTTTCTTTTTCTTTTTCTTTTTCTTTTTCTTTTTCTTTTTCTTTTTCTTTTTCTTTTTCTTTTTCTTTTTCTTTTTCTTTTTCTTTTCTTTTCTTTCTCTTTTTTCATCTTTTTCTTCTTTTTGCGTCTCATTCTCTATATTGTTCTTTATCAATCTCTATACTTTCGACGTATCTGGTCTTTTATAAAATCATAGAAATCAGACAGTGCTACAATAC
Source organism: Ophiostoma himal-ulmi (assembly GCA_029299165.1). Lineage (NCBI taxonomy): Eukaryota > Fungi > Ascomycota > Sordariomycetes > Ophiostomatales > Ophiostomataceae > Ophiostoma > Ophiostoma himal-ulmi. Next base: position 405,695 of record JANSME010000003.1, on the reverse strand, counting down.
GAACAAACAAACCACAGCCTTAATGTCTACATCTTCTAGCATTCGAGTATCTAAAACAATACCACACACAATACCACACTATATCTCGTCGTTTAGCTATGACAGCCTTGTCGGGCCTGCTATATTTGGCAATCGGCCTAGATATCACAAGGAAGGAACGATCCGTGCTCAAATATACTCTGCTACCTACATGACGAAATGACTAATCACTCAACAGGATATCTCGGGCCATCGCCCCGTGCCGGCATACCTCTTTTGTATTTCTGCATTCTACTCGTACTCTACTCGTAAAAGTCTGTCCTTCTACACGACCTGGAGTGGTTACTTGCACGTTTCCAGCCCAATCGGCTGCAATGGCGGCTACACCGTATCTGTGTGGCAGGCTAGACTTTTTGTCCGGATGACCGCGATTTATGGAGCTACGGCTGTAAGTGATGCAGATAATATAAGATAATACAAAATACTAAAATAGATAATAATAGTCCAGTACCTCCCACACCTTACCCTGTTCTAGACCCCATACTGCGCCCTCGACGTTCTGGAGCTCCAAAGCTCCAGCTCTAGTCGCGCCCCCGCAGACTGGCCTTGGGCTGGCTGTCGTGAAAGAGCACCGAGTGACCACGAGACGAGGGTGTCTGGGTCATCCGACGGACACAGACTCAAGCAAGATGCAAGTACAAGGGATGAGCGAAAGCGCAGTCGTTGTAGACCATGACTGCAAATCGCATTGATATTACTAATCTCGGACTTACAGATTAAAGCGCATATCAAAGTGCATACTGTGCATAACTGTTCCACTGTTCCTACTGTATTAGACAAAAGTGGGATGCACCACCACGATGTATGTTCGAGACGGAAAGAGCGCGTCCACCACGTCCGTTGCTCTTTCCCTCTTGGTTGGCAACACACACCGAGCATCGGAGCTCGCGCGCAGAGCTCAATGGCGGGGATAACACTCGCATTGCTCTTTCCGAATGTATGTCTCTCGTACTTTCATCTCCTCCTCCTCACTTCTCCTCTCTTCCCCTCGTCACCATCCCTTGTCGCTATATTCTCACTACCTTCTTGGCTCTTGTCACCATCTCCTGTCACTCACTTATCCGGTCCTTTTTCTGTATCGTGCTCTCTTCCCTGCCTTGCCATCTTCCTCTTCTTTTTCCTCTTTGCTGACGTATTCAATCTCCTCTCGTCAAGCTCTCTCTCCTTGCCCCTTTCCCGTCTTGTTGATTCTTCTTGATTTCTTCCTTATTGTTGGCCTCTTGTTCATTCCTCCTCTCTGCACAAGAGCCCCCTCGCCATCACAATGGTCTTAGCACGGGTCACTTCGCGGGCTCTGTCCGCCCGTGCCTCTGCTGCCGTGCGCTCTTTCAGGATCCCTGGTGTTGCGTCTTCCGCCTGCCGCCACTACTCCGCGACTCCTCTTCACACCCCATCGAGTCCATCGACATTCGCTGTCCCCCCATTCTCCCTCGCAGGCAAGCTGGTCGTGCTCACCGGCGCTGCTCGCGGCCTTGGTCTCGTCATGGGCCAGGCCATCGTCGCGAGCGGTGCCGACCTGGCAATGGTCGACCTTGACAAGGACGCAGCACAGGAGCAGGCCGACCTCATGGTGAGCTCCTACAAGGACATGTTCCCTGGCCAGCGGTGAGTATCGTTGATTTTCTATTATATTTTGAATCTACATATAATCAGCCAGTACTAACAGCAAAGGACGCCCCGCGTCACCGCCCACTACGCCAACGTCGCCGATGAGTCGTCCGTCGACGGCTGCATTCAAGAGGTGCTAGAGTCCCAGGCTGCAGCTGCCAACGACGATACGACGCCAGACGACATCATCATCAACGGTCTCGTTACATCGGCTGGCTTTGTCGAGAACGTCCCCGCCATCGACTACCCCCCTGCCCGCATGCGTGCCCTCTGGGGCGTCAACGTCGACGGCACCTATCTCTTTGCGACTGCCGTTGCCCGCCACCTCCACGCCCGTGCTCTCCAGCAGCAGACCGAGACTGGCATTGCAACTTCGGGCACAGGCAGCATGGTTCTTGTGGGAAGCATGAGCGGTGCCATCGTCAACGTTCCCCAGCCCCAAGCGTGAGTTTCCCTCCTTTGCACCACTTCTTCATAATAAAATACACAGTATTCATACTAACCGCCCAGGCCTTACAATGCGTCCAAGGCTGCCGTTCGCCAGCTGGCCGCCTCGCTGGCCGTCGAGTGGGCGCCGGCCGGCATCCGCGTCAACTGCATGTCCCCTGGCTACATGGAAACTCCGCTGACGGCAGCTATCCTCGCCGACCAGCCTGCGCTGCGCCAGCAATGGACCAGCGGTGTGCCCCAGGGCCGTCTCGGCATCCCGTCTGACCTCGCAGGCCCCGTCGTCTTCTTGCTGTCTGACGCGGCCAAGTACGTCACCGGTGCCGACCTGCGCGTCGATGGTGGCTACTCCATCATCTAATCACGACCCACGATACTACAACAACCCGAATCAAGCTGGAACTAATGACCAATCCCATGTCTGGTTTCCATATCGTTTCTATTTTCCTTCTTGCTTTCTCCTTTCTCCTTTCTATTATTTTCTTTCTTCTACTTGTCTCTGCTTCTTGCTCTACTTGCTATTTGGCATGCACATTGGCGTCCGGTCATGAGGATAAACAGCGTGTTTACCAGTTTAAAAGAGTCAAACTCTCAACTATTTACTATTTCTATTTACTAGATGGTTTCCTTGTTAGATTTACACACGCATGATACAAAGTAGTCACTTTTGTTTTAAAGAAAATACTTGTTTGTTATATGTTATTTTCCTCGTAAATTATCCAAGTAGCAAAAACAACAAAAATAGTGAATCAAAACACTAAACAGACCATCTCGTGATGCATCCGTTTTCTCGGGCTCCTCGCGCCTTTTCTCGGGCTCCTCGCGCCTTTCTACCTGGTGTATGTAGAACAGATAAACAAAGTACAGATATATGTGAATATAACCGAAAGAAATAGTACAGTAAAGAGAGAAGAGAGATTAAAGAAATAATTAAATAATAAAAGAAAGTCAGAAGTGACAGCCCTTAGTCATCGAGTCGAAACATTCTCCGCAGTGCAGGAAACTTCTTCTTTTTCTGCCGCAGAGAATCGCCGCCCTGGTTGCTGGCGCTGTCATTCAAGAATTCGAGGTTACTGGCAAGAGGTCCGGGACCGCGGAAAGGCCAGCTGTTATTGACTTTGCCGGCATTGCCGACACTGCCGACACCATTGACTCGCGGGGCGTCCTCGCTGTCATCCTCATCCAGGTCGTCACTCTCGTCGCCGTCGATCGGCATGATGCGTGGGGTGCTGCTGCTGCCGTTGCCGTTGCCGCCGCGAAGGGTCCGGTTTAGTGACCGCTGTCGCTGGCTGCTGCCTACACTCGAGCTGCGAACTGCCGCCAGCTCTTGCGTGTTGCGCTCTAGCTGGGTATCGCGGCGCGCAGCACTCTCTACCAGCTCGCCACGGCCAATGCCGCCGAGTGAAGCAGGCGAGCTCACATTGTCAGGCTTCTTACGACGCAGAACAGACATGAGACTGCTGGCGCGCCGGTGCCGGGTTGGCGTAGGTGCATTAGCAGCGCCAACACCAGCCATGCCGGTGGTCGTGGGAGAGTACCCGGGCGACATGGGCACCATCTGACCACGACCAGACCGGGTCCGACGCAGTGTTGTAGTTCCAATGGTGCTGTTATCAGGAGCCAGACTCGGGTATGGCTTGCTCAGGTTGCCCGCAAGCTTGTTGTTGACAGGCTGAGGAGACATTGTCTGGTTCGTCTCTGCAGGTTTGTCCGGCTGCGAGGCTGTCTTTGGTGCTGACGAGGATCCTGGCCGGACGCTGCTGCTGGAGAAGCCAGTCGAAGCACCGCCACGCAGACTCTTGGGCACAACGTGGTCTCTGCTTTGTGGCCGAGGAGCAGTGCGGTGCTCTGCCACGACCTCATCCTCATCGCTCGAGTCGACAAAACGGCTGCGGAACGTGTACGCGCCAGCATTGGCGGTGCGGCGCGAAGAATTGCCCAGCCCAGCCAATGGCCCGAATACGTCATCGTCATCATCGTCGCTCGAATCGCCTAACCGTGTCCGCGAGAAAGACTTGCCGCCGCCCCCACCAGTGTTTTTGCTACGCTGGAGCAGCTTACCGCCACTCTTGCGGCCGAGCGATGAGAAGAACCCACCACTCGACTCTGAGCCGGCACCCTTTCTCAGTGTTGCGGATGCCATCGGGCCAGGCGACGATATGCGCCTCGACTCGCTTCCGGCAAAACCACCACCAGAACCGTCACGCATCGTTCTCTTGAACTGCGGAGATGGCTCAGCCGATCCACGCAGGGTCGTTGATCCCGTCGGCGATAAGGAGCGCAAAGAAAAGCGATTGCCGCGGTTGGCTAGGTTCTCGTTGGCAGCTGTGTTGGCTAGGGTGATGGCGTCAGTGTCGGCAGTTGTCGATCTAGGCTCTGCTCCCCGTAGCGACTTGCGGAAGCCGGTGCCTGTATTGCGCGTCCGCATAAAGATGCTATCGCTTGAGTCTGAACCGCGGCGGCGCAGCGTAGGCGCAATCTGGCCAGTTTCCTTGTCTTCCGCAGTACCAGCAAAGCCGGCAGAGGGCTTGTCCCGCATCGAGCGGCGGATGCGAGTGGCAGCCACTGCTTCGGTCTTGTGCTCAACAGGCGAAGTCATGGTCTCTGCCTCTAATTCTTGGATGGCCCTCTTCTCGGCAAGACGCGTCTCAGCAGACTTTTTGGGTCTCGGCTTCTTGGCAGCTGACGACTCCTCTTCAAGGTCGCCATCAGTGGCAGCGTCTTCTCTAGCCTCGCTTTCCAGCTGTGCGCGCTTCTCTGCAGAGAGACTGCGCCAGAATGCCTTGACCTTGTCCCAGTCATCCTTGTCGTCGGGGTCCATGTTGCCCATACCTGCATTCTTGCTTGCAGCGCTAGCCATGAGAGTTGACATGGTGATCGAGGTACCTGCCACAACTGTTGAAGCGGCGGCGTCCGTATTGGGCTCGGTTGAAGAGGCGGTTTCCGGGAAAGGCGATGGTCCACGAGGGACGGGATCGCTCTTGCGAGGCGGCGAGCCTGTTAGAACAGACGAGCCGAACGGACTCTTGGAGAAAGTCGGCACAATTGGGCTGTCGACAACAGCATCAAGTGACAAAAATCCATCACCTTCAATATCCGACAGATCCTCATAGGCATCGCTAAAGACTTCGCTGTCGTCGTCGTCGTCGTCGTCGTCGTCAAACTTGTCAGTGGCCAGCGGTGCCTCCTCGTGCAATGTCGGCATATGGGTCGCAAATACAGTGGCTGGCATCTGCGGGGAGTAGCAGATGTCTTCGTCTTGGGAAATGGGCTCAAATGCATTCTGGCGGACCGGAACAGCAGTGTTGCTGGACTCTGGGTGGGTTGGCGACTTCTTGTGTGGGCTGTCGGAGTCAGTGTCTGGGAAGGTGCCTGGCACGTCAAAGACACTGCGGGCCGAGCTGGGTTGCGCAGCTGCCGAGGCATCAATGAAAGCTCCTCCATCGACATCATCCTCATCTTCACTATCTGTGCCCCGGACTGCCACGAGGTTCTCATTGCTCGGGTGCGAGATAGAAATGGCCGGCACTGTCTTCTTGGGCGAGGGCAATGCTGCATCGGTTGCCGGTGCCTGCGTGATATCGCGCTCCTGAGCGAGATCTGTGACAGCAGATGCACCGGTGACAGGAGCTGGAACTGTGGTATCCTGCTCCTCGTCATAGCGAAGAATCGGTGAGTGCTCTTCGTTACTGACGGGGACATCGCCAGCAACAGTCGAGGCCAAGTCGTCGTCGTCGTCGCTCAATGCGCTTGCACCGCTGTCAGAAACATAGCCACTTCCATCGACAGAAGTGACGACTGGTGGTAACGGTTCACGAAAGCGTGATGTGTTGGCCGTATTGCGGGTGACAGATGCTGCTGCTAGGCCCTCCGGTGACGAGATAATTGGCCCAATGGTATGGTCACTGTTAGAATCAAATGTCTCGAGTGGGTTAGACTTGAGTGCAGATTGTGGCGGAGGCGAAGAGGTGACTGATGACAGGCGCGGTGATGTTTGGTTATCGCTGGGCTTGACGAGTGCACGCTCTTCTTGCTGCAAAGAGGTAAATGGCTTGTCACGAACACTACCAAACGATGGCAATGCTGGGCGTGGCTTCATGAAGGCATCGTCATCTTCAACGCTAGCATCGCCGGCGGTCTTCTTCTTATTACGTCCTATGTTGGTAAACCAGGACCGGCTTCGCGTGGGAGGCTGATGAGCCGAGTGGCTGTTGGCAGGCGCCTCGGCAGCACCTGGCAGAGAGGAGGTCGGCGAACCCGATTGGATGGGCAAAGTTGGTGGGCCTGCAAGCACAGTTGCATTTTCGTCAAAGCTGACGCGGTTCGCCTTTTTGCGCCGAAGGCTCTCCGCGTTGGTGGAGGGCGGCGGTGGCTGGTATGGGGCAGAGGCGGCATCGGATGCAGTGTCGGATGGTGATGTATCTCGGGGCGAGCTTGTCTGTTTCATAGCCGACTTGCGCGGTGAGATGGACCGAGGCGGAGGAGAGTGGCGGCGAACAGTGAGGTTGTCCGTAACAACAGACGAGAAGTGTGTAGCCCGAAGAGGGCTGCGGGAGCGAGACTTTTCAGAATCACCAGGGATTGAGCTGTGAATGTTCCGACCTTCCTCTTCTTCGCGCTCAGGATCCTCATGGACAGTGGATGGCCGCTTCACAAGAACAGGCCTGTTATCGTCTGATGCAAATGAGATGCTGTGGTCCGTGGAATCGACTGGGGATGCTTGGTTTTGGATTGCCGGCGAGACTGCCTGCAACTGAGCAAGAGCAGGCAAGGATGACACCGAGGAGGATGGGGTAGATGCCGATGTTGAGAGAGCAGGGACGGGCTGAAGTACCTCGTCAATCTTGTCACTTGTCAGTTCCTCCGCAGTGATCTTGGGCGCCGGCTTTTCTAGCTCTTCTGCAGCAGCCTTTTGTTTCGCGGCGGGAGCCACGGCGGGAGCCACGACGGGAGCCACGGCTGGGGCATCCTCATTTGGCGGAGGGGATGCGGCAACGGCAATGGAAGGCTTCTGCTTCTGCGGTGCCTGTGCCTGCTGCCCCTTCTTCTTGCGCTGTGTGCGAGGCTGCTGTTGAGGTTGGGCCTGCACCTGCACCTGCTGCTGTTGGGGCTGATGCTGACGAGGGCGCGTGGGACCTTCAAAGTTGGATTCCTCAAGCATCATGAGCTGACCGCGGGGGACCATGCGACGGGAGTTGGGATCATAAACCAGCTCTTGGTCTGAGAGAGACGAAGCATGTGAATGGCCGGGGACCCGGCTTGTGGAAGCTGACCGGCGAGTTGCTGCAGCCCCTGTTGGTTTTGAGGATGCATGCGGCTTGGGTGCTCTCTCAGTAGAAACTGAACGCACAATGGAGGGCGTTTTCCTTAGTGGTGCGGCAGTGGCGGCGGCGGCAGCTGCCCCTGGTACACCAACAGACTCTGTCAGGCTGGTATTTCTGGAGTGTGTTGGACTGGCCGGCGGAGAGCTGAGACGCTGCCGACTGGGGTAAGAGAAATTATGAAGCGAGCTGCGGCTTCCTGGGCGTTCGGTGGGCGACATTGGCCGCTGGTCTTCTGAAGCGCGTGCATAGGCGTTGATATCCATGGGCTGGTCAGACGTGCGAATATCTTTGACGTTGCCGACTGTACCAGGCCCAAACCAGGATGAACGATCACTACCCTGAGCTTGTTGTTTTTGAGAAGCCAGCTTCAAAGGCGGCTGAACAATGCCCAGAGTTGTTATTCTCCGTGACTTTTTCAGTTTTGTGTTGGCCTGCTCGTGCGGGCTCGAGGGGTAGTTATTGATGACATGCTGTGGGATGGCTGGAACGGGGGGCGGTGGCGGCATTGACCGGCTTCTGCTGTTTGCGGCGCTGGAGCCCGTGGCTACTGCAGCAGCGGCGGCGGCCGCGTTTACTGGAGCTTTGCGGCTACCAGTAATACTGTTGCCAGGTGAGGATGTGATGCTGGGGTTGGCATAGCGTCTAGATTGGTGTGGGCTGGGGGATCTAAACGTTCGCTCGGACATGGACGATACGGACCGCATCGATGACGCACTACCTCGCCGACGGAGGGTAGGGATGCCAAGTGGCGATGCTACCCGGCCATTTCGTTGTTCGTTGTCCTTGCTGCCACCGAGACCGATGACACGTTTTATTGAAGGTACAGGGCTGAGAGGGCGCCGTGAGCCTTCAGAAGAGAGAGAAGCGCTGCGGCGCTGAGTCCGCTTTGTCTGGACGGCAGATACATCGGTGGGTGCGGCAGGCAGAGCCCGTAGAGCGGCAGCGGCAGCAGCATTTGAGAGGTTGTAGGCCGAGACGGCAGCGGTGGCCGCGCTGGGGTTGACAGTGGCTGCGGTAGGCGGCTGTGCCATTGTTAGCAACAGTCCATGGGGTGACGTCAGTGCAGAGGATGCAAAGAGGAAGAAGAAAATGAGTAAATGAGAAAAGAAAAAGGGAAAAGAAAACAGAAGGAAACGAAGCAAGATATGGGAGCAAGAGTAATGATAAAAAAGACAGACGAGACAAAGGGAGGATGACGAGGGCAGATCATTAAATTAGAACACCTTGTAGGAGGTAGTTTTGAGAAAGGGCAGCTGGGCAGACGTAGACTGAGACAACACAGACTAAGCGCAGAATTGGCACTTGGGCAACAATGAATGGTGATCAGTCAGGACCATTGAGTTGAAGAGACATAGTCACGTTGGTAGAGAAACACAGGCTCGTAAAGCCAGAGCTAAGAGCATAGATAGATAGACCTTGGGCGTCAATATTCAGCTGAAGCAGCCCCGTTTAAGGTCTTTTCTTATTCTGGCCGGTTCTTGGTTCGCTGGTTCAGCAGCCATCTGAGAATCGACACCTCCACTAGACGAGCTAGATGCGACGGTCGGTAGCGGGTGGCGGGATGCTTGCGTCTGGTCTCCCACCAACGTGGTCGGTGCAGAAGAGGGATAAGGGCAAAGCGTGGGTGCTGCAAAAGTACCGAGGGTGGCCTAGAGCGGGATACAAGAATGAGGGCAACAATGGCACTGCGCGCCGAACTGGAATGGAGCTGTCTCGCCGCTCTCTGACTGCTCTGACTGCCCTGACTGCAGAGATCACAGAGGTCTGCCGGTTATGTTGCGATCGTCATCCGGGCCATTAAGCAAAGACAAAACTGCAAACTGCGTATGATACCGCGATCCTAGATCTAGGCAGGCATGGAACGAAAAGCACGGGAAGGGGACACGGGATAACACAAAAAGTTATAGCGTAGGACAAATCACAAAGCACTCGACAACTCAAAGCTCAAACCTCTTGACAATCAAGGAAACATGGCATTAACGTACCCTGTAAGGCTTCCTGGCCTTCTTGCGCGAGCCGAACATGGTGGCGGGTTGGCCGGCCGGCCGTGTCGTTCTTTAGGGCTCGCTTTTCTCCCGCTTTTCTTGTCTCTTGATTGAACCGTAGTCTTCTGTGGCGTCGCTGTCGGGTTATCGTCGTCGTCGCCGTCGTTGGATCGGCTAGATTATCGCGGGATCGTGGTACTGTTGGATGTCGCCCAGGTGTTGGTTACAACAGCGTGCTTGTCCTCGGATGTTGCTGTCGCGGGTATGCTCTGCAACATTGAACTATCTTTGAGTACTTTCCAATCTTTTGACCGGTTTCCGGGTTCTCCGCCTAGAGTGTATTGCGTAGCGTGGCAATATGGCTATCGTTTTTCGGGTTTCGGTTTTTTTTTCGTGTTTTTTTTTTTTCGTTCTTTCGTTCTTTCGTTCTTTTGCTCTGCTGCTTGCTAGACCACGCTTATTGGCGCGACGTCAGTGCATAGCGGCATTGCGGTTGGGTTGGGCGAATGGTGTCGGAGACAGGTGTCGAAGTTGTAGAGGGTGAAGTCGAGGCTAGGAGAGAAGGGTAGCGAAAAAGGTAAAGAGAAAAGGGGGAAGTATGTTGAGATGGTCGACCCGGAATGGAAGGAATGCGATGTGATCAGAACGGGAAAGAGCAGACACCAGAGAACGAGTCTTACGACGTGTGTGCAGTGCCCAGAAGTACAACTACACCTACAGATACGGTGTCAAGGTCGACATGTACGGAGAAGTGGAGCGGCAGGAGCGACGCGCAATGAACAGTGCGCTGTAGAAATGTCTTGTCCAGTCCATGTTTACAGGTTTACTTTTCAGACGGCACGGCAAGAGCGACGCAGTGCCTGCCATGCTTGCTTTCCAACAATTTAGAAAAAGAAGGAGCGAACAGGTGGGAAGCACAGCAGATGGAAAGCGCGAACCACAACAACCTACCTGCTTGACAAAAACTGGCCCAGAATATCAGAAAAGCAATAAAGCAATAAAAACAGCATTTTAAATAAAGACCTCGAGCAAAAGCAGAAAAGCAATAGCAGAAAACAGAAAACCAAGGAAGTAGGCGCGATGGTCAGGTATTTCCCTAGTAGTGGAGGCCAGGGAGCCGCTAGCACTACTTTGTACCAATCCAGGCTCTGGTGGAGAATGCATTGGGAAACCTCGACCGCTAGAACTCGCCTGGAGCTCAGCTGCTGCGCCTCGTTTTGGGAACAGACGATGACGGGCACAACACCCGATCGCGAGCGCACGGCGGGTGCTGGGGCACGGCGGGTGCTGGTGCATGGAAATATGGCAATCAGAAGAATCGGATTTGTATTCTTTGATTCCCTGGTGTATTAGACGATACAAATAGACATGGAAATGGTGCTTCTGGTGCAGCGGGATTCAAAAATAAGAGAAAGACAAGATGACTATGAAATATGATAAAATATGACTAATCGTGATTAGAAGTGGGTCCTACGCCGCTGGAATGCGCATCACCAAAGATCCGAGTCGACTGCCTGCATGCTAAATCCCTGGGATATCTTGACTGGCCATTCGGACGCAATGTTCCAGGTGTGGCCCATATGGCGCCTATGCCCCGGAGGTGGTCCGTCTGCTGCCTCGACAGACGACTACTACCAATATACGTGTACAGCGGCCTCGCTCGGTGCCAGCACATCATTTGTACCCTGGCCGCGTTCCAGAGCCCCGCGATATGCACTTTGCCACTGCCAGCTGGCCTCGTATTGAGAAGCTTAGCCCGCTATACTTAATATCTACTCTGTAATCATGTTTAGCGACTGGTACGATACAATGCTAAACATGATTACATACTCAATCCGAGATATCCGTTTCGGGCATAGCGCCTAAGGTGTCTGAGACAAGATAACTACGTCATACCAAGACGACGCCGCCCATGAAACATACAAGCACATCGACGCAAAGCGAATTTAAATATAGAAATACACAACAACATATATAGAAACAGAAACAGCATATTGTAGTTTATAATCGGCTATTGCTAGCTTTTATCAAATGCGGACAAAGTGTGAATGGCTTGAAGCTGAAACCCGTTTCCACAAGTTGAAGAAGAGAAGAGTGTCTGATAGGTTGATGATGCAAAGACGCAGACTGGCAGGCCAGAGGCAAATAGATCAAATCAGATCTGATAACTAAAACAATATCAAATATTGCCAATATGACAATATGACACTAAAAAACATGGGGCAATGGTTCATGATCGTGAATGTATGCTATGAAGGCTCAAGATGCTATGTGCAGTGGGTGAGGATATGCAAAGGGGTAGGCAAAATCAATCAGGTCGTTAAGGGATGAAGAGAGTGCAAGAATGGTGAGAGGTTAAAGGGTAGATGTTAAATGGATGAAAAAAAGCAGAAGAAAAAGGAAATAGGAGAAAAAAAGTATCAAAGGACAGAGACAACCACCGGCGCGGAGGCACACACCTGCCCCTGCACCGGCTGCACTTTGTCTGCATCCTTTCTCAAATGACAGGGCTAGTCGCCATCATCCCGCGTTCGACCGACCTCGCCATCGCTGCCGCGGCTGCGCTGGACATGTGCATCGCCAATCCCAGACCGCAGCTCGGGAACCACATCATCTGCTTCCCCAGCGCCGTCATCTTCGTACACCTCATCCTCCAACTCGTCTGCGTCGGCGTCGGCGTCTGGGCCGTTGGCAGCAGTCCCATCGTACTGGCGCTCGTTGTCGGCGGTCCCTTGCCGAGCATTGGCGTTGCCGTTAGCGTCGGCATTAGACACCGTCGCCTTGCGGCCGCGGCGGCCCTTGTTACGAGATCGATCCTTGGCCCGCTCGCGCTGCCGCCGCTCCGCTTCCAGCCGCTTCTTCCGCTCCTTGAGCTCAAAGGCAATAATCAGCTTAGACTTTCTGCCCGTAATGATCTCGTAGTCGCAAAAGGGGCAGACGTAAAAGTCGTCCGTCTGCGGGTTCGGGTTGGCCGCGTTGCGTTCCATTTGCGCCCTGCGGCGGTCGCGGATCTGGGCCTTGATCTCCTGCTTGATCTTGTTGGCACGCCGCTTCTTTGCATCGTACTTTTCGCGCCGGATAAATGACGAGTCCGTCGAGCTGCCGCAGTCCGTACCAGCAGCACCAGATACAGATGACCCATGTACCCCTCCACCTCTTATGCGGCCAGGGATGTATGAGCCAGGCGGCATCTTGGGATCGGACCCAGGCCACATGAGATTGCCGGGGACTTGCGATGAGCAAGTAAAGGTAAATTGTGCCGAGGCCGGCGTCGACAAAGCCGAAAGCTGGTCCTCGTAGTCCTGGTCGTGGTCATGATCATGGTCATTGTTCTCCTGGTCGTGTGACACTGCAACTCGCTTCTCGGCTTTGGCAATGGCACTAGATATGATGCCGTTGTTGCCTTGGTCCTGTGTCGGAGTGGGTGTGATGTCGTCAATATCTTCATCGCCGTATTGCTGCTGCATGCCTGATTGCATAGGCCATGGCGACCAAAGCTTTCCGAAACGGCCAGCCCAATTGGTATTTGCGTCCGTGATGGCGTGCAGGGGGCTTCTGCCGCCACGGGCCCGCCCGTAGCGTCCCCGGCCAGGACCGGAGATGCCGGGGGACACTGAAGCAGAACCTGCTGTTCCCGAGTAGTTGGCCGACTGCGGGCTGCTAACGCCGTTGTCGTCAATCGAGTTGGCCGCAGACGACACCGACGTAGCAGAGTGCAGGTCGTTCGAGGTGTAGCTGCCGCTCAGAGGCGTGTCGCCAGCGGTGGGTATTTTTCTCTTTTTCTTGTTATTTGTGTTTTCAAAACACTCATAGGTCTCCGTAGCAGACGCAGTCGATAGAAGAGGCTGGTGTCCGATTATCGAGGTCGTGCGTCCGTTATGGCCGGGCCGAGCCATGCGGTTGGCCAGACGGGCTACCCGTGCTGCACTGGGTGATTCGGGCTCAGCACTTGGTCGGCGGGTGTGGGAAGGGAGACGTATTGTCTGCCCAGCAGCTGGCTGTGTATTTCCCACAACGCCCGAAGCTGGTGATGCGGTTGTCTGTGCACTCGGAGCGGGCGAGGTAGATGTATAAGTTGTTGGCTCACTCGATTTGACTGCTGCCAATGCATCACCGGCCTTGCCCGCAGAAACGGACCGTTCACTTGACACAGCATTGTCAGCTTTTAAGTTGAACGGGTAGTAGAACAGGGAACTGCCTGTTGTCTGGCTCGGGGGATATTTGATGGTGCCGGCCACATCGGGAGACAGTCGTTCTCGTAGCCGTCGTTTTGGTAATGGATGGATGAGTCGGTCTGGAAAGACGGGCGATGCGGTTTCAGGAGACATTTTGTGGCCGGATTCTGTACAAAATACAGTCAGCCAACAGAACAACGTAACAACAGAATATGGCAGAATGCCTTTGAGAACAAGCAAAAATTCGGTGGCTCAATGAAAAGAGGGGAAGGAGAGCATACCCATCACATCGCCGCCAGCTCACGCTCTCTCTTTTCCCGCCCACAGCTAGCACATGTGCACTCGTATGCACTCTGTCTACTAACGTCGACGCAGATTGTCTTTCCGTGGCAGCAGTGCGTTGCACTCAATGTACGCCTGTTGAATCGTGGATCGTGGTGGTTGAGTGGGGGGTGGGATGAAGACCTCGGCGGTCAAAGGCGGCAGAACTAGACGTCGATGAACCCTGGACAGCCTAGGAAGAGAACGAGTTAGACTAGACTGGCTGCTGTTTAGAGGGCAGTTGTAGATGTATGATGCAGTAGAAATGGTAAAGAGGGCAGATATTGGATGCAGCAGACGGTACAGGATAATGGACTGCAATGGCCCGTGTGTGATAGCGGCAGAACAGACAAAGGACAAACAGTACGAGCAAGGGTCACAAAGGGCTTGAATGTAAAGCAGGTAGCTGACGGAGAGGATAAGGCACAGACAGCCCAACGAGTATCTTGGGGAGCTCAGCCAGTCCAGCCAGCCCATCCGAAGCCGAAGAGGAGGGGGGGTGAGGATGCAGTCAGGCGAAAAGACGGGCTGTTGACGAGACAGCTTGTATTGGGATAGACCACGGGAACCGGGAATCAGGAAACGAGAGAAAGGAGACGACAAGCACAAGACGCTGTCGAATCTTGCCGTCGTCAGTCACCAACCTTTGGCTTGCGGTAGATGTATCTCAAGATGGATAAAGGTGATATCGGGTCGGGGAGTGCCGTCGGGAGGGGATCTGAGCCCAAGACGAGAGCAGACGTAGGGACGATATCGAAATAGATGCACGACTGCAGGACAGGACTGCAGAATAAAAGGACAACGATTCAGAGGCGAGAAGACGTGTTGTCTTGCGAGTACAAGATGGCCTTCCAACGGGGTTGCACAAGAGCAGGGTCTTCCCTACAAAGTGGCCGCGTTGATTGCTAATACTAATAAATGCCCTGCAAAAGGCAGGCAGGCATTTTGCTACAGCAGCAGAACAGCAGGGCAGATCAGGCACCGCCGCCAGTGAACCAAACCAGTGAACCAGTGAACCAGTGACAGGCCGAAAATTATATAAGCAGGCGGTCAGGGCTGTTCGCCACAGTATTGTGAAACTGTGTGAAACTGTGGAACTCGAATGAAAAAGTAAATGAATTTAAACTCATTTAAAAGAAAAAGCCGTGTGTGATAGACTGTGCAGCGGCGGGTCGTCTTGTGGCTTGTGTTAAATAGAGGTTTTCTATTGGCTTGAACTAGTGGGGCTCAATCTAGCTCAAGTCGCATCGACGGCTGTCTCTCTTGTCGTTCGGACACGGCGGGGGGATGCAAGAAGCAGGAAAGAGGAAAGAGGTAAGAAGCAAGAGCCAAGAGGCAGGAAACAGACAGAGCAGAGCTGATTGATTATTACGGAAGGAGCGACCAGATGTTTCTATAGTATAACGGCGAGAGAAGCAGCGAGGATGTTTACAACAGGAAAGAGCAGCTAGCCTAACGGCAAAACGGGAAGGACGGTTGACGACTGAAAACACAAGCAGAAGCAGCGATGGAAAGGCACTACAGTGTGGACAGTGCGGCCAACTCGATATGCGACTGTGCGCGACATGATCAACAAGACGAGATGCATTGACGAGCAAATGACAGATAAATAAGAAACCAAAAAAGCAGACGAGGACCAAAGACGACGAGCACGGCAAGCACAATAAGACGATTGCACGCCAATGCACGCAATGGCACGATACACTCCCCGCACCAGACGTCTACCATGTTTACTACGAGTGATGCTTGCATAGAGCGCTGCAGTGCTACAACACTAGCACTGGCGTCGCTTCCTTCCCTTCCTGGCTTCCTGGTGCTTCGCGACTGGATCCACTTTTCAATCGCTCGCCCCTTCCCCGAAGCGCCGTCAGCTGCCTGCTCTTGACTGCTGTATTTTTGTACTTGCCGGCAAAAAAGTCGGTTCTGCCACCCATCACTAGCGTGTTGCTCCTCCGTCGCCGCTGGCGTTGGTCCCTGCCCTTTGCTCGCTCCTCTTCTGTTCCTTCCTTGCTCGTTTCCTACCACGCTCCACCTGCCCTCTTTCGTCTCTTCCTGTCCGTCGCCTTGTCTCTCTTGCCCTCTTGCCCTCCTGCCCTCCTGCCCTCTTGCCCTCTTTCTCTCCTGCCCTCGCTCTCTCGCTCTCTCACCCACTCCACGACATCACCAGCCTCAGCCTCTTCCACTCCTCAACCTCCAACTCCAATACGCGCCAGTGCTTCGACTCGCCACTGTATCCCCATTCACTCCATCGCACGGCTGTCGCTCCCCCTCGAGTCATGTTTTCCTGTCGCTCGGCCACTCTCGCTTGCTTTTCACTTTCGTGATCCTCTCAGCGCATCCCACCCTCTCACTTCAAGCCGATTGCCTCGACTGTCTCGACTCTCTCGATTGTCTCGATCGTCTTGCTTCCTCTTTCGACATCTTCCTTTGACCTTGACGACTCTTCCTACTTCCTCTTGTCATTCCCTCTCGTCTTTTCTCAACAACCCTTCCTCCCTCTCCTCCAGCCGTCGCGAGTAATGGCAGGTCCTGACCCCCGTCGTTCTTCTCGCGCCCGCACAAACCAACCACAGTCACGACCATCCTCAACCACATCCAGCGTCTCTAGCCGCATCGATCGCGCCCACAGGCCCTTCCACAAGACAGGCTCTCCCCAAAAGTCCGCATCCACCGCGTCGCTCGCATCTGAGCCGCCCGACGACTTTGCCGTTACCGACGACACGCCCCCTCCGCCCACTCGCAGCCGACGCGCTGCTGCAAACATCATCAAGGACGACGACCAAGATCTCTCTTCTGTTGTCGTGAGCGAAATCGAAATGCTCAACGACGACGACATCCAGGAGGACGACGAGGCCGTCCGCTGCATCTGCGGCAACGAGGACTACCCCGGCCCTCCCGCCTTTGAGGACCTCAAACAGGCATCCCGCGATGGCTACGATATTGAGTCCATTTTCCCGTCTGTCGTGACAGACGACCTCGCAGGCTTCTTTGTCCAGTGCGACATCTGCAAGGTCTGGCAGCACGGCGCCTGCGTTGGTCTTGTCAACGACAGCACCCTACCAGAAGAATACTATTGCGAGGAGTGCAGAAAGGAGCTGCACAAGATTATCAGCAGCACCAATGGGTAAGGCAGTCGCTCTTCCAGGAAGTCTTTTGCGACCCTTGAAAACGCGTCAATTTGCTAACCCTTCCCCACAGACACAAATGCTCAATCTACCTTGCCCTCAATCGCCGCCGCTCACGCACCGAATCGTTTGCAAAAGACCGCGAACGGTCCCCACGCCGCAGAGACCTTAGCAAGGACAGCAAGGATGGGACCGACGGTAAGGAAGATGGCAGAGAGTCCAAGAGCTCGCGCCACTCGGCCGCATCGCTGGCTAGTAAGCGGCGGTCCACAATGAACAGCAGGGATGCTGCCTACGACGAGGAGCAGCTGCGCATCGCCATCGAAGCAAGCAGAGGTGAAAACGGTGAAGAGCTGGACCCTGCCCTCAGACGGACAAAGCGCAGCCGCAGCGACAGTGAAGAGTAAGTCCATAGGCCATTGTCAAGTCCATCTCCTCAACTGGTACTAATTTGTCTACAGGAAGGACCCATTGAAGCGCCAGCGGACCAGCTCGCGGTCTCTCTCTCCCGCCCGCGACATATCAACCGCTGCAGACGATTCAGACGACGCGGTAGCAACACGGAACAGATCATCACACAAGGCGTCCAGAAACACAGCATCCACCCGTACTCAGCACCAGCGTGAACGCACAGAACGCGAAGAGAAGGAACGGCAACGTGCCGAGGCTGCCAACAAGCGGAACGGCCGCGCCGAGCGCCGTAGGGCCGACGACTCGGATCCCTCTGACGAGGTGCCAATGGCCGCCCGTTCATCCTCCGCAGCCACTCGCACCACATCCGCCCCCACTGCTGCGTCAACGGCAGCACCGGCAGCATCATCCACAGACAGCAAAATCACGAGCACGCCCACCAGCGCACCACCACCAGTTTCGACACCAACCTCTACCGCTGCTCCTCGATCTGCCCCCCCACGGGCATCACAGCCGTCGCCAGAGACGCCACCTCCGACATCTGCACCGGCCATGGCGCTCTCCAAGTCCAAGGGCGGCCGTCCGACGCACAAGAAAAAGGGCCGCAACCAGTACACCAAGGAGCGGGACCTGCGCGACGAGCAAAACTCCATGACACGGTCGCGGTCACGAGACGTGCCCGATAATGGGTACAGCAAGTCCGGTGCCAATGGTTCCGGACACCACAACAGCAAGGCCGGGTCGCGGGCCAAGGGCGGTGTCAACAGCCGCGTCTCTCTTACCGAAATGCGACGCCGCGTGTCGGCCATGTCAGACTTTATCAGCAAGACACAGATCGAGATTGCAAGTAGCGAATACCTCGGATCCGAGTCAACGCCTGAAGGAAGCACTAGCGGCCAAGGGTCCAAGGCTGCCAACGGTGTCAACGATGTCAATGGCGTCAATGGTCTCAACGGCGTCAATGGTCTCAACGGCGTCAATGGTCTCAACGGCGTCAACGGTGCAAAACACGGCAGCAATACGCCGTCGACACCGTTTGGGCCCAACACCAGTGCGGGTGGCGGCACCGACTTTCCAGCACCACAAAAGGATTTCAAGGCACTGCCGCTGATGGAGATGATGGATATTCTCACGCGCAACATCATCCACTGGCAGAACGAATATGGCAACTAAGGATCTTGCCCAGCGTTGTGCTGTGGATCGAAGCGTTATTTTTGCTTTTGGCGTTTTACAGGTTCTGGGTTGGAGCCAACTAATCTGCCACCTCTGGCTAGTGGCCGGCGTTTTTTGTTTACTTCTGTTGATCCTCGTTGGATTCCTCTTTGACCTTTGGCATACTTGTTGTTGTTCTCTTTTTGTTTATCGCCTCATCTCCAGTCTGAGATGCTCCTTTCCATAGGCACACGCCATCACCCTTTTCTTGCCGGTTTTATATCTGTGTTTGTTTGGTTGAATATCATTCATGAACACGCATGGACACGCATGTTCATTGTACTATTAGCTACATTTGTTTGTCGTTGTCAATTGTCCATCGCCAATTTGGCGCTGGATCCGATACCTGTTTTCGTTTTCTTTCCTTCTTGTATCCGTCATCGGGCTCGACTTGCAAGCCACGGCTTTGCACTTTGCATTTCATTTCTAGTTCCATCAGTCTTACGGCAATATCATACTGTTGCACCGATGCTATCCATTGATACCAATTACATGCAAATATGGTGACGTTAAAGTGGAATTGTATACAAGATCATCATATAGGCCCTTGCGGCCAGACTAGAATTCTGTCAGCGCGGCACCGCGCACCTTGCCACGGCGCTCTGCCTGAAGGTGCCTCTTGAGCTCCTTCTCGCGCTTCTTGGCCTGGTTCAGCGACAGCGGCGGTCCTTTCTGCGCCATCGTCATGGCTTCGTCCACCGCTTCCGCCGACAGATCATCCAGGCAAAAGTTGCCCAGCTTGCCCTGGCGGAACGACGCCACCAGGTGCTGCGCTGCGGCCTTGTGGTCGGGGACGCCGCGGCGGCCGAGCTTGCCCGTCCGCCGCGCAACCGCGTCCAGCAGCACATTCGTGTCGTTGGTCGGCTCGCTCATCTTGAACGGCTCCATGTACAGCTTGGGATCGCGCTTGTTGAGCTGGTACAGCAGATAGTCCGCGAGTGCCGTCGGTATCACCATGTTCTCGCGCACCGTCGACACCAGCGCCAGCTTGACCATGGTCTCGGCCTCGGGCACGTAGGGCATAAACACACCGGGCGTGTCAAACACGAGCAGGCCCGCATTCTCGCCGTTGCTGCTGCCGGCATACTGCTCGTCGTCCTGGTCTTTGTCCGACCCAAACCGCCGCGGCGCGCCGACGACCTTGCTTGTGTCCTCCAGCACGCGCACGGGCGTGCCAATCTTGCGCGTGACACCCGCCTCGGAGCCCGTCCTTGACACATTGGACCGCGCATTGGCGTTTGTCATGCCCTCGGCACGCAGCCGGTTGAGCAGCGTAGACTTGCCCGAGTTGGGCATGCCGACAACCAGCGCATACAGCGGCGTCAGCGACCGCTCGCCATGGGCCCGCGCAGCCTGGCGCAGCGCCTTCATCAGCGTCCGCAGTTCGCCGGTGCTCTTCTTCTTCCAGTTGGGTGCATCGTTGTCCACAGCGTGGTTGCCCAGAAAGACGACGGTATCTGCGTTTCCTGCGTCCATGGCGGCAAGACGTCTAAAGTCGGCATCGGTCGGCGCATACTTTGCGCCTTCGCACTGCATCAGATCGCGCTTGGTGTACACAATGATGCGCATGCGCCGGTTGTCCGTGTCGCCGATAGACAGCAGCGAGTTCTGCTTGGCGACTGGGGGGAGATGGCCCGACAAGCCGGGCAACGTAGTACCGTCGTCGCGCTCAAAATCTTTGAGTGTCTTTTTTTTTTCAACGGCTTCGTCCTCCGCAGCCTCCGCTTCCTCCGTATCCTTGTCGGCTTCTTCAGCCTTTTGGGCCTGTTGGGCCTTTTCGGCCTTTTGGGCCTTTTCACGCTTGTATTTTTGAGCCGTTCGAGAACCGCCTGTCCGCGTGTTCATCAGAGTGGCCTCCAGCAAGGGGTTGCAAGACGACAGCGGCACTCGTAGATCGCGGCACTCAATCACCAAGCCCACAGATGCAAGCTTCGCCCTCATCGCCACCAGGGCTGTGCGGTGATGTCCGATAAAGTAGCTCTTAGTCGTGCCTAGGGGTGGCTGATACTCTGTGCGTGGAAAGAAATTGGGAAATTCTGGAAACGGAGCAGCCTGTACTTCTTGTGATGACAGTGCTGAACCTTGCTTTGCTGTCCTTGGCGGAGCTTCCTCTGAGGATTGTGTTTGTGATAATGGTGATGGTGATGATGACGGCTCCTGGGATGCAAGCGTCTCCTCGAGAGCCTTGGGAACGGTGGCATCGGCCGTGCGTCTTAACGCGCAAGCCGAAAACGATCGTGGCACTGAATCCCCGGACATGTAGACGCTCCTAGGACGAGCCGCCGTCATCGCAGCTCTTGTGTACACCCGACATATAGTCGGTCCCATGCCGACCAAGGGCCGCATTGTTACCAAACTTGGTTGGTGCGGCGTGTGTCTAATTATTGGTGGCAACAAGAATAATATAATAGGGAAGAATCCTCGATTTGAATTATGACAAATTGCTGGCGATTTCAACTTGGATTGGTGTATTCATAAAAATGCCGTCGTCGTGAGAGTGGTGGTCGCAGTTCAAATTCTCACGTACTCAATCCACATTAAAATGTGTCCCAGCGCACGTGACCCAATATCGCCGACGCCACTATCAACCTCAAACTTGGTCTTGTCCGACTGTATTCTACAATAACTACATGAATATCTAGCAGCGTTTATAATATTTCGCAATTGTGAGTCACTTCAACTTGTTTTAAACTTTTTTTTATTTGTTTCCCTTTCAAAAAAAGGGTGGTCTTGACTACATATTAACTATTATCATCGGGGGCAAAGTAGATGCCGCCAGGGTGTCTGTTTAGTAATGCTGTGCATAAGGAGCGTCGTGAAAGTAAAATGTTCGCGGTCCTCCTACTAGAGAAGATGCCCCGAGTGTATGTGTAGAGTGTGTGGTGGGAGAGGGGGTTTCAAGATATGTCGTTCCAACGTTGGTCCAGTCCGTTTGTGCCTTTCTTCCCATTTCCATGTCCCGAAGATTGAACCCCTGAAAAATACCAGCAAAAGACCAAAAAACAAAACGTGAAAACAAGGCAGAGAGGCTCACAGAAACATGAGAAGACATGTAAGAAAACGAAGGTAAGTGATGATAAAAGTATGAGTAATAGTAAAATATAGCAGCCAAAGACCACCTGATGTATAAATGCCGTTCATAAAAGGATCGTAAGAAAGGAAATTTGTGCAGTGCTTTATGGTCCTCGATGAGAGGGAGACATGTCAATATAATAAATGCTCGACTGCCTCGTAGGCCATAAAGATGTCACGGGCGAGTGCCTGAACGAGATGCGAAAGGAAAATATAGTAGAGAATAATTGCAGATAATGAAATTATACAATGAAATAAAAGGTAAAAAAGGAAAGTGTAAAAGACTGACAGGTAGTGTAAGGAAATTTTAAAGTGGCAGGTGGTATTAATTGTACATGGAATATATGCCTAGATCGACATTATAAAGAGAGAAAAGAAAAGGCTCTGGCAAACTTATGTTGCTTACAGAAGAGCCATGACGGCCATGACGGCAGCACCGGCAAGACCGAATGCCTCGACGCGACCACCAGCGTTGACGGTGACAAAGCCAGAGTTGGTGGGCTTGGGGGCAGCGCCAGTGCCGGAGGCAGTGGAACCACCCGAGGGGGGAGCGTTGTCAGAGCCACCAGTGGGGTAGGGAGCATCGGTGGAGGCAGCACCAGTGGGGACCTGGACGCTGGCAGTCTTGATAGTGGTCGAGCCAACGACGGGCACGGAAGCAGGGGGCGTACCAGCGGGGGGAATGCCAGCGGGAACCGATGCAGTGCCAGCAGGGGGAGCACCAGCAGGAACCGATGCGGTGCCAGCAGGGGGGGCACCGGCGGGGACAGAGGCTGTGCCAGCAGGGGGGATGCCGGCAGTCTTAGTGTGAACAGCGGGGGGGTTACCGGCAGGGACAGAGGCGGTGCCAGCGGGGGGAGCGCCGGCAGGGACAGAGGCGGTACCAGCAGGGGGAGCGCCAGCGGGAACCGATGCGGTGCCAGCAGGGGGGATACCGGCAGTCTTAGTGTGAACAGCAGGGGGAGTACCAGCGGGAACCGATGCGGTGCCTGCAGGGGGGGCGCCGGCGGGGACAGAGGCAGTGCCAGCAGGGGGGATACCGGCAGTCTTAGTGTGAACAGCGGGGGGGTTACCGGCAGGGACAGAGGCGGTGCCAGCGGGGGGAGCGCCAGCGGGAACCGATGCGGTGCCAGCAGGGGGAGTGCCGGCAGTCTTAGTGTGAACAGCGGGGGTGGTGGCACCAGTCTCGGTAGAAGTGACGGGGCAGATGGTGGTTGAGACAGCGACGGTGATAGTAGTCAGGTGGGTGGAGCGAGAAGGGCAGTTAGTGACGGCAGGAGGGCAGTCAACGACAGTCGAGGTGGTGGTGGCGAAGATGGTCGAGGTGGTCAGGGAAGCAACCGACGAGGGAATGCTCACAACAGCGCTGGAGACGGGGACGGAGACCGAGGCGGAGCCAGCAGGGACAGACACGCTACCGTAGGGGACCGTGGCGGGAACAGAGACGGGAACGGAGACGGATGCCGAGCCAGCAGGGACCGAGACGCTACCGTAGGGGACCGAGGCATAGCCAGTGGGAACCGGGACCGAGGCGGAGCCAGCAGGGACAGACACGCTACCGTAGGGGACCGTGGCGGGAACAGAGACGGGAACGGAGACGGATGCCGAGCCAGCAGGGACCGAGACGCTACCGTAGGGGACCGAGGCATAGCCGGTAGGGACCGAGACCGAAGCAGAGCCAGCAGGGACGGATGCGCTGCCGGTGGGGACAGAGACGGGAACTGAGACCGAGGCGCTGCCGTAGGGGACCGAGGCATAGCCGGTAGGGACCGAGACCGAGGCGGAGCCAGCAGGGACCGAGACGCTACCGTAGGGGACCGAGGCATAGCCGGTAGGGACCGAGACCGAGGCGGAGCCAGCAGGGACCGAGACGCTACCGTAGGGGACCGAGGCATAGCCGGTAGGGACCGAGACCGAGGCGGAGCCAGCAGGGACCGAGACGCTACCGTAGGGGACCGAGGCATAGCCGGTAGGGACCGAGACCGAGGCGGAGCCAGCAGGGACCGAGGCGCTACCGTAGGGGACCGTAGCTGGGACGGAGACGGGAACGGAAACTGAAGCGGAGCCAGCAGGGACGGATGCAGAGCCAGTAGGGACCGAAACGGGGACAGAGACCGAGGCACTGCCGTAGGGAACGGAGGCATAGCCAGTAGGGACCGAGACCGAAGCAGAGCCAGCAGGAACCGAGGCGCTGCCGGTGGGGACAGAGACGGGAACTGAGACCGAGGCGCTGCCGTATGGAACGGAGGCATAGCCAGTAGGGACAGAGACGGGAACCGAGACCGAAGCGGAGCCGTAGGGGACCGAAGCGGGAACTGAGACCGAGGCGCTGCCGGTGGGGACCGTAACAGGGACTGAGACGGGGATGGAGACGCTCTCAGACTCGCAGGGAACCTCGCTAGAGACAGAAGCAGGGTAGCTGGGGACGGGAGCAGAGCTCACGGGAGCGCTGGGAACGGGGGCGCTGGAAACGGGAACGCTGGGGACGGGAGCAGAGCTCACGGGAATGCTGGGGACGGGAATGCTGGGGACGGGGGCAGAGCTTGCCGGGGCAGACGAAGCAGGAGCGCTGGGAACGGGAGCAGAGCTAACGGGAGCAGAGCTGGCCGGGACCGAGGCGGGAGCAGAAGGGACCGACGAGACGACAACCGGGACCGACCAGGACTTGGTTGCGGGGCTGGTAGGGGTGGTCTGGACGGTGGTGGCGGTGGAGGTGGAGGTGGTGCAGCCGAAAGACACGGTAGAGACGGAGACGCTGCAGGTAGTGCTCTTGGGGTGCTTGGGCTGCTTAGGGTAGACAATGGTGCAGGCCTTGGCACCACCGCACTTGTCGTTCTTGATGACGCTGCCCTTGCTGGAGCAGAAGCTGGTCTGCTTGCAGGTAGAGCCATCGCCCATGTCGTAGTGGAACTCGAGGTCGCAGTCGAACTCGGTGGTGATGTGGAACTCGGTCACGGAGAAGGAGTTGACGCTCTTGGAGTTCTTGCAGGAGAACGAGGGGGACTTGTCGGCATCGACGTGGGAGACACCGCTGGCGTACTTGCCGCTGTAGCTGCTGCCGTAGCTGCCGCCGTAGCTGCCGCCGTTGTTTCCGCCGTAGCTGCCGCTGTTGTCGTCATCGTTGTCGCCGCCATAGCTGCCGCCGTAGCTGCCGCCGTAACTGCCACCGTAGCTGCCGCCGTAGCTGCCGTGGCGGGCATCGATGCGCGACGAGCGACGGCCGAGCTGGGACTTGCAGGTGAAGCCGCTCCAGGAGAAGCCACCGTAGTCGAAGAAGTCACCGTTGGACAGCTCACCAAAGTCGAAACCCTTGCGCTGGGTGCTGGTGCACTTGTCCTTGCAGTTCTCAGGGTTGAAAGAGAAGAAGTTCTGTGATGTTAGTCATGTCTTGATATAGCCCGAGTGTGAGACGGGATGCTATAGGCAGTAGAAAATAGGAAATATAAAAGAAAGGAAAAACATACGCCTGTGGCAGAGGCACCTGCGGCCAGGGCCAGAACAGAAACAGACTTCATCTTGAAAAATTGCAGATAAGATTATTAAAACAAAAGGCGTGTGTAATATAAAAATCAGACAGTTGTTCTGTTGTAGAGCGAGTGTGGTGGTACTGATAGTAAATCAAGATACCGAATAAAAGCAAGCAAAGAAGCGAATGACTTTGCTTATAAACGAAGGTGATATTAAAAAAGGAATGAAAAAAAAGAAAGGATCAGAACAAGCAACGATACTTGAAAGCTGCGAGAGGGGATGAAGAGAGAGGAAGCAAGAGGAGAAAGACTGATATCCAGACCGGGGAGTTGGATAGATATATACTCGATGCCGGGAGAGAGACGGGCAGGCAAGAAGACTACAGACTAAGACTACAGACAAAAGAACAAGGAGGGTAGGGGTAGGAGCAGGGATAGGGGAAGCAGTGAATAGACAACGGCTGTGTGGGTAACAGAATAAGAAAGAGGGCCAGAGGAGAGAGAGGAGAGAGGGGAGGAGGCAGCATCATGACCGGGGCCATAGCCCAGCTGCATCAGAACGAACCAGCAATAGGTCCTGATGAACGGTGAGAGGTCGTGTGGGCGTGTAAGTGACAGTGTGGTGGACATGGAAAGGAGAGAAAAGTGGGCGTGTGCTTCAGAGGGGGGTGAGTCGAGAAGGCTCCAGTTGGGATGGAAGACCAGGGGGCATGGTCCATAGCGAAAAGACGAGCAGGGGTCTGTGAGCTTTCTTTTTTATGTTGTATTTTTGTATATTTATTTCTGTATATTTCTGTTTGTATATTTGTATTTTTAGGTTTTAGGTTTTAGGTTTTCAGAGTTGCTTGTACTCAGTAGCTTGTCCAGAGGGAGTCGAAGCTGGGGCAAAGTCGGGTACGGTAGAGTCCATCCTAACGGTCGTGGATCGTGGAACGGAGTAGACGGTTGTTGGTGCAGTGGCTGTCAAACGGACGTGCAAGTTGAGAGATTCGATTGTCGTTTCGTTGACTACCATGTCGTGATATAGTCTTCTTTCGGCGTGTCGGCATCGGGCTGTCAGCATCGGTTGTTGTGAAAGACGGCTGTACAAAGGATGCCGCATAAATGGCATTGATAGTAAAGGATGCTGCAAATGGTGGTTGGTGATTATTATGAGAATATATGAGAATAAAAAGGAAATAAAATACAGATGATAATGAAATTAATATGCATTACATCAAGACGTATAGAATATAATACAAATACAGACAATAAAAACCAACAGAATTAACATTAATGCCTAAGAAATCAGAAGAAATCAGAAGAAATCAAACAAATATTTACATGCGAAATAAAGCAACAAAACATTACTGCATATAATCAAACAAACAGAAAACACAACGGTTCCGATTCACAAAGAAACAACACCACCGGCTGTCATCCGAACATATGCATGCAGCACAAAGACAACCGGATGCACGACAGCCAAAAACACAAAATAAGGTGCTGTTGGCTGTCAATGATCGATCGCCAAGGGCCAGCTGGTGAGCTTGAAGGATGCAGGGGAGAGGGGCAGCAAGACATGAAGCCGCACCACTGCAGGTCCAGGGAAGAGACTGTAGAACCTGTAGCCAGTAGCCAGTAGCCAGTAGCCAGTAGCCAGTAGCCTGTAGCCTGGCGCACATATTGCCCGCAGGCAATGCAGTTGTTGGTTTGTGTTGGTTTGTCCGTGCCGGCCGGCTGGCATACAGAGAACTTGCACGCACCCGCCAGCTTCGTCCAACTTGCTACTCGACGTCCATCTCCGTATACTCTTCTCTTGACTGGCTCCGTTTTGTGCACCCATCAGCGGTCTTACTACTCGGTATCAACCTGTTACCAACGTCGATGGACACGGTCTTCTGGAATGTGTCTAACCGCGCTGCCGTCTACTGTCTCACCTGACACTTTAACGCGCTGTCTTAGTACAATATCTCGCCGGCGCCTCGGGACCTAAGAATGTCTTGGACTTGGAGCCTATTAATGCACCGAATCTTGCGGGATCTAGAGGAGTCTTGCAGGTCTTTTACCCTTTGCGGCTCGCGCGGGCGCCAGAAGGCGGCTACGAGAGCTAGAAATAGACCCAAATAACAAAGAGATCGAAGCGACCCTGATAATAATGCTCAAGGGTCAGAGACGTTGATCAAAGATGCGATGAAAACGGCAAGGAGATGGACAAACAACAGACGACAAACGGAGCAAAAAGAAAGACAGAAAAGAGAAAGAGTGAGAAAGACAGAGAACGAGCGTTGCCAATGTTAGCGCTGTGGTCGGATACAGAAAGAACGCGCGCGGCTCCCGGACCTCTTCCATATGGAGTCACTCGGAAAACACCGCCCATTGCTCTTTCTTTCTTCAGTCGCTTCTTGCTTCTTGCTTGTGCTTCTTTCCTTGCCTGTCTCTCGCTCTTTCCGTTTTGGTTTATTTGTTGATGCCTATTTTTACTCGTCGACGCAGTATACTGCCTACTTCCTGCCAACTTTTGTTCTTCCGAACCGCTGCTTCTTTTGCATTATGGCGGTTAATGGTTCTGCATTTGGAAAGGGACCATCTGCACTTTCCAAATTATTTTGTATTTCCAACAGCACCAACCGGCACTGTATGCTCTCCCATGTGGCTCTCTACGGAGCATGGAGCACTCAACCTCCTATAAGTACCCATAGGCATAATACTTGCTGAAATATACATCCCCCAGATTGGTAGTGAGACCCGCGAGACCCCGTATGGGCCAATCAGGGTGCGTCCGAGCCTTTCCTTCACCACATTGGGCGAGCACCACTTTGGCGGAGATTTCGTGTATTTACTATTGAGCCATACAAATATTGGTAAGATAATATTAGCAGCAGACTTGTCTGTCAGGTATTCAGTATTTGATATTTATTTCCATACAGAGATATAGCACTCGCCTCCCCTGTGCTCTCATTTCCGCCTATTTCTCCGCCGTGAATGTGGCGCTCAGCACGCCGAAGTGTCTTGCAAAAATATGACTGAACGAGATGAGTATTGGCTATCTGATTGCTCTCATACGAGTCGAGAGGGTGCGGACCACAGTAATAAAGTGAAAGTTACTGCATGGCATGCACCGACTGTGTGTTCACCGCAGGCCGCATCGCTTCCAGGTCGAAGCGGCTGCGACCCGGGCGCGGGAACTTGCTTATTTGGATATCTGTAAATTTAGATATCTGGAAATTTAGATATTTAGATGTTGGAAGCTATGCCAACTAATCTAATAGTCCAATATAGTTATATTATGAATGACGCTTTGATATTGTATGCGCTGGGAGAGGGGAGTTGCCCTCTTGCCTTGAGCTTGGCAACAAGTCTTCTCTGCCTATCATTTGGCAGCCATTTGCTGCATCGCCATGCAAGCGCCCGTCAGTGGCCGCCGCCAGCGGCTACAGCACCCGAAATAAACCTGAAGTCATGAGGCCAGGCCCATGCCAGACCTTTTGCTAGACCGGTGTTTATTAGCAAGGCCTGAGTTAAGACCTGAAATAAACATACCTGTAGAATTGAGTAGGCCTGAAATAAGACCGCAATCAAAGGCAGGATTACAGTGCCATGGATTGTGTTATTCCACTTCAATTTATAATACCGTTAGACTTTGTCTAAAGCATAAAGTGGTACTCCACGCGCCGTCTCTCTTCTTCTTCTTCTTCTTCTTCTTCTTCTTCTTGTACTCCATACGCTAGAGTCTATTTATTGGACGCTCCATAATGTGGGACGAGCTATTTCTTGTTTACTTCGTACTTTGGACATACACGATAAACACCATTTTGCTAGTTCTCAGTACGGGTATACAAGTACAAAGTACGGTCGTGGTTCAAATCAAGATAGATTGCAAACATGGGAGACCTTGCCGACCTGGCCTAGTCTCCGGAAATTTACAAAAGCCCGCAAAGATTCAGGGATGATAAAAATAGGAATAAACCAACATTAGACGAAGAAAAATGCACACCTTATCCATCACTTTAGAGTTACTTTATTTGCTACTGGCCCTATTGGAAAGCACACAGTCCGGCCTGGTGGTACGGAGTACACAAACTGGAGAGAAATAGCTCGATTTGTTAAGAGGCCTGACCTGGCAATATGCCTATGGCAGCCTGACAATAAGAACAACACATCCAGATGTACAATGCAATCAATCACACGCCACAAACAAGATACTTGTTTATGCATAACCAGTGACACCGACATATTGAGTTGCCGAAAACAAAGATTGATCGTGACATGGCAGCACGACAGAATGCCAGCAGAGAGAGATCTAATCTTGCTATTTCAGTATACGAGAAGACGGCTGTTTCACAAGCAGTCGATTGAGTGCCATCAATTCCAACATCTAATCACTGGGCTGAAGCTGAAACAGCCATCTTGAAAAGTGTGGCCCGATGATGCTCGTTGATAGTTGATATCTATTTGCTATTGATTGCGTGCGCATACACTTTAGCCATTCCTTCATATCTCTACATCGCGACATGACTAGCGAGCCGGCAAGGGAGAATCGGCGGCAAGGGATGGATAATGGAGTGCGGGCAGGGAGAAAGGATCTATCAGTACATTCTTGTCGGATCTAAATACTTGACAGAAAGATCTCGCTCGGAATGCAGCACTCTGAAACATGGCGCCAGGAAATGTCCCCTGCTCCCAGACTCAGCCACAATCATCTCTGGCTTCTGGTTAACACCTGGCTCTCTGGCAGCCAGCGCACTAATGCAGGTACAGAAAGTAGTCTTGCGCAGAAAAAGATACATACTACCGGACGAGCTACAGAGGGCAACAACAATGGAGCGATGTACCGTCACCAGCGCATTGTCGCGGACAGTCGCGAATATACACACTCATTAGGGGAAGCGAAATGGCCGAGAATAGAACTCTTGAAACACGCCTCGTTTATTGTGTCCAAGTTTGAGCAAGTGTGTCCAAGTGTGTCGATAGGATTGGTAGAATGGTGCCACGAAGCCCGGTTCTGCGATGCCATCTCTTGGAAGATGCCAAAATGCTGTAGACGAATATAAAGACGGCAAGCGGACTAAAGAAGAGAACCACATGGAACGCTGGCCTCGCAGACTTTTGCGAGAGCATGAGCTTTGGCGGGGTGTACAGCTTTCTTCCGTCCTTTTCCCATATACTTTTTCATTCTCTTTGTTATTAATCATTGATTATTAATTATTATTGATCTTACTGATCTCATTCCGGAGGCCCGGCGGACGACTCAAGATACAAGTGGACGATTGCATGCAGAGGATGAACCTTGTCCCACGGTGGACAACAGTATTTTTGCTCAGCTGAAGAAAGTACCTGCGCAAAGATCGATATTGGAGTGCTCCGTAGATATTGTCTCTGTGCTGATGATTGATTGTCTTTGATATCTACAGGAATGTCTCTAATAGCTGTCAGTACATAGGGAGAGACATGACTAAGACACGCAGTGAAGACGACACAAGAACCGCACGACTTGGTAGTGTAGCCTCGCCGTTCTCCTTGCTCTTTTTGATTTCGTCTTGCTCGCCAGCACGCTCAGCCTTCAGCTTTCATCTCATCTCATCTATCTCTTGGCCTTCCTACCGAGACGGCTCTTTTCTAACACAGGAAGGGATTTGCTATCGTGGTCGAGACTGTTCTGTCGGCCTGATCGAAAGAAGCAAAGAGCAGCAACAAGAGGCATTAAAAAAGTCTAGACAAACTACAAGGTAGTATGAGCTGCTGCTTGTCGTGGGCACACGGGCCCTCACTTTTCTCTGTGATGAGCACGCCTTGTCCAAATCAAGAAATCAAGAAACATGAACTCAAATTTAAGAGTCCGAGAGCCCAAGACGGACAAGAACATCAACAGATGAGCAACTGAGGAATCACATTGGCTGCTTGGCAAATACAAAGTACAAAAAGAATGTGAATGGCCGGGACTGAGGTGCCGAAGTGTGGAGAGCCTTGCTGTGATTTTGTCGAGAGTAGCTTCACAAGTGTTGATCAGCCCAGTTCGATGTACGAGAGATGAGCCCTGCTCAGTTGGGAAAGGCGGTGTCTGTAGTAGACAAAAGAAAAAGAAAGAAAAAACAAAACAAAGTTCCCCATCTCGTATTCATTCACTCTCAGATTGCAAGAGTAATTACAGAGAGAGCTAAAAGGCACAAACATGAAAAAGGGGCAGCCGAAGCGAGGCGCACTGACAGAGTCGCACACCAACAGCATGCAATAACACAACACCACTAACAAAAAGAAAAGTCAATACTGAGCAATTACTCCGTAACAACACCATGCTACATAGAGTCGTGCCCGCAGATACATCACCCGATGTCACGCCGTTTGCCAATATGGTCCGGCACATCCTTGCCAGTATCCTCTATGACCCATGTCGACTCCAGAGTCAACACAGTCGTGATTCGCATACTGCTTATTCACCAGATACCCAAAAGAAACAGCGCTCAGGGGCGCATATTACCAACAGCTCGTATTTCCCCTGGCCAGCCTCCCGTTTCCAGCGTGTCCTCCACCAGAGGACCATTGTGTGATTGTGCTCTGACATTCCGTAGTAAGCACTTGTGGCACTTGTGAGGAGAAATAGGAGCGCAATGTCGGAGTATGATATCGGCCCTCTATTATTTGTACAGCCGTGGATACGGATTTGTAATGTCTACGATGAAGTTGGAAGCATGTTCTCAGGTGATCTGGTGCTGTACCTGATACGCATATCCCGTACCTGGATGTGCTAAGTACAATGGAGAAGAAGAAAAAGAAAGAAAAAAGAAATGAAAAGAAAAAAAAGACAAAAACCTGCATTAGCTGTTTAAGAACAGATCGGGCTGAGTCTCGGCGCCCACTATATTTGCTCTTCCTGGTGTGAATCCAGCTTATTTGTATTTCCACTGACAACTCTGCGATAGGGAAAAGGCAAGCCCAGCGACTCGCCCTGCCGATCACCTCCAGCATCTGTAAAGTCTAAACCGGCGCCTTCTCTCCCCAAAACGGCATCGCGCTGTCGCCCAATATGGCAGACTATGGTGCTCAGTACCTTGTAGACTGAACTAGAGACTAGCCTTTCTACCAATCCTACCCTCGCCAACCGAGTCTTGTTTCATGTTTCAAGAATTGCCCGCCATCCAGTTGTCGGTCTCATTTCTCTCGATTTCACTCGCAGAATAGAATCTCAATACTTTCGAGTCTCTTGTCGATAGTCCTTGGTGATTAAACTGGTGCAAAAATAGAAATCACGCAAGGAGACGGCGGGAAGACAAGGTTTGCAAGGCGTGCAGGGTGTAAATGCTCCGTAGTTCTTTGCTTTATTCCCTCTTCTTCTTCTCTTTTCCTCTTTTCCTCTCTTTTCCCGTAACTTTAATCTACCCTGTTGCATGCCCTCGTCCTGTCGCGCGGTTCAGCCTGGTGGAAGCGAATGTTAAAAATAGCCATGGATACAAGACTATTGACCAAAGAATGTAATGATAATAGAAAAAGGAAAAGCCAAAGAGCCGCTTGCCAATGAAGGGGTGCAGTCTTGCATCCTTTGATACCGTGATGTTCTTTGATGCCATGGCCCGGTTGGCGTCCGGCTGACAAAGACATCCGAAAGCAGCACTCCAAAGTAAGTCGCCGGCAATATAATGTTTGTCGTATGCCGGTCGTGCCTTGTATTTGTCAAGTCGCTCCTTCCTTGGATTGATGTCTACACTCTGTATCACGTGAACGACATTGTCGTCATTTTGACGTCTCCGGGAAGTTGAGCCATTCTGCCAAATTACTTCTGCTGGCTTTCCTTGCTGATTCGTGCATCGACGGCGCACGTACGGTCCTTTTGGTCCGTCTTGTCAGACCACGGGGTAAGCAGGTTCTTCAGATTGTACCTTGCAGTAGCGCAGTATCTCAGTTGTCAATAGGGTCATAGCAACCAATTTTATAGTCGTCTGTGCGTGCATTGTCAAGTATGATGCGTCTTGGTAGTGGGCAGGAAGTGCATGTAGATAGGTGCATACGTAGGGAAGAGCTGAAGAGTCCAAGCATACGAGAGTTGTTTCAATAGATCGGATCGCCTCTTTGTAAAGTGTGATTCATGCTGATTCGATTCGATGGAAATACCAAAGGCGTCTTTTCAATTTGCTTTACAATGTGCATTGCTCTTTGCTGATATCTAGCAGGAGAGCAACAAGGCGTGCTCTTCAAGTCAAGCAGAGTAATACGTGCGATTTCAAGTAGGCATTTCAAAGAACCGGTGCACTCTGTACCTGCACGCTGCATCGTTACCTGGCACTTTCGATCGCCTGTAAGGGCTCTTTTCTACGCGCAGTGTCTATGCAGCTGCCATCACCGTCACTCACAAGTTTTCACAACACGAAAGCATAAACTTACCTTTTCCCCTGGGATCACCATCCAGGAATATACGTCCTAGCTTTAAGCTGGGAGGTCTGCGCCTTTTTCATGAAACAAATCGAGCCGGGAACTTGGGAGGGAGAGGCCAACAAGAGCTGAGCATAAACCCGAACCCGCGGCACGCCTGCCGACAATGCAATGCATCCAGGCACCTTGAATCACCGCTCCTTCCTCTCTAGTGATAGTTCACACATTGCACTACCGAAGCTATTTTTGAGAATCATGAAACACACCAACGGCCCCTTTCCTCACCGTGACTACTTGGTATTGATCCCCTTTGTCTTTACCAGCATCTTATCTTACCATTGGCTATGTACGCTACCATCCGACGGCCGAAATACACAACGGATATATACCACTTGCAGTATTTACACCTACATGATACTGTGCATGTGATATGCCATGAAGAGTAGGAAACCCGCCACTAATACCAGACCAGTTGTGCCGTCACCGGCCTCTCCAGATACCAAAGTGCCGAGTACGAAGTAAACGAATGGCACGGTGCACTCCAGCACGCTCCAGTGCACCTCAGTCAACTCACGGCCAAGCTGTAGGGACTTGACATCTCTCTGATGCAACCTATATTGCGCAAACTTATTCTATATGAATATACATTGTGCTCCGTTTTCGAGTCTACCGTTGCAGCACCCCTCCGTCTCCATGCCCACCTACAACGACACTGTAAACTGACCTTTTCCGTTTGCAATAGAAATGCCCCATACGTGCTCAACTTTGGGGGACTCTGATGTTGCGTTTGTGTGATTCTGGTGATTTCTGTGATATCCTGGGGCATATTTCAGTCGGAACGAGTGCTAATATCTTTTCCGTAGCTGTTCTGACTGGATCTGGACATGTCCAAGTGAGTTGATGTTACGCTTATCTACTGAGTACACCCAAACCTCACTCGTCGACTGTTGTGATTCGGATTCGGTTAACGGCTGTCATTTTGCACGACCTGCTCAATCAACACGACTACGACATCAGATGCCGTCGTGATGCATAATGTCCAATAGAACTGCCATTGCTTCCCCTCAGTGCATTGGAGTAGCCGCCAAGTTCAATCTCCTGGTCTTCCGACCGTGCTACTCTGTAGACTGTTCCTGTACTCTGTATTAACCTTTGTCTCTTGCTGACAGAGCACATTTTGAACGGAGCAGAGTGCACCTCGCCGTTTTGTGACCGTTTACCACAAGTATACATACATATTCACTCTCACAATGGCATGACTCTGACTCTCCTATTCTGTGCCTTGATTTCGGCCTCTACTCGGCAGTGCGAGAGGGCTTGTTCTCCATACTCTCTGAGTGCAGAAGTAAGCTAGAGATGCATCCAATCTTTCTCTCTCTCTCTCTTTTCCCCTCTGTCTCCAAGTATCATGGAATACTTGCCTGATCAGCTTTAGTAGTCGCTCGGGCTATCTGATCCGGTGGCGTGAATCAAAATTGCACCAACGCAATCAATATTCCAACTTCTCCTTTTTGCTATACCCGATTGATCTTGCGAGCAATCAACGATTGCTATCGATTACACGATAGCGACGGCGCGTCGCAAATATAGAGACAGCCGTTCGCCTTGCGGTCGGTTGATTCTCTAGAACTAGAATAGTTGGAGCACAATCTTAGTTGGCGTTCTTTCGACAATCAATATTTCGCCATCTACAAGTACTTGTTCTTCTTTGATGACTGCCAATCTTTTCTCAATAGCATCTCGCTTGCCGTTTGATCTCACATTCCCCGAGCTGAGAACAAGCTGAGAGCTGAGGATGCTCAACTCATACTGGCAGCTACAAAGTACCGAGATCCTCGGCTTTGTCTTCTGCATCGTACCGGCATGTTTATTGTTCTCGTTTTTCTTCGTCTTCTTTACAAACAAGGTTTTCCTCTCACGATCCTCGTCACACAGGTTGCCACCAAGCCGTTTGTTTCGGCTCTTCAGCTCTAACCTTCAGCTCGTCTCGCTTGATTGTTCTAGTTTCTTCTAGTCAGCCAGCCAGCTTCCTCTTTGGAGTTCGTTCCTGACTATCCTGAACTACTGACGTCTAAACCCAACGGCATAATCTTAATTGTCGTAGTGTCCTGTAGTGTCCTCCACATTCCCCGTATTCGCGAAACTTTGTAGACGTTTGCGACTTTTGAAACATTTTCCTTTGCACATTTTTCTATATCGAATTCTCGCCGCATAGCAAACTCATGGCGCCGTCATAGACTATCGTGGGTTGAGCAAAAGCTTGAATCGAAACCACTATGCATCTCAATTGTTTCATGAGAAATCTTGGAACCACAGTGGACCAATATAACACAGATGCGTCGACAACTTCTTTGTTGGCCAACACTACGAGTGGAATATGGGTTGGTGATGTTGGCATCTCGGCAAATGTTAGCAATTAAATCAGCGACATGTGATTTCGGTGAGTGCTGTTCGTATCTGCACTGACGTTTTAGTAGCCTTTGTTCAGGTTTCTTATGTTTTCTTTTCTTTTCTTCTTCCTTTTTTTCAATGGGGAAGGCATAATATATTGCTGCTCATGCCGGCTCTACAGCGATCGTGAAACCAAATAAGCTGGTTATAATAGCTTTAGTTTCACTGATTGTGATGCCGGTTGTCCCAAAACTTCACTTCAGACGCCAGCTGGCTGTCGGATGGGTACGCACAAACAAAGAAGAAAAGACCAACAGACACACCAGCATGGTTTAGTATGGTGTAGTGATGGTATTTTCTATTCTCTATTCTCTATCACCACACCTTGTAGACTATCATAATGGGCGCAATGAAAGTACTCCTGACGGCATGGTATGATGATATATTGAATGTCGTAAAATTACATAAACATGGCAGAAAAGAGGTGTGTGAAGCGTAATGATCATGTTGATGGATTCTATTGGATCTAGTGGCAGAGCCGGGAAACTGCAGGACAATGCCCGATGCCTAATGCTCAGTGCTGTATGCTTATGCACGGGTTCCTTGGCAGAGACGTCGGGGGTGTGTGTATGTATCAGCAGGGATATCTGCGCTGCATCTCGAATACATCTTGCAAACACTGGAGACTGCTTCTTCGTATATACGGAGACTAGCTGTCACAGGAGAGAGGCCAGGCCATCGTGGATACAGTGAGTAGTACATGCATGGTGCAGAGACAGGCTGGATAGGGGATACGGGCCACTGTACCCATCCACTCCTGTATCAAGATCAAGATGGGCCAGGTCTGGCCAGGTCTAGACGGTCTTGCTCCTGTTGCTTTCGACGGAATACGAGCAGGGAAAATGACTCAACAGTGCAGGGATTGTCTGGACGTCCTTGGACCTAGAAGACCAAGCAAAACGAACAGGATCAAGACGACTAGACTCCGGTCTCGTCTGATCTGGAAACAGAAGCCGTTTGGAGGTATCTGCGGGAGTCCCGGCGTCTGATGTCGTGCCTGGTGTCTCGTTGGATGCCTCTATAGCACGAGACATGTCGACAGGTAAGACCAAGGAGCTACGAGGCTGTGCATCTCTTTCAAGTTATAGCTTGACGGCAATGATCCTGTTTCACTCGTTATGCCAGGACATGCATGGTAGTTGGAAACTGCTCGTTCATGTTCGCTGTAGTTTTGTAGTTAATGGCAAAAAAACAACAACAACTATCCTTGAGCCTGCCGCATACGGGCCTCTGCTGCTCGTGCTCGCCGCTCGCGCTCGACGGCCATTCTCTGCTGTGGCGTCATACCGCGCATCTCTTCTTCACGAATCTGCTGTGCTGTCTTCACTGGCACCGTGTTCTTCTTGCGGCCAGCACCACCAGCACCGACACTGCTCGCGTCTGTCTCCTTCTTCAGCCGTTCCACTTCAGTGTGCCGACGCTCTTCTTCTTTCCGATCCGCTTCGTCCTTCTCACGAGCTTCACGCTGCTCGGCTTCGGCCCGTGTCAGGGGCAGTGGCACCCGTGCCGCCTCCCAGTCGATGCCCGCCGATGCAGGCATCTCGCTACGGGCTACGCGGAACGCATTCCGTGTCGGCCGATCACCTGCCAGCTCAAAG
Source organism: Ophiostoma himal-ulmi (assembly GCA_029299165.1). Taxonomy (NCBI): domain Eukaryota; kingdom Fungi; phylum Ascomycota; class Sordariomycetes; order Ophiostomatales; family Ophiostomataceae; genus Ophiostoma; species Ophiostoma himal-ulmi. The sequence continues at coordinate 368,117 of JANSME010000003.1, read as the reverse complement.
GCCGTCTTACCGTCTCCGTTGACCACAGTCGGATCTGCACCAGCCCGCATCAGCAGCGCAGTAACCAGGGCGGGCGTATTTTGTGCTGCAGCAAAGTGCAGCAGAGTGGGTGCATGGTGGTTTTGTGCGGCATCGGGCGGGTAGAAGCGAAATGTTGCCGCCGACAGGTCGTTGTTCTTGAGATAGGAAAGGAGAGCAGGCACCTTGGAACGCCTGCCAAGACCCTGTAGCTGCGAGGTGTGCAGCAGCGCCGTCTCTTCTTCCTCCTTTTGCTTTGCCTCGATCGCCTTTCGTCGGGCAGCCTCGTCCTTTTGCTTTTGACGTTCTGCGAGAGCCGCCTCGTCCAGTACAGGCTCCTCTCCTGCCTCGGTGCCGGTGCCTCGCGGCACGATCTCACGCACCTTGAGACGGGTCAGCTCGATAAAGGCGCGCATAATCTCATTTTGCGTCGCCCGGCGTGTATTGAAGGGAAAACTGCGCAGCCGCGGGTCGCGCAGGTGCAGCACTTGGTCTTCGTACGGGCCAAAGAGCGTGCGCTGGTTTGTGTTGCCATTTGCACGCACAAACAGAAGATCTGCGGTATCGAGTAGCGGTTTCCAGTCGCGCAGCAGGCCGCGTACATCCTCAATCAGAGCCTGCTCGTTGTAGCGACGCAGACTCGAACCGGCAGAGTGCGCAGTTCCCTTGGAGTTGTCATTTGCCGACTGGCTGCCACCCTGCTTTCGACGAGTCGTGTAGCGATGAAATGTCTTGTGGGCGAGCACGGTTGCCTCGCGGTTCATGGGCACGTTGGCCGTTTTGTTGCGGCGCGCAGGCAGTGCGACAATCATGGCTGCGAAATGACCACCGCCAATCATGCAGAGGAAGATGTGCCGTCCGTTGTAGCCCGCTGGTATTGATACTGCGGATGATGTAGCAGATTCAGACGTAGTGGCAGGCGCAGGCGCAGGCGCCTTGGTAGATACAGCGGCAGCTACAGCACCGGTCAAGGGTGGGAGCTGGCGTGTAGAGATGGCTGTTGCCATGCGTGCAGACCATGCAGCGTCGTCGTCCTCTTCTTCAACGGTACCATTGAGCTCCTCCGGCGTAAGCATGGCGCGGTAGACACCAAAGTAGTTGTTCTCTGGAAGCGTCGGTGAGCTGAACCAGACATACGGCTGTAGGGATGCTGTGGTCTCGGAGTCCTCGCGCTTCTGCTTCGTGGTTCGCGGCTTGCTGTCGACCTGATAATCGTCGTCGCCGTTGCCATCCTTCTTTGCCGCTGCCGCCTTTTGTTTTGCACTAGAGACAACGGCCTGCTTCTGCAGAAGAGAGGCTAGACCGCCCGTCCTCCTGCCTGTGGCAGGCTTCACGTCGGCTTCGTTGTCCGACGAGTCCGACGAGTCTGACCCAGACAGACTCTCATCCATTGCGTCCACCAGCTTTTCAAACTCTGCCTCGTTTACAGATGGCAGCCCGCGGATCTTCTGCTTGAGGTTGTAGCTGTGCAAGTCGGACTTGAGGTGGCCGCGTTTGTCGAGACCCGTGGCGAACTCCATCTGGCACAGAGCGCATGCCCGATCCGCCGTCCCTGTGCTGGACACCGAGCCAGCAGTACTGGCAGTATCACTCGTGTCATCATTATCTTGTGCAGTATCAGCCGCTCTTGACACTGCCACCGATGTCGTCGATGTGATCTTTGTCGGAACGAGCGTGCTGATGACGTTGTCGGGCAAGCTGTAGAGGTACAGCGGTTTCCGCGCCGCGTCGTGCTTGTAGTCTGCCATTGTGTGTGAGTTTGTGAATGGACTCGGTGGCCTGAATCTCAAAGGCAGCTCTCCTTCAAGCTACGAGGGCGCTGTGACCTTGAAGTAGATTCTGCTTGCTGCTTGTTTCGCGATAAAGCTTTCAGCGAGAAGCTTCCTTGATGCGCCGCTTATCGATAAGGACCCCGCCACTCTATCGCGCCTGCCGTCATAGCAATTTTTGTTAGTGCACTGCCACGTTTTAGTGAGTCAACCGGCCTGAGACGATCGGCTTCTGGTCTCTGACCCTGTCTATTGAGGCCGAGTTTTTCATACATTTTGCAAACGGTATTGGACATGTAATATTACAATAATCAAATATGAAAACTAAACGCATGCATAGACTACCACCCAACAATCTTTGCAAGCAGTCCACCGTCGTTTTTGTTGGGCTTTTTAGAGCGTCGACTGGCACGTGACCCTCCTCCTGTAGACGACGACGACGACGACGACGTTTCGCTCCTGCTCTTTTTGTCACTCTTGCCTTTCTTACTGCCCCTGCTCTTTCCATTCTCCTGCCCCTCCTTGCACGTTCTTTCCTTGGCCGACTCCCAGGCCGAGCTCGACAGCAGGGTCGACGACGATGAGTCTAGTTCTCCCCAGACTGCGCCGTCACCATAACCATGATAAGCTCCGCTTCTACTTCCATAGTTTTCGTAGTTACCCGCTGAGCCACTCATGGACTTATAGCCTGGGTCTTGATAGACTTGCATTTCGGGTGGCAGCCTGTTGGCCTCGTTGTCGGCTTCGTGGCCGGTTTCATAGCCGGTGTCGCCGCTGATTGAGTATGGCGACGAGATGGCTGGGCAAGAGGCGGAGCCTGGGGCTGATTCCGTAGTTGGCATAGAGAACGCTGATCCTGGCGTTGGCTCTCTTAGATACTTGGGATGGTTGTCTACATGAGCAAAGTAGGATGAGTTGCCCATGGTGAGATAGTCGGACTGCGAGTTGCCGGACGCAAAGGAGGCCCGTGCCGGTGTCTCGCAGACATTGACCTGGAAGTTGGTAAATCTGTCGGTGTTTCCACTGCTATTGCTAGGCCCGGCAAATTGCATATGGGCATCATAGCCCTGCTCAGCATTAGCATTAGCCTCAGCCTCCGCTTTAGCCTCGGCCTTGCGCTCACGTCGACCTCTTTCCTCGTCCCGGATCCGCTGCCACTCACGCTGACGCTGCACTTGCGGTGATACACGCTCCCATGACCCCTCTCTCAATCTACCGCTGTCATCCTGGCGGCTGCGGAACCGATCAAACCGTGACTCGCGGCCGCTCTCGTGGCTGGGCCCGGCGGTCGGAAAAGAGACTGTCGATGAGCTGGCCGACTCGACCCAACAGCTGGGAACAGGCATCTTGCCCTTTGCTTTGCTACTTTTAGGAACCGTTTCCGAGGAATCTTCTTGAGTGTCCTGTTCAACCTCGGCAGGTGGACTGTTAGTGTCCTCGGTATCATCACTGAGGTGAGGGCTGATAGAATTCAAGAAACTGGCTCCTGGAATGGGTACAGGTCCGTTTCGAGCATAGTTGCCTCCGGCCCGGACTCCTGCGCCGACCCCACTGTCATTGCCATACTCTGTACCAGCATACAAGAAGCGGTTGTCAAAGCCCCTGTTTTCGGGCTCGGGTGATGCGGTATAGGAAGTAGACTTGTTCTTGCTGCTGTGGTCGCTGCTGCTCTTGCTTCCTTTCTTACTACTGCTCTTATTGCTCCCAGATTTGCTCTTGGTCTTTTTGGTGTTCTCTGACGTGTGCACACGCCAGCGCTCGACGTTGCCGGCAGGGTGACTGGAGTATCCGGCATGCGGCGGTGCAGACGGACCCGGGCCGAGGTTGACTGGCATACCGCCAGCTCTCGGACCTGCAGCACCATAGCCGTGGCCATAGTCAAAATTGACACCGGCATCACCCATGCCAGGGACTGGAACTGGGGCTGGGTCCGATACGGCCTGCTGGCACTGAGGACAGTCAGGCCCATGGCAACACCTGGTGAGCACAACTTTGGTCTCTATGGTCTTGTGGTGCTTCTTGTGGTGCTTCTTGGGGGCAGGGCACCGACGGCGGCAGATCTTGATGACCTCGGACCTGGACAGTTTTGGGTCGAAGTAGACACCCCAGTTCCCTGGGTTTTTCTGATCTGTCAGTATTGCCATGGCAGGTGACCTAGAGAGAGCACTTACATCACCCGGATCCCTAGTGAAGCCCCAGATCTTGCCGCCCCAATTCTTGCCGTCACACCAGTGCGGTGCGGGTCGCTGGATGCTGAGGGATTTGAGACGGCAAGCCGAGCCACTGCATTTCGCCTTCTTTTTCTTCTTCTTTTCCTTTTGCTGTTTTCTTCTTGCCTCTTTTTCCTTCTTCCTTTGCGCCTTTTCTTTCTTTTTGAGCTCCTTGACCGCGGGTGAAGACGAACACGTCGATGCAGAGAAGGATGACGCCGAGCTGGGCGACGAGGATGTGCCGACAGACGAGCTTGAGCTAGAACCAGAACTGTGAGAATGCCCAGCAGAAGCCATGTGCTGCATCTGGGCACGTGAAGCTGCTGCCGCGGCACGCCTGTCTGCACGCCATTTCTTCTGCATTGCACGCTCGGCTTCGTAGGCCTGCCATCCGTAGGGGTCGTTGGGATCCGGGTTGACTGAGTAGCCGTACTTGAGTCCGTACTGGTTGTGTTTGTTTGTTCCTACATCGTAGGCATTTTGACGCTGCCTCTGGACGCCGGAAGATGTTGATGACGACATTCCAAGTGATGTTATAGACAGTTGTTTATTACAAAGCAACGTAAATTGGTAGTCTGGAAAGATTCCATGGTGTATCTACAAATAATGAACCTGCAAAGAGGAGGACAAGCAGACTTTATACTAACCAACAGTCGACATGCAAACAGACAACTGCATCTACAAAGTCCCATTTGTTCACACCATCCACAGCTGCATCCTCGCGATGGTGACTGCGTCCTACCAGGAGTCCTAGTTTGTCACAGCAATGCTGTCTTTGCATGCAAGGTAGTGAACTGCCGGGCGAGGACAGTCAACACGGATGCTCTCACCGATGATGAAGCTGACCTCAGCAGCCACTGTCGCCGGGATGCTAACGTCTTTATAGAATGGTTGCATCACTCGCCACGTTGTGAAGCTTTCCATACAACCTGAAGCCCGCGATACAGATGTCATGGCCTGCCTAGGTACCACGGTCAGCTGGTGAACTCACTGGGTTTATGACTGGCTGGGCTCATCAGCCGCAAGCAAATATGAGTATGAACCTAGGTAAGACATTCGATATGCTCTCCGAAGAGGTTGGCTATATGCAGTGCCACCTATTACCTTCATCCTGCTGTTCTTACTATACATGGAATAACCGAAAGGTGGTGAAAAGTGAGAACCCAACATATGTTTGCTCTGTCGATATGTTAGCTCTCGCTTGGATGCATCGGTCACCGTCTGGGCGGGACCAAAGGTGTGCAACCAGCCTTGCAAAGGCGCAAGTATAGGAAGAGCAGCAGTTGAAGAGTATACAAGAGTGAAAGCACATCATGGTAGGGCTGTTTCACAGAGGACAAAAAGGTGCGATACCTGTCAATAGTCGTTTAAAGCTTGTGGCTTGTGGCAAAAAGGCAGATCGTGTGACAACGAACAAGCTCACTCTACGATCGGTAGGACAGGGAGGCCGGCAGACCGAGATCTCGTCTGCCCAGGCCATGCCACGCAGATGGCACAGAGCACAAGATTCTGCAGTTGGTAAAGTCACATCACTAATAGCCGTCTGCCTGTGATTGGCCTGGTGATGGCATTGATTAGACTTTTAGGAGAGTTGATCACTTTAGGCGAACTATGAACCTCTGTTATCTACAGCATCTCGGTATGTATTAGATAAGTAAATCAAACTCTAGTTATGAAATATGCGTGTGATAGGCTTTTTTATGATTATTTATGAAGGGATATGGAGATTTATTTAATTTGGAAAACTTAATGCTTAAATTCTTTGTAAAACCTGTAACCGTAGGATTATGAGCACGAAGTATTTTAATAAAATCGGAGATAAATACAACGAAATTGTTTGATACTCTAACATTTCATAATAAACTCAAAAGCTGTATTTCAATTTTATTCGGCGGGCTTTGGAAAGTCAACGATGAGGCCATGACAGCAGCTCTCAGTGCCTCCAACGCCCAGCTAACGCTAGACTAACAAACTGCGGGAGCCGGCGTCATAAAGGTGGGGTTAGTGCTGGTGAGGCAAGCGCCGCGCGCGTTTCACAGCAAACGTGCTCTCACCTCTTGACATCATCACTGAGCTCTGCACAGGTAGACAAGGCCGACAAGGCAGACAAATAGACACCATGGCTACCAAATCAGAGCCAAATGATGCGAGGCTGTCATCAGCAACTGCAGCACTTTCTCTCGCCACAGAACCCTCCACAGCCGCAGCCACGCCACAGCCACGACTGGGCAGCCTTCCTCACCTCGAGGTTATACAGCCTTCTTCCTCCTCCTCCTCCTCCTATATTCGCCCCGTCAAGCGCATCCACGAAGGCCCCGATGTCGCGCGCTTCCTCGTGTCAAAGGCCTACCGCGACATCGGCCTATTCACTCTCCAGCTCAACCATGCCATGTGCCCGCGCACTACGGCGCCCCGCGGCACCTTGCCCACAGCGTCGACCACCACCATCTTTACCCTGCCATCCGACAGCAAGACAATCGCAAGCTACCCGGCCTCGGTGCAGCGGCTGAGAGACCTGCTTGCCCGTATCGCGAGCTTTGTCGACGAGGCGCCGCCCGATCCTGGCCCGCGCCGCTTCGGCAACGCCAGTTTTCGCATTTGGCACAACCTCGTCAACGAGCGTGTCATGAGTGGTCTTCTTAGTGAATATGTCTCCCTGGGAGATGGGAACCACGAGGGAGTTGAGAGCAAGAGCAAGAGCAAGAGCGAGAGCGACGAAGACGCCCCGGCCACAGCTTTGGACGAGGTCAAGGAATACTTCTTGGGCGCGTTTGGCAGTGCACAGCGACTCGACTTTGGTACAGGCCACGAGCTGAGCTTCTTGGCCTTCCTCGGCTGTCTGTGGAAGCTCGGCGTGTTTTCTGACGGCGACCGCGGCCTCGATGGCGAGGCTGTCGAGCGCAGCATTGTCCTGGGCGTCATCGAGCCCTACCTCGACGTCGTGCGCAAGCTGATCTTGACATACACGCTGGAGCCGGCCGGCTCGCACGGCGTCTGGGGTCTCGACGACCACTTCTTCTTGCCCTACATCTTTGGATCGGCCCAGCTGACACGGCCAATCAGCGGTGTTGTGACAGACCCGGCCACAGGTAGCACGGCCACGACAGACGCAATGCCCCTCGAAGGCTCGGCGCCACGCGTACCAAAACCCAGCGACATTGCTAAGCCTGCAACAGTCGAGGTTCAGCGGCAGCGTAACCTGTACTTTTCAGCAGTTGGCTTCATCAACGACGTCAAAAAGGGCCCGTTCTGGGAGCACAGCCCGATCCTGTACGATGTGTCCGGTATCAAGGACGGCTGGGGCAAGATCAACAAGGGCATGATCAAGATGTTCAATGCTGAGGTGCTCTCCAAGTTCCCAGTCGTGCAGCACTTTCCCTTTGGCTCGCTGTTTTCATGGGACGAGGACCCAGAGGCTGATGCACCCGCGCAGACAGTGCACATGGCCAATCAGCCTCTGGCAGAAGCTGCCACTGCTGCGGCACTCCAAGGATCGGCGGCACCACCATCTTTGTCACAGTCAACCGCCACTGATACGCCTGCGTCATTCCCACCACCGACAGGCATGCCTTCGACGGCAGCACCTTGGGCACAAGCAACACGCATGCCCGGTGCTGCGCCTGGCGCTGTCCCAGGACCAGGCATCCCGTACTCGCGAGTCCCTGCAGCATCGGCGAATGGTGGACCGGGCATGTCTACACCGGGAGTGACGCGCATGGTTCGGCCTGGAGCACAATACCCAGGGACCGCAATACCACCGGCAAGAGCACCCTTTGCCCGGCCCGACGCCGGTGGCACAGATCCTCAAAACCCAGTCACCAAAGCGCCTTGGGCAAAGTGAGCTGCTGCATAACAAATGACTAGGCATCGAAATTTATTATTCTCCAAAGAACAAGAAAGCTCCAAATCAAAAGCAATGCCATGTCAAAGTGCAAGGTACAAAAAAAAATACAATGCCGGCAATCAAGTGTCAAGTGTCATAAAGCTGCGCACTGTCTGGGTATCTAGTGGTATTGACGGTATCTGAAAATGGAAAATAGCAAAAATGGATATCATGAAGGAAAAGAAAAGAAAATAGCCAGATGAGACCAGGTCGGTGATTGCCAGTCTCCAACAACCGTTAGAGAAGAGAGACCCCGCACCTGTCCTCTTGACCTGTCGTGTGACCCAGACATTGCCAACTGCATTCGCAACCTCATGCGCCACGACTTCCGAATGGATTGTCACGACACAACGAGACTGTGAAATTTATATGCAAAAAATATTACCTCCTCCCAAACATGCAGAATGCAAGATATGACGTGATATTAGAAAGAAACAAGACAGGAGACACGGGTTTCCTCGAGGAAGACTAGTCATCATATCTAAGCCCGCCTGTCTAATACGGGCTCGGGGGTATCGAAACGAGTTTTGTAATTTATGCGGCTATCCTGTTAGTCCCAGCCATGAATAGAGATGATTAAAGTGTAGAATTGACTTACCAGGGGCGGGCTTGACCTCCTCGGCGGGCTTGGCAGCCTCGACGGGAGCAGCCACAGCAGGAGCAGCAGGCTCGACCTCTTCGGCAGGGGCAGGGGCAGCAACCTCGGCGACGGGCTCAGCGACAGGGGCCGGGGCGGGGGCAGCAGCTGGCGCGGCGGCAGGGGCCTCAGCGACGGGCTCGGCAGCCGCAGGGGCAGCAGCGGGAGCCTCAGCGGCAGGGGCCTCAGCAGCAGGAGCAGCGGCGGGAGCCTCAACAGCGGCGGCGGGAGCAGCCTCGGCAGCGGGGGCCTCGACGGGAGCAGCAGGAGCCTCGGCGGGAGCAGCGGCAGGAGCACCCTCAGCAGCGGCAGCAGCAGCAGGGGCGGCGGCAGCGGCAGGGGCGGCAGCCTTGGACTTCTTCTTGAAGATAGACTTAAACTTGGCCTTCAAGAGGTTAATAGCATTGGGAGCTGAGTTGTGTTAGTGAGTGGCGACATTATGGGGACCCGCGATTCGTAAACGGTCTTGGGGACCCGTCTTTTTATGAGACCGCAATGCAGTTCAAACAGTCGTTCGTCCCATTGCTTGCTTGCAGCGGATATTGTAATTATAATACGTACGAACACCAGGCATTTTGGCGGTTGGGAAGGGTAAATGGTGAGAATGAGATGTGGCGGTGAAGCTGTTTTGTTAGCGACAGACTCGAGGTTTTGACGGTGATAACGGGATGCGCTGACGTGGTGAGCGAGGCCGTGGAGAGACCAAAAATAGGGGTCTGGGCGACTTACGATTGTGCGAGGGAAGAGGACAAGACGTCTCACGAAAAGATTGTGATGGTGAGAAGAGAGGAAGAGAAGAGAAGAAAGAAGGAAGGAAAGAATGAAAGATAAGGAAGAGAAAAGAGGAGAGGAAAAGGGAAGGAGCGAACGAGAAGAAGAAGAGTAAATCAATCCCAAGTATGCAAAGAGGGGGAAAGTAGAAGAAGAAATACGACTGAACGGGAAGGCAGCACCCTGCTGCGCGACGAGCACCTGCCATCCCATGCCTACTTCCTATCCTATCCTTTCCTTTTTCGAATAGGATAAACTCTACAGCGTGGCCGTTATTATCCCTTGGTGACTTTGCGAGGTAAAATCATGTAATTACAGCGTCTAATTTAGGATAATTTTGGACAACTAGATACATCGTAATTTAAGAGCAGTTGGCCGTAGCAGCCAGCTCTGAGAAATCCATAAGCGATCTGCCAAGATCGCACCTTCCCATCTGTTCCGTGTTGAGCTGGGCTGTTTTGAAATTGCAGGAACGAGGTGTTTTGAAAAGGAAAGAGCAATCGACGGCCAACCACGGGCGGCGGACGGCAGAACGGCCAAACAATGCAGGCGCATGATGCGGAGTAGATAGGCGCAGATGCAGGAAAGCGCGACCGTCAGACAGTGAGACAACATGGCAGTTTCGCACTATTGCTTATTGCTTATTACTGATTGCGTATTGCTTATTGCTTATAACGCAGTGTGTCTACAACTGCTGCTGTATGACGCCGTCTTATTATTCATGTTATCAACAAACCAGGCAAGTAGAAGCAAGCAGCTCTGCATGTCTCTGTGGTTGACATCCCTTGTGGTCAAGTTGGTCAATATAAAAATAGATCTCCGCCTTGACGGATACCTAATAAACAGAACCCACAGCAAATTAAATGAAGAAAGGGAGGCAAGAAACACATGTACTCATAGGCATAGATTCAGTTAGCCAGTTCAATGGTCGCCTGCTTTTAATTACAGTAATTAAAAGAGAGTCGCTATGGGGTCTGGCCTGGAGCGGCCTGGTAAGATAATAAATATCACTCTGTATCGTCCTTAGAGATTACCGCCTTGCAGGAAGACCGCTCCTTCCTTGTCAAAACGCGAGGGGATATGTATGTGCCTTGAAATAACCCTGGTTTTGGTATTACTTGGGTCATATCGGTAGTCCCTTCCCTTTTCTTCTTAACCTTTTCGCGCTCTATTTCCATTCACCTTCCCCAACAAGACGGCGCTACACATGTCGCTCTTTCCCTATCCATCGCCAGCGCAAAATCGACATCTCATATCTGATATTCTATCCATCTTACCACGCCTATCTCCTTCGAGGGAAGGCGCTAATATTGTACGGCGCGACCCAAACCACACTAGCTGCTGCAGCACGCTGGGGCACGACCGAAGCTAGAGCTACCTCCTGACCCATGCACACCCAATGGCACAACATCGAGATTGGTAGTCCGATAAGACCCTGTAAGATATCACTGAGTATTATGCACTCCCTCTGGCTTGCATATTGTGTATTTTTTTTGCGATTCGATCTTTCGTCCACGTTTAGCGACTTAAACGAGCCATTTGCGCTGGAGTGTGTTCCGTGATAGAGGTTATCAGAGACAAGGATTGCGAGTCGTAAACCAAGAAGCAAGAAATAAAGACAGCAAAATGACAATGGCTGCGAAACGAGAGATGGTAGTGAGGCTGTGCCATTGCATCGCACAGTAACAGCAGCGCAACCCTGATTCCAATAACACTACACTCAACACCGATAGGCTAGACACGGAGAACCTTACCGACCTGCAGTCATGAGCATACATAGTATGCAACTACAGATACATACTACGGAGGAGAGGTTACAGGCCGATCTAATAAAGGATTTGCTTAAAACAGTACGGCATGGCCCGTAATCACGAGTGTCATATTTTGTGCAACATATTTATGCTCGGTGCTAGAAGCACAAAAGCAGGATAATCCAAAAGGGAATTGGCCGAGCTATCGGACTGCTATCTTTTGTCACTGCACTAGTGGGGCTTAGAAACAGTAGCTGTAGCTTCTTTGGCCGACAAGATACCCAAGGCACATGTCGTCATTCGGTTGTTGGAGTGCAGGAGGCGAACCGTGGGATGGGATGACATCTGACCATCTTCAAGATCGCCTCCAATCAGCACATGATTAAGCCTTTATAAATGCTTGACGTTTACAAAGCTAGAAGCCTTGACTGGTCCTTCTCGTATTCTTTATCGTTCTTTGTTTCTTTTTACTTGTCTGATCTACCATGGATATGGATGCGACAGATCTGTTTGTTGGTAAAGCTCAGAACGCCTCTTCTCGCCAAGCTATAACTATACTTACCCATACTAGGCGTACCTATTTCTCGTTGGTGCCCGAGAGCATTTTCTTAATGGTAGCGCACAACGACAATATCTGTAGCGATGATACGACATCTCGGGGAAGGGAGCCGATATGTGTAGCACCGATGTCGGGAAACACAAGCAAAGCCTTGGAGTTTCAATGCTTATTTGGTTAGGAGTGAGTATGATTGATACGAGAACATGAGAAGTCGTGTCTACCCGATGCAAAAAATCATATTCATTAATTATCGACACTGAACCTAGCACGAGGGTGTCCGACTGCCACTGAGAAACGCGAGAAATCAAATCATACTTTGTAGGCAGGCGAGATTGTTATCACGTAAAAACAATATAGAAAAAAAAACATAACTTTATGTGTATTTTTGCAGAATCTGCAGATGCAGAGATTGCAGACATCACTACAGCAGTCTATCGTTATCGTCTCCTCGGAGAAGCACAACGTCGTTGCCTCTACTGTTTCCCCGTCCTTCTCGTGCCTGGCCCCATATCACGAAAATATACCGTGACGGGGTAGACTGATCTCTACAAGCTCTATTATATTGAGGAGCATGTGAGGAGCTTTTGCAGACTTTCAGTGCAGAGCCTTTGCAAACTTGTAGAAAAACACCACGAAAACGTCAAAAACGCAACGCGGAGAGCAGCAAGATTTCAATTCCCTGGCTTCTAAATGGCTCAAACCCGCGCTTTGTTTACAGATACAGACAAAAGCGTAATACAAAGCCTGCGTGGTCGGTATACCGTGTAACATATTTTTATATGTGACGGAGCAAATAGCATGTTCCAAAAAGAAAAAAAAAAACGAGCCATAAAGATATATCCCTCTCGCTCTCGCTCTGTCTCCCTCCCTTGAGTTATATATGAGCTGTTTTCCCTTCCAACACTCTGTCTCTCTGTCTCATGGCTGGATTTTCCCTCATAGAGGAAATGAACGGAACAAGGTGAAGGAACCGAGCGGAGAGCGAGGTCAGGCACATGCAGAGCTGATGAGGGGAAATACGCATTTTGCGCACCTCGCTTCTCATATATAGCTCTTGTGGTGCTCCCTTCTTTCCGGGGTCTTCCTTTGCTCTTGCTCTCATAACTCTTTTCTTGTTTTTGTTTTCTCTTTGGTCGTCTACTCTGGAAATTTCGATACTCTACGGCGACATATGAAGCTTCAATGGCATCACACACCAGCAGCGATGACAACAGCAGACAGGGCAGCTCCCGTACATCGACATGATGAGCCTCAACGGCATACGGCCACGGCAACACAAAACTCGGATAAACACCCCAGAGTCTCGATCACCGACATCAGCGCAAGATTGTTGGGAGGAATAAATTGGCCACTGCCAGCATTGTCACTTGGTAGTCAACGATAATCGGAGCGCCGATAGCACGAGCTGATACACGAAACGGCCATATTGTACAATTCTACCGGTGATGGCACGCCAGTATCTGAACGACGATGAATGACGACTACAGACCACTCGTTACACCAAGTGGCGGCCATAGTAGCAATGCTGCCGACAACAACGGCACCGGTCGAGCCCGGAGTTGCGGGACATATTCGGCGCATCTACATCATCTCGACGCATTGTATCAGAAACAAGCCACTCGGCTGGCGGCAATGGATGCAATGCCCGGAAACAACAAGGCAACGCATAGTACCAAGCGACAGCGCCGTCAATTGGTATTGCGCTGCCATGGTTATATGTCGTCGACTACACAATTCAGCGACGGCACTATTTGACGGATTGGAGAACGAATTGGAGAACAGTAAAATTGACACTCGATCGGATCGGAACACAAGAACAGTACCAACAGCATTGCCGGCCACAACGGCGTGTGACAACCCCTGCCACGACTTGTCGTGGCCTGTCGCGGCCTGTCACAACTTCAGCCTCACGCCGGGGGTTCGGTCTGTGAACTCGGCACTCGACATCTCGGATAATATATGGACGGGGACAACTGCATCTTATTCGCCCTGTGTCCTATAATGGTTGAGACGACGCATAAAGGCCGGCGCCCTCCGACCCGCCGCACACTATCCCGCCAAGGACCGGCGCTTGGAATATTTCTTTCGGTGACCTCTAATTTTTGTCTTTGCTTCTCACATCCAGCTCGGTCGCCCATCATCCTCATCGCTCATATCGCCCACACTGACCCACTACTTACCACCGCCCGAAAGCCGATTTATCCTTCTTCTTCTTCTTCTTCTTCCTCTTCTTCTTCCTCCTCTTCTTCTTCTTCCTCCGTTTCTCATCTTTGATGGATATTTTCCCTTATTTGGATTGCCCTGCAATCCAGTTGCAATGGATAAATTCGAATCCCTGCACGAGCAAGAGGTCACCGTTCTCGGACTGCAAAATTTTCACATTTTCACACTACCGATCTGCTCCGTTCACACGGGTGCGCATTTGGTGCACTCACACTCGCACTCGGTCTTTGAGCTAGCGCGCATCCACTACGGAGCCGATGCGTCCTCAGTAGTTCAGTACTCCAGCACGCCAGTAATAGCCCAGAGACAAGATAACTGCCAGTCTTGCGCGTGCGGATGCCGGCGCCCACCAATCGCACTTCACATTCGATGACTTCTCTCTTATTTTTCCACCCCCCTCCACATGGCCGGCCCTTTCCCTTTTAGCACTGAATTACGCCATCTTGATAATTATTTAAGGGGGCCAGCCTATCACTTCTACTTGCCTATTAGTGCTAGTATCCTTTGCGGATAGTTGTCCTGCCCCGTATTATCCAGAGAGAAACATCGGCTCTTGTACAACTACGATATCACGGCCACTGCAGAAAAAGAATGGCAGAGTCCAAGAGCGGCTTAAGTTTGAGAATGCCAGCCAAGAAAGAGCGATTGCAAATGAAAGAGAAAAAGGGAACCGCATACCACGGCAGCAAGCACAGTGAATACGAAAACGACTTTCACTGGCTCATTGTCTCGACTGCCCAGGTCCGACGCCAGTTACGACCGGACATGACACTCGGGCAAGCCAAGGCTCTGTCTCTTTTGCCTCTGGTATTTTCCATTTCGATATGCTGTATACGAGTCCGTACTTACTACTCGGTTGGCCTATTTCGTACATGACGTGCGCCGTTTGTTGTCGTAGTCAGCATTCACCTGCTTCATCCGTCTTTCTTCTGGTCCATCTTACCCTTATTCTTTCTCACAGCGTCGTATTCGCCAACCGACCTGCAGTCGCCTTGATTGTCACAGGTTCCCGTTGATGACGTGGGGGTTGCCCTCAGTACTCAGTAGTCTCCTCCATATTCTTCATGAATAGAGTTGCCACTCGTTGTGCCCGACGTAGAGTCTAGAAATAAGCTCTTTTTACTGTATACTACTTGATCAGTTGGCCCGTCCTTTCTTGCCGTCCTTTGTAATGCCCGGGTCGTTGCATCACAATAACGGTATTTGCTCAGGCTTATTTCATGAAAAAGGACGTGCAGTTGCAAATCGCCAAAACAACATCCAGTTCAAGCTGGCGTTGGAGTCGCAATTCTGTCCAGTTTACACTTCCCGTTACTATTTGTCGTTTCAAACACCGCGCGCTGCTCGGCTGTGCCAATCCCCCCCTTTCCTTCTTGCTGTAGCTATCAGGATTGATCGTATTCGCCTTCACATGCCCTATCCTGGGCTTCTCGTTTGTCTATGCGATCTACGATTACTTGGAATGCTAAGCGTTCGAAAATAATTCCTTCCACGTGGACTGTTTTCCATGCACACCGAGGACGTCAGGTGAATCGAAATGCAGGGAAAACCGCTGCACACTAATTCCCATTCCTATTCCCATGTTATGACTTGTTCGCCTTCCATGCAGCAGCCGCAATCCTATCCGGACTTGTGCCGGCTGACTTGACTGCCGGCAGACTCGGCTCTGAGTTTAGTAATTTTCTAGCCATATAGATATTATCTATTTACACTCCGAGTACGCAGTCAGTTTGCATGCACAATGATGACAGTGTGCATCCTATATATTCAGTATTCAAACCTATTTAAGAAATTAACAGCAATTAATATTTAAAAATGGTATTTTTTAAAATACGAGGAGGGCAAGCTACTCCATGCCAAAGGGACAATTAATGCGGGTGGGCTCAGTGGGCCTTTTTGGGGGGCGCGGGGCGCATCAAGGGAAAGAGCGAGTTCACGAGAGACGAGAAAAAGGACGAGATAACGAGGCGGTAAGCGTATGGGACAAAGCACGAAAGAACGAGCACTGCGACGTGCAAACTGTGAAGCTGGCTGGAGCATGCAATATAGTCTGAATGAATCGGATGACATGCGTCCGTGATGTGCTTCTTGAGGAAGGAACCTCAATAGCATCGGTCGCTCTTTCCGTTCAAGTTGTTCCGCCCTGGATCCCCGCATAGGGTTTCCAATATCAACTAAAGAGTGTATTAAGTAAACCACTCCGAACAGCAGTGGTTTAAGCTACAAAGAGCTTCCCCATCTACACTTTAATATTTCTCTTTCTTCTTTCCTTTCGGTCTATCTTATACTGGCAACTCGGCTCCTATAGAATGAATACGGAGTCGTAGTACGGCCGGATGAAGAGCTTGAAGTGGTTACTACCTGTCGCATTGGGTGGGTCTGACATTTTAGCACTTAAAAGGGTAGGCAACTTAAAATCAATTTAAAAATCTTTTATTTTTCTATGTTGATTCTAGCCTTCGTGTCGCTTCCCGCACTGCAGATCAGTGATGCGAAATCGCTGTCCTTCTGAAGTAGCATCGGGCTACTTGGGAGGTTAGGGCGCTAGCCGTAGCTACAGATCAATCGGTCGCAAGTCAAGCATAGGGTTTCATTTTCATTGGTGCGCAATAAAAATACAAGTAGCGAATCACGTATTACGCTTGGCTGTGCCGTTGAGACAAAAGAAAAGAAGTGATAAAAAAATTAACGTTTTCATGCTGCGAATTACATCCAAAAGGTACGCGAAATCAGATAACTTGGTCAATAGAGATGTGCCGTGAAATAGAAGAGGAAAATCAACATATGTAGAAAAGAAAAAGAGAAATAGCGAAATTTAAAAATCAAAAGGGAAAAGGGAAAAGGAAAAATGACCAGAAAAATGGAGTTGCGTAACTGATTGATAACGAGGTATGTATGGCCGTCACACCTTGATCCTCACATGCATACCTCGTATAAAGTGTGAGCTCATGCATCTTCAATGTGGCTATGCGAAAGACGTATCGTGCGCCGTGACTCTTGTCAGGAACAGCAAGTTGTAAAAAAAATATAGAATAGACTGGAAGTAGTCCGGGACAAGTGTGTTTCAATAGTATTAGGGGAGCGGGCAATTTGGGGCAGTGGTCCCAACCAAGTATTGGCCGCTGAGCGAGACGCAAGGAACAAAAAGGCGAATGGAATCATAAAGATTTTGGAAAACAAACACCATATGGAAATAATGACATTGAATATATACTGTGAGATAAATCATGAAGAATAACCTAGTGACCGCCTGTGCGCCCCTGTTTTTTGTAAAATATGTACTATAGCTTGAAGAGTGCAACTATAACCATCCCAGCCTTTGTTTCATCATATGTTCGTGAAGAAGACAAGTAATAGTCAAAGCAAAGAAAAGCAACCAGAGCAAGTGAACACCATAAGCAGTCGTCGATCGTAGTAAATGCAAATTATTTGCAAATGGGTAATAGCCAACACCGGACAAATAATAGATAAAATGACAGAAACCAACCCGTAAGCCTCCCTTTGATATGATGTTTTTTTTCCACGCCGATATAAATAAAATTCCTTCCAAAAATAGAACCCAAACCCCGTATATAGAGAAGCAAAGCAAAGATAATAGCCAAAAAGAGATATATAACAGTTAAAAGAGGAGGTCGTAGGGCAGTGGGAGATTTCCCTAGCCATGGGTTGTTGTTTAGTGAGTGTTTAGTAGCTATACGCTGCTAAAGAAATGAGCAAAGTTGTCTGGCTCAGGTGATTCGGTTCTCATTGCTGGCAGACCGTGGTACTCGGAGAGCCATGTATTCGCATCATCTTCTTGGAACACGGCCATGTCCTCCAGTGTGTTGGTTGCAGCTATGGGGAAGAACTGGTTTCCTGCCTTGGAGTCGCGCAGAACAGAACCATCGGCATGCAGCGGTGAAGCGGTTTGCCCAGCCATGAAAACGGACAGCGGCAGTACTGTGTTGCTGTTCACGCGTGAAAAGGCCATGCTGCTGGCGGTATCTGTGTGGTTGTCGAAATCCGTCTCAAACTCCTGCTCAAACTCCAGAGGCCCAGAGTTGTTATCGTCAGCCTCTGATACGTCGCCCGACGTGCCTGTCGTCATTGTTGGCGCATTATTATCATTATCGTAGGCCGCAATGTGCGAGAAGCTTAGAGGATCAGCACCGCCGTCGCTGCCCATGTCAGGTTCGCGAGCAAAGCTGGGATTGAAGCTAGCCCAGTCGATAGGTGGCTGGTCGGCGCTAGCACTGAAGAGTGGTGCGTCTACTGATGCGTCGCCAAAAGGGTTGCTGAACATGGAATTGATGCTGCTGTAGTCGGCCATGGTACCCGTCGATAGAGAGAGGACGTTGCCCATGGAGTTGGAGACTGGCAAGCTAGTTGCGAAGAAGTTGGGGGAGTCACCTTCGGCCGCCATCCGTGGCTGTTGGTGGGAAAGCTGAGCAGAGAGAAAGGAAGTGCCGGCCAGAGAGGGGTTTCTTGCAAGTGAGTTGTCAATGATGCCGTTATCCAAAGTAGTGTTGCTAGTGCTGTAGTAGTCGAGATCTTCGTCTTCGTTGAGGCCTTTGCCCTGCATATAGCTGTTGAGCTGGTTGCTGCTCGTGCTGCGCGACATGCTCATGCGGCTGGCCGGGTAGGGTAGTGTCTTACGCGATGCAGCCTTGGCGTGCTTGTGGGTGAGAGTCTTGTGGCGGCCGTTTTCATCCAGAGTGAGAGTGCCTTCAGAACGGGAGGTGTTGGCACGGCTGCGGCGGATTGGGCTCTTGGGGGCCACACAGGTTGTGGACGGTGCAGGTATAGGTTCATAGTTAGAGATGCACGGGCCGGCGTCGGAGCCTGAGCTGGGGGTCTCTGGGACGGGCTCTAGGTCAATCTTCATGCCGCCGCAAGAGCATTTGGCACCGTGGTTGCAGCAGCAACTCTCTGTACATATTTAGTATGGGCCCGGTAGCATTGTAGATGTTGAAGACGATGACGTGAATGGACCGTACCTCTGTGGTTTTCTTTGGCGCCCAGGTGGACACACTTGGTAGTCTTCTCGCCGCAGTCGCACTTGATGTGTGCGGACCGGTTCTTGCGTTGTGCTCGGCAGTGTTGGCATTGAGTCACGGGACGACCCTTTTTGTTGATGTGAGTCAATGGCCGGTCTGTTCATGTAATGTTAGACTAGACTCGATGTGGTGGGATATGTATGACTTTTGGATAGTATGTCGTTGATAGGTTGTAGCTGTAGGTGCATATAAGACTAACCGTGGTGTTGGCAATTGCTAACTCTGTGGCCGCGAATGCAGGCCTCGCAAGCAAACTTCTCGCCGTCGACGAGCATATTGCTGACACTGAAGTTGCGAAGCAAGAGCTGCTACACAACAAACACCAACGAAAAAAGACAAAAGTGATTGGGGTATGGCTGTGAGTGGAGATTGTCGCAAAGGGCGAAGAGAGAAGAGAGAAAGAAAGAAGATCGGGGGAGGGGGGGCTATAGGAATATAAAGATGGACTCGATGGGGGAGCTAGGATAATAAAAGAGAAGAAGGAAGGCGATAAAATAGGATCCAAAGGAATAAAAAGAATAATGAATAAGGGAATAAAAGAAAATGGGAAATAAAAAGAGAAAAAGAAAGGCGAAAAAGAGGATCGAGGAAAAGGGAAAAAGCCAATGGGCTAGGATGGCGGCAGAAAAAGGGCCCAGATAAGATGATCTAAAAGTACGGAGTCGTAGTTTGACCTCTTGAGTTCCTTTTAGTGTGTTCTTTCTTCTTTGCCTTTGCTCTTTCTGTCTTTCTTTTTTTTTCGCGGCTTCTTTTGTTTCCTTTTTTCCTCTTTTCCTCTTGCTCCTACGTGGTGACGGGTCGATAAAACGGGAAGGGGAAACACGCTAGAGCGACCAGCGAAGGCCAAAGCTACCAGTGTGCTTGTTGGGGTTGGTTTGTCGTCCTTTTATGTGGTGTCTTATTTGCTGTTGTCGAAGTGTGTAGATATGTGTAGAGTTTCTGTCGATGTAGAGTTCGCATGTGAGGCTTGAGTGCGGAAGAGAGAGGGATGGGGAGACAAGAAGGATGGAGCAGCGCCGAGGTCACTTCTTGACCGAAAGAGGAAAGAGGGCTAGAGGATAGCTGAAGCTGTAAAGGAAGGAGCGGATCACACGGAGCTGGAGAGGGTAAGAGGTGTCGTAGAAGAAGAAAGAGCAAGTGAGAGAAGGGTTTGAAATGGAGATATTTTGGCAAAAACAGGAAGAAGTAAGTGTTCAGAAGGAAGGAGTAGATAGAGAGCAGCGTGACAGCGAGAAAGACAGGGAAAGAGCTGACTAGCTAGAGGAAGGAGCAAGGAACGACGCCAACAGTCTGTATGCAACAACGAAGCGAGCGCGAATAGACGTGCAGGCGCAAAGCCTGAGAAGAGCTGGAATTGGCTGTAGTTGCTGTGGGACGGATGTCGGCGTGCTGGGTATGGTTTCCAGGTGCTTTCTTTTCCTCCTGGCCCTAGGCTCTAACTTGCTTGCTTTTGTTATTGCTTTTGCTCGTGTCCCTTTCAAGCTTGGAGCTGTTTGAGAAGGGTCGTATCGTATCGTTTCGTTCTTTGGCTTTGGCTATTCCCATCTGGATGCTGGCTCTGACAAGGGTTTTAAACCAATTCTATTCCCGTATGCCTTTATGTATTTCGCCAGTTGACTGTATTCTGTGTCTTTGATGTATTTTGTGTCTGTTGTCTTGTTCTGTCGGCTGTGTATCTGCTGTGCCTCTGCCTTTGTTGTAGGTGTGCCTTGATCATGTGCCAAGCGTAGGGCAGATCTCAACAATAGACATTAAGAACACTTTAATAAAATATAATATAATAATAAAAACAATAATACTCGTAGTAATTTTTTTTAAAAAAAAAAAGAACAATAGAAAACAATAATAAGCAGCGGCTCAACCGAAACAAGATGTGTATGACAAGGGACTTTGATGGCGGGACTGGAGGATCTGCGGCAGACTGGTCGTCGTGTATCTGAGCAACAATAGCAACGGTAGCAGTGGCAATAATAGCAGTAATGTAAGTCTGTTCACCAAGTGTTAAAATGAATATGTATCAAGAATATGATTTTAATTTCAATTGACAAAGCAAAGCTGCAAAAGGCGAAGGGGGCACGGGGTGTCTTTTAATGTTTTCAGATGTCTATATACATGAAATATGTGAGGCAGCGAAGTCGAGACAGCGTGGGGGACCGTCAAGGTGGGAGTCGAGGATGAAAAAGTAAGGACGAACAGAAAGAATAAATCAAAAGGTTGGAACAACAAACGAATGAATAAAGAATTATTATATAATACTTGGGATATTATTAGGGAAGGCAAAGCATGCGTCATGGCCGACCAGCGGAGTGTAAAAGAAGATGACCAACCACTGTAAGACGTACCCAGTCACACTTGTCGACAGTCAGTCAAGGGTTCAATACACGGAGACGGAGTATAGTGGGGAGCCTATGTAGCGTGGCGGGCGGCGTGGGCTGCCAGTCACGGTTTCACAGACAAGCGCGGCAGCCTCTCTGTCCTCTGCCTCTACGTCTTAAAGTCTACTGGCAACTGAGCAACTGAGCAACTGAGCAACTGAAGGGAGTGCCTCCACCCCTCCGTAACACAAGTAGACAATAACTAGTCTCCGGTCGTTCCAAGGCATATAGGCGTCGATCGTGACGTTTGGAGAGCTGTGCTGTGGATGGAAGCAAAGAGTGGGACGGGAGGAGAAGAGGAAAAAAGAGAACAGGCGACGGAACGAGCAAGAGGACAGAGAGGTAGTAGTAGAAGAGCGTCAAGGAGCATGGGGGGCATCTCGATGTGTCTGGTGCAGATGGAGGATGGACCCTAAGTGGTGGAAAGAAAGTATCTTGAAAAGGAGGAAACATACTCAGTATTACTTTGTAGTATTGTGAGTTGGACAAAGTCGAGGGAGGGCAGGACAGGACAGGCCTGTATCCTCTAGTCTCAAAGAAAGAGGGGCAGGCCGAATAGGATACAGACGCGAGACGAGGACGAGCGAGTGATAGAGCGATGCAGCCTGTGCAGTAATACGCAGCCCATCCCATCCCATGCAATGCAGCTGCCGCAGAAGGGAATGGCGCGAAAGCAACACCACCTCGCAGCTTGAAGAGTTTTATCTTTCAGCAAGCCATTTCGACACACACACACTTCCTCATGTAGTTGGCACCACCACGCTCTCCCCGAGCACGACCAACAATATTGGGCAAGCAAATGGGAATATCTCACAAAGACAGCCATTCATAATCTGGCGTGATCTTCGTTTAGGGACGGGTGGCTGTCCGAGTTTTCGTTTGAATTTTCAACGGCGTATTTCATTATATTTCATTCGATTTTATTCGATTTCATTCGACTAGACTCTCTTTGAATCGATTGATCATGGCTTCATGGCAATCCTGCATCGGCGAGTCCTATCAGACGAAACACTTTATGCATCCGTGATCAAATGTAGCATCATTGTCTTTGCCATCCTGATCTTGCCCGCGCCTCTCTTGGCGGTTCACCTGTAATGACGAGCAACGCTGCACGGAGTCAGGGAGTATACTCGGCAGCTAATACACTGGCCTCTCAAGCAAACTCTCCACAGACACTCGGCGACTCGGTCATCTTCATTCAAATCGATCCTACGAGCCTGCCTCCTGCAGATGTATTACTCGATAAGATTAACATACAACAAGAACCAGCAAATCATACAGCTCTGTTGACCGACCTACCAGCGTGGCGGGCAGACTGCCTCTGATTATTTTTGGGGGCCAGTGAAAATTAGATCGGTCCGTTCCCCTATTGAGATATAGAGTGCGGCGCTATGCTTATGCCTAGACAAATGAAGACAGAAATGAAAAGAGAACATTGGGCGGCGAATGGCACTGCTTTTGGTACCAAGCCACACGGTGACTTTCCCAGAGCTTACAACTGCATAAGATAAGAGATGCAATCAATACCCAGTACTTGTCCAAAGCCTGCACAATCCGGGAATGCAGGACTTCTTCGGTCTATCTGCCAGAACAAAGATCCGCAGGCATTGAAAGAAAAAAAAGACAAAAGGCGCGCAAGCACACAAGCACAAGCGACAAGAATAGCCGTTCAGACATACGCTACTACTACTCGCTCCGTACTAATGGCAAGCAAAACAATAGTTCCGTGACATCCATCATGGGTCTTGCTCGATGGAGATGGCTGTCGGTTTTACTTTGCACCTTTTTACCCACTGTTCCTCCAGTTTTCAAACCAAACCCCATCGTCGATTGCGTTCCTGACGGCGTGCCGCGCTAGCGAAACGAGTCCTTAGCCTATTTTAGTCTTCTCTATTTCGAATGGAGCGCCATGTAACAAGAAACACAATGCTACCGTTCAGAGCTTTCCTCCTTTTGTGCAGTGCTCTCTACGTTGTATGTGTGCCGGCCGGCTTCTGAACCAGAGCGACTGCCTCTAGGCTGGATCTATGTGGGCATTGCCGTCCTTTAGTTGTCAAGACCCCATAGTTGTCGTGCGCTACTCGCCGTTCTCCTCGCTGGCTTAATTTCCTTTGTTTTCCTTGATTATTTCAATTTATTTTATTTTATTTTAAATTCAACTAGAATATTAGGGTATACATAGTATGTATTTTGTGAAGGGACACATCCGCACATCCGCACGGATTTATAAAACCCGAGTATGAATCTGCGAATCCATTGCCAGATACAAGTAGATACAAGTGTGATCTGGACTTGTCTGGTTGGCGCCGAGTTGCATTCCAGCCATGACTAGTCGTGACTTGTACCTGAATCATTATCATCTGACCAACGGTTGTTTTGACAGGACGAAATGCGTTTTCGTTGGTAGTTTTAGCAAAAAACTGTCCTTTGCGACCGTAGTTATTTAGGAAAATGCTTCTTTTTATTGTCTTCATACATATCATTAGCTATTCTTCTCTGTGCGCTTCCTTTTGACTCCTTGCATCCAAAGACTTTTTTCGCTTACCTGTCTCTCTCACTGTGGCTATAAGTGACCCTGCGGATTCCAGCGGAGCAACGTCTGCGCTGTCTGTACCGAGGGCGGAGGTGTGCAATAATAATACTTGGCCGTATTTTGTATGTATCTTACAAGTGTATTTTTGTACAGGCTTACAGGCACGCAGACACCCACTGGCACGGACCAGCTCCGTAAACAAGTTACAGCGCTCTGCTTCATAGTCTCGTAATAGTTATCCAAGTATAATATTAAAACAGGAGTAATACCCTGCGGGCTGTGCCGAGTACGCGCAAGTGTAACAAAGGGATGGAGTATGGATATTAACAGGATATTGTTGATGCTGGTGATATTCATGACAGATGCCAGACTGAATGAGCAACCCAGAAATAAAAGCAAGAGTATATCGGAGCAATGAAGCATCGCTGACACCCGTATTGTAGACAATTAATAAGCCAAAATAAAACAAAGAAGCGCGGGCAAGTCTTATGCTCGCACTGCGCCTTGTAGGTAACAAAGTGCCAATGCTGACATTGGGAAACCTCATAATCATAGGCGTAAGAGTGGGATGCTGAATAAACCAGTACTCCGTGCATTGCATTGCCCCCATCTCTCTATCATATGTAGTTGACGTATCGCTGACCCTATTCATTCTGTCAGATGCTGCCACCTATCACTTTCAGGTCTCATCTAATACTATCCAGACTTGCAAGTATTCATGTTATTTCTATTGTAAGCAGGTTAGCGACACCGGACGTAATGCACCGATAAATCAGAATGTAATTGCCTTGCGACGAATTTGTATAATTTGACAATGGCATGTCATGCAGACGAGTTTGCGCATTTGCATTTCTGTGGCGTATTGAACTGCATTTACAATAGATGGGACGATTTGCAAACTTGACTTGGAAGTCATAGCCGAGTTGCATTTGACTACAGTGGCATATAGAGTACGATAGGATACAGATGCCACATAATGTACGGCATCACGACTGTATGTAGCCGAGCCGAACTATATATCAGGATAAATCCACGAGCGGCTATTCGTGTACCTCAAGCAACACATTGCAAGTTTGTTATAACCGCAAAGTCCCGTATGCTCCCGATTATCAATCCAACCTTGGGAATGCCATCTGCAAAAATGCTTCTGCTCACGTATTCTGCACGGAATGTGAGAGCGCCGTCTGGCAACAATCTACACAATCTCGGGCCGGCTTTGAGATCTGCGAGAGGCACGACACACATGAGGAGAAGCCAAGGAGCAAAGGAAGAACACCGGCCAGCATCAGACTGTCCTGGGGAAAAGGAGACATTCTGGAGAGCATGGCAAGCCTGGCTATTGTTGCCATCTTCGGGATCCATTGACTCGAGCAGTCAAGATACGTGGCGGTGGTGTGTCCTCTGCATAGCCCCTGCGGGCCAATTTTACCAGCCATAAATCCTCCCCTAGGCCGCCTTCTCCCTGCATCTGCATCTGCATCTGCATCCCTTCTTCCTTCGGTCATGTTCCTTTACTACTCCCCTTTCCTCGTCGTCTTACAAGCTATAAGATACATGCTCACATACAGCGTGGGGCACGTGAAGTATCTCTCCACCATGCCGTCCTATGCATAGCTACCGCCCGCAAACGTACATGAGATACACACATCCCACGCTGCATGCTCAAAAGTAGATACTGTATCAAATAGCGGTGGGTTTGTTCTCGTAAGAGAAAGAGTAGCCGAACTCAATGGAAAATACGCCTGGTATGATGGTACTTTAAATTCCCATTCTCGTTTACTTTCTACTCATTAGGAGGTCATGCCAGTTGTTTTCCCCTCAGAGATGTATCGTTTAATAGATGCCCATTTTGTTTGGACACCCTCCGGCTTAGTAATGATTTCCAATAACATGGCTCAAGGATCAAGTAACCGCAACAGCCGACATAACTTTATGGCCACATGATTTGTGTGAACATAGGCCCATCTCAAAGCTTGGATAGCAAATAGAAGACTGTATTTCCACGTAGGATTGCATTGCATTTGTAAAACTTTTCAGCATCCCGCCCAGCCCTCATCGATAAAATATGCATAGTGGCATAATTTATTATTAAAATATTAGTGCATGGTCATGGAATGGGTGTGATGGTGTACTTGAAAAAGAGGAGGCTAGTGGCATGCGTTGCAACTGTAAAAGTAGTAAAAGTTCAACGAATCGCGTTGTGTGGGAAGAGTCACTGCGAAAACTCATCGAGAAGGACTGAACACGAACAATATTCAAAGGCAGACTCGAGCAAAGAACGTTTTGTAGAAAATACTCGCCCTCCATCTTTATAAATACTGGCATAAATAAGAGAAAGATCCTTTACGGTACGAAATACGAAACGGTTAAGAAAGGTACCACGAAAGACCACGAAAGATAGCTCCTCGAGCTTTAGCTCTTGCATTGGCATAGTGCGGTACTTTTTTTTTTTTTTTTGGTTTTGCTATGGGAGCTAGACTTGAAGTCGTATCAATAATAGAGACAATAAACTACAAGCATTTATATATATTGGTGTGAAAGTCAGTTCAAATCATGGCTGGCTTGGCAGTTCTTCCGTAGGCCCATGGTTGCAGTTGTTGAAGGCATAAAGGACAGTGCCGTCGTCGATCGCAGGATGCTAGAACGATGAATAATTTCCATGACCGATTGTAAACTAACTGTGTGCGCTACTACAGACATTGCAACACTGTTCAGGGGTGTGTCAGTGCACCTTCAAAGACGCTACAGCAGCCGGTTTCATTGCTACAACGCCCGTCTTGACCCGACTTTGGGGTATGGGATACTCGATACGGCCTGTGAATTGAACCGGTCGTCTTGGCCAACAAAGGAGTAGAGGAATAGAAGGAAAGTAAATGGAGAGGAACAGAAAACAGACAGGAAAAGACGGCACAGACGGAAGAAAACCTGGGGCGGGTGAGGACGGCTTGTCGCATCCTTTAATTTGACGATGGCCATTTCAGTCAAATTGTCGACATAGGTTCCTGTTTTAATTCCCCGGCTGGTAGACCGAGAAGACGGCACGTTGAAACCCGACGACACCCATCTCAAAGTGTTGCCAGAAAGAAGATCCCTTTGCCCCGGATTTGGAGTAGTTACTATATAGTGTCATTTTATAACTCTTTTCTTCCAATATTATACATAAGGATATTGACATAATGCTAATCCTCGGGGTGAAAATACGTCCGATCTAGTACACTACAAGGATCGGATTCTCATACATATCGGTAATATTCTGTGTTACCTCACGTGGGACAATCGACATCGACATTGAAATCGATATCGACATCGACATCGGACATCTTTTTCAAAGAATATATGCATCATTCATTCTAGCATGACCCACTGAAACTCCAACCATCAATGCGGTCCGGGACTCCCCGAATGCAATTCATGGAGCACGTTTGATCTTGGGGTGTGTAAAGTGATAGATATCTTTTTTTTTGGGCAAGGAGGAAGGGTCGGGGAAACTAGAAAAGAATTGGAAGCTTTGGGTCGGATCCAGAGCTCGGTCAAATAGAATCCGTATGATAAATCACAACCCTGCAGTTGCAGGTAAGCCGCCATCGTAGGAGGAGTCCTACGAGTCGAGTGTCAGCTCTGCTTCGGACACGAGGTGCGCGAGGCACGGAATAAAATGGGAAAGGCCGGAAACACAAGATACAAACACAAGTATAAGCATACTGGATCTGACACAACAGATGTTGTCTGACAACCAACCGTCCACAACAGAGGGAGTGAGAGCCAATACGTTGCATACGACATCTCACATGCCTTGCCACATCTAACAGACAGGCGCAGACACGCGGGCACGTTACAGTGACATGCAGCCTGGCAGCTTCTTGATGGGGTTTCAGGCAGACTAGCTACTTCATATGACCACCGAGTGCCTATCCCAGTGACTCCATGGGGGAAGCGATCACTGGTAATTCTGATTGATTTCCTTTTGCTTCTGACCGTATTCTTCTCTTTAACATCCCGATCTTGTGTCTCGTCTGTTGTGCTACACGATTTCCTCCATTGCAGCCGCGTGACCGCTATGCACTTACACTGGCAATGACATCACCGCTCTAAATTAAGGGTAGGTGGAACACACCGCTTTCAAGGGCTCGTCTCTCTCCCTGCATGTCTTTCCAGTGCGCTGTCACCGGAATGCCCCAGAACGTTTTGTCATTTTTATCATTTCTTACCTGTCGGTGAGATTTCAACTCTGTCCGTAAATTCATTATTAATGCCTACGACCGCCATCGGCAGGGAAGCAGAGCTCTTGTAACAAGGGGTAGACAGTGGCAATGGCACCTAGGTGTATGTGGTGTTGGCAAACTTGTACTGAGTACAGGTCATACAGGTTGCAGCCATGACACAATACATCAAGGCTAAGGCCAGCTAGGCTTGCAGCTTCCTAAAAGAGCCTCGTCAGTAGAAATATTCAGTCGTCTGCCACCCCAGTCTTCCATCCATCTTCCACATCGTCCACATCTTCCATATTCCATCATCCATCCCATCGACACACATCCCATTCGATAGACTTCCGGTATTTTCCTCCTAGACCACTCCATCTGCAACATCAAAACGTGATCACATGGCCATCATCCGATCTATTTCCCATTCCACATTCTAGAAACGCCCACTTTTCGCTTGCACATGGCTAATTGAGGTGCACCCGGGAAGATAATTTGTAGATGCACAAGCGTTCCTTGTATGTGCCTCCGACAGTTTTATTTAGTGGTTAGATATCATCTTGAACCCAAAGGCTGGCCATCTCTTACTTTTATAAACACCGACAAATTCCCCGAACAGGCCACCGATAGGGGCCGATTATAACGGCCCTTTGCAATAAAGTCGCAAGCCTTACGTTACCCATCTCATGGTCGTCAGACTTTCCTTCCAAAGACGGGCCACCTTCACGGGCTGATCCCGTTCAATGCCACATTAGTATAGCGTCTCCATAGGCTTGTCAATGCTTTCTTGCTTCACCAGAACCAGTCAATGTCCGTCGCGAGCAAGTTGAAAGACTTGTGACCTTCCTTTTCTACGCCTTGGCTTGACCGTCCTGCAGAAAGTGAGATGCAGATGCAATTGTCCGATTGACCCCTTGTTGTCGATCTCTAAAGTTTGTCTTTTTTTACTTTAATAATACATCAAAGATACGTATTCCTACTTACAAATCACGGATACCCGTACCATGATGCACGTTCCAAGACATGTTTGACTTGAGACGCAATGTCATAATATTCGGTCCTGCTGCAAATCTTCAACGATTCAAGAGCGTCCAGCGCACTGCCAAATAGCCAAGCCCGAGTCTACAAAGTTGAAGAACATACCAGCACAATGAGAAACAAGGACAAACAAGAAGAAACAGTAATACGGTGAAAGAAAGACAACCCCACAGCCAAGTATTCACTTGTCATGAAACGAATAACAAATACCATAGTGGCTTATCTCAGCTCTGTCACCAATGAATACGTGTACGTGTACAAGTATCAGCTGTTGGTAAATCCAGAATACATGGTCGAGATCCATGCTCAAGACCCCCACACTACAAACCCTTTTCATCTGTAAAGAGGAGTGATCATTTTCCATTTTCTTGCGTGGAATATGTGGGGGACCACCCCAGATGATAGAAGGGGAATTCCAAAATGATAAATGAGGAGAGATGGTGAAAATCAAGGAGGCTACAACTCCAGCTCCAGATTGCCATCTATAGAATTAGCAGATTTAGTACTTGACTTTATAGGTCTATTCCTCATGTATAATGGGGGTAATTTGAAGATGTGTTTTTTTTTTATTTTTTTTTAAAAAAAGAAAAGAAAACACTTTTAAAGCAAATTATAAGTTACACTGCGCAGAACTACCAAACCATGTTTTACAACATTTATATCAACAACAGTATTTCACAATGAGTAGTAATTACATAATAATTGAACAAGACGGCAGCTCCCGCATCTAGTTGTCAAAACAAAGACCGGTGGCGACTTGATAATATACAACATATCTACAGTTCGATCGGCATGTTTGGCCACCGACCCTTTTCACGCGGACAAGGCCGGCTGAGAGGCTGTGACTTGGCATTGGCGCTGTGCCTGGCGATGGGCATGATATGAATGACAGCAAAAGAAAACCGTAACAAATCATGGTTGCCATTATTGTAATATGGCATCCCGTGTCGGCGTGGCCTTGCTCATGCATCTGCGCTTTCTCACCCTCTTAACCTGGTTGGCCAGCGTTTCCTTTCCTTGCTCAGATGAGGTGAAATTTTTTATATCTCGCTTTCCTGCAGCCTGAAGTAGCCTCACCGACTGCCGACTGCGGAGCTTTTAGGTTTCTGCTGGCGAGGATCGTTGCATGACATTATAGTGTTGTCTATGACATGTGCTCCGACCTCTTAAAACGCATCTCGTCGGTCATGACATGTTTATTTTTTCTTTTCTATTTTCCTTTTCTGCCGGACTCGCCGTGATTTGATACTATGCTAAAGGGGGTGCAGAAAAGTCAGACCAAGAAAAAACAATATATCTAATGCAAAAAGCAAAAAACAGCTAGAGTGGACTCGAAGCGCCGGCCTCATGTTCCGTCAACCAACACATCGTAGTTGGCTAGTGTTTTGGTTGGTGTTCCCATCAACAC
Source organism: Ophiostoma himal-ulmi (assembly GCA_029299165.1). Taxonomy (NCBI): domain Eukaryota; kingdom Fungi; phylum Ascomycota; class Sordariomycetes; order Ophiostomatales; family Ophiostomataceae; genus Ophiostoma; species Ophiostoma himal-ulmi. The sequence continues at coordinate 337,707 of JANSME010000003.1, read as the reverse complement.
TAGCATCAATCCAGACATGCATTGCGCAAGTGCCGGGAGCCAAATATTTACAGTCTAATACCAATGCTTGCTAACAGTACTAGTATTACTGCTAATACTGTTAATACTGCCAGTACTGCGTAATACTGTTGCAGTATCACCGTGTGATCACCTCGTTGGATGTCATTATCTTGTTTTGCTCTACTCATTTCTACTGTGTGTGTGGCTTGCTCGAATTTGGGATGCAGAACCATGCCAAAGCTAATGAAAACTAATAGAGTACTAGGGACAGCATGACCTGGTATTTCTCGTAGAGCTATGTAAATTCACACATCGTTTCGCATCCTTGGGCGTCTTTGCCATCTCGGTATGGCATCTCAAGATAGGCATGCTAGACAATGAAAGAGCCAACACGTACACTCGTGTAAAAACCGAAAGACCTGGACCCTGGCAACTGCAACGTTATATGGTAGCGAGTGCCTCGCTCTTGCAAAGAATATATCAACATCGAACATGCCTGTATAGACGACTATATGACCGTGTTTGCTAACTCGTCAATGCGTTACAAGAACCTGTTAGCTGAACATATTCCATGGAAGGCACGATTCAGACTTCGTAGCCCAGCATACCCCCGAGCGCAATTTGTGGTGTCTTGCATCATCTTGGCCAATGAACTGTGTTGCTTATTACGACTATAAATATAGCAGAGATGCACTACGAAGCAGGACGCCGATAATCAGAGGGCGGATCTCAAATGTGCACATGTTGATGATAACTCAAGGCCAAGCGATGCCCTTGTGCTTTTCGAGCAAGACCTGGCTGGCAGTACGCGAGTTCAACTCGGGCATCACGAAGGGGGAGGAGGGGAAGAGATAGTCGTGAGTGGCCGGCCGATTCTGTGATCTCGATTCCATGTGTTTGATTGGGAAAGGTAACGGAATACGCGGTGCAAAGGCTGGCTATCATAAGAGGCAGTGCAAGCTTTTGTGATATGTGAATAGGTATGCAACATGCAGCTTGACGCATCCTGAAGCACCATCGCATCATATGTTATCAAGGTGTGTAAGTCATTGGCGATGAGCAGAGCAAGTGGAGTGGCTGGCGAGAGGAGGGGAAACGGGTGGGGGTTAAGTCTGAAAGGCAGAAGAGCTGGAGACTAGCATTCACATCTGACTGTTGCACGAAGGGAGAGGGGGGACTGGCAGGCGGCATTGATAGCTCAAGATGCAACAGGTTGACAGGCTGAGCCAGACAGCTAGGGCGGCGTGATGAATGATGCAAGAAGCTGGAAGATCCGAGCAGACTACGGACAGATTCAGACGAGTCTCGCTTAGTATCTTTGCTTGAAATAAACAATATGAAGTGCTCAGTCTGACGGGGCTTGCCTTTCGTGATTATGATCCATCTACACGTGTGCGGTAGAATAAGAGTAAAGCTCTTTGGATACGGAGATGCAAGCTTGTGCCGCCTTTTGGTGGCGGCTTGACCAACCACCAGGACCACAGCCACGAGGATGGTGATTGCAACCCAAGCCTACGCCTAGACCCCAGCTGACCCCCAAAAAGCTAGCTATATCTGCAAAGCACTAATGTGCACTTTGTGGCTTTAGTCTGGACATTCTGAATCTATGCAAATAAAACTAGTTTTCAATAGACTGGCTATTATCGTTAGTTTTCAGCGTATTGCGGCTGTCTGTAACAAGGCTTAAGGTTTGACAGGTCGCTCCGTGCCACCCTGCACAAGGTGCAAAGCAGCTCAGCGGGAGGAGAAAATGCGGTGGACGAAGTTGCAATATGGGAAAATGGGAGAGGAAAGACGCAGTAGTCTCGATAATGTAATGGTGCCAATGAACACTCTACAAGACAGCAAAAGGTTTAGCAAATGCTAGAAAAAGCCAAAAGAGGGAAGATTTTACGAAAACACAAGGTTGCAATTGGCGATGAGACTGAAGGACGAGCGTGAACGAGCGAGAGCCGGTGTTTATCCTAGGAATGAGTTACGAGGGGTTGCTTTTCAAAGGGCTACAAACAGCCAGTCCTCCCCACAAAGAAGTTATGACCATGGGCCAACTAGAGCTAGGATGGACTCCATAAGCGCCTTGCTCGATGTCGGTTTGATACTACCCTGGTTGATTGGTGTGGCCTTTGAAAACCACGGCAGGCGGCGTCGAGTGTGATAGGGATAGCAGCAAAGCAAAACAATCAAAGCCGGGTTGTAAACCAAAATCTGGTCATTTCTGCAGAGTCTCGGCGTCTAAAAAGATCTAGATTTCGCCCGCCCGCTCGTTCTGGAAAAGCCAAGATAGTGGACATCTTATTGCAATATGGACTAGACTGGAGAGTGAAAATAAAAGACCCTAAACGATACCTGGTGATAGCTGATAGTTGTAGCCGTAACCATTCCCAAGGGCTCGCATTCGTCTATTTGCCGTGCCGATTTTCTTTGCTAATACACTGATGAGATATGTGACAAGTGCAATGTATCGCGGACCAATACGACATTAACGCAGATTGACGACTATTACAATCTGTCCCATACTTGAATGAACTCATCTGCAAATCTCTGTATTTTAACTATTGCTCTATTGACAAACTGCTATACTGCTCTTGTGCTCTTCGATCAGCCGATCCTCTGCTACCAGCTGCCAGCCACGGTATGAGCAGCACACCCGCGTTTGCCAATCACATCCGTGGGACTCATCCCCCATACAACTCTCTGATTCCATGTTCCAACTCCAGTAAAATACATAGTTATTGCATGCATGCAACAAAGCTCCGCCTAGGCTTGTAGCTGAGTGTGATATTCCGTACCCCCGTATATAGTGAATCAAAGCTCGGCTAAGCCCGGCGTGTGTGTGGTGCCATTGCCACTGGATTGCTTTAGCACATTAAGGTATCCTTCATAGCTAATGCAACTCGTCACTAAAGCTTGCTCATGTTTTGGCTTGTTTCTGGCGTGGCTTTGCTTTTTGGTCTTCAGCTTTCTGTTTCGTCTTCCTCATGTTCCGTGTGCCATACTCGATGCAATAAGCTGCAGTAAAGTTGTGTACCGGTGTGCGAGTGGCCCCTCGAACAACAGATCTATTGATTTATACCTTCACAATTGGGAAAAACAAGTTAGTTTTCATTAAAAAATCTGATATATATCTTACCTCTAGCAAAGTAAAATGTGGTATTACCGTGCGGCTGAGTGGCAATGGCTGGTATCTTAGCCCACATAAAGTTTCTGTGAGAAGGTTGATATTGACCTGTCAATGCATATCCATTTTCGCCATCTGTGACCTTATGCGATCTGAAGCTATACTGACGTTGCTTTGATATCTGACATGTGCAGACTATAGATTACTCTGCACGAGTAGTCAAAATCAGCTATTTAATCCCTGATAAGAAAATTGATGGCCGTACAACTTCACATAGTTTCTCCGTGACTGGATGCCTTCTTCTAGATAGGCATGACACGGAAACACAGCGAAAATACACGAAATGCCGAAAACTCCACGTGCCCACGCTGAATAAAATAGATAGCTGGTAGCCATCATCTGCAACGAGCTCAAATTGGCGCAGTGGTGAAGCCGAGGTCCTACTACAGTTCTCTCTTTGTAAAACTCGTTTGTACGACTGGAAGCAAGTGCAACTAGGGTGTCAAGGAATGAATATAGGTTGCATGTAGTACACGCAGTCTTTGAAGCGGCTATAAGTGGCTAAGATAATGTCACATTTACTTTGACAGCAGGGCTTGTGGTACGGCAATATCTCGTGTTTAGAACCGTATTTCAAAGACTATGTGCGGTCGTATCGAATGCGTAACCTTAGTTCGCATGTACTCAAGAATATGACGTGAATGATAGATGACAAAAGCACCAGCACCAGCACCAGTCACAGAAGTTTACAATGACGATAGCAAAAGGCCACCGAGACTTCATGTATAGTAATAACGGAAAGACATTTGGGAGGCCATGGGGGAGCACAAGCTCTCCCGAGTACACGGAGGGATCGTGACGATAGGGGGCCTCCCGTGTCCCGATACGCGGATTGACAACCAGAAGGAAAGGCACTGCCAGCGTATCCGATACTTGATATATCCCAAGCAAAAAAAGAATGTTACTCTACAGGCTGTCCGGCATACTTTCTTTAAGCCGGCCATTTAGCAAGAATGGATGGAGGTGGAAGTATGCACACATTGGTTGACGTGGAAGCTGGCCGTGCTCTCAACCACCCTCGCTCGGGGCAATAGTTTGTTGGTTGCGGGCCACAAGCTAGTCCGAGCTTTTGACTTGCGCCAGCGTCTACACAGATGGAGAAAGACCCTGACCGCGTTGCCAGATGGCTGGAGTCTCACATCGTGCGTCATGCTTGCATACACGTCGACAAGCTTGACAGAACCTCCCACAGTTTCTGGCTGCTTACTATCACATACCCCACGGTACAGGAAACTCGCTGTGTAAATGAGAGCGCCACCGCAGAACCAATACTGGTAAGCCAATTGGCAGAGCATCATCAAGGGAATGTGACATGTAATTTAGGCCGCATGCAAAGACAAATGGGGAGGCGAAGGAGTACCGGCGTGGACTGAAGATCACTCGCGATATTGGACTTACTAGACTCTACTCTATGTAGAGAGGGTCTCGATATGCTATGACAAGGGTTGGAGATGCTGATGGGTGCGCCCGCCGACCGAAGCACGCAAGCACAAGGCTTTATCCAATGATGATGGGCTGTGATACTGCAAGGCAGCGGTATGCTCAATGAGGTGTGGGGAAATATGCACCATAAGAGCATGTTGGAAGGGCAAGCTGCATAAGTCTAAGCGAGAGGGTGACAGGGAAGCGAAAAGTAGAGGCAGCAATGGCAGTACGAAGGGTGATAGCGGCGCATAGAGCGGTCTGGAAGACTCTTTTTGTTCGGCTGGACGGCTATCTTATCAAGCGAGGAGAAGATGAAGACAGAAATAGGAGGCGAGGAGCGGGGAGGGGGGAGGGAGGCTAAATGGAAGTGGCTCATGACGGCAAAATCAGAAAGGGTGGTGAAAGAACTGTTACTATGGTATGGACAAAAATGCATAAAGGTTTTGATGGACCACGATGCTATGAAATGTGTGCCGTTGAGGGACTTGAGAAGGGGGGGGGGGGGGCAAGATAGCACGGATATGGGAAAGATGGGAGCTACCTACCTTCTCTAGATGGAAAACACGACAGGATAGAGAGAATATATGTGAGACAAAGAGATAGTGATGTGGATGGTGATGACTAGGCTGAGGCAGGATAGTAGAGGGCATGGCCGGGAATGCAGAGGTTGATGAAAAAGGATGAACTGCAGGGGATGGGACTCGCAGCTATGCAAATGGGAAGTGTCTAACAAAAGGATAGTCCAGACATGCATGAAGACGGAGCTGATATCAGCGGGGGACTGATATGAGCGGCCTTGATAATGGCCAAGGAAGCTCTGGGCAATGGGAGTGCGAGACAACGAGGTATTAGTCGAGCAAAGAAGAGAAGAAGACGGAGACGACAAAAGCAAGCACGGCCGCATCATTGCAACGGTCAATCTCCCACAAGCGTGACGAGGTAGCAAATGTGAGACAGCCAGACATGCGGCCCAGACTGCCTTTTCCTCTTTCGCACAATAAGTATCATGCGTGTCTTGAGATGTTGACGAGAACAACGATAGCTGCAAGGATGGCTACAGGACTGAGGATGAGGTTGCTCCACCACAACAAGCGGTTGTGGAGAGGCTCGAAGTGATTCGGGATTTTGGGGAGATGAGGTGGCAAAGACGGGATCAAAGACGGGATGATGATGGGGGTCGAGGGTAAGATGAGGGTGATGGGAGTGTGGTTGCAAATGGATGAGCTAATAAGGATGGAAGTAAGAGGGTGTCCGCAAGAAAAGGAACAATATCGGAAGGGGAAGAGGAAAACATGAGGAAAGAGGAGGAGGCAGGGATGAGGCGAGGAGACAAGTTGCAAAGAAAGAAGAGATAGGCATGGGGAATAAAGCATGAGGAAACATGGGATCAGCGATGTGAGTGAGGAAAGCAGATTGGTATTGAAGGGCACATGAAGATGGGTAGTGTTGATGGAGGCGATGGCGATACTGTGAAGCATCTATTCTCTTGAGCTACAGTACTGGTAGGAATAAAGGATGATGGCGATGGGAGAGCAAGGCTATCTGATACGTGCGAACGCTGAAAAGTCATTGCACTGGGTCTATAGCAGACTGCTGGATGTAGTGGAGAGGAAACACGACATGGGATATGACAAGGCGAGATCTTGTGTAGTGGTAGATGGTTCTATAATTGTTGGTGATAGTGAAGGTGATGCGATGCATGTATAGCCCCAAAGGCTCGAGCATGTCCCGACAGATATAGGCCAGTGCCAACGAGTATTGAAACATTAACGGCATTCACCGACTAGGAATAAATCATAAAAACCAAAGTCGTGATGCTTTGGGTCAAGATGTGGCATATAGTATCTGGCCCGATCTGCAGTTTCGCTTCGGTGGTGCAAAGATTTCGATTTCCAACTTTCAAAATCATCTTACGCACATTAATACGCCAACACGTCGATATAACCCATACAAAACAATAAATTGAGACGTGAAGATTTTTCTTTGCAGAATTCGCAGCATTCGACCGACGTGATACCGCCGGGGTCAAGGTGAGCTAGTGTGCTGTTGACCCTGGGATGCTAGCACGGACTCCCCGAAAGGGCTGTCTAACTGGACGGAGATCGGAGTGCGGTTCTGGGGTCGTCTCGGGACAGGCCGAGTGTCGTTTTTCTTTTTACGCGTTGCATATAGTATTTTGCTAGTGCCAGTTTATAAGGGATTTTTACGGAGGCTTAATGTCATAGTTTGGACCTGCCATGCGTGTCAGTCCCAGTTGGGCGTTGTCGGTCGCTCCTTCTTGACTACTGTGCCATGTAGACTATACCCATGTTCCCACTCTACCAAGACCGGCACCACCGCGACATCGGGTCGCCTGTTGAACTGCCAGGATCATGTTCAGTGCAATGGGCACTTGGCTATACAGCCTGATGGCTCATGAAACTAGAAAGCTGCGCTTGTTTGTCTTTCAATAGCTACACTATAATTGCGATGCTGATCTAGATTGGGAAATGTATCCCTTCTGATAAGAGTCTTGCGAAAACAGAATGTGTGGAAGGAGCGACCCACGATAAGCTTAGCCACTGCCTACTGATGCTCCTTCCGTTGTCGTCTCGGCTACTATGTAAGATATATTCTCCACTAAACTATACTGCACCACCCCGTACGGCAGGCACCTCGGTACAACTAAAATGCGGGGGCTGCCTGTAATCGTATTCAATACAGAAGGCGTGGCTGGAGGTCATGCCAATGCCAGCCACAGCACGACATCATCACGCCGCGAGGCACAGATCCACGCAACTTGAGCTTCACTCTTCTCCCTATCTTCTCAAACTCCTCACTCGTATCTTGCCATACAAAACACCCGTTTGCTGCCCCATTTCCCAGAAGCTCAACACTGACGTGCGGCTGCCGCATCCTCCTCCTCTCTGTTTCACTTGCACTGCCCCTGTCTTACCATTAGTACCTTTTGTGTCGTCGGGATCGTCGCGCTCTTTGATGACATCCCAGCCTTGTGGCATTTGCAACGACAGTCCCTGTTCTTTCATTTCATCCAATACCATCTCAATTCATCTCATTTTATCTAATCGATTCGGTCCCCTTTGCTCTTGATTAAAGAAGCAGACGCACCGTGCTGTGCCCATCACAACAGACTCATCGGCGAGGGCCGACAGCGGTAGACGGAAAAGGTCGAACGGGCGAATCCGCGCCAAACCTACCCTGGCTTACTGAGCCTGTCATCTGGCTCTAGTCCCATAGCGTCTCAATACAGTGACCAACGCCCAGAAAACTCGTGTCACAACGTGGTTCTGGCCAACAGCCACAAATCAATCGCAAACGTCGGTTTTCATCACCAGCCGACTGCGGAAATGTCCTTTTCGGCTCCAGCCCCTGCGGACCCGACCAAGTAAGTCAGAATGCAAGAGTTCATGTTCGCAACGTTGATAGTGCAGTACTATCGCCACTCCATATTGGACCACTGTCGATGCACTACCCCCACTCAGTGAGCATCATCATATGCATGTCGATGTGATGAGGATTGAGGGTGGCGAAACAGGACTCCTTCCCATACTTGCGAGAATAAAAATGCTAACTTGCATCTTAGGCCCATCCACATTGTCATTGTGGGTGCTGGTGCGGTGGGATGCTTCTACGCTTCACGTCTGCATTACGTACGTTTTTTTCTTTTTTTCTTTTTTTCTTATTTTCATATTTTCCCTTCGCTTGTGTTTACTTTCTTCGGTTGTGAGAGGCAAAACCTCACAGCACAATGTCCGAATCGGGGGCAAGTAGCCGCCGTTTCCCAGCTGGAAAGCACCAAGCAGTATCGGTCATGTTTGTGGTGACCGCCGTTTAATTTGCTCCAAGTTCCTTGGCCATTGCCCTTGCTAACATTGTTTCCGGCAGCCTGAGCATAATGTGCATGTCTCACTCATTGGCCGCTCCAACTATGCCGCCCTAGCCAAGGATGGTGTGCAGCTTCAGACGCACACGTTTGGTGACTATCTCTTCCACCCGCACGCTGTATTCCCTTCAGTGGGTGCGGCCTCGGGCACAGCGTCTGATGTGCCTGCTTCTGTGCCCAAGCCACCAGCTGGCGGCTGGGACTTTATTATCGTGACGACAAAGGCCTTGCCTGACCGAGTCGACGATGCGGCTACTATTGCACCGCTCGTTGGGCCATCATCGGCTATTGTTCTCATCCAAAACGGTGTCGGTGTAGAGGCACCGTACCGAGCTCGGTTCCCGACGACACCCGTCATTAGCGGTGTCACTGTTGTCAGTGCAGAGCAGATTCGGCCAGGTGTCATCCGTCAAAACCGATGGACTCGCATGTACCTAGGCCCATACACAAACTCGGCCGAGTCGTCCCCGTCACCGACATCGAATGATGCGCCTGCTCCACCCCCGGCGAAGACATTTTCTCAGGATGAACTCGCTGCACTAACAAAGAGTGGCGAAAGGGCTACGGCACAGCTCACAGACTGGTGGACGCGCCTGGGCGGCATACGGGACATTGAGCCCCTGGATGAGGTGGGCTTGCAAACTGTGCGGTGGCACAAGTTGTGCATCAATGCAGCATTCAACCCATCTGCGGTTCTGTCGGGTGGTCGGGGCAATGCCGATATGGCATCCGACCCCGAGCTGCGGCTTCATTTGCGTGCCATCATGGACGAGATCTGGGAGGCTGCTCCCCGTATCTTGGGCCGGCCATTCCCCGAGGACCTGGCCAGGCCCGAGAAGATTCTCGCCAGCACAGACCGCAACAAGGGTGCGCGCCCAAGTATGCTTCTAGACTGGGAATCCGGCCGGCCACTTGAACTCGAGGTAATCGTCGGCAATCCGGTGCGGATCGCGCGTGCTCGTGGTGTTGATCTGCCACGCATGCAGAGCTTGTATGCCTTGCTTCGCAGTGCACAGCGTGTGCGAGAGGCACAGAACAAGGGCAAGCTGTAATCATGTCTTGGGCGACGTTGTTTTGTTTTTATCGCAAACTGATATTTGATGCTATTCTATATTGAAAATTGATGTACATTAATCATTACAATGTGCCACATGTGTAACTTGGTCGACTTTACTCTGGGATGAAACCGCCGCCACCAAAGTCGTCGTCGTCGTCGTCCACCATGAACCCGCCACCTGCATAATCGTCATCGTCATCCATGACCATGTCAAACTCCTCTGTGACATCACTCTTGGCATCGTCAATGCCACATTCAGCTTCATCCATTTCATCTTCGTCGTCATGACCGCCCGCGGTGGTCTCTGGCTCACCAGCCTGTTTGACGTCGGTATGTTGTGCCTCGGTAGATGGTGGCGCTGCGTGTGTGGTGCCTTTAGCTGCAGTGTCTTGTTCTGCAGCCTCTTCCGCTTCCGACTCTGCTTCTAATTCTGCTTCCACCTCGGCTTCCAATTCGGCTTGCATTTCTGCACTCAGTTCTGCATCCATTCCTGCGTCTTCCTTGTCATTATGTCTGTCGACTTCCTCGTCATCAGGAACCTCCTCTTCGGGTCCTTCGGCTCCAAGGCCGTCGTCTCCCTCTTGTTCTTCTTCCTCTTCTTCATCATAGTACACTTCATCATCGTCGACATCTTCTCCGCGGTCTTCAGCAGCCGCCCGAATGCGCTCACGAATTCGTAGACCACGCAAGAAAATGGACCACATCCGCAAGGCCGCCCTGACCCGGCGCTGCTCGGCAATCTCGGCCTGCAAGTCGACCAGTCCTTCAATGACTGCCCGCACGGCTTCCGCATTTTCTTCTGCAACTACCGCACCTCGCAAAACAGCTGTACCCCGTCGGCCTTCAAACTTGAAGCCCGTCAAGGCCGGTGCATAGTCGACACCGAGAATAAAGGCAGCCCGCCCGGCGGTGTCGTCATGGATGTACTCACCGCCCCGAGGCACCATGCTGGGAACGTAAATGTCAATGTTGCCAAACTTGTTCTTCGGAACGCGACCGTCTTCGACAGGTGGTGCCTCGTAGATGTCAGTCTGCTCCGGTATGAACAAGGGCACACCATTGGGAATTGGGTGTGACTGTGCTATGCGCCGCGGTATTTCTTCGTCAAGTTCTTTATCGGCAAAGAGATCGTCATCCTCGTCGTCATTTTTTGACACACCGATCTCGACAGGTGGTGCAATACCGGAGCGCGCTTTTTCCTTGCCATCATCGTCGTCATCACCCAGACCCCGCCGCCGGGATACGGGTTTGGGCAGCCATTTAACGGGTATCTCTCCTGGTCGCACAACACGGCCCAACCGATACCAGCGGTCAACGCTGTAGGCAACCCGAACATCGCGCCGCCGATAGATGCGCTCGAGAGGTGCCTTATTCCCCGCCGAGATAGTCCCTACAGACGTTGCGTTAGGTACCAGCACCTCGTGTCGTCGTAGATGGCGCTCAAGCGAGTACACTGGGTGGTTCTGGAAGTCGGCCACATTGCGCGGCATCGGCTCGCGCGATTCGAGCACCCCCAGTTCTCTATCCTCAATTTGGTCGAGATCAGTAGGGTATGTCTCTCGAAAGTATCGAATAGCACGACGCAGCCACTTGGTCCCTGACATCGGGGCAGTAGATGGCAATGGCCCGTTTCCGGGAGACGCGAGAGATGCCACTGCTGCCGCCGCCGCTGCCGTGAGTGCCGATGCCGGCTCGATGGCACCGTCGACACGACTGCGCTTAGTTTTAGCATTGTATGCCTTTGCATAACGGCGCGTAACATCCTTTGCCTCGCCATCTTCGTTGAATCCAATGACATAGCACATTTGATTAAGCTTGTCGGCTCCTGGCGGCTCCAGCTTCTGAGGCCGCCATTGCGTGCCGGTTACGAGAGGGTCGACGGGCTGCCATTTCTGGTGTGCCACATCTAGTACTTCGACCCAGTAAACCGGAAACTGAGACTCGCCTCGCACGATGTGTGTGGATGATGACGAGGCGGAAGCAGATGCATTTTTGCGTGGCGATGGGGATGTGACCGATGGAACATTGTATCCCGCCGCGTCTGGGTGGCCAAGCCGGCTCAGGGGTGAAGCAAATGGGTCCGTGGCCGAATCAGAGTCGCTGCCCTTTTGTGGCGACTGGTAGATGCTTGGGATGGGGTAGTATCGTTTGGGTTTTCCGGCGGGACCTTTGCCCTTGGGCATTGTCGGCGCGTTTGTCAAAATCGATAGTGGTTGTAGAGAACAGACCAGCCGCGTTTTGACGCCTGCTGCTCGTAAAAGGGCACAGAACAGCTGAGCACCCACGTCGCGCGATCCTTGCAGCGTCTTGGCTGCCTCAATAAAGTCGTCTTTGTCGAGCACAGTCTCCAGGTCGTTTGGCAGGTCGTACTATCCTGTTAGTTGATTTGTGATGAACACAGTTTATGCGACATAACATACATCGGTCAGTTGGTCGGGTGTTTCTGCCCATAGCGACCGCCGCAGGCCGCGCTCTGTGATGCTGAATCGCGTCTTAAACTTGGCTGCGATCTGCTGCAAGCCGTTCTTGAGCGACTCGGTCTGGCCAAACTGTGGCAGATTGCTGCCCGGGTTCAGATAGGAGATGATCTTGTCGGTGAGCAGAGGCCTCAATGCAGCCTGCACTTTGGGCGAGTTGCACCAGCTGTTTCGCCGGGCAGCATGCGCCATGAGGCACAGGACATGCATCTTGTGAATCTCGACGCGCCGCATGCGTTCTGCCTTTGTCAGGGGCTTCTTGCGATTCGTCGGCACTTTTCCAAGCTTTGATCCACGCACTCCTCTGCCGATGCGCGACCGTAATATCTCCACCGCTGTATCATGCACAGATAGATTCAGCTCGAGTGTCTGTTCGGGTTCTGCTGATACTAGAGCTGCCGGTAATGGTGTGCTTCCCGATGCCGTTATTGGCGCCGACATTCCCGGGAAGCTCACATCTGCAGGCATCTGGCCATCTTCCTCTTCCTCCTCATCTCCTTCCGAATCATCGTCGTCTTCCGAGTCCATTTCCCTCGTCTGTATTACCGGCTCGGGAATAGCAATGTCTTCGAACTCGACATCATCGTCGTCGCTATCGTGGTGACGCATTGAAGCCAAGCTCTTCTGGCCAGGTCGTTTTAGTTTTTTTGCTGGTGGTTCTGTCGGATCATTGGCGTTCGTTTGCACATTCCGCCATGCAGCTGGGCTTTGCACGCCGGCCTCGATCAGCATGTCGCGGTAGACGCCGGTAATGGCCACGCCGCCGACGGTCGAAGCTCGGGATTCGGCGGCAGCCTCTCGCCGCTGCCGTGCGGTGTCCTGGCGCCGCTGCTGTCTCTGCGCGACCACAGCCCTAAGGGCGACGCCTGCCTGGTCGGCATTTGCGTTCGCGCTGCGCCGTGTCGTAACCATATTACCGGTCGTCCAGGTGCGAGTCGCAGTGTCGCCAGTGTCGCAAAGCGTCAAATAAAATTAATAAAAATAAATAAAAGAAAGTAGTGTCCCTTGACAGCGACAGCTACATCTCTTGTCGCGCAATTATGCTTTGAGCATAGGAAGTTTGTAGTCGTAGAAATAAACTCAGATTTACGTTTGCCGAGCCGGATGCGATCGCAGAGGTGAATGTCGTGCCTTGGTCCTCAATCCAAAATACGTCAGATTTGCAAAAAGTCGCCCCGCGTGTGGTGCTTACTGTGGTGTCTTTACAGTGGTGTTGCGACATTGCCGCGAAAGCACGTGACCCATGTTGACGATTATGTATTTCCACATTGCAAAATTCTGACAGCATCCCATCGTCAACTATTTTATTTGTTCGTACCCTATCTCAACTTTTAGGATTTTTTATTTTTTATTTTTTATTTTTGTTATTTTCAGATTATTTCATTTATTTACAAAAATACCCAGCCTTATTCTTTTGTCTCTATCTGAATATTGAAATATTCTATCTAAGTACAAACTTTTCTAACCCATATTTTATTACTTCGATGAGAACAAATCCAAACAAAACCAAACAAATCCTTCTCTATTTCTGAACGGCTAGAAATGGTTACAAAAATAACAAAGACGGGCCGTGAGAGCGACCGGGGCACTCGCGGAGGACGAGCTGGTAGAGGCAACAGAGGTGGAAGAGATGGCCGCCCGTCAGCTTCATCTACTGCACCACGGCAATCTGGTTTGCCACCAAATTGGCCATCAGAAATCACATATCTCACAACTCCCTACTACTCTGGGATCTCTCCACAACAAAGAAAGCTCCTCCAAACACAGCCCGTTGATCTACCTGGTGCATCAGCAGTGACACCGCCCCTACCAGAGATCCCATCCATTCTCAAGTTTGGACCTAGTCCTGCCGTCGAAATCCGCTCCATCACAGACCCGGCACACCCAGCATACGGCCAGCGCGGCCTCTTTGCCGCTCGACACCTGCCTGCAAACTCTTTTATCCTGCCGTACTTGGGCGTGTATCACCGTGGCAATGTGTCGGTCAGTGGCGGCGGCACCAATGTGCACAACAAGCGCGAGTCAGACTATGACCTGTGGCTAGACCGCGATGCCGACGTCGCCATTGATGCCGACAGACGAGGCAACGAGGCCCGCTTCGCAAACGACTACCGGGGTACCGGCAAGCCACGGGCGAATGCCGAGTTCCGCCAGGTGTGGGACCCCCGGCGCGGCGAGCGAGGAATGGCCATCTTTGTGATGCACGCCGGCAAGAGAGCTATTGCGGCGGGGCTGCCCACAGGAATTCCCATGGGCGAGGAGATCTTGCTCAGCTATGGCAAGGGGTTTTGGGAAATGCGGAAGAAAGAGGCCGAGGCGGCGGCAGCCCAGAATCATGGCCAAATCGTGGGAAGCGTTGACGAAGAGGCTACCGAGCCCCTAGCCGAAGAGCAGGCGACCGAACCGCAAAGGCAAGAGCCTTTGCTGAGAGATGCCACGACGCCCAAGAATGCCTGGTTTTCCGACAAATGAGATAGCCAGCGTTGAAAAGAAAGAGACTCGCGTATTTTTATGTAGTTAAAAAGCGATGATAAAGCATAATGATGACTGGAGGGCCTAGGTTGACGACGCCCGAACTTGCCACCCTAAACAGGGCGATGCTGCCTAATCAGGGGCATCGACTGCGCCTTTTCCCTTTTCCGGACCTGTGCCGTGGCCCAGAGACCGATGCTTCCCAGTGCTAGAACAAAGACGACAACCGCAAGGGCAACGCCAACCTGTGAAGGCAGCGAGCCGCTGTTGGTGCTTTGAGTTGAACTTGCTGCGCTGGTGTTGGCGGCGGTTGGTGAACTTGAGTATGACGATAGCACGGAGGAGGTCATTGCCGAGATCACCTCTGGCGAGGCAGATGTTGATGCCATCTTGATCAAAGTGAACTAGGAAAACTGTTGACACTGCGGGCTTGCTGATTTGACTGGTTTTGATGTACTGCCATCAGATCCAGTAGGAGGGAATACGAGAATTCAATGGCAGTCAATAGGAATGAATAAGTAAAGGGTTCAGAAACGGCGAGCGTGAGAGAGGGAGAAGACCTCAATTATTCCAAGCTCAAAGTAAGAGATCAATTAATATCTGCGAGCTTCAAAACAGACTAAAAACCCTTACAATCAAAGAATATACGTCAGATACTGATTTCTGTCGCCGATACTGACAGACCACGGCTGACTTGCGTGGCCTGTCCCAGCATGTTTGACTTGCTGAGATCTGACAAGTCTGGTTATGACGGGAGACCAAGCATCTCCCCGAGACAGACTCCAAAGAAACAAGGTGAAGGTGTGCAAAGTAAATTTAGGGCGAGTTAAAGTAAGCTGAAGAATTGTATTTCTTAATATATTTCACAAATTAAATAATATACAACCAAAAGTACCAAAGCAGATATGCAGATCCAAAAAAACTGTCCGAACTAAACAATCAAAGTACAAATTTGTACTCCGAGATGACACGCTACGGCGTGTTGCATTCCTTTCCCTCACTAGAAGAGCTTCTAAAATAACATCAAGAATAATATTGATCAGATGACATGCTCTGCCGATGTGGACGGTGATATGCCTCCTCGCTCCCCGCATCCTGGCTGCTTAGTGGCCCATATACACCGAGCCCTGTGCCGCCCATTTGTCCGACATCACCATGCGGATCTGTGAATTGGACAGGGGCACTAAGAAACCGAACTCTGTTACTTGCAGGACCCGGAGAGGACATCCTATCCGGACAAACCACCACCGGCTGACCGACTTGTGGGGGCGAAGGCATGCCTTGATTCCAGACGCCTGATGAAAGAGGCTCAGTAGCTGGTGGGTATCCCGTGGTGGGTACTCCGGCATTTGTAGGCATGCTGGTTCTTGCCCTGGAGGACAATATCGCGGGCATACTGTTTGGGGTCCGTACCAGATTGTACCGGCGACCGCTAACGTCGGGTTGAGAGCCATAGGCATTAGGAACACGCGATCCAGATGTGTGTCCTAAACCCCCATTGTCGAATGATGGAATAACAGGCATAGAATGGACACGGCCTGCTGTTGATGGTGCAACGTCTGGTGCTCCAGGGTTGGACGATATCGAGAACTGTTGCACGCCATATGCTGGGGGGTAAATGTTGGCAGATGACGATACGTGACGTCCACTAAAAGCCGTGCTTGACCTTGGACCGCCTCTGAGTCGCGAAATCCTCGTGTCTTTTTCGCGCTCAAATGCTACATCATCGATACGGAGGACCTCTGGTCACTTGTTAGCACATGGTTGGGCGTAATGCATCAGGGGAAATACTTACGCTCGGCAAATATATCACGCATGCGGCGCTGGTACCACCATCCGATAAAGCTGACGACACTCATAAAAGCGATGCCAGCAATAGCACAAGGTTCCCAAAATTCTGCTTGGTTAGTAAAAGTACAACATATCATCAGAGATTGGCGACTTTACTTTCTGCATTCTCAATCATCTCGGCAGAATTGCTCGAGAGCAAAGCTGGACTCCGCTGTGAGAACGGCAAAAACCAGTATTCGGTTGTGACGTAGCAGATATCGGCCGTATATACTCCCATGAGCTGCATGAGGGTGCCGCCAATAGCTGCCATGATTCCGACCAGGCCCAGGAAATATTGAAACGGGTAATACACCACGTTCCATAGGAATCCTAGGCTCAAGAGCCGCCTTGGGTGGTGGTAAATATGCTTGATAATCTTGGACGGACTTCGCGGGACTGGCCCACCCTCAAACAGCCAGTGCATCGAGTATGGCTTATAGAAGTCGTGACGGGCGAGACGTCCGCCCGCACCAAACCACTCGCGCTTCTCTTTGTCGGACTCTGACTCTGGTCTGGTCAAGGGACCGGCATATGCCCACATCCAGAGAACAATTTCTAGCCGGGTTAGTTGCAAGTAGAGGGGCCAAGGGACGTTAAAAAACATGTAAAAATACTTACGCATGGTCTGAACACAAAAGTATATGGAGAACGTAAGTGAGCGGCAGGACAGCCCAATCTCAGGAGTATAAAATGCAGTCAGAAAAGCGAGGATGAATGGGACGCCCAGGAGCAAGAAGGCCAAAAATAAGAGGAAGATCCAGTTCATAAATGGCAGAGTTATCCGCGATTTTAGATCCTCGATGTCTTTGTCCTTGACGCCCGCCTGATTGATCAAGTACGTGTTGATCAGTGTCTCAAGCCACTGCACAATGTTAGTTGTCATGATATTATATAAGTAAGCGGGGGGCTGGTTAGATCTCACCATTCTTTTGTTGTGGCCACGGTCCCAGAGAGATGCAACTTTGTAGCACGATGGGTAGGCGAGACCGTAGTTGAAAAACAGAAATCTGCGCTCATCGGCGGGATATGTTCGGCCATCCAGGGCGAGTACACCCTCTAGAATGCTGGGGTTGTTACCAGCCAGCAAAAGGCCAGAGATGATGGCGATGTGCGGGATAGTCTGTAGTATTAGAATATGGACATTGCTTTTGGTTCGTGAAGAAACGACGCTTCAGAAGAGCCTACCATGTACCACTGGCCGAAAGCCAGCCCCTCCCTGTATAAAGTCAGTATATCACAGCCAAGCTAAAAAGTGATCTTTATGTTTTGGGAAACGTACGCAATATCCTCATCTCCCAGTGTATCTAGACTCTGTAGGAGGGCAAAGATGAAACCGCCGAGAAAAAACCTAGAAACAAGTTAGCATCCTATATCTCGGAAAGAATGACTGGCATCAGAGACGGAGTCTGCACATACACCACGGGAGCACCAATAACCGAACCAAAAGAGTACTGACAGTGCAGCATGGTCTTGAGGCGGGTCTTGATCTGATGGATAAGGCTCGTGGTCTTCGGACTGCGATAAAAAAGCTCTTTATCCACTGCTGTGCAGGTTCGTGAATAAACATCCCCATTGACAAAACAACTATCACATCCGGTACAGGGATTGGGGTTTTGTCGAGGAGAATGGTCTCGGCCTTTGATCTCATCAGGATAGAGGCGCAGACCGTAGAGAAACTGTTCCATATGCTGCCATGGTGACGCGGGAAGCTCACTGCTTTGCTCGCCGGTCGAGACAGTGTGGCTTTCTTGGCGGCCAGCACCAGGGGTAATGCTGGAGGCAATAAAGTTTGCGGATACAAGGCCGGGTGCATTATTCGGCGGAGCAGAGGCTGAGGCTTGGTCGGGAAGTACAAGGCGTTGTGCCGGCGGAGTCTGGCTAGGTGATACCGTATGAGACGGAGCCGGAATAACTGGAGGGAAACCAGCCATATTGCTGCTATCGAAATCTGCAGGTGCAGCGTGCGATTGCTGAGGAGTGAGAGATGCCGTCGATACCCGATGAAAAGACAAACTTGGAACTGAAGGGCGTCTTTGACCAACACTCGGTTGTGCCCAAGTCTGACTTGAAGAGCTATGCTGGCCACTGGCAAGAGATGAGATTGGGGGTGGCTGAGGAGGCGTGTCATATGCGGTGTCAATTGGCGAATGCGGAAGAACCGGAGCTGGAGACCCGGGGGAGACTGATGCAGAAGAGGGAGGCCCGGTTGTCACCTGTTGGTATGGTACTACTCTTGTGATATTATCCATACTGTACACTGATTGCTCATCTTGGCCATCGGAATTGTCGACAGGATAGTTTTGCCCATCCTGTTGCAGAAGGCCTTGGCCTTCTTGATCATCCATGCCTACAACTGCCGGCCCGCCACCGTCAATGTGGCCACCATCTTCAGTCCTCCAGACAAGATCAAGATTTCCAATGAGTACAAGCATCAAGCAACGACAACGCATATCCAAGGTCAGCTGCTTCTCGTTGATTTTGCCCTTGACAAATTCGATGACCCGGTTATCTAGAACAGCTTCATATAAACCACTGACAATCATGGGACCGGCAAAGGCAAAGCAGATGCAGAGCCATATCAGAGTGTCGGCTGCCACGAGTGCCAGAGCTACGGGCGCACCAAAGACCATAAGAAAGTAGCCCTGTACACCGCTCTGGTCGGACGAGAATAGGATCTTAGGGAGCTCTAGCTTGCGGCGGCGCGGCACAGAAATGCAAAAGATTATGGCCGGGATGAGGAAACCAGAAAGCGGTTGGAGCCACGCGTTAAGGTTGTCTTTGCTGCTGATCTGCCAGCCGGGACAGGTATCGTTGAGCCATTGGTAAGGAACCTCGAGCATGGGAGCGCCGTCAGAGTTGCCGTTGTAAACAGCTGTGCAGGGGAACTGACCCTGCATATTGAATTGTTTGAGGGCGTCTAGAGGCGTTGTGTCGTTGTTGAATATGATCCAGGATGAGTAAGTTTCGCTCGCAAAGACTAAAGTGCCGTTTTCAGTCACTGCCAAGGCTTCATTTATGGCCTTGAGGCAGCAGGTTGTGAAGTTCTGTCCTCCCAGGCTTGGGGCCCAGCTCAAGGGTGTGTCGACCTCCGAGAGCTGCGGAAAGATCTTGGTGAGCTCGGGGTCTGGTATGCTGTTTGTGCCGTTGACCTTTGCAGCAGAGCAGCCTGCGAGGTTGACAACTACTGACAGTAGCAATGCCAACCAGGCCAGCCGTGGCGGGGATCTTATGGCCATGGTGGGCTTCAAGGGTTCAGCAAGGATATTATCTCCAGCTGCAAGTGATCCGGAGTCGGTAAGATAGAAAAGGTAGAATAATTGAGTGCAGACAGGGAAGGATGGAGGAATCCAGAAGAATCAGACGGAGTTTTCTGTGCTGCAGCCCTGTGATCAAAAGGTACAGTGCCGGTTCGATTTGCGTTTAAAGAGGAGATCCTAATTCAGGCAAAATAGCTACTGTATTTATCTGGGATGGAGTGAGATGGCTAGTAAATAAGGCCTTGTTTTCTTATCTGTGGGTATCATCGGCGGGAGTCAGAAGCTGAAGCTGAAAAATGGTGTGGAACTGTGCGGAAGGATGCTGGGGCAGGGGACTTTGGCGAAATCCCAAGAGCCTGAAATAACGTGGCCGAGTAGGAATTCTGCAGCTAGATGAATGAGAGAATGCATATATTGATTCGAAGTAAGTGCAGGGAATAACGGAAGTAGAAAAAGATGGGCTGTGTAAATCAAGAGCGTGTAAGGTGGGAGATCGCAGGAAGCTATTACATAAAAGAAACTCTGAATACCTGGGGAACTTAGCGGACTGGCTCCACGACGAGAAACCTTATTCACACGACTGGATAAGAGGCCAAGGCGGGAGGGAGGAGAAAATGTCAGCTTGATTGCAAAAACCGGAGACAAACCACAGCAAATAAATCAAAAGATGAGACGGCTGATTGGGGTTATATAGTATCGAAAGAAGCAAAACGAACTCGAACCAGACAGTCCGTCGAGTTCGGAGTATTGGATGGCTGCAGGATATATCAGAACCGTTGTGATGGCGTAGAGAGTGGCGTGCAGGCGATATGAGGCACCTTGCCAACTTGCACCAACAAATGCATAACGGCCAGATCATCAGCAATGAACAGCAGAGCTGACAAGAGTGTTTTCATGCCTCCAATACGTATGCGAGAAGGAAATGAGCTTAGACAGGCGACGCTGTGAGTGGCGAAGATACGAAGACTAGTTCTGGGAGGAGTGAGATCCGCAGGGTATGCCGTAGCTGAAAAGAACTTTGACTCTCTAGTGTGGCAATCATGCAACGGCGGCATGGCAAAAGCTCAGAGTCCGACAAGGCTACTGCTTGGATATCTCGACCGGCAATGTATTCGTTCCATTCATATCTTTTGTAGAGAGTTGAGCCGCATTCAGGCCCAACGTGCACCGTAAGGGAGGTAGAGATGATATCCTGCGCGGGGAGATTGTGAAGTCGCGGTGTAACTTGTCAAGTCAGGTTCAAGGATAGACAAGGGTGTGAGGGAGGGGGGGTGGAACCGACGTCGGTTTCCTATGTCCCTCTGATCTCCTGCTGACATTAATGGCTTCCGAGGAATGCGACCTCCTTATTAAGATGGAGGGTTCGGTAGCTGTATTGGTCCAGTGGCAAATGTTTTCATGCCACTTTTCTGAGTAGGTCCCGAAGATGCAGAAATGAGATTCTGGTTTTGTTGAAAGTAACTCCTTGCGCAGGCTTGGCAGAGGTCAAGTCAAGGCCCCCTGTAACGTCGTCAAGCTTTACTAGGAGCTAAGAGCTTGGCCATCGGGAGCCAAACTTCCTCCGCAAACTTGGCAAATCTCACTCCAGTCAAAATAGAGGCTTGCGCAGCCTTGTTTTTGAATCAGTACCACCTGATAGTCTCTGTTCACTCACTTTCTTGTAAGCCTCTTCTTTTCCGACTTGTCGCAATATTGACTTGCTCCAGCTCCCACGCCAAGAAACAAAGCTGGAATTAATGGGAGCCCTCTATTCAAGCAATTGGACCCGTGCGTTGCAGTGCAGCGGAAGACTGCGAAAAGCGAACTGACGCAAAGCATGGGGGAAGGGGGGGGGGAGTAAAGAGGCTGGGAGATGGCGATGTTGTCTCCTTTGTAAGAAGTCCAAGGGCAGAAATTGAAAGAGCCATGCAGCTACTTCCATATTTAGATGTATTCGGCATAGGAAGCGAGATACAGAAATGCGCAGAAGGAGAGAGCGACCAGTCTGGGGTGGTATGCGATTGTGCAGCGCAGTTTCCTATCTAGTTAGATGGCAAGTTCGCACTGGTTGCCGTTCCTTTTTTGCTGCTGGCGTGGTATTACTTAGTTTGTCTAGTACGGCAGGAGCCGCCTACCGTCCAGTCCACACTATATAATGGCAAAATATTACTAACACGCTAACAAGAATAGTGAGGCGCTCCCAAGGTCGATAAACATTACCTAATCACTTCGTAGACTGCTGTAAAGATATATAGTTTTTGAGGTCTCTAAAGAGTTCACGGCCTTCTACCGTGCAGATGTACAAGGGAGGGCTTGTACTACTAGGCGTTCCTATGATGATATTAGTTCTAGATTATTCACACAAAAACCACATACTCCCGACTATCTAACAGAGCTGTTACTCATCGCGATGCCAATTGCTGATGGAAAACCCAGGGGGCGTTGAACTACCCGCAAAAAGGCATAAAGTGAAATAAAGTGCATGGTGAGCATAATAGAAAAAATATTTAGGTGTGAAATGGACGCATCCTTCCTTTCTTTTGTGTTACTTTATGGGAAATTTCGACGAAATAGTAAATCAATTGTTATGTATCACTTAGCTACTGAAAAGATAACAAAACAAGAAATAACAACCCAACTATTGGCGTTGAAGTGAGAATGCCATCAGAGAACTCGTATTCGTTGTTTTGTAGTCGTGGCAACAACCTAGGCCTTTATAAATCCATCAACATATATGTAGCAACACGGCCTAACACCAATCATTGCTACCTATATGGTGGCATATCGACCATATTCAGTCACGATTAGCAGTAGCTTCGAAAAAAGGTCCTCTTAGTTGCTGGCCCGTTCCGTGTATCAATATAGCCCACGTATGTAGTGGCAATAAACGTATAGGCAGTGTCGTGAAAATAAACTGGACATTGTGAGAGCATGCCAGCCAAGACCATTCCAGATGGTAACGAGGTCGACACACAGTTCGACGGAAAGTATTCAACATTTCTGCACAGACTCGAGCGTATATAGGGCGAAAGCATCAATGTCGATTTCTAGCACAGATCAGTTTGAAGTCGGCTAGCTTAGACCGGATTTAAACGGCGGAGAAGATGGAGGTTTTCTCACGTCAAGACCACTTAAAACTCAGCGTTGCAATATTGTGATAATGTCCAGGTTTATGGTCAGCTTAGAATCGGACCCGACACAAGCGGAGGTCAAAAATCGCATGTAGCCAGCAAAAGACCTTTTTCGTTGGTCGTTTTAAAATACTAGTGCGTTGTGCCATTTGGAATCGATAAATCCCTGGCCGAATTCAACGTACAAGTTCATTCGAGTCCCATGACCGAAAAAATGCCTGTGGTGGTATTGCTTCGATGCATGTTTCGGTGATATTTCCTGTGAGGGCGAGTCGTTACTAGACGTGCATCTTACAACCGGTGTTCGTGCCGAAAAGCAAAGGGGCAAGGTAAAACAGAGTAATATTCACGACACTTTTCTAAGTTAGCCAAGGGGGATATTACAACGCGTTAAGAAAAAGACGAAAAACAACTCAAGTTAAAGTAAAGTAAATACCTACCGAAAAAGAAAACAATCAGATATTAGGCCCATCATACACGTGCACAGCCGTGATAGATGTGGGCCTACAGATAAGAGACACTGCACGATGAAGTACTACGGAATGGAAGATGGCGAAACGGCAAAGAGAAGTGACAAAACAGATAGAGAAACAGAGGGACGGGCTGCAATGATGACAAATGAACTGGGGCATTCCTTAAACAAGGTAGGAATAGCGGTAGTGGTGAGTAAGCCGGGATAGTAACGAAGCAGTCGAGCCATAAAACATCGCTTAATGTGTGTATAGTCTGGTTCCTGTGCTGTCAAGGCGGGCTGTCAACTTATGCGGCTGGGGTAATATGCGGCGGGGTTGGCAGGGGTTGCAGTTGTGCATCAGGCGCCTTCAAAAGCTCATAAAACGCCTGTTCCAGTTGTGTAAGAAGACCTTCATCCACCTTGCCGGTGTTGATCTGCTCGATCAGGGCGTAAGCAGAGAAATGCCTCAGGTCAAGGCCGGTGGCGTTGAGGTATGCAACCCATGCCTCGGAAACGACCTTGACCATGATCTGGATGCGGGACATGGGATCGAATGCCGCGAGGAAAATGTTCTCGACAACGGCGGACTGGACACATAGCTGCCTATAGCAGCGCGTAAACGGCGACTCCTTTTCTTGCTTCTTGTCCATCAAGCTTAAATACAAACTTCGCAGATACCGGAGTTCCTCTGGCGAGTCCTCCTGCATTCGAGATGATTGCGAGCTCGGCGCTTGGATTGATTCACGCATCGAAGGCGACCACGTATAGACACTTGGATCCCAATCACGGGTCAGGAAGGATGGGTAGGTTTCGTTACCAAAGACTCTTGGCACGGCCGCAATGTTATCAAGGTCGATCAGCCCCACGACCGTGCCGTCCTTGTCGACAATGATGTTCTGCATATTCAGGTCGGGATGTGCAAGCACGAATCTGTCCAGTCCATAACTTTCTTCACTATCGAACATATCTGGAACCCAGGAAATCAAGTAGCGCAGAAGCTTATGGACGCCTTTTTGGTACGGATGCGTGGGCGGGTTCACGTCGAGCGGCCGGGTGATGTATGCATGCGTCTCAGAGAGCGGGCCCCACGTGTAGTAGATGGCATCGACGGAGCCTTGGCTGCTCTTGCTTGATACGCTGGCCGACCGGCGTGCATGCGTGTGCTGTGAAGAAACCCGCGAAGTATGCCCGGCCCTAGCGTTGGAACCGGCATTGTCGATTGCGGGCTGCCTGTCCGGAATGGGCTGTGATGCTAATGACTGAGAAACAAAGCATTTCTTGACTCTCTTCTTGACTCTATTCGGGATGAGACACCGCAGAAACGAAGAAAGGAATGACAAACAACCATGTGCTGACGGTGAGTCAATTCTGTAGCGAGCTACACTGGACGGCGCTTGGTTGTTGCGATCATCTCCGGCTGCGATGCCGTTGCTGACTTCACTCTCATTATCGGGCTTGGCCGCCTCTTCACTGTCCGTGTCGACGTTTTTTTGCACAGCAATCTGGAGCATCTTCTCGTGGTCTGGCAGTCGTCCGGGGCCGACCCCCACAACTTTAGCAGGCGGGCTGTCAATGAGAAATGTGTGCCCGTCGACTGTCGGAGATGGCGAGAATTTGAGATTCCCCCCTTGCTTATAGGTGTAGCGGCCGAGCTCTGCTTGGATATCAACAATGCACTCCAAGGTCCGAGTTTGTCGGGCCAAGGCTCCCGCAGCGTCAAACTGTGCCGGGTTGGAGAGATGCCCGTACCAGACTGCGTGCAGTGGAAAACCGTCAATGTAGGAAATCGCAATGTATGCGCACGACAAGGAGTTGGTGACTGTTGCTGAGAACGCAAGCACGTGGGGTATTGGCAGTTTTCGGCGCCCGGTCGAGTCAGATGTGGTATCGAGGAGGTGTGCCATTGTCTTCGCCTCTGATAACAGTGCGTTTGCGGACTCTCGCGTCCACTTCCCAGGAACTCCGTTGCTGGGGATTTTAATGAGCCACTTCGGACACCCATCCGCGAGGATTGGAAACAGGATATGGTATGATCCAAACCGTGGAGCTCCAATAGAGAGGTCAATATCTTGAGCAGCACCATCCACGCTGCTTCTATCAACAAACTGCCGGGCCAGCCGCAGTGCAGCATCTCTATCGAGGGCCTTGAGGACCGGTCTGAACTTGCCAGGGACATCTTCCGGCCTAGATCCGGCTGATCCGGAAGAGATGCTATGACTGAAGGTGGAAGACACATGTTGCCCTGATCCCGATCTGCAGGGGTCCATATCAAGACGTCCCTCTGGTTTTGAGCTCGGCTGGGTGGTGTGGAGCTCCGGTGAACCTGTTGCCACCTTGGCCTTTGTACGCGGAGCCTCGGGCATAATCGTGGTGTCGTGGCGCTCGGCTTGCAAAAGAGCTTGATGGACAGTTGTGCACTTGATCGAGTTTGAGAGATTCGAGGTCTATGCGTCACATGAAGGGGAGACGTAATGTCCTTTTTACATCTTTTAGAATATAGATTAGCTACAATATTCGCTGACAGTATCAGAGACGCGCCTCGTTTTGAGTTATAGGGACGGTAATGCGTGACCACAGCACAAGGGTGATTTTCGTAACACGGCGTGCGCCGTACTCTAATTTGTTTGACAGGGATGGTGATATAGAGAGTCTAGAATTCGAGTTAACACTGCTTCCAAGGGATTGTGTTGAATTGATCGCAATCTCCCTTCTTTCATTTTTGGCACTGTGGAAGCATCAGAGTATGTCTGCGATATATCATTCCATATTAAGACACTTACAATATGTTTCGTGGCTATTCTATATTCTAAACAAAACATAAGCTTATCTTACGATAACTGGGGACACAATCATATTAAGGACCGAAAGGTTAGCCTCCTTCATGGAGGGGGCGTGTCTAAAGGGGGGTGGATAGAAAATTGCTTCTCCACTCATATCATATTCAACTCTAATATGGTTTCCTGCGAAATTCCTAGATGAGACTTGAATAGTAGTGTTCACACAGGCAGCGTGGAGTTACTAAAAACCCCCAGATGATATATTTATTGAGGCTGCCACACACGGGATATTTTGCTATTATGATGAAGCAGTTGATAAGACTATTTTCTTGCAAATCGTTCGCAGCTGTTCCAAGTTTTCTTTTTCCACGCACTAGCTGATAACGAACATTGTGAGTTATCAAAGAGCAACCCTGCCAATCGCAAATTGAATGTGATATATATAAGGCCATCGTCTATGAAGCTCAAATTAGTCTATCTATCGCAACAGACTACAATCTTGCCAATCACACGCATCAAGAACGCCCCGGTGGCACGAATCATCAATAAGAATCGTCTACTGGACTTGCAATTAAATGAAGTATATTATCTGCGACATCACATCACACAACATGAATCCGTGAGCTAATATAATATAGGGAAATTACCGCTAGGCATCATCGCCACCGAAATGGCAGAAGAAGCAGGACGCACAGAGAGCGCACCGAGTACGAGTCGGATTCGGAAACGAGAGAAACCGCAGCAGAAGATTGGGTGCATTACCCGACAAGTACTTCTGAACGGCACGAAACATCCGATCTCACAGAAGAAGATGGGTCAACTTCAAACATTGAAATACCTACCAAGCGACGTGCAAATCATAGCGATCGAGTCCCGCCCAAGCCAAAACATTGCCGTTTTCACGACTTATATTATGATGGCAGAGGCAAGTGCCCTGCTTGTGAAGAAGCGGCAAAAAATGCACAGAACGATAACGGGCATGCCAACGGCGCAGAGAGAACGACTGTCCATGCCTCTCTTGAAGCGAGCTACCAGACACCTGGCCCTGTGTCTAGGGGTGCGAGTGCCACTATAGAGGCGGCAGGAGGCCCTGATGATGATGGTATCCAAGCCACCAAGGGCTATGAATATCAGCAGCGCGGTGTATTTGGCAGCGCGAGCGTGTCACAGCGCGGGAGTGGTATCTCATGGGCTGGCAGCGCACAACCTGTCGTTTACCAGCCTGGCCAACCTCGGGTCTTTGCGACTTCCCACCATAATGAGGGCGACGATCAGTCCCCATCCCAATTATGGGGCCAGAATCACTCATGGCATGTCCTGGATGCTGAAGAATTATATAACCAGGGGAACGACCAATATTTCGGAAACACCGTCTCTACCCCCCTGGAGAGACATAGGCGTCGGCGTCATCATGGTTCACGCCGCTAACCCAATACCCCAGAGACATACATGGCGTCTCGGGACTAAGGATGGGCTGTTTGATTGTCGTACATGTGCTTAAAAGTTTTGAGGCTCTCCATTGGAGATTGATTTTTTGTTTTTGTTTCTGTTATGTAGGTTTCGTTGATTTACTATATTGACTTATAATGTCACGCCCCTTACTTATTTTCTTATTTGTCAACAATGTAAAGAAAGATACACTATGGAAGAAGTGTGCACAAGTACACGTTGGAGCGGTGACCAAAGGCATGTAATCCACCCCGAATATTTGCAGTGAATCTGATGCGTACCTTATTTATGCTGAGCTGGCATGCGTCAGACTTCCAATAGACTTAAAGACTACACAGTTCTTGGCAAAAAAAAGTGCTCAAGATAACAGCGACGTGGTTCTAATCACGGTTCTGAAACATGGCTCGAATCAATTTAAATTGCGTCCAACCTCTTCAGACCGGAACGGGCATAGCCCTAGTGATGAAATAAGCATCACTTTGGGGTATTTGTCAAAGGTGCTCAAATCCCACCCGCACTACTATTTCCGGACCAAGGCGAGCCATAAAGATGAACTTTTACCATTAGATAGTCTAAAGCGAGTGGACAGGACAGCCGCAGTTTCGATGAGGGGTGTTGAAATGCAGAGTGACGTCTGGGTGTTCTCTTGTGACTCTGTTTCTGTACTTTCTGAAAATATTACTGCCTGAACTACGTGGCACTCTTAAAATTCGGATGCACACTTTTCATATCGTCTTTGGGTTGCAAGTCCTATACATGTGATACTGTTGGGTGCTAGATGTGCCGTTCTGTTATTAAAGATCATCACCACCGTGGCACCTCTTATTATGGTGCCCCTTTCATAATATCGGAGTCATCATCATCACTTTCGAGTAGCCGCTGTGATTCGGAGATCACAAATGTCCGTCCAATCTTGCTCGTCCAGGTGCCAGCAATGCTGCCACGAAAGCTGTCAGATTACAAAGGTGCGGCGTTTAAAATTTTATATCTTTCATGTGTAGATTTTATCCTGTCAATCGTTTTATATCAAGCACACCGTTTTACACATGATAATAAGAACAATTTCATAGGCCGGAGTTTCAAGGAACAAAAAAGTCAAGGCTGAGACCTGTTGAAATGTGATGACCAACACTCTGAAAGGGTGTCACCCCGAGTTCTTCCCCGCACGCCTGCAGTCAACTTGTATGTCTCACCCTGGGTTTATAAATCACGCAACAAAACTTGGCTTATTGTGCATCTTTCCCGTGCACCAAAAACACTCGACGGGAGGTGGTAGGTCTTCTTTTACTCCTCTTGTCTCGGCCTCATATTAGTGTATTTACACTTTTATATGAAAAGGCTTTGGTTTTGCAAAATGTGATTATCGTGTAACCAGTCACCTGGTACAAATCGGCAAGACCAATGCTACATCAGCACCACATATCTACAGCATATAGTGCAGAAATGGGGCTGTGTCTGACGCACGTGGACGATCATTGGTGTGGATAAATCTGTGCGGGATAAACTCTTCTAAAATGCATACCATAGGTGTGGAGGATGGACCTCAAGTCCGATGATTTGACTGTGAATTGGGCAGCAAGGTAGTTCTATTCTCGTGGCGCCATCGTGCCGCATCAATAGCCCGAAACTTCCTATTTGCTATCTTGGTACCACAATGACGAGTCGTCGTAGAAGGACCACATCACACTCTCCAAAATACGCGGCTTGCGGTATGCATATTGGTTTGATGCATTGGTAATCATCAGGGTCATATCCGGTCGCCAGTGCGTTTCATTCTAAACATGGAATGTTTGTCCTCGCCATCTGCTTGAAGTAGCTTCAGCGACCAAAATTGCCCCCAAGAATCAACAATAGCTTGACCTAATAAGGTTCGATGGCGGGTCTAACAAAGGTAAGACGTGCCCCTTATTACACTTTCAAACCCACTGTTAACCGTTGTGCGGCGAGATCCGCTCGGCTATTAGTACGGCTCCACGGAAACAAACGACGACATGAACGTCTCATCAACGACTTCATTTCACGATGATGAGGATCTCTAAACGTTGACACATTCGGTTGTGGTGAGAACTACTCCCACTTGCGGATAGAAAGAGAGAAGCGCACTTCCAGGTCATTCTGAATTATGTTCTCAGACCATTTCATCCAGAGGAGAATCTGGCTCGAAGTGAAAGTGCAATTTTTGGAAGAAGGCGACATCAAGCACGCAAAAAGGGCGGTCAGGAACTTCGCGCCACGAGCTCCACGGCTAGGTAGTATTGTTTATGGGGCCGACTTGGACGGTTACCACATATCGCAACGAATGATACGGCAGAAAAGTGTCATGAGATTGACAGTATACGATACCACATATCAATGCCTATGATTTCAGAACGAAATGCTCGATAATCTCTGTGTTTACCAACCAACCCAGAACTACCACTTGCTTGGACTTGGCTTACTTTAGTTCCATCTCATCGGCCCTTGACCCCTATTCAATGCGGCTCCAACCCACGTCGGGGAGCGATCTTGTGACAACCCATGCCTGTACAGACGAGGCCGACGATCTATCGCCTCTGGAAAAGCACAGTCCTGGATTGGGATCAGGAATCTGGAAACCTGCTACACGTTTGCAAAGTGTTCAAGTTCACTTGTTTTTAAATTCGCCATCAAGAGAGACAGCAAGGGCAGAACTCTTGTGCCGCAAACCGTTGATGCCCAACACCATCAAAATAACAAGAGTGGGTGGTCAGCAATCAATAAGAATTATCATGGCCTTTGGGTGACCTGTTCCCTACCAATAACGTGTCCATTCAACTGTATTTGCGGTGAATATTCAAGAAATGAAACACGCAGCTAGACGACTGCCGCTTACTTCACAGTTAAACTGTACTCGACGACAGTCTGAATCACTGTAAGAGTAGTACTTGTTGGTGCCAATCTGATGCTGATACAAAATGCAAAATTGTCTAAAATAGCAGGAATCTTTAGATGTAGGTACTGCTACATGTCGCACATTGCCATTGTTGTACGTAGGGTACTTACAGGATGAGGCTCTGCATCGCGAATCACAAACTAGTAGAACAAGGCTCTTGACAGTCTACCACACTCTGTTTTGGTCCTCATATCTGGGTTATTGTAGAGAGCCGAACAATAAAGTCCAAGGCATTGTGAGCACCGAGAACTAGTGTATCTATAAAAAGACAAATACCTCCCTGTACTAGCTGCACAAACTTGATGCCATCAACATCCACCTCGCAAACACGAATACATCTAAACCTTGATTTATCCATCGACATTCCAGTACACCTCGTACCTCATCCAGAACCCCAACAGTCAAAGATGGCTCACCACTGGTAAGGTTATATACCCCAACGCGAGCTATTGCACAGATAACGGCATACTTCCAGACCCATCACAATGCAGTATAGAAAGGCGTGGGACAGGAACACTCACATGATAATAGTGCAAAGTGCAAGAAAGTGTTCAGCACGAGATGCGTCAAGAAAAACCACGCAGATTTCTGTCCGGTCCACGGCAGCTACACCGAGAAGGGACGAATGTGTCCCACATGCTTTGACGCCAACTGCAGAGAATTTCAAAATAACAGAGTTACCTCCATCCCAGGCCCAGTTCGGGGAGAGATATCCCGGACCGAGCGCACGAAACCGCGCCACAAGGCCCGCGAAGCTACTGCCCCCAACACGGCTCCCACTACACCGGTCATGCATAGTGCCCCCATCCCGATAGACACCAAATGGGCTGGCAGTTTCAAAGCTGTGACCTTCGCCCGTGCTCCCATCAAGTCCCCGTCGGCATGCTTGACCACCATCGGATCGGCTGATGAAACCAGTAACTTTAGCACCTCTCCCGAATCCTCCCAGCGATCCAGCGATGGAAAACGCTAAGTGAGATACGTTACCACGATTTGGCGTTGTCGGGCAAGTGATGTGCGATAATCTCACAGTCACACGAGCTAGAGACGCCTTGCATCATTTTACACGTTTTTTCTGTCTGAGTCCCGGTTCCTGGAGCGGTTGTCGTCGAGTTGACAGATCGAGGTTGCACATTGAAGATGTCGTGCATTTTGTGTTATGTTCTAGTCGTGTGTTTTAGTTTTGCGTTTCTCTTCATCTTTCCCCGGCCTGCCTTTATTCTTCCATTTCTATTTATCCCCCTAAATGTCTTGTTTTATTGTTTATTTCATGTTTCTCTTTGTTCCTTTCTTTCCTATGCTGCTTACTATATATTATAAAATAAACAAAAAATGTCGGACTGCTGTGACTCCCCTTCAGAGTCTACAAAGTCTATGCACAAGTCAAATCGTGAGGAACAGGAAAGAAGAATAAACTTGAGCACGTACACAAGTCACCCGAAAATACAGTAGTAAATGCCTGTTGCACATTATCTAAGAATACACAGACAGCATCATAGCCGCCCCATATGCGCCCAAATTATAGCTGCTTAATCGCCCGTGGACAATTTCTTTGCATCTATAAACGCCGTAGTGGTTTCTGACAATTTCCTCGTTTATTTCCGTACGCATACTATTTTATTTTTATTTGAACATTGCAGTGATAACTGTTTACGGCTGACTCGATAATAATATCCTATACCCAATAAAAACATACGAACGTCAATATTAACTTTCGGTATTGGCTATACTTTTTGTTAAAAGTAATCTAAGCCTAAGCCAAGAACTAGATAAGGGATATGCCGAGATAACTGCAATATACACTAGAGATAGCGTCAAAGAAGGTCGATCAGCCCGACACTCTCGAGTCGATACATCCGAATTTGAACTTGGTATTGGCCCCCGAAGTCTATGATGGAAAAAGTGTCCTTGGCCCGGACCTGGAAATCTGCTACACAAGCTCGATGAAATATACGCGTGAGGTCTTTAACTGACCTGATAATTCAATCTTCAAGATGACCAAAGTCTACGAAAGCTACCGCCAGTTCTGCTAGCAGAACACACAGACCAATCAGCATGAACAACTACATATCCTACAGATCCAAATCAAAAGCCAACAACAACTGATAAAACAAATTCGGTTGTCACACCAAGCAAAAGAGTCACGGCAGGGTCATACACAGCAAAGCGGCGTAGGGCTCGGTAGCCTCAGGCTGGAAAAAATACTGTTACAAAGCAAAAGACAATCTCAGAGACAGTCGGAAGACTGCCTGGTACCATACCAGTCAGATGATAGCAGAGCACTAGCACACACAATGGTATCTCCTGGGTTTCTGTCATTTGTGCACGATCTTGTCACTGCTGTGGTTGTAATTTTGGCGCTGCTAATCTATCATATCCGCAAGGTCACAGTTTGGGTCGTCAAGCGGGCTTATCGTCTCCTTGGTCAAATGTAAAATACAGTTTCCGTTGAAATATATATGTTTGTTATCATCTGAGACACTTTCACGTATACTGTTGCAAAGTAAGGTGCATTCTTTTCCACTTCCGAGTACTGATTATCATCGATAGCATGTGCGTAATGTGCAACTCTCAAAGATATTTTTTTTACCGAGACAGAACATTGGCAATCACACAATATAGAAAGTCGATCATCTGTTGATTCAATATTGAGAAGATATGTAGTATACAAGCTACACCGTGGATATATCTAAACCTTGCTGTCAAACATATACATAAATGTAATATACTAATGTAGCCATGTAGTATGGCTGGTAAGTTGAAACATATTCGAAACCGTAGACTCGCGATGATCGCAGAAGTTAGACGTCTGTTTTA
The DNA here is from genome assembly GCA_029299165.1 of Ophiostoma himal-ulmi. Taxonomy (NCBI): domain Eukaryota; kingdom Fungi; phylum Ascomycota; class Sordariomycetes; order Ophiostomatales; family Ophiostomataceae; genus Ophiostoma; species Ophiostoma himal-ulmi. The sequence goes on along the minus strand of JANSME010000003.1, from coordinate 304,610 downwards.
CTTTCCTCTTGATAATTATAAATATAAGCAATACTTTATCGACTTGGCATTCAGTTGCTTCTGTTTCCCATTTCTCTCGACTTGGTGTGCATTGATCGTGTCTAAATTGATATGAATCAGATCCATAAAATGATAGTTGCCATCATCTCATAGGCGATATAGCAAAGAGCTTTTTCGTTATGCATGTCAATTGCATAGCACATTTCTCCGGCTGTACCTTTATCACTACTTAAACTTGTGACTTCTCAAGATATCTGCGGTTGAATAACGACTAATAGTGTAAGTAGCTTCGTCCGAGATCGCGGACGGGACTAAGCAATGACAAGTCGTCGTCCGCCCGCAATGGCGTCATTGGCGCAGCATCCACCATGAAACGGTCAAATCGCACTACGAGCATGGGGATCACCGGGAACAACTTATAAAGATAGCAACCAATCGAATCAAAAAGTCAAATAGTCAAAAAGTCAAGATGTCGAATGACAAGGTGAGCACCTACAAAACAAGCATCAATCGCACTCGGACTGACCAACAATAGACTTATCAAGCAGCGGACGGCAGCTTTGTGCGGCCCGACAGCGAGTTTCGGAATGTGATCTCGAGCGAGCCAGGAGCTAAATACCCCCCAGAGAAGGGCAGATATGCCATCTACTTTGCGGCGGGATGTCCATGGGTAAGTTAATCGAAACTGCAGTCTTGAGGGGTACTGGCGCTGACTATGTAGGCCCACCGGACGCTGATCGTTCGCAAGCTCAAGGGTCTGGAGGCCTACATTGAGCTATACCAGCTGCATGACAACACGGGTCCAGACGGGTGGTACTTTAGTGGCGAAGGCGGCTCGCTCCCGGAAGACCCGCTCTATGGCTTCAAGACCCTGAAGCAGCTGTACTTTAAGGCGAACCCGGACTACTCGGGCCGCTATACTGTCCCTGTGCTGTGGGACAAGAAGACGGGCACCCTTGTGAACAATGAATCGAGCGAGATTGTTCGTCTTCTTGCGTCTGGCTTCGACGCACTGCTTCCCGAGGAGCGGCGCGAGGTCAACCAGCCCGGCGGCGGTCTGTACCCCGTCGGCGACTCGGCCGAAGCGATTGGCCAACGTGCAGCGATTGATGCACTCAACAGCTGGGTCTACGACACCGTCAACAATGGCGTCTACAAGACCGGGTTTGCTGCGTCGCAGGACGCCTACAACACCAACCTGCGGCGCCTGTTTGAGTCTCTCGACAAGATTGAGGACCTTCTCAAGGAACGCAACGCCAAGGGTGAGCCTTTCCTGCTCGGGAGTGCATTGACTGAAGCCGATGTACGCCTCTACACCACGGTGGCCCGGTTTGATGTTGCGTATGTGCCCGTGTTCCAGTGCTCACTCCGCACAATCCGGCATGACTACCCGCACATCAACCTCTGGCTGCAGCGGCTCTACTGGGATGGCCAAGTCGTGGCCAGTCAGACGCGCGGCGCGTTTCACTCGACAACGGCGCCGCATATCGGCAAGTATGCCGAGGGTTATTCGCGGTCACGTCACAAGGTCTTATTCAAAGAACAGGGTGCCTTGATCATCACCGCTGGGCCGGCCATCCCCGTCGAGCCTCTCTCAAAGGATGAGACATAGTTTACAGTCACTCTGATTCATCTTGTTTGCCAGGCTTATTTAGGTAGTAAATATTCAAATTCAAATTTGCTCGGGCTAGAAGGATACAGTAAAGAAATGTGGTATAGTGGTATAGTGGTATAAAAGATTATGCAATAAAGTCTAATTGCCATGGCCTATTGAAATGTTAGTGCATGCTTGTGTAGCTAGATGATATGCTGTTGTACTTACGGCCCAGAGGCTTAGCCCGCTTTGAGACCTCGCGAGCATGGAACTGCTTGACCTTGGCACGGCGAGCCTCCTCCTTGGCTTCCAGCTCGAGACGCTTGGCATGATCGCGGGCCTCACGCACTTCGCGCCGTGCAATATCCAGTGCCCGGTCAGCCTCGCGCTCGGCATTCTCTGCACCCAGGACGCGCTCACGGGCCTGGATGATACTGGGGTCGAGATCGGAGTCCTTGGCGTTGCCGTTGCCAAAGGAGCGGTGGAGGAATGAGCGACGACTGCCACTGCCTCTGTGTAGGCTGCTGGTGATGCTGCCGGTCTCGGTCGAGTGGCGTGAAGGGTCAGTAGCATTCGTGTGGCGGGTAGCATTGGTGGCAGAAGACGGGGTCGGAGATGGATCGCGGCGAAGGCCAAACAGACCATGCTTTTCGGTATGAGGAGTCTCGTGAGTCTGTACGACTTTCTCCTCCGGCTCGGGGTTGCGCGAGAAGAACGGCATTTTGATTGTCGATACTAGTGTTCTATTGCAAGGGTTTGGTGTGTAGTAGATTTACTATCACTGACAACATCCCTTTCACTTCGGTGGCATCCTCTAAATATATATACTCGTCTTTCCAGCAATGTCATGGACGGCCTCATATAAGTAATTGCATCAGTCGTGCTGCAGACCAGTAAATGTAAGTGAGCAAGCCTGATTTTAATTCCCGATCTGTTGTGGTTGACGTTTGTGGCTGTTCACCAATAAGAATCGGGACTGGTGACGCAGTTGACCATTACAGGTTGAGAGACTCACCAGGGGCCGCCCTGAGTGACAGTGAATTGCTATGCATGCATGATGACGTCGTGATAGTCCATCAGCCATGTCAAACGCGATAACCCTAGATGACTCGAGACTGTCTCTCAGTAAGTGATCGCATTAAGAGTTATTTGATGCTTCAAATCCGAATAATACAATTGCTAAAAAAAATAAAACTGAATATCACAAATAGAAAATCGACAATGCTAATGCTATGCGCGCATATATAACAAAGTGGCTAAACCACCAACCCAGTACAACAGATAAACGACACCCAGATAAGAACAAATAGAAATATAGAATAACAACTCCTCAACTGATCCCGACGCAATCTCCCACAAACTGCCAAAAAAAAACGACAAGACTTTTACACAGCGTCCATATCAAAACAAAATATCATGTGATAGTTGGAGAACGTCGAGTCGATACAGCGTTGTACTACCCAGTTGGAAGTGGCTAGATAACGCTTTGTTTTCTAATCTTTGAAATAGGACTGCCAGGTGTGGCATTCGAGTTCTGACTTTTGGATTTTGGGGGTTCTCGTCGCGAGACTGGAGATATTGATGACACCGTCTATTGCGGCTGTTTTGGCTCGCGCATCATGCAGAACAATGAAATCTTGTCGCCCTTGTCGTCCAGAACCATCTCCTTGACCAGATTGAAGCCTAGCCGGTTGTAGATGGCTGTGTTGGGCACATTGCGACTGCTTTCGAGGTAGCACTTCTTGCCCTCCTTGTCGGCAATGTCTGTGACCTTCTTTACCAACAGCTTGCCCACACCCTTGCCTTGTGTCTCGGGCAGCACCGTGACAATGTTCATAAAATAGTAGCCCTCTGGCGCCGTCCACAGCTCCGTCTGGGCCTCTGCCTGTGCAGCCTTCCAGATCCAGTACCGGTCCGTGTTGAGGCCGCCGTGGCCGTACCGCATATTCAGGAATCCCTGCTGCAGCCACAGCCACCAGTCGCCGGCCCATTCAGACCAGCTCTGTGTTTCTGTTGCCTTGCGCGGCGGCAGCCAGCAGGCAATACCGAGCACCTTGTCGGGCTCGCTGCTCTCGGTGTCCTTGGCGACGTAGAAGAGCGCATGTTTCATACCCCAGCGACAGCGCAGGCCGAGCGAGATTGCATTGCGGGCAGGGTTGAACTTTGAGTCGTCAAAAGCCCAGGCATGATAGGGATCGTGCTCAAACGCGCGCTGGATGCAGGTTATGGCGCCCGGGATGTCCGCCTCGGTAATGGGAGAGACCTCGATTGGCATTGTGGCGGCTGTTGTTTATTTTGTTCTTTAATTTTTATTTTTATTTTGTGTATAATATTGATTCTCCTCTAGAGTCTGAGACTGTCAATGAACGGCAAACTGAATGAAGCAAAGATGAGAGTGTCATGAGCTGCGTTGTCAATCGCTGGATGCTGTAGAAATACCTACCCCGGGCTTTTTATCCTAATCCGGCAAGTAAAGTACATGATAAGCGATAAGCTTTCTACCCCACGATAAGATCACATGTGGCGGATGGGGCCGGTGTCACGTGGGGCGAGTCGCGATGCATGACTAGCACATATGGCGCATAGCTCACGGACTTGCCTCCACCCTCACTCGTTGATCCATTTCAAGGCACAAAGTCCGGCGCCGGCCACAATGCTCTATTAGCTATTCATACCAAAACATGCTGTTACACTTCGCCCAATATAAGATTGGAGCATGCCACTACTGCGTCTATATTAGCACAACCGAAAGTGTAGTCATCTTTTCTTGCTCGAGGTAATTAATGCAGACGAAAAGAGTCGGATTATCAATGATTCTATAGTTGAACCCTGCATGGCCTTTGAAGAAAATATGAGGAGTGTCAGCAAATGGATACGCCTGCGTCGTCGGTCTTATCTATACAAATTAAGAGTGGTCTTGGCAAGCGTCCCTACTTTGTCAATACGGACGTCATTCATCTATTCTCCGAGATAAGAACTTCTACTTGACTTTATGGCTGTACGCGTATAACACAGACTTGTATTCCACTTCTTAACCTATCTAGGCATAGATGTATATGGTTCCCTACGCTAGTTACTATCTTGGAATCACAATCATAATCACTCTCGAATTCGATTGACATCGACGGCCAGAGCACCAGAGAGGATCCCCATTACAGACCGTGCGCGTACGCCTCGGCCATCTTCCAGTACCGCGGTGCAGACCAGCGGCGCAGGTCCTTGCCCTTCCAGACCATGATCAGGAACGTGGCCGTGCAGCCGAGCGATAGGAAACCCGCCATGATGAAGCAGTTCTGCAGGCCCATGTTGGTGTACCAGGGCGTGATGCCGTACGAAATGGCAAAGCCGAGCGTGTTGCGCACAATGATAATCGATGTGGTAGACTCGTGGCTGATGTCCTTGAAGCAGTCGACGTTGTACGACAGTGCCACACTGCCGCCCGCGACGACGGAGAACGTCAGAATGCCCAGAGCAACGGCCAGGCCGGCCCAGTGGACGTCATGGGCAGCACCTACACCCCAGGTGATCAGGCCGACGCATGACAGGACAGACGACAGAGCGAGGATCCAGAGACGCTGCTCGGGCTCGCGAATGCCGTTGTTGCGGCGAGCCATCCACAGAGTGATTTTGTCGGCGACGACACCGGCCCAGATACTGCCGAGGGCGGCGCCAATGATAGGGCCCGTGTACAAAGAGCCAATCTCACCAGTCGTCCAGTTGTACGGCGCATCACCCATGATGGGTGCAATGGTGCCGTTGAGCACGTTGTACCAGCTCAGGTTGATGCCATAGATGAAACCGGCCCAGACAACAGTCGGGAACTGGATCAAAATGATCAGCGGTGCGTACATGCCCTTGAACATGGCCGTGGTGCTCGGGCGGCCGGGCAGGTTGACAAATGGGCTGAGCTTCTGAATGTAGCTGCGCGGCGCGGGGAATGTAGTGGGCTGGGCGGTGGCCTCAATGTCGCTCGAGCCAGGCGAAGTCTTGGGCTCCTCCTGCTTCTCGGAAGCAACCGCGGGAACAGGCTCGGCGGCAGCCGCAGGCTCTGCAATGCCTTCACGGACAGACTCGCTCGGGTCATCCATGCCCTCGAGTGTGCCGCGCACGTACATGGTCTCCTCCATGCCAAAGTACAGGATGACAAAGGTGAGGCCAACCACCATGGCGCCAAAGTTCATGCACCAGCGCCAGCCATAGGCCTGCGTGAACCAGCCAGCGACCAGGGGGCCGAGAAAGTTGGAGCCGAAGAGAATAAAGACGTACAAGCCCATCCAGGCGCCACGGTTGTGTGCGAAAAAGATATCGGGCACAGACACTTCGGGCAGCGACTCGATGGGCGACAGCATGATACCGATAAGGATGCGCGACGCGTACCAGTCGGCCAGGGTCTCCATGTATGCAGACCAGACCATCAAGGGCACCATGGTGAGGGTTGAGATGAGATAGACACCGCGACGACCAAAGGTGGTGGCAACGGGCTGCCACAGCAAGCAAGCCCAGCCGAGGAACAAGAACGTCACGCCAGTACCCTGAACCATGGTGTTGATGGACAAGCCCATGTCTTCGGCAATGACGCCGAGGATGGGGTAGTGGAACGTGCTGGCGAAACCTGTGCCAAGAGTGTAGACGACAACCATGATGGCCGACACCTTCTTGCGGCGCTCAGACCAGTTGAGGGGATCCTCGGGGTCGGCACTGGGCCGAGGGATCAGCTCAATGCCATCCTTGGACAGGGCAGTGGCATGCTGGCCGGCCGTGTCAACAAGGTGAATGGTACCGGGAACCGGGGACGATTCCATGGTATGTGATTTGATGATGGTTTGGTGGATATTCGTGCAACTGAAGATAGTATTGATACTATTGGTAATAATACGTGATAATGTGTTATGATAACTGATGGAATGCGGCAGAAATGACAGGGCCGAGTCAATTGTGCATCCAATACTCAACCACACAGGTCGAGACCAACGGGGCGACTACGCGGGACATGCTGACTATAAATCCAAATCAAAAGTACCGAGATAACGAAACAGAAAATGCAGGCCGATTGAAAAGGGGACTTTGAAGCGAGACGATCCCTTCTGGATGCGACTGATTGTGCCTGATCGTTAAAGAAGATAAGTCGGACAGGTTGAACGGTGAACATGGCAGTTCAGGCATCGAAGGATTCGAGGATTCAAGGATTCAAGGACCCAACCACCTTTCCATTCAAAGTTAGACCGCTACCGACTCATATCTTTTGGCCTACTCTGTCTCTCTCATTTCCCCTCTCTCTCTCTCTCCATCTACGTTGCACCATGTGCTACATGCTTGGCCAGTATCCGTATCTGACGTGGAATTTAGGTCTTATCAAAGTGTCTTATCAACTCTTTTCCGGTCGCCTGCTGATACCCCCCCTCTTCCTCGCTCCTTGTTGGCCGGCGATAGTGGTATCCAGAAATACTGCCGATCCCTACTTTGTGGAGGTGCTGATTATCCAGATGGTGCCTCACAACACAACGTGCATGTAGCTTTAGCTTGTCCGTTCCGATACTTCATTCTTGCTGTCCAGAAAGCCACAGAGCTACCAAAGGACCACGATAGGGTCGCTCCGAACTGCTTATTTCGGTAGTCAAAAGTACAGATACCGGCGAATATAGTAGGCCAAAACAAGGCCGTACTAGAGATACTGCACTATAGACTAGCTGCGAACCGCACATGTATGCCGACCAATCCAACTATATTGGATTATCGGAACCCGGAATACGAATGTCATCCTGAATCGTTTATCTAGGGGACTATCTATTAGCTATCATTCTTCTGATATCATATTATTTCCCCAACTCGGTACTTGAAATAGATAGACTTCTTTCATATAATCTGTAGCGTTTCTCTTCTATTAGTCTCCAACCAGAAATTAGCCACATCGTGAACAAATATACAATCCACACTACCAACATCATGTCTCTACCGTTGATCAAGTCGAAGCCGCTGCCAACCGGCTCAGCAAAGTACACGGCCCTCGTCGACTCTATTAGCAAGGAGTTTGCCGACGCCGTCCCCAAATCGCTCTATATTCCCCAGTCGTTTGTGGACAACCCACCCCGCGATGTCACCGGCATCCCGCGCGCGTCCGGCCTGCTGACTGACGCCGAGCTTGATATCACCGAGAACTACGATGCCGTCGCCCTTGTCGAGGCCATGCGCACGCGCAAACTGACTGCTGAGGCCGTCGCTACCGCCTTCTCCAAGCGTGCCATTATCGCACATCAGGTCAGCAGCTGTCTCGTCGAGTGGTTCATGGACGAGGCCGTCGCGCGTGCCAAGGAGCTGGATGCGCACCTGGAAAAGACGGGTGAGGTTGTCGGCCCGCTGCACGGCCTGCCATTCAGTATCAAGGAGCATATGCCGATCCGCGGCCACTACTCTGTGAGCGGTTTCCTGGCTACGCGCACCAAGGACACCGAGGATGCCATGGTGGTTGGTATTCTGCGGCGCCTCGGCGCTGTGTTTTACTGCAAGACGGCCCAGCCGCAGAGCATTATGCATTTGGAGAGCGTCAATCCTCGAGGCCGTGTGCTGAACCCGTTCAACACTGGGCTCACGTCGGGCGGTTCCACGGGTGGCGAGGGCGCGCTGATTGCACTCAAGGGTTCCGTGCTGGGCCTCGGCACGGATATTGGCGGCAGTATTCGGTGCCCCGCCGGCTTCTGTGGCATCTACGGATTTAAGCCGACGACTCTGACAACCCCGCAAATTGGCCTCAGTAATGGCGGCTCGCTAGCCGAGATCAACATTCGCGTATCGGCCGGCCCCATGGCCACGTCGCTGCGCAGTCTTGATTTATTTATGAAGACGGTGCTGGGCGAGAAGCCGCATCTGATTGACCCGCAGCTGACACCTGTGCCCTGGACGGGCCTGGCCACCAAGCCAAGCTCAACACCCCTCAAGATCGGCTTCATGATGAACGATGGCCACATCCAGCCGCAGCCGCCTATTACACGTACGCTGAAGTGGGCACGCGAGAAGCTGGCTGCTGCAGGCGCCGACAAGTTTATCATCAAGGAGTTTGCACCGTTCCGAGCTGCCGAGGCCATCAGCCGCATTCGCCAGGAGTACTACCCGGACGCTGCCGAGGGCGTCAAGCAGCTGATGGCAGCGTCCGAGGAGCCCATCTTCCCGCTGACGCAGTGGATCATCAAGGACGCCGAGGCACTGGGCACGCGCAGCCTGGCCGATATGCACGCAGTGCGCATGTCGCGCATGAAGTTCCAGTCCGAGTTTGCGCAGCACTGGACCGAGCAGGACGTGGACGTGGTGATCTGCCCCGTGTTTGTTGGCCCCGCATGCGAGCACGACACGGCGTTTTACTGGAACTACACGGCCTTTTTCAACTATGTGGACTACCCGGGTGTGGTGTTCCCTACGCCGCAGGTGGCGCTGGGCAAGGGTGCGGAAGACTACGGCGCCGACGAGCAAAAGGTGCTGAGTCCCGAGGACGAGCATGTGCGCAAGCTCTGGGCAGACGGCAACTTTGAGGGTGCGCCCATTGACCTGCAGGTGGTGGCACGGCGGAGCCACGACAATGAGCTTTTTGGAGCACTGGAGGCCATGAAGGATATCCTGATGAAGAAGCTGTGAAACAATACCTCTACAGAGTATCGAGATATGCTTAGCCGAACACGGAACTATGAATTGCAGTACAAACTCTGCACATGTGATAAGACTTGAGATCTGGTACTTACGATGTGAAATTTATAATTATAGATTATGAATGTAAACAGTTGGGATGCAACCAATCTAATGCAAGATACCAGGCTAGAGCTTCAGCTGCCCCTCCATGATGTTATCAAGATAACGCGCATCTAGACGTAGTTGGTTGGCGGAAAACACAGTGCAGTCGGTTTACATTTCCGATTTGAATATAGTCGAAACTCGTTTACAGCTACATCCAGTACCAAGAATGTTGAGCTGAAGGATCATGGCAATCATCGCAAGAAGCGAGCTAGGTGTCATGTTTGATAGATCTAAAACTATAGTGGGCGACCTGGGCTCGTAAGGTTGATGCTAGACGACGTCAGAGACAGATAGCGCGAGATAGGAGATGGAGATGTACGTTGTGGATAGGCACAAAGTAGATGGGTCAGTAAAGGGCTAGCAGCGGCTTAGCATCAGCAAGTAGAGCAGTTTCCTATTGCAGATGAGCGTATGCAAGCCACTAGTTAGCTTCCTGTTTAGGAGTCCCGAGTTCCGACAGCCGTTGTTGTATATATACTTTGCGGGCTCGGAGGGCCGTCAGCCGGTGGCATTATACGTGCTTTTTTCTTATGTAAGATATATACGCCTTTCGTCTCATAGCCATATATTGCGCTCGTCGGCTGTACAAAGAGTCGAATAGATTGACGTCTGATATATTGCACACGAATTATATTGCATCGCGGCCCGGAGGATGGCTTGTAAAGTCAGTGGAAGATCTGCCTCCGGTCCAAATCGAACATGTCTTGGAGGCTCGGAAAATGCGATATAAAGTCGGCAACCCGTAGTCGTGGAGTAGTCGTAGCGATCGTAGAGAAGCTCCCAATAACTACTTTCCACTGTCGTCATCAGCAAAAATGCTTCGCTCATTGACACTGACGCTTGCCGTGGCATGCTTGCCGCTAGTCGCAGTCGGCCAAATTGCCGACGACTTTGAGACGGGCTGGGACCAGACCGCGTGGCCGACGTATGCCCCCGACTGCAGCCAGGGCGGCGTAGTGTCCCTGGATACGTCGACAGCCCACAGCGGCAAGAACTCGATCCGCGTCGACGGCGCCGGCGGCTTCTGCGGCCACATCTTTTTCGGATCGACCAAGGTGCCCACGGGCGACGTCTATGTGCGGGCGTACATCCAAGCCAGCAAGGCCCTGACATCGTCGCACGTTTCCTTTATCACCATGCCCGATTCGGCGCAGGGCAGCAACAAGCATCTGCGTATTGGCGGACAGAGCCAGATTCTCATGTACAACCGCGAGTCGGACGATGCGACTCTGCCGGACCTGTCGCCGCAGGGCATTGCAGCCTCGACGGCTCTTCCGACGGGCGCATGGCAGTGCTTCGAATACCATCTGGGCCCCGACGGCACGGTCGAGACATGGCTAAACGACAACGCGATCGAGGGCCTTACCAGCAAGCCCGGCACGGCCAACAGCAATGCAGAGCAGTGGCAGCGGAGCACCATCAAGCCCAACGTGACGGGTGTCTACTTTGGATGGGAGTCGTATGGCGGGGACACGAATACATTCTGGTATGATGACATTTCCATCAGCAGCACGCGGGTTGGGTGTACATGATGCGAGAGGTGCGATATGTAGATGCCTCGATGGGCGGCCTGTGCTATAGTGTTTAAGAGGCGATCGAACTGAGCTGGTATAGTGCGACTGTTTGGTGTATCTAGCTGAATGTCGTCAAAACTTGAAAATAAAAAATAAAAACTCAAACAAGTACTTGCTATGATATTGGCAGATTTGCAGAGCCTCACGCGATGTTGGCCATTGAACATGCTGAGAAACACAATAAAGTACAACATTCGGAACACGTCAACAAGACCGTGGGTAGTAGCAAGTACTTCATGTTTAAACACTGTCTGTGAAAACATTTGGATTATAATAATGTCGTTTAGTATTTACGATAATAACCAAGGGCCCTTTTATTATCTTATATTTGCTACCGAAGTTACAGACGATTTTGTTTTTCGAAAACGCATAATTGCTATGTTTATGTGTTTATTCTTGAATTATTCCAAATCTATAACATGATACAAAAGTCTTGAACATTCCAATGAGTTTGTCCTTTTATCAGGCATAGCAAATCGGAAAGTCAAAACACGCAGTAGAATTGCAAACTGACATTGGAAACGAAGAAAGAAAGGAAGACCCTACCCAGTAGAACGCATAGCCTAGGCAAATCAATCATTTGATACAGATACTGTCCTACGTAAGCTGTTACAGCAATCTACACCATCGTCGTCGATTTCTGAGGCGTCGCACGATATTAGTATAGTATTACCGAAGAGGTTGAAGAGTTCATGTCACACGACCGTTCCAGGGGTGGCGCGGCGAATAGAGATTGATCTATTCAGTTAAATGGCAATTGAGTATTGAGCTCATGTGCCACAGTGAATAGATGGGCAGTCGTGGCACCCAGAGAGTGAAACGACAAGTGTATCAGTAACTCGTAGTGACGTCTGTAATGTTTGCTGTATATTTCAAAGAGGTAGAGTTGTGAAGAAGGCCGTGAAACAGCCACGTTTTAAATAGAGGAATCAGGAATCAGGTATCAGGTATCAGGTATCAGGTATCAGGTATCAGGTATCAGGAATCAGGAAAGAGGAATCAGAAGAGACGACAACTTGGACGGCAAGGATGCGATGCTTGACTGAGTCGTCACGAATAGAGTGTCATCAAGTAGATGGCAGATGAGGTAATGCGCGCATTACTGAGAAGCAAAAAAAAATGTATCACGTCGTACGATATCACAAGCCAGTACATTTGCACCAGCCACAATAGTCCCTCTTACTGATACTCTGTAAATACAATAGCAGCCATAATATCGCAAACTCATCGGCGGAGATATAGGATGGCAAGAGGATTGAAAGAAAGAGAAACAGCGGCAACGTCGCCACTGAGATGTATAATAAGGCCGAGGCCGATTCGACATGGAGTCGCATTTGCATCGGCTATTAAGCATAGACATGGAAAATAAGACGAGACATTAGCACAACAGCAATCAATGGCTTGACATAAGCATAGACAAGACCAAATTGTATGGCGATCTCTCCCCAGTGCGCATGCTCCCTATGCTCCTTACTGCCACGTTGACCGGGAGTCTGCCGCAAGGAGGCCGTTCTTACTCCCTATTTGTTATTCAATTTCGCTTTTATTATATTTCTCTCCTGGTGTCTCAATGGTCTTGACGGGTCTTACTCAGTATTTGTTTATGTTTTATGTAGTATTTCCTTGTGAGTGCGAATCTAGACCGCCAAGAGGAGAGGAGAGTAGAGGGGATAGGGGAGGAGAATTACTCTACCCATGCATCCATGAAAAAGAGAGAGTAGAAAGAAATAGAGAAAGACAGAAAGAAAAGAAATCGGAAATCAGTCTGAATCGGGAAGCGTGTATTAAAATTGCGCACGTGAGCCAAGAGTTGGTAGAGCTTATGATGAGGCACAAGAGGAAGTGAGAAGAATAAGGAGGACAAGGATAACAAGACGCGACAAAAGAAAGGAAAGACGTGGCCGAGATCGGAGAATATGAGTCAGCAATCGCATTATTGCAGATGGCCGTCGATGTTTGCGCGTTGACTATTTGCCAAAGAGAGAAGAATGATTAAAAACACGTTGAGAAAAGACCATTAAAAGAAGAATGCATATGTATTTTGGCCAATAGAAATCCAGTGATGTGGAATAGCGTACAGTGCAGTGAAAGAATGGCGACTGAAAGGCAATAAAGACGTACTGCGTAAGTGGCTGAAGAATGCAGTTGAAGAACGTGCATAACAACGGATTATGCGTAGGCTGAGAAGACAGGAGACGCCACAGAGGAGCCACAGAGGATGCAGGTGAAATGACGACCAAGTGGAATATTACCAAAGAGGACTAGCGCCAGGTACACAGACCAAACTAGCCAATGCTAGTCAGGAACACGCATGGCCACGGGGCCACAGGTAATCTTAAGATTGCGCCGTTGGAGGGGAAGAGGCAGCAGAGAGAGGGGGGAATCACAGCAAGAGGGAAGGAGCGACGGACGAAGAAGAGGAAAACGACAGGGGGTCTGCAGTGTATGAGTGTCGCGCGACACGGAGATTCTCTCTTGTGGTCTTTGCTGCTTTTTAGTGGTTAATGAGAAATTGCATCATGTGTGATGTATATGAATCTGTTGCACAATGATAAATGGATTGGTCTATCCTGCTTTATTACCATGGCAACCTATCTGTATAGTTGAGTTGGAGAAAGCGAAGAGTGAAGAGATGTAAAAGTCTGCAGAGGAAGGCGCGATGGTGAGAGTGGCAGACGGAAAGTACAAAAGAAAAAGAGGAAGGCGCAACGGCCATCTCCATATTACGCCACAGCAAAGAGGAGAGGCAAGAGCGCAAGAGTGAAACGGCTGCGACACTGAAGGGGGTGGTTTGGCAGAGAGCAGACCCATGCTTATTAGAGTGGCACAGGGGTGGTCTTTCAGTCTTTCAGTCTTTCAGTCTTGGCGTTAAGTGGGAGTGGCGGTCGTAAAGGGCCGGGGATCGCTGTGGCTTTCTCGCCAGTATTTGCGATATGCGCCTGTCTGGTCCGCCTTGACGGTCTGTAATTTCCCCTCCTCCTCGGGCGGCTAGAGATTGCAGAACAGAAAGAAAGACCTCCCTGCTTTCATTGGTTTGTCTTTTCTGATTTTGCTTCGTGCTCTGCTCTCGTTGATTGACGAACAGACCACTAGAGTAGAGACAACGCGACTCATCTCAGAACGCACCATGCGCAATGCGCAATGCGCAATGCAGAAATGCAGAAGGCAGAATGCAGAAGGCAGAATGCCGCACAGGCAAGAATGCGCGACGCGCTGCAATGATGCGCTGCATGACAGTCTCATCAGACTTGGACTGCTCCCACATTGCTAAGATACGTTGGACCCTCGCTCTCTGCTCTCTGCTCTGCAGACCTCTTACCTAAAGCCAAAAGCGAGAGAGGCTCAAGGGATCCACTGCAACAAGGAGCGTTGTGTCCTGTGCTTTCAAGCGTGCAAGAGTGGGGCTCATTTGATCGTCTTAGACCCGACGCCTTCCTCTTTTTGCGTCTCATGGTCCTCTCTCATAAAATACGCTTTATTATTCCATTTACCGTGTCTCATTATTCCACGCCTTGCCTTCTTTGGACTGTTGTCTAATAGAGAAGGAGCCTGACCGTATCCTCGTTCTCAGTCCCCGGTCTGAAGTCTGCACATTGATATTGGACTAGCAGTCGTAGTCTCATGCGCAGTAGTCTCTCATATTAGGGTTCGGCCGTTTGATCGTGGCCTTCATAATCCTGGGGTCCCCGTTCTTCGGTTCCTCCCTTTTCTTTTCCCTCTTCTTTTCCCTCTTCTTTTCCTGCTTCCTTCCTCACCAAACTACACACAGGCTTCGTTGGCAAAGTCATATATATATATATATCTCTCTCTCTCACTCACAACTCTGACGCTCTGCGAGCTCGTTCTCTCACAACCTCTGACCAAACAACTCTAAACTCTTCAATTTAAATCCTAACCCCAAAAACCGCCACTATGCGCTTCTCTATTGTCCTCCCCTTCCTGGCAGCCCTCGCCTCGCCCGCCGCAGCCGAGACCCCGTCCATTAGCACCAGCACCAGCACCAGCACCAGCACCAGCACCAGCACCGGCACCCAGACCATCTACCAGACCATCACCATCAAGCGCATCGCTACGGCCACGGCCACCGGTTTCAGCACCCACCACAACGCCACCTCTGGCTACTACGGCACCGGCACCGCCTCGTTCCACATCAGCACGGCCACGGCCACAACGACGGGTGCGGCTACCGACGCGAGCGCAACGGCCAGCAGCGGCGCCGGTGCCCAGGCAGTTGTCAACATGGCTCTTGCCGGTGCCGGTATTGTTGTCGCCGCTCTGATCTAGACTATTGGTCATCGAGCGTCAAGACGCGATGTGAGATATCCGGCTCACATCACCAACATCACCATCTACTCCTTCCACCCACAATGCATCTACCACAGATCTTCTCACTATTTCCTTTGTTCTTACGACTACACGACTGGCAGGCAAACGTCTGTCTACTCCATTACTTGATGCAACGTCTGTCGCATCTCATCGTTTATGCCATGCAAGCACGTCGACCAGACATCAACATTGCTCAAACCCGACAATGACACGAACACGGCTTGCAATTATGCTTCTACTTCTACACTGACTTTACTCTTCTTGGGATGTTGGAATCTCACTCCTCTTTGACAAACCCCCCCCCTTTATACCTTTATACCTTATCTTCGTTCCATCTGCAGTCTCGACACATGCTGCCAGCTCAAGCTCCTCTCTCTGCAAAACAAGAAACAAAACACCTCGTCAATCTATCACGGCACGTTCTTTTTTATATGTTTTTACCTATTTTTGTCATCATTTTGATAGCCACTTTACCTTTTACCACCCCTTCTTCGCCTCCCTTTTTTACAAGCTCTTTTTCTTCTTCCTACTCTGTAGAGGCATTCTGTGTTCAGATGTCTTTTGCACAAGTTTGGTCACCACTTTCGATACCCCTTTTACTGTTTTTCGCTTCGTCTCCCTCTTGTGACGGACCTCTGTTTTTACTCTACTCTATGTCTTCTCTTCTTTCCTACTCTTACCTTTTCGCTTCGACTCGATCGGGCGTGCGAGTCAGTGTCGTGTCCGAGGTGTCTCGTGTTATTCTCTCTCTCTCTCTCTCTCTCGTCTTGTTTTCAACCGCTGGCTGTATCCTAGGGTGGCTTTTTCTACACTACTTTTACTTTTCAAAATCACTTTTTTTCTTCTTTTCGCAAAAAGGGAACCCGTTATACGTTATGCCCCGCCCCCAGGTAATAAGATAATACAATCCTTTTCTCACTTTTTGTGACTCTTCTCCTCTGCCGTGACCTTGGACTACTATAGATGAGTATGGGCACAGCAACCCGTGATATCCTTCATATCTCCCCAATATCTCATTGTCTTATCCCACCGGCATGCAATACGTACCGAACATCATGCTTGACGTTGACAGCTCAACGCCCACCTTGAGCTTAAGCATAATTACTCTCTACTCAGTACGCCTCACAAAAACTGCATTTCAAAGTAAACAAGAAGCTATATCGCCAAGATTAAATTCGTCGATCACTTTTTGGCAGCTTCTAGACTGCTGATCGTTGTAGCGGCCATTGACAGTTTGTCACTTTTTCTCGCTATATCCAACATATAATATCTCTCATAGCGACTTGCCGGAGGGCAAGGAGTCGGACTACAGGGGCAGGGAACTTCAGGATCCCCCACAAAGTAATAAGAAGAGATTTCGACGACAAGGTTTTCCTGTCCCAGAGCAAGATCGGCATGAAGATCCAATATGAGACAATTCATATTCATAATTGTCTGTTCATTCGCAATGCTCAATACTCCCCCGTTTCACTCACTAGTAGGCGCATTCCTAATGCCGAGGTGGCTTGTTTATATTCTCGCCCACATTCTGCAATGCTATTGGTCACTCGGTATTAGTCTTCAACACTCACTAACTCTCACTAATACCCACACTTCCTCTTTGGTCTGTATTTATTCTCATTCTCTGCCTCAGCATCAGTCACCTTTTACTCAACTACCTACCACTTGTTACATGTCCTCATATTGCTCTTTATCCTCCCAAGCAGCTGTAGATATCCCTCAATCACCAGATGTAGTCATAGTTGCAGTCCGTCTGGGAAGGCATCGGCAGCGGGAAGCTTGTGCCCAGCGTCGGCAGCATGCTCGTCGTCACTGTCGGCGACGCCGTGCTCTGCGTTGAAAATGACGACACCGTCGACAGTATTGTGGTTGTAGAGTCATACACCGGTACAGTGACGCGTTTGTCAGCTCTGCCATTCTCTTCGGCGTGGCTGCTCTTTCGTGTTCTCTTCCGTACTGCGTCCTTTGCATTGCTCTTCTCACCACTCCCGCACAGCTTCTGCCAATTGCCAAAACACAGATAGCCACTGTCCCTCTCACTCTGGCTCGCGCTCTCGCTTCCACCTTTACTCTTCTCTTCACCATTACCACCACTACCTCTCAACCCAATCTCCATCCCCAGTGAGCCCTGGTTCTGCTAAAACTTGAACAAAGCAACACACGATGTGTACCCAGCAACATTCTCCTTGTACAGAGCAACATCGCTGCCTTGCCGATTGATCATGCTCACCGCTCCAATCGTGTTCAAGTTGTACATCTCCAGGCCTGCCACATATCCAGAGTCCGTCGTGTTGCCTGCCGCTGTCGACTCACTACTATCCGAGCATCTACCAGTCATGTCCGTCGTGTCTGTCGTGCTTAAATGCGAGATCCGTGACGCCAACGTGCCGTTCGTCGAGTTGTAGCTTGTCCCCGCATACACCATTCGTGCCTGGCAGTACTCTCCATTGCCCGGCGCACTGCACGTCGTGTCGTAGTTCTGGAAGAACGAGTAAAGGCCCGCCGCATACACGCTCACATTGTGCGAGTTCACCACCCGCAGACCCCATGCCATGGCACATGGTGGATTGCCCACCAGCTGCGTTGCATTTGCGCCCGGTGCAGCACTGCAGTCTGACACAAAGTCGGGGTCGTGGATCGATGCGTTGACCGTGTAAAATGGCGCCGGAGCCGGTGGGTTCGGCTGATAGTAGGGTGTCTCGCTCTGGATCAAGCCCATCCAGATATTGTGTGTGTTGGCCAGCTGGTACTGGTATTTGACAAAGTGCTCCGCACACGATGCCACAAGCCAGACGCGTCCCTTTTCAGACTCAATCAAAATACCCCGCCCGCCAAACACCGACACCTGCGCGCTCTCGGGGTCTTCGATGTCGTGGTCTGCAACCCACACCCAGTTGTTCTCCATGTATAGGTTCGATGCACCCTTGGTGATATGCAGTCCCGTGTACAACGCAACACACGCCGGGTTCACATAGTTTGCCAATTCTGGTGTCTTGCTGCAGTGTGAAACCTGCAGCTGTGATCCGGCAAATCCTCCCACTCGTACATGTACGTCCCACATCCCTGAGGGGGGATTGTTCGCCGTACATGGTCCTGTAGGGGTCTCCAGGTTGTACTCGATCGCCACAGCGCCGGCCGTCGGTCCCTGCGTCGATACAATCATGTCTGACCACTCAATGTAGCCCGTCTCGCCGGGGTAGCCAACCTGCACCACTGGATACGGCACATTCATGTCCTGGAACTTGGTGCCAGTGCCCAGGATCACCGACGCCAAGGCCTCACCAACAATACGCACATTGGGCGGGATGCGGATCGTGTCTGTCACCAGGTAGAACCCCGCATCAACAAACGCAACCGTATCTGTGAACCCGTCTGACGCTTTACGGAACAAGGTGTTCAGTGCCACCGTGTCGTCAGTCACACCGTCACCTTTTGCTCCAAATTGTCTTGCTGTAACAAAGTTTGCGACTGGTACATTGTCATACTGTGGTTTCGACCGCTCAAAGTACTTGTTGCCAAGCCGCAGATCGGCGAGCTCGGGAAAGTAGGCGTCATCGAACGCTTGGTACACATTCGGCCCGTTCGGTACATAAATATTTCCCTGCGTTGTTAGACGCGGCTGTCGGCTGTCACGGGGTCGGGGGGTGTACTTACATATGCAAATCCCCTTTTCACAATAGTACCAGCTTGGTCACCGGCCACCACTGTAGCGCCATCTGGTCCCATCACAGCCACATCCACCTGCCGGAAGATGACGTTTTCCATGATTAGCGATCCCGCACCTGGATTTGTTTGTTTAGTCGGCGACCGGCCAGAGATGATACCGGTCGGTGTGTTGTGGAACAGAGAGTCAACAAGTGTCACGCTCCCAACAATAGGACCGCTCATGTTGAGGCCAATTTGACAGTCATAGACATAGATGGACTTGTATGTCCAAGCCCAGTTCCAGATTTGCAAGATAGCCGTGTTGGAGTTGAAAAAGGTGAGGTTGCGCATCGTGTATTGCTGGTTGCCCAACTGACAGCCGTAGGTGCCGCCGTAAAAAACAAGGTCGTTCAGCAAACCACCACTGCCTTCTTCCATGAAGATTCCGGTGTGCTGTCTACTGGGGTCGGGAGACAGCACAAATACACAGTTCTGGATGGATGTGGCCTGCGCCGAGGGCCAGTGCACGGCCGTCACAGTGCCCGGCACTAGAGTCGTGTCGAAGCGGATGTTGCGAATCTGCCGGAAAAAGACATTGGTAGACGTGTATTTGAGCCTGCCATTGAAGTAGACGTCACCGTCAACCATGCCGATGATGCTGGGAACAAAGCTGGCCGTCGCCTTGATAGTGGGCATGTTGCGCGGGTCGCCAATGATTTGCGTGTAGTAGTAGTTGACAATGGACTTGGAGATCATGTAGGTTCTGTTTGTTAGCTCATACTTAATTGGAAATATTTTGTAAAGAGGACATACCCAGCGGGAAAGTAAATGACGGCCGGGGTTGTCGTCGACCCGACACACCCAGAGATGCCGCCACACCGGTTGCCGGCCGTGATGGCTGCGTTGATTGCTGCCGTGTCATCCGTCACTTTTATTAGTATTGATTCATCCAACCACTGTTATAATGCACTAACCTCCGTCGCCGACAGCGCCATAGTCCTTGACATTTCGAAACACGGTGTAGCTCTTGTCTGTGTTGAACGATGCAATGCCATTGTGAGCGATGCCCTCCATCCAGTACGCAGTGGCATTTGCTTGGGCATGTACCAGAGCTGCATTGATGCAGATGATAAGCAGCCCCAGGCCACAAAGAAGATTCATGTCGGTATAGATGATGTAAATGACTTGTAGATGGCTTGTAGATGGCTTGTAGATGGCTTGTAGGTGTCGAAAGATGGTTTAGAAGTTGATGGGGTGAGAAGATCAATGCTCTCAAGGTGAAGTGCAAGTGCAAGTGGCGATGACTGACACGCGATGACAAGGACAAGGCACAAGGGAAGAAGGAGAAGGAGGGTCTAGTTATTTATCTCCTTCCTGTTTCTTATTGTTTTGCCTATTGTGTTATTTTATCACGTTTATATCCTTTCTTGTTTTCTTGCTTCTCATGTACCGTTGTTGCCTCGTGAATATTGTATTTCCCGTCTGCCGTACCGACAGAACAGGAAGGAGCGATGCAGCTGCACAACTGTACCTGCTTAAAGTGCAAAGCACAAGGAGACAAGGACGTCACAGAGTGTTTCTGCCGTGTCTCGCTGTCACTGTCACTCTGTCACTCGAGTCGCTGCCACTGTGCAGCTTGTCACGGTCACGCCTGCCACCGGTATATTGACGTTTGTAGCGAGGGAAGGAGCGATGGTCGCGGTCAACAAACACAAAAACATACACAGACACAAAGACACAAAGACACAAAGTTCGCTCCTGCCTTGTTTATTTCCTGTATCTTGATCACCGTCAATGCCCCAACATGTTTACATAATTTGCAGGGTCTACTTGCTGCTCGCAAAGGATAGCAAACCGGCCAAAAAACAAAACGTCTAAATGGTGAACACGAGAGGAAACGCGAGGAAATAAGTCTTTGTGTGTAGCTTGTACAGACTTGCACAGACTTACAAACAATAAAATAGCCTCGACCGTAGCATCCGTGCCGAGGAAGCGAGTTGATAGACAAAGTGGCTGATGGTCGAGTGATCCGAGTTGCCATGATTCAGATGGACGGCTATGTGCAGACAAGAAGCGAGACAGCTGACGAAAAAGTATTTGCTGGACTTTTTTTTATGAAAGGAATTTATATGCTGGAGATGGTCCTGTGAATTATAATAATATAATCGAAATACTTTCTATTCACACAATTGTATTTCTTTTATTACTTTTTCATTTGTCTTTTTTTTGTCTTGAACAAGAAGACAATATGAAATTAAAAGAATGAAAGCAATCGAATGCAAACAAAGCAGAGTAAATATAGAACGTGACAGATTCTTTATATAATACAATGAAAGTGCCATTTCTTTGTGGGCATGGTATGGGCTGTACCAGAAACAAAGCCAAGATAACATGGAGAAGAGGCTTTATTTTGAGAGCAGACTGCCTACTATATAAAGCCCCCATCTACGCAAATATGTGTTTGGTATGGTGATTTCAACACACATTTATTCATCGTTCATCCAAGATCACCAAAATGAGTCCACGAGCAACATTTCTACCCCGGCTGGCCGGGCCCAACAGGAAGACGACGTGGCTGACACCCGACGACTTTGACAATGCTCTGGCACTCGCAAAGAAAAAGAAGCAGACGGAGCTCAGACTTTGTAGACAGAAGCAAAGCACAAAGTGGCAGCACGCCGACCACGGCTTTGCGTATGCGCCGGGCCCGGTCATCTACAAGCCATGGTACCGGTATACCCTGCGCGAGGCAGCCGTGCAGACTGGCCGGTGGCTTATGCTCTATCTGCTTATTGCTCTCGTTGTTAATGTTCTGGAATATTTTGACAAACTATAGATATATAAGACATATGAGATATAGAGTATAAACTAGAGCTAATTTATATGATGGTGCAGCCTACTGCACAAATGCACAGATGCAAAAGAGGAAAAAAAAAAACACAAAGAGAGAACGCCTATCCTATGCCTCGGCCGTGCTCCTGTACAAGAGAATGAAAAAGAAACGAATGAGTGACAAACAGATGCAAAAAAAAGGAAGAAAATGTAAGATGCAAAAAGTGAAATGAGAAATGGGAAATGAGAAAAGAGACAGAAAGAGTGCAGGCTAAGCGCTAAAGACAAAGTCAAGTAGTGTATATATAACTAGACATGGGAGTTTCCTCTAACAAAGAAATCTACCTCTAGTGAGCAACGGTGAAGAACATGTTCATGGTGAGACACACACCCATGACGATTATGCCATATATGGCCAGACCCAGCGCCATCTTCCGCAGCAGGCCGTGATCGATGTGCTCGAGGTCCCACCGCCACATGCGCTTGCGCCGCAGAATCTGCTGCTGCCGCCGTGCCGCCGCTGTCGTGCCCACGTAGCTGCTGTTTGACGGCACAATACTGCCACCCAGCAGCGCTTGATCGCCCGCCTCAATTTCGGTCTCGTCGTCGCTGGCGTCAGACGTAAAGTAATCGATGCCGCCCGACACATCAGCATCGTCGTCCTCCTTTGTGAGCCGCTGGTGGTGCTCGCTGTCGGGGTCGCTAATCTTGTAGTAGAACAGGCCGGGCAGGATAAACGAAATAGAAGTCGAGCCAGTGCTGCCCACATAGGCCAGCACGCGGTCCAGGCTGGACACGCTCAGGGCCGTCATGTAGCTGCCGATGATAATGACGGTCGTAATGATGGCGAAGCGCATCTCGGGCATCGGTGCCGCCAAGGGCGCGCCGTGGCTGTCGAGTGCGGGGGCTGCTGCTGCTGACGACGACGATGCACCGTTGGATGTAGGCAGGAGTGAGGCGCCCGAACCTTCTCTGGCAGAAGAGATGTTGGCCTCGCGGCGGTTGTTGATGACGGCCGACGACGACTTGCCCGGGCGCCACTTGAGCACGGCATCAATGGATGCGCGCGCCGGGTGGATCTGCAGCGGGATGCTAAACGTCACGAGCACGACAATAGCCGCTTTGCCGACCGTTGAAGCGAAATTGAGCGGGTACATGGACACAATGTTGCCGACAACCTTGCTGCCAAAGGTGATGTAGCCCGTAATGGCCACGAGAATGTAGATGGAAGCTGCTGAGCCGATGCTGGACCCAATGACAGTAATAACGCTGCCGGGCGAGTTGTCGCGGATCTCGTTGAGAATGGAAAACATGTTCTGGTGGCATGTGTAGGCAAAGATGACGACAGGCAGGCTGGTCAGCAGCGCGACAGGGCCCTGCCAATGGACGTAGTGCAGGTCGCGGCGGCTGGCGTGCTTGTCGGCGTAGTAGTGGTAGACAACGAGCACAATCAGGTAGCCAATGGACACCAGCGCAATCACGCTGGTGTACTTGAGCGAGTCCAGCCGTCGCAGAAAGGCGAGCGGGATGATGACGAGCATAAAGGCTGTGATCCAAAAGTTTCGATCGGTCAGAAACGGCATATCGACGGCGACGCTGGGGCTGAAACCGAGCACGACGCCGGGCATCAGGTCGCCAATGATGATAATGTAAGACACGCCGACACCGAAGCACTTGACGGCAATAGCGGCATCAAACAGCACGGCGGCATTGGGGTATGTGAGCTGCGACAGGGCAAAGAAAGACGCGGTACCGCGGTCGAGGTAGCGCGCGCAGCGGGACTGCAGGTAGAGGCCAAAGGCGGATGTGAGGCCGGACCAAAAGATGATAAAGGCGCCGAGGAGGATGCTCATGTGCGACATGGCTGCCGGCATAGCCAGCGTGCCGGCGCCGACAATAGTGTTGAGCAGGTTGACGTTGCTGCTAAGGATTGAGGCCTGGCCACCGCCTTCGCCGCCGCGGCTTTTGGGTCGCCGTGGTCTCGCCATGTTATCGGGTGTGCTGGATCTGCCTGGATTTGGGTCGGAAGATGACGATGGAATGGTCGAGTAATTCGGCATCGGAGGGGAAAGAAGAGATAGATGGAGGCGGAGTCGTCGAGCGAGAAGTCGAAAGGTAGATGGCAGATGGCAGAATGAAGAAGGAAGATGGGTGGCTGATTATGATGACGCAAGCTGAGAGAGAAGAAAGGAGATGAGGGTCGGGCTGAGTGAAGAAGGAGCGACCGGGGTGGTTGCCGACAGTGCCGTTAGAGGCACGGGCGCCAAGTTTATGTAAGAACGGCAGAAGAAAACAGCAGACGACGTCGACGGCCGTGTGCTCGTTGACTCTATTGAGTATCGAGGATTGGCTGTTGGCTGATGCGACTGACGTCTGACGGCTGGCAGCTCGAGTCTTTAGTGTCTGTCTGGTCTAGAGAGCAAAGTAGACAACGAAATGATGGGAGGACGCCCACAAAAAGCTTGTCGGGGGAAGTGGAATATCAGGCAAAAGCCAGGGAGGGATGGAGATATGAAGAGGAGCCGTTTGGGCTGAGTCGTGCGTGGATTGGTGACGTTGTCGTTGGTAGAGAAGAAGAAGAAATAGGTCTTCGCAGTAGGAAATCAATTAAGCTTCTCAGAGGGCAGGAGGCAAGAGGAGGTCTTTCTTCTCACTTTTCTTTGTAGGGCTTTGCAGTGCTTTACACCGTCCTCGCCTGCTTGCACCTCCCCAAAAGAGAATCACGTAATGCCGACTTTTAGCGGGGAAGGGCGCCCATTCAGAGACCTGACTCTTCCAGGCAAGTAGGAGCCGGATGAAATGCCAGCAGAATTAGGTGCTCAATGAGGTGCTTGGTGTTGATTATGTCAGCAGGACCGATGTCAAGCTGGACTACGACTATGGCGTTTTGAGATGCTAGATTCGAGATGACAGAAGTCTTTGCGTATTTATATCTCGATAATAAACGCAGTGAATCTGCGGAGATGCAATGACTTGTATCTATGGCATCTTAAGATACATTATAAAACATTATAAAACAGGACGAGCAAGCCTGGCTTGGCTCATTACAGCTCATTACAAAAGGTTGGCATTACGTTACAGTGCTGTAGTCCGCTAAAAAAACACATTTCATTCCCTAAAGAGTGAGACTGTCGCCGTAATGCCAACCCAGCCCCTGAACCAATCAGAGAGCTTACGTAAATGCAGCTCCACCAGCAACCTCACCGATATCGACCGACGACAGAGCAATCAGCTGCGGCTTGCAGTTTGTTGCGTACGCAGCCCGAGTGATACCGACTTTTCCCTACAATTACTACAATTACTACAAAAGACACATTCACCATGGAAATAGCCGAACAGACGGGCCAGGCGTCCATGTCGCTCATGGAGTCGCGCCTGCTGCGTGCCGAGCAGCTGCTCTACGGCAGCCCCGATCCCGCCGGCGAGCCGGAGCGCTACAACAACTTTGACCACCCGCCCGCCGTGGATGCGATTGCGGACATTGACAATGAGTTTACGCGGGTGCTCGAGACGCACCGCGTATATGCTGATTTGATCAAAATCTGTATGTCTACTTTGAAAGCAGTAGCGACATTCTGCATTCCACGTTCTTCGTTCTAATAACCACTCTACTTCAGACCGCGCACACCCATCCCTGTTCGGAGACGAGAGAGAGGGCGTCCCGCCCACACAGCTCAGCATCGAGGCCATCAAGCAGACCGTCTTTGCCTACGAGAACACCATCCCGGCTGTCGCGTCATGGCTCAGCGCGGCCGTCGTGGACCAGGCGCCACTGCCCGATGCCACGCTGAGCGCCCAGCTAATTGCGCTAGTGCCGCGCATGGAGGCGATGGCGGCCAAGCAAAAGGCGATTGACGCCGAGATTGCCGAGCTGCGGACACGGAGCGAGCGGGTGGTGCGGCAGTACTATGAGAAGCAGGCGATGGCGTCGGCGCAGATTGTGGCGGATGTGGAGACGCGCGTGAAGCGGGCCGAGGGACAAGTGCGGCGGCTCGAGCGCGAGGTGGAAGAGAAGGCCAAAGTCGGCGTTTGAGGCGATGGCAAACCGCAGACTATGAACATAAGCATGACCATACGATACCGATAAAAGACGACTGGCTCGGCCGAGTCGCGGCCACGAGAAACGACAGTGTCGCACGACCACGTTCAAAAAAACAAGATACCCAACCTATTGCCGAACAGCCATGCCGGATAGGACAGCAATGCAGAAAAGAGATACGCGAGGCGAATACGCATCTTCTTATTCATTGAAAGGATAAGACGTTGCGACAACTCCAGCTGCCAAGTCTTTCAGGGATATGCATAATGCCATTCAGATGAGGCACAGCACAGCCATCTCTTTATTGCCACAGCCCATATGCGACGACTAGGGACTGATGACTTTGTGATAAATGATTGCCGTTACTTGCTTTACTTAGACATTAAAGGATACCATCATATCATGATTACGAACCTATACATACTGCTCTGCTACGTAGACTCCTTCACGCTTCTTTGATCATTATACTTGACCTTTGACTTGGCTTCTGACTTCTCATTAAGTTCTGACAAGATTTCTGACAATCAATTCCCCGAGATACTCCTGAGGCAGTCCCGTGTTTCAGGCACTTGTTGTCCGTCTACTCCGTACACTTTTGCACCATTACGCCTAGCTGCAGGTGGTTGTGTCATCGTCGTTGGAGACAGCAATTCACAGCTAGTTGAACAGTATGAACGAAGAAAGAAACCAAGAGGCAATGACAATAATCTTAATAAGCCAATGCTAAGTTCAGCCTTACTGCGGCACTTGCACCCACTTGCACACTTGAGCACTTGTCGAGGCATTATATCTTGATATTAAGTCTACCAGAACAGGAAAGCGAAATTAGGGTAGGTAATGCATGTATCTGAGCAATATCCTTGTAGAGTAGAGGCCAGCTATTCCTAGATATAGAGCCATATAGAGCCAAGGACCGGGATGGCAGCAGCCGTGGCTCGGACTGTGTTGTATTCGATGATTCCAACTTTCTTGACTGTCCTCTTTTTCTCTTTCGGGGCACCGTTTTCCCCTCCGTGCTGGCAATATTGCTACATTCTCGCAACGGCTTGCCATGATCTACGACACCGTTGGATCACGTACGCTTGAAGTTTGCAGACACTTTGGCGGATCGTCGCTATTTTGGCCTATCAAGTCCCACGAGTGTGGGAGCAGAGCTCGAGGCCTCTTCAGCTGAGCATTCTTCTTGTGTGACTATATGCATTGATTGTCTGTTTCTGCTGCATTTTAGAATAGCACACAGACTGGCCATGATGCATCGTTGTGTGTAACAGCATATCTACAATCGGCGCCCTCTTCCATCACTTCTTTTGATTCCCTTTACTTTGCATCGTCGTCGTCGTCGTCGTCGTCGTCAACTTCTCTCTCCTTGCCTTTCTCTTGAATACCAGGACACGTTACGTGGCAGTCTGTCAATTCAGCCGCCTGCCATCGCATTGACTGCACGATAGCATTCTTCAGCTATTTACACCGTTCATTCAGCTGCCGTCGGTATTAGACATTAACCTCTCGGCTCAAGAAATCAAGATACTTTACTATGAAGAGCCACGCGTTGAAGAATGGCCCACTCTATTACTGTACTCAGTTACCTCTACTCAGTACCAAAAAGGTACGCATGTACTTACCCCTGACGCGTGCTCGTCACAGCTCCACAGTGACATCTCAAACTCCACTCTTTCCCTACGACACTCTTACTCGAAACACAACAAGAACCACGAAACAGTTTTTAGAGGGATTCGGCGGATTTCAGAGAGGCTAGAGAGCATTCCTAGAGGGAAAGAGGAACAAAGTAACAAGCCCCTTGTCTGTTTGGACTCGTCTTCCTGAACTCTAGACCTTGCCGCCAGTACAGACCGTCTCGATCAGGATCGAAACTTGTCAATCACTACATATACAGAGCGGACGGACCACCCGGAACGTCGAGTCCTTCTGCGGCACGCCGTGATTGATGGATTGTGTCGCTGGAATCAATTGAAACTGTTGTTAGAAGCAATACTGGCTCAACCTTGAAAAATGGCATCGCCATCGTGAATGGCACAGTGTACATACTGTGCGTACTATAAGCATCTAGCGTAAACGGTGGCATCATGCCTGAATAGGAAAGAGCAAGAGTTGAAGAAAGCAGCATTTCTTTTTTCGTTTTTCTTTTTTTCTTTTTCTATTGATTAAATTCAAATTCAGGGACGCGTTGCACTAGTATAAACTACTCGCTAGCGCGTCCCTAATTTGCATTCACTGTATTAATTGACATTGACATTCCCATTTACACGCATCGTATCGCGCATACGATTACGGGGTCTAGAGTCTGCAGTCTGCAAGTCTCACGTATCTCAATCAACGACATCCAATCTGTTGATCTTTGAATTGAGTGCCCCTGCATTAAGGACAGAGGCAGCTCTCCGTTGTAAAAGTCAGGAACATTGCCATTCAGTATCCAGTAGGACAGGCGATTCGCTCCTTCCCAGACGATCCAACAACCCGTTCCGTTTTGTACCTTTTCCGTATTCTCCGTTGTGCCCGTCTTTGAATATGATCCATCTGTGCTCCGTCTCCTTGCATCTCTAATATCATCAGTTCATGCATACAGCATCATGAATAGATGCCGCCCTATACCGTCATCAAAAACTTGGCTAATAAATTACATCACTAGTCCTTTTGCTCCCTTCTCCCTCATCCCTGGCGCGGTGTGTTAGTCGTGTAAATGGGAATGGGAGTGATAACGTCTGCCTCTTCCTCCTTGCCCCTGCCTGTTTTGTATTATTTTAGTGTTATACATTTGCCGTTTTCACTCACCGTTATCATCGTCATCGTCATGTCATTCTGTGTTGTGAATAGCCTCACTCTAGAGCAGCGGCGTTATTTGTTCTTCGTAGGCCATTACTCTTGGTTTCTTCAGCGACGATCACCACATACATATATGTCATCATACCCAATGGACAACTGCTTTATTGCATCGGGGAATTCAATCGACCAAGATGTCTACTACAAACGTAAGCCGTCTTGATCACCAACCATTATCGCCAATTTGATTTTTATGACTATCTTTCAAACTCGATTGCACTGCGGGACGACCGATGTCGACCTAACCCAGCAGCGCTCGGGCAAGCCGCTCGCTACTTGCTACAGCCGCTCTTCCACCCACTGCTCGGCTCACACGACAGCCAGCCATTCCAACGTCGCGCGGCATTCCGACACGCCTGCAGGTCATCAGACTATTCCTATTGTTGACGTCTACCAGACTAGAGGTGTAATGCACATCCCCTGTCCGCTGATCACGCAGAACGCCTCGTTGTCTCGTTGTTTCGCTGTCTCAGACCCAGCCGCTGCTGCTATTGCCATTGCCTCATTTTTCATTCCAGTTATTCTGCGCCAGCACCTCTACACGCTCTTGTCGCTCTCTTTTATCTGTTATCCTGTCTCTCATCGGCTTGTCTGCCTCCCAAATTTCCAGTGCTCCGTTCCTCCTCGCGGCACTTTGAAACGCTCGCTCCAAATGCATTTTTGTAAATAGAATATTGAATATTAATATCCATACCCGACGTTCTTTCCCAATCTATATTTTGCTTTTAATACCTACGTCTTCCGTTCTTTCCGCTTCCGTTATCGCCAATCATCAGCCTATTGACTTTTACTCAAACTGTACCAAACTCTTAACGACCCAACAGCGAATACGGGCTCCTTCTTAAACGGACTACACTGCCACAATATTCTTTTTCTCTTTCCTCAACAGTGACTACTCGCTCTTGGTCGCTCCTCCCACACCCACCAATTCAGCCTTTGTTCTTGCCAATTTGAACATCTTTCATCTTTTCCATCTTCATCGCTGTTTCCGTTCACGTCTTATTTCAGTCCTCTTCTATTCATCTTCTTTCCTCTTCCACCTCGATTGTTCAATTCGACTCTACAATACTGCAATACTGCATCGCTCTTTCCTACAACACACAGACAGCCCACTTGTTCCATCTCCCGCACTTGCTGCTTCTACTTTGTACCTCTTTCTTCTTCCACCCCTGCCCTCCATACCACCCTCCACGCCTCCCTCCAACTCCACCCTTACTTGGACAAGCGCAGGGCCGCTTTTCGCCAGCCTCCACTCCTTCCACCCTTCTAACCCCTTTCTGGCCTGTGCCCATTGCTCCTTCCTCCTCATTCTCGGTCTTCTGGGTCTCCTTCCCTCTAGACTCTCCATCGCCCTTTGGTTCAGTCGCTCTTTGATCTCTCCTTCCTTCTCTGACCCTCTATTTTCTATCCTCATTATTTTTCTGTATTCTCTTCTCTCTCTATTCCTTCTATTCACGACAACTCAACTTTAGCCTCACTTGGACATCGACTCCGACTTCTTACATTCCTTTCAGTCCAATTCGTTCACAATCGCTCCTTTTCCACGGCTCGTCTTTCTGTATATCTCTCTCCTTCCATCCTCTTCAACAACTACACTACATACGACTCATGTACGGCTCGCTTCATTCACCCTCGCTGCGCAAAATGGAACACTCTCGCGCACAGTACGGCCGCCGCAAGGGCATCAGCATCGGCAACATCATCGGTGACCCCTTTGCCCTCGCAACCATCTCCATCTCCGCTGTACGTTTGAGGCGTCTTTCGTTGGCTCGCTCGCTTGCTGTCTCGAGTCCATACACTAACTGAACAGCTCGCTTGGATCATTTCCTTTATCTCGTCCATCATCGCCCAGGTCCAGACAAAGTCCGCTTTCCCGACATACACATGGTGGACCATTGTCTACTACTTCTTCATTGTCGGCGGCGTCTTTGTCATCGTCGCCTCTGATACCTCCCAGACGTACCATGTCGCCATGGTCGGCTACCTCGCATGCGGTCTCGTCCTCGCCACCTCGTCTGTTAACGGCCTCGTCTACTCGACCAACGGCGGCAAGCAGGCTGCCGCTGCTGGTTTCATCCTCCTGTCCATGACTACTGTAGGTTTTCCAAGGTTCAAGGTCTATTGTCTATTGAAAGTACACTGCTAACCCACAGATCGTCTGGATCTTCTACTTTGGCTCCGCGCCGTCCGCCGTGCCGCGCGCCTACCTCGACTCGTTTGCCCTCGCCAAGGAGGCCAGCAACCAGAGACAGACCATGGGCACCTACGGCGTCGGCCGTCCCGAGACTTCGACTTCGGTTCAGCCGCCCACCATGTACACTTCGGCCCAGCTTAACGGCTTTGAGACGTCGTCGCCCGTTACTGGCATCCCGCCTGCCCAGCGCAACTCAACGCTCAACGGCGGCGGTTTCGGCGGTGCGCAGACCGGCAAGACCGGTGCCGCGCCTGGTGCCGGCCAGCCCGAGGGCGAGATTGTGCCGCCCACCGAGTACCCGTACCGCGCCAAGGCCATCTACAGCTACGAGGCCAACCCCGACGACGCAAACGAGATCAGCTTCAGCAAGCACGAGATTCTAGAAGTGTCCGATGTCAGCGGCCGCTGGTGGCAGGCACGGAAAGAGACAGGCGAGACGGGCATTGCACCAAGCAACTATCTGATTTTGTTATAGTTTCTGATATAGTTGTTTGATATGTTTTGTTTTGTCTTTTTGTCGTCTCATGTTCAGTTTTATACATATACCCTCATCTACGCCAATCGTCTCTCAGTTTCCCGTCTGCAGTTTTCAGTCTCTGATCAACTCAACTCGAACCGACGACACGGCTACAGGTATACACGCACACGGGTGTTTAGGTTCCAAACCGGGAGTCTTCTTGTCTTTTACCTCTTTTCCACTCTTCTACCTTTTCAGGGTTTTTTTTTTGTCGTTTATTGTCATGCGTTCGCTGCTTCATGCACTGGGTTTCTTTTGTTGGTTCGGTTTTGATTTCTCTCTCTTGGCACTTGTCTTTTCTCTTTTGTTATCTTGTGTTGACATTTTTTTCGATTCTCATATTCCCCATTACTTTCTGCCTGTCACTAGTTGACAGCAGCAAAAGTGTGTATTATTTCAACACATCCTTTGATTCTTTTCTTCACTTCTATACGTGCTCCTTTACTCTTCATTTTACCTTACAACTACTTACCCCTAGGGGCTTCTTATGTCATTTGATCCGTTTATTTTTCTTACTTGTTATTATTTCTTTATGAGATGAGTTTACGGCTATAGGTATCAATCAACAAGATTTAAACCACAATTGTCCAGGTGACTGTTCCAAATATAAAGTGAAATTTGTAGACGCGTCAGGCGCACATTCCATATGTCTCTTACAACAGCAAGGAATTTCGCGGTCGCGGACCCTCGGCGGATGTCTTATTCTAATAAATCGTGCATTCCTCGTATTTCGACCTCGGCTTGCCATCACGGCATCCATCAAGTGGCCATCACAGATAGCCTCAGCAGGTATGATAAACAGGCAAGCGGCCGCTCTGCTTGTTTGTCGCATCTCTGGTACATGTTGGCATCGTTGCAGAGCTTGTCATCGCGAGGCTGCAGTCTGGCTGTAGTCTGTAGTCTTGAAATCGTGGCATACACCAACTGCCGGGAGCCGTCTCGTGAGGCGTCACCGTGCAGTCGTGTTGTTTTCAGTGTCTCTTCTCTCCTCAATTTCCCTGATTCCTCGATTCCGTCCTCAAAGGCCTGTCCGCTCAAAAGTTTGCAGTCGACTGCCGCATCCGCTGCCGCATCTCGCGTTCCTTTTGTGCCACCTCGCGCTCCAGCCGCGCCACACTGTACTTGAGCTGCTCGCGCCGCTGCCGGATCATGCGCGCCTTGAGCGGGTCGACCTTGTTCTTCTTGACAGCCGTCGCTTTCGCCTTGGCTGGCTTGTCCTTGGCCTCGTTGGGCCGGCTGTTGTCGAGCCGTCCGGCCTGGAGCGCGGCTTTGGCCTGCAGGGTATCGATGCGCCTGGCCTGGCGCGCGAGCTGGTGGGCGGCGCGGTCGAGCAGGCTGGCGACGGCCGGCCCGATGTCGTTTTGCAGAGAGGCCTCGGCGGCGGCGAGGGTCGGCTGGGGCAGGAGTTCGTAGTGGCGGACGCTGCCGAGGACGGTGGCGAGGCGCGGCAAGTCCTGGACGCCTGTCTCGAGGGTGGCGACGGACGATTCGAGGAAGGACAGAGATGAGCGCAGCGACGCGACGCAGTCGCTGTAGAGGTAGGCAGTGGACATTGTGTCGGCGAGGTGTTGTTGTGGTAGATTGCCCGAGTATTGCGGGGTTGACAGCGTTGATAATGAAAGTTAATAGACGTCAATGTGAAGTCGCGTAGTCTTGGTAAGTAAACAACGGCGGGTTTGGTGGGGACCCACTTCCACTCTAAACGGCTCGGATTACATCATCACACGTTTCCAGGATGTGTGTATCTCCCTTTCTGATACCAAAAAGTAGCTTTTATAATTTGAAATTCATACAAATATGGCTCTATGCCGGGTAAATACAGTAAATCATGACTCAGATACAGATAGACGACTCCAAAAAATAGGAAAACAACACAGACTATGCCTCAAAGACAAGGACGACGCCGTCGTCACCGGCCGTGACAACACGCTCGCCCGTCTCGCCCTGCACAAAGCCCAGGACACCACCACCCTCGCCGTCGCCGCGGTGGCCCCGCCACTCCTTGACGAGACCAGAGGCAGCAGAGGGAGTGGGTGCGCCGGACGCTGATGGCGCAGCAGCCGCCGCTGGTGTCGCGGATGTTGTGCCGCGCACATCCCATCGCCGCACAACGCCGTCCATGCCGCAGCTGGTCAGTAGCCACTGTGCAGGACCCGACACGCCGCCCGCCTGTGGCGACGACCGCACCCACTCGACCTTGACGACCGAGTAGTCATCGTGTGCGTGCTGGATGTGCCGCCGCACAGCAAACGACCGGCTTGCATCGTAGATGGCAATGCTGCCGTCGACACTGCCGGCTGCCAGCAGCGTCAGGGGTGGCGGTGCAAAAGACAGGGCCTCCACACCGTCCGATTGGGCCTGCATGGATGCCAGGATCATGCCGGCCTGTGCCTCGCCGGCACCGCCAGCACGGCCCTTGGCAGCCTTGCCCTTGGCGGCAGCAGGCTTGGCCGCATCCGCCAGGCGCGGCAGCGAGACAATCTTGACAATACCACCAGCACCACCGACAGCCACGACACCACCACCAGGGGACACGGCAACCGAGTAGAGACCACCAACGACCTCGAACCGCTGGTCCTCGGCCGTCAGCGACACGACCGTCTGGGTCTGGCCAGGTGCCAGCAGACCCTTGCCGGCGGCGACACCCCAGACGTCCCAGACGTTGAGCGAGCCGTCCTCGCTGACAGTGGCCAGCAGGTTGCCGTCGGGGGTCCATACACCGGCTGTGCACGAGCCCATGTGCATAAAGTACGACTGGACGATCTGAACGGGAGCAGCCGGGTCGGCAGCCGGGTCAATAGTAAAGACCCAGACGGAACCATCCGAGGCGCCGATAGCGAGCGTATTGGGGTGGTCCTTGCTGGGCGAGGGCGCGAGCCAGTTGATCTCGGGGACCTCCTGGGACTCTGTGAGGAACTGGAAGTCGACACGGCCGTCGCCGACCTTGACGCCGTAGACGCGCATGCGGCCGTCCATGCCACCGGACACGAGGAAATCGCCATTGGGCAGAGTAAAGGCCAGGGCGTTGATGGAATCGGTGTGGCCGTCAATTTCAAAGAGGGGCTGCAGCTCGGTGCTGCGCTGGGCGGCAGCGGCTTCGGGGTCGCTGCTGTAGGTAAAGGGCAGCACGGGGCGGGACTGGGCGGCCGAGGTGTCGATGACGTAGCCCTTGCCCGGAGCATCGTCGCCCTCGCCCTCGCTGCCACCGGTGGCGACAAGAGACGGATACTTGGGGTGCTGGGCAATGGCAAAGACGGAGTCCTTGTGGACGTCAAAATAGGCGATGGAGTCGTTGACGAGATACATCTCCTCGCCGCCCTCGTTTTCGTCATCGCTGCCCATGGCGACATCGTCGCCATCGTCAATCTCCTCGGCAGCGTCGTCAACGGCGAGCATCTCGGGCTCCGAGTCGTCGCCGTCGCCGGTCTCGTACGGCTTCTCGCTGTTTGACATTGTGTGCGTGTAGAGGCGTATGTCAAGTCTTTGTAGAGGCGTGGCTTATTGTAGTGCAAATGAGTTGGAGCTGCAATGGTTGTTAAATATCTGCTGCTAGATTCTCGTCCCTTCTGTTTCCGCCTCGAGATGTCTTACTAAAAGCTGCTTGATAAGCAGAAATTCGTTAAGCTCAAGTTTTTTTTCTGCCGGCTTTGTCATTTTCCGCGGGGCGACTGGGCTGGCACCCCGCGAGTTATGTTTGAAAATAAAAGGCGGTGTGGTTTATGACCCGCTTTTCGTGTAAGCCAGCTCAACGTCAGTATGCTTGAGAATGAGTTATCAAGCTTCATCGGATCTGTTGTCTCTGAATGCAGTGACTTGCAGACTTTGCCAGAGTTTGTAGCTGTATTTAATGGTGATTTTTCTCTCTTTTTTTTAGTTGTTTTTTATAAAAGGATTTGTGGTTGTAATGAGCTTCTCCATAATGTGAAATTTGTATTTCACAAGACTTTAATTTGACAAAATAAGAGAAAACGATATAGATCGTTCGTCTCTCAAACTGCAAACTGAATAAACATTTGAAATATTGGGTTGAGCAGAAATATTCACACCAAAATATAACTATTACAGAATGCCCATAGTGAATAGAACAGCATACCGGGAGGTTACTCATAGGCGGAGCAAAGACATCAATCTAGGCCAACCCGTGAAGCTGTATAGCCATGATACAGCAATTGATAGTAAGTCCATGCATCAAAGACCATATTAGGGATGTGGCTAGCTTTCTCAAACTATGCAATCCGAGGAGGCGGCCAGTATGAGATGTACATTGATAAAGTGATCACATATGGACAGGCATAGACAGTGCAAGTCCCCTGGCATGTATCCGCATGATATACTTTGATATGCAAGGAACATCTACCGGGGTGGGCGATATAATAAGGCTTAAGTGGGCGGTGTATCAAGAAGTTCAACGAGACTGATAGAGTGAAATCGGCGGGAGCATTGGCCGAAATGGCCGCGTGTTCCATCTAGGTTCTAGCTGTTTTTTTTTTCATCCCTCTTTTTGTCCTCCCTCTTTTTTGTTGCCATTCTCGAATGTGTTTATTCTATTTGCGAGTCCGCACTGGCAAACTATATCTTGATTTCTGTTGCAATGGGATTGCAACAGTGACTACCGCGTCCCACGTATGCATGTATCCAATGGGCTGCCCTGGCATGCCTGGGGAATAGAGGTGCATGGGTGCAACCACTGGACCCTGATTTTCTGCAATACCTCCTAAATCTCCTGGCAACAGGCTGCCTCTGCGTTTCCTTGATGGCGGCTGCCACGGCTGCATTTTAGAGACGCAGAAACTTGCCGTTTCTTGTTGATGTCTTGCTGGCATCTTGTTGTACCTCGGTGTAGCTCGCATTGGCGCCTTACCGCCGACGTTGCAAAATACAATTACATACTACAAAGTGCCAATAGAAGGACGCGTTCTAGCAGCGGGACTGGCCGAGAAGGGCAAAACGCAATTAAATTGCATCAAGCAGACGGCCTGGCAGCTTAAAGGACTGGCTTGTGAGTGGCAAAACGCAAAATACCGGTTGTTTGGTATAGCGAAACCGACGTGCAATTGAATATACAAAGTCAAAAAGAGAGATATGAAAATTAACAAAAAAAATTACCCCCCAAACGCTGGATAGCTACAGCGAAAAGCAGAAATGGGAACAGAGCTGAGTCCATCAGACAGCTCCAGCAGTCTGCAGTCTGTAAATATAAGTATACCAGGCTGAATGCTGCATCATCTACAACGCGCTGTACTCGGTATAAAAGACAATGAAAAATTAAGACGGTGGGTTTTTGCCACATGTGGGAAGCTTTTTAGTTGAAGATGTGGCAGCCTTGTCTAGTTTCTACTCGCAGGTTTTTTTATGCCTCTATTAGCTCATACCCCAGCACGAAGACAGCCTAGATCTCTATCGCCTCTTGGGATTGTCGGGTTTCCTGCAGACGAAGATCTGAGATCTGCAGGCAGCAGAGATGACAAGCCAGAAAGGGAGTAAAAACTATAAATAAAATAAAACAAAACAAAAGTGAACAAAATCAAGAAAAGTACTGCAGCGATAGGCATTTACACCACAAAGATCATACGAGTATTTCTAGAGATCCTCTGGGCCCTCTTACCTAACGCCCATGTCCTTGGATTGCAGTCTTGGATTGCGATTCGGACAAACAAGCCGAATAAGTCAACAAGTCTGCTGCTGATTTGCGTATAGAGGAAAGAGGACCATACACCCCGTGTCCGCTTGGCGCTGTGCGCCCGTCAGTCGGTCTGTTGTCACCACAG
The DNA here is from genome assembly GCA_029299165.1 of Ophiostoma himal-ulmi. NCBI lineage: Eukaryota > Fungi > Ascomycota > Sordariomycetes > Ophiostomatales > Ophiostomataceae > Ophiostoma > Ophiostoma himal-ulmi. Next base: position 267,504 of record JANSME010000003.1, on the reverse strand, counting down.
CTCACCTTGGCTGATTGACTATGCAATACTGCTTCTTTAATTTGAAACTCGGTACAACATGTCTTGATGACACCACAGACTGTACTCGGTAGGAGCTGCCGAATAGCTAATAGCTGAGAGCTGAGAGCTGAGGGCCGAAAAAAAGAGCTGCAGCCAACTAGCCGTTTAGGGACCACGGGTATTCGTAACGCAATTCCACTTTCCTATCCTCTTTTTTGGGTGGCTCGCAGCTCAATCCCGGGTTTCTCAACGTATCCTCTTCTTCCCTTGAGTTTTCTTTGTTCATCACCTCTCGCTTGTCTCGCCAATATCCCACTAAGACGTCTAGTTAAGGGATCCTCCTAGTGACGGATAACTTTCCGCCGGATAACACACACTTGTGTGTATGGGAATAAAAGAAATGAGGAAATGAGGAAATGAGGAAGAAAAAAAAATGTGCTCCGTCGAAATAAAAACGACACTGGCTCCCGGAGATGTTGAGAATTGCAAAGGGCACTTGAAAAACTAAGAACAAAGGAATGTCGACTATAAATGTCAACAGAATGGAGGTTGGCCAATGTTGATACCAGATTGCTAATTGGATACCCTTAATTTGATAATCAAATGTGCAAGTCGATAGACGAGTGGCTCATGCGGGCTGGGTGGAGGGTAGGTTCGTGACAGAAGACAAGCGAGCAGTGATGGGATTCTGAGTAACACGTCCGGGCGCATTCGTATCTCATGGTATCCAAATCCCGAGTCGATACCAGACACTGATTAAAGAGATATACATTGTGTCCGGCTGCTTTTGCTTAGCCTCAAATAGCGCCACCACTGCTTACACGAGGCTCCAGTGCAGACTAGCTGACTAGAAATGGCAACGTTCAAACAGGAAAGGTGGCAAAACGGAGAAATGTAAACCAAATTGGAGTCGACTCTAAAAGGACCACACATGGAGCACGAACGGGGTGAGATGTTGATAAGTCACACTGGCTGACTGGGACTGACTGGTCAGGCGAGCCGTAATGAGGTGGCAGGGTAGAAAGGAGACGATTGGACAAGAAAGACAGGAAAAGAAGAACAGCAAAGGTAGAGAAGAACAAGATGAGAGGTGGGAAAAGCACTTGAACTCAAAGACACTTTGCCAGTCGAGTGTAAATAATCAGATATCAAATAACTGGGTTATTGAGAACAGGTGGTAATAACATGCAGGTATTGTGCAGGTTAACAGCGTGGCAGCGGTTACGGATACCTCTTGCGGCTGGCTCGAACAACAAAGTCGCAAACAGCCCGGAGTGGCACCGTAACCAACTTTGTATCTTGTCCCATTCGCATGGCGCAAAGCCAGTCATTGCTGAGAGTCCCGATTTTCAATATCCAATACCCAATACCCAATGTTGATACTTGGATAGCGTCCGACTATGACCATGCAACTAATACTTATAGTTGAAAAGCCAGTGGATATGTGGAGTATCAGAGTTGACAACTGCCAACATGGTGCTGCCTAGAGTTGATAACAGATAATACGAGTTGAAAACAGACGATCGTATTTAAGGAGGAGAGGCGAGAAAAGACAAAGGGGAAAAAGGTGAAATCTGGACGAATAAAAGGATAGTGAGAAGAGCAATGCATGTGAGCAGGACAAAACTCTGAATAATAAAGACGAAAACGATAAAGAGAACCCGAGAAAGGTAACCAAGAGTAGTCTAGCTAGATCAAAAGCTGCAAGTGGACTGGCATCGACCAGCCTGGCCTTTTTGCTTGCTGCTTCGACATCAGGGTCCAGTCTTTTCCATTCGCTGAACTGCGACAAATTGATAAAGGCCGTTGAGATGCAAACAAGAACTCGAGCCGGCGAGACAAGCCTGTAATTGGTAGCGATGTCTCAGAACGGCAAAATGTATTGAGTATCCGTATTGAGCAGACTTGTGAGTTAGCAGAAGACGAGGTTTGAGATGTAGGAAAATAAAGAAAATAAAGAAAAGGGCATGATAGAAAGCGAGGACACGAAGACCACTTTTAAATCAAAACAAAATGGAAACGAGAAACGAGACAAATGCAACCACGGATGGCAAAATTTTAAAACAAAAACAAAAAAAAAAAGTCTTGTTACAAATGACAAAATTTCCAGCCACAAAGCACTTAAAGTGATATTCAATACCGCTGCGTCTCTCATCAGACACTCTCCGATCAGCGCGGGAAGAGAAATATATTTGTGGACCCGAGGAAAAAAGCTGCGTGGATCTAGAACAAACTGAAGCGCGAGCTTCTGTGCACCGGCCTGCTACCATGCCGGTCAGTCAGCACCGCTTCATACTCCTGGCCTATCAGATCGGCCAAGGAGCTTTTGCTCCGGTCATCGACCTATTCATATAGCAGGGGCCTCGCTCTGCAGCTCTGCAGCTGTAGTTCTGTAGGAAAACTACCGTTCAACGTAGTCGACAAAACAACAGAGGGGACCCGGGAAATATATAGGCAGGTAGGCACACATGTAGACATGCAAGCGTATGGTAGCGACACCAGATACCACTGGCTGCACGATGGCCATGCCGAAAAATGGGTGCTTAGCAGTACTGTTGTTTCTCTTCCTTCTCTTCTTTCTCTTTGCCCAGATATCGTTGTGTCCCGCCGGAATCACACTGTTGTAGCCGGTGTAGTCTGCTCCTCGGTGGGCTCAGATGTCCCTTGGAAGGCCCTTTGGCTAGCATGACCTCTGGGATCTATGGGTCACCTCCCACGCATGCCCTATCCATCTGCAACATGGCTTTCTGCAGTAACAGTAGCAGTAGCGGTTCAGCCCTGTGAATGCTTCGGCTCGACTAACATGGCCTGTCATTGTATGGCCTGACCTTGCCTTGCGTGGTCCAGGCCAGACCACACAATCCCCGTAGTGCCTTTTGCAGAAAGCCCTATGACTTGTGGCCCGTGGTGAGCTACCTGCCTCTATGCCACATTGAGACGTGAGCTTCTGCTCTGCAGCCACTACCATCTTCTTCTCCACCAACGGTTGTGGCCGATCTGGGTAGGGTCTTGGTGGCACCCATAAGCGACCACCCAAACTCCAGCACACAATTAGATGCAAAATGCGAACCCACGAGCCCACCTAGTGAGTCTTAGAGAGGGAGGGAGGGGGGGGGGGGGGGGGGTTCTTGAGAAGACCCAGAGGTGCAGAGAGGCGAATAGGGAAATAGACAAAAGGCTAACAGTGGGTAGCAGACGGGATACCAGAAAGTGGTAATACAGAGTAGGCACTGAGTAAGATAGACACCTCCAGCATAAAGACTCACACAAGACAAACGCCCCCCCCCCCCCAACCTCAACTGTCCAGACGCCCAATCGTTCATGCCAGCTAGAAGAAGCGGCTCTGACAGGCTGAGAGACTTGATATCAGAGTGGCGAAAAACAAAGAAAACTTTCCAAGATCCCGATGAGTACAACAACAGAGAGGCAAGCCCGCCATCAAATCCAAACAGCCAAACAGCCAACCAGCCAACCAAACAGCCATATCACCTCACCTCCCTCTCCCAAACATCTCAAAACTTCAACGTCACGTGTTATTTGCACTGCCAAAGCCAATACGACAGCTCCTCCTAGAGAGAATTTTAACACACACTGCCAGTGCCGCAGCCCAGTGCTGCAAATAAAAGGGGGGGCTATGCTATAATATTCCGTACCCAGGAACCAAACATAGAGTGCACAGCAGGGGCCCTTAGCAGACTGACGGGAACGGAGCAGGCCAAACTAAAGCCAGAGACAAGGCCGTGCCAGATGAAAACCGGGGGAGAGCCATATTCTCTTCTCCTAAAGAGACGCAACGTGCCCGGAGAAAAGTGTCCGTTGACGCCAATCGCTCCTTGAAGCAGTCGTTTGTGCTGCTTCCCATGCTTTGGTTTTGTTGTTTTATAGTTTTAATCAATAAAAGTTAAAGAAAAACAAACAGCTGGCCTCTTGCAAATCGAGGGAGTCGAGTGTTCGGTTCACGGCGGAGAAAGGGCCACGGGTGTTGCGCGGATTCCAGAGAAAAGAAAGGCCGCAAAGGCAAAACGTGAGACGGAAAGACAACATATCGAAAAACGGGGGAGGGTCGGCACCTATATATTCGCCAACGGGAGAACAGGCAAAGACAAGAGGTTAGCACAGTACACAACACCCAAGACAAAAAGGCAGAAACAATCGTCTGTTTTCAGACGAGGCTGCTGCAGGCGGCTAGGAAGAGTGGCCACGACAAAAACACGAATGCAACTAGACATCAACAAGGCGACAAACCGAAAAAGACTGGACGACTCGACGGTTCGACAGGAAAGTCTCAGACGAAGATCAAGAGAGCTAGCTGTCTGGATTCCCGGAGAAGAAGAACCAGGAAGACGACAACAACGGCCACCAGCGCTGAGGGCTCCTGCGTTGTCGACTCGGATGTCACGAATACATTTAGAAGACCTACCAGCCTCTTTCAGGCGGCACTTTTCACATTCTGTCACTTGCTGGGGCTCTCTTTGGAGTTCGAGACAACTTTAAATGTGCACTGAGAACATCGCCGACTGCCCAGTCTGCGGGAAAAGGTACTTGATATATGTCGAGTTTTGCCATAATTACCATCCCCCACGACTGAAGTGCCCCGCAGGCAGGGAGGTCGCCGTGGTCGAAATGGTCGAAGGACACTGCCCGAGCCCCGTGTGCCCCAACAGCCGGACGGGCGGCTGCGCAGTCATATGACAACGACTACGCCGCGAGAGGATACTTGCCTATCGGTGCAGCGCAGGAACTCCCGATAGTGGGCTACTCGACATCCCTCACCGTCGGCCTCTCTGTTGCCCGGTCCTAGCTGTCTTATCGTCTTCATGACGGTTCACACTTCGACAACCTGATCGATTCCTTCATATTTTGGTACCTCGAAATCATACTTTGCGGCAATAGACGGTGCCACGAACCTGTCAAGTCATCGAGTCAGCTCCAGGGACATATATTATTAATGGCGGCAACACCACCCATGACTGAGCTAGGCTCCATGGAAAAGAACACTCGACACAGCGGTGCCAAGCAATCAACAATCTCTACAGCGCGAAGAAGGGGGAACCTCTGAGCCAAGGTACTTACCGTCCACCTATAAAATGGCGGCCTTTGAAATGCTTGACCAGAGGCTTTGGAGCTGTGAGGCTGACCAGCACAGCAGGATGAAAGTCTTTGCCGACGCCAGAGGCCGGAGGGCCATCTTCAATGCTCCATGACGAAGGTGCATCCACAGAAGTAACTGGAATTAGAGTTTCTGCGAGTGCCTTGATCACGGCAGGGAACGGCTCACGGACTTCTCCAGAAAAGCTGAATCCTTTTCGAATCAGTACCCGACAGCACTCAAGTGAGGTCTAAACCGGCCTCGAAAGAACAAAAGCCAGCAGGGGCATATGATGGGGCATTTGGCGGCATACCGAAGATTGCATCGACGACATGGTCAGCAGATGTGAGGGCTGTCGGAAAGTCGTCGACAAAGGGGACATTGAGGTCATCGAGCTGTTTCGATAAGCGCTATGACGACAAAATGATCAGTGATCAGCTCTGCATATACACAACAAAGCCAACAAACAAGAATAATGGGGAGGATCAAGTGCATGAGGAGGATGTAATCGATTTGAGGGAGGGGACGACTGTTCAGCAAAGTAGGCGTTAGAAGTGAACGCCGTGGATAAACGGGAATGGCTTCACAGCGGGATTGCTTTTTTTTTGTTTTTTGTCGTTTTTCATTTTTCATTTTTTTTCATTTGTTGTTTTTGTTCTTTGTCTTTTTCTGTCTTCTCCTCTTTTCTTTCTTTGTTTTTTTTAGTATGCCATCACCTTTCTTCATTCTTCATCATATTGATAATTCACCCCTGCATCTCTTTTTGTTTATTTTGGCATTGACAATGACATGCGCGACGGCAACATGGTTGAGCTATTGGGGCAATAGACAAAATAGATCGCCCTAGAGAACGGGGATGGGGAACACGATGACGTGTTGAGTGCAACATATATGATGCAATTACATATTTTCACTTACTTGATAGAGCTCGTTCTTGCTCCGTTTAGGATAATAGATGGTTGGCTGATAACCATACTGGCTAAGATGTCTTGCTGCAACGAGGCCGTCGCCGCCTGCAAGTGTTAGTCTCATCGACGATCATGCAAATCCAGACGATCAGCCGGCCCAGATACTTGCAGTAGTGCACAAGCAATGCAAAGAAACCGGTGTAAATACGAGATCTCGCTGTGCAGCCACATCCATGTTTGAGGAGCTATCCATTCGGGGCGTACCGTTGTTGCCAGGCCCGCAAGCCACGAGGATACGACGGCCGGCCGTCGGTGGGTGGACCCGGTACACTGCATTGGAAGGTTAACCGTTAGATATGTTATCTGAAGAGACTGCGTTGATGGCAGAAAGCACTTGCTCAAAGTGAGCATAATAAACCAATAAAGCACGGGTACGGTAACCATCGCCAGTCACTTGGTGGCTGTATTACAGTTTTGCTCTTTGATAGCACGCACCAGCCTGAGAGACTGAGAGTCCAGCCAGTTCCATGAGTTGGTCGATGGAAAAGGCACCGGTACTCATCAGTTCCGCGTCCAACGCGGCCGCAGCCTTGGCAGAGATTGTCTAAGTTGGTGTCAGCAGGGTTCAAAGTATACTGTTGGTCCAGGAAACATACAATCAAAAGATACAAAATGAAGAGACGTAAAGCTCAAGAGACTAAGAAGCAAGGAAATAGGGACACGAGGAAACATATAAAGCACAAAAAACAAGGAAACACGGAGCAGAAACCAAACGGAATCAGGGAATCAAGGAATCAAGGCACAGACACCCAATGGAGACATGGAGATAATGGAAACGAGCGAGATGACGAGTTGGCCAGGGGGTTGCAGTTTGGGGTCAAAAGCGCACCTTGAGAGCCATGGTTAATAGTAGTTTCGTCCAAGGTGGTCAGTTGGTGCTGGATGCACAATAGCGAAGTTCAAGTTGTGTTGTGTTTTTGCACACGCAAAAGGAGAAATCGAGAAAGAGCAGGCGATGTGGCTGATATTTGGATCTTACGGTGGGAGTGGGAGTATGCCTGGTGAGTTGATAGGGGAGAGCAAAATGGAAGGAACAAGCTTGTGTCGTCAGACAAGAGGAGACAGGAAACAGGGTCGCTCTTTCTACTTCTCGCTAGGCCATTCGCTATGCAGGGTGGTTACAAAGAGGGAAGGCACGACCCAAACGATCTAGACCAATCGGTGGCACTCGGAGAGCTTTCCGTCACCTGTTGGATATTATAGCCTATCGAATCTGTCTGTTTTGATTTATTGTTTATTGTTTATCGTTTATATTTTAATGGCTTAAATGGCTTTAATGGTTTTTAATAGAACAGTATGTAATAACATTCTGGTATACTACCCCATGTTAGGGAAAGAGCCATCGTACCAGCTGGTGTAACCCACCTTTCAACTTTCCATTGTACACATCAGGAACTTGAGCAGAGAAAATCTCGAAACAGAAGGGGCGATGAGAGGAACATGATGTTGAAAGGCACAAAGGGCAGTCGCATGTCGTAATCTTATGAGGAAGGAATGATTGACTGCCTTCTGGGTGGTCTGATTCTGTGATTTGAAGAGTCGGGAAAGTAGTGACCATCGAGAGCTGGAACTGAGACAACGTAACTGTGAATAGCTGAAAGGCCTGGCTGGAAGTGCTAGAGCTGACATCATTGGCATTTCACAATAATCTTACCTTGGTCCTCTGTGCTTACGGTGCTATTCCTAGGCCTGTACAACGGCCTAAGCTTACAGGCTGGGTAATTTGGAGGGTCGTCCAGAATAGTTAGCTTGGGCTTATACCGATGTGATGACTAATCCGATGACTAAGATTCTGGGCTGTCGAAAAAAACCGTGAACCACCAAATTTTTGAAAATGGATTCGAATTCGGTGATTGACCGACCACGAGACGACGGCGACGACGACAGCACAACCACGCCTTCGACACCATTATTACATCCGACCTTTCCCCCCCCCCTTTCCTCCTATATACACACACAATGGTCGTCAAGATCCGGCTCGCGCGCTTCGGCCGCAAAAACGCACCATTCTACAACATTGTCGTGACGCAGGCCCGCACCGCCCGCAACAGCCGGCCCATGGAGGTGCTCGGCACATACGAGCCCTACCCCAAGAAGGATACCTACGCCGCCGCAGCCAGCTCCGCCAAAGCAGCGTCAGAGCGAGCACTAGCAATGACAGGCGGCAAGCTAGAATGGCCAACACCCGAGGTGGCGGCAGCAGCCAAGGCGGCGGCAGCGCAGGCAGACTCTACATCCACAGACGCAGCCGACGCCGCAAATAGCAGCACAGCACTACAAAAGAGACAGAAATCACACAAGGATATCCAGCTGGACATTACGCGGACCAAGTACTGGATCGGCGTGGGCGCGCAGCCGACGGAGACGGTGTGGCGGATTCTGTCGTATGTGGGCATCCTGGAGCCGAAGCCGACCTCGTCGGCGGCCAAGCGTGCTCCTACCCAATAGATGAGTGGCAGATCTGAGTGGGATCAAAAGCAAAAGAGAAGAAAAAAAACACACACATTCACGATGGAGGACGCGGCATGGCGGACACAACGGCAAGCGACTCGGGCCCAGCGGGACAACCAGCCAACAGAGCTTGGATGGCCCGGCCAGGCCCGGCCGCCGATGATGGGACGAAAGGAAACGTCTCATACTGTACATATATACACACGTATACGCATGTATACCCTACACATATCTCTCACATTATGTTTAGCGAGTAGCCAGAAAGGCACGGCCATGTATAACATTAAAAAGCGGAATCATTGACTACTTATCATCATTTGCATTTGCATTTGCACGGTGAACTTGGAATGTTTGAAAAGTCTTGATTCTTGTCTAATAATGTAAAGCACTCAAAACCAAATGCAATCCATATGATCGTCTAAGATGATATCATGTGTTGTTGAAACCCTCGCTTGTCGCCAAATCCAAATAAATCAAAAGTAAATCGAGAACAGAAGAAAAGAAGAAAGAAGGAAAAAAGAAAAGAAAATTGCACAAGTCAGCAAAAAGGAAACCAGTAGACTCCGTTGAAGAAGAACCGAAAGACGTCAAGTTTAACAGTATTAGTCCAAACGTGGAAAATTTAAACATCAAGATAAACCCATGCGCGGGGGTTGAAGCAATCACGCATCGCCCGTTGTGTCCTCGACGGGCGGGCATGTACAGAACAGGTTCAAGTCACCGTAAGCTGTGCAGTTAGTATCAGATTGATAGGCAAGATAGAGGCTGAACGATCGATTTTAACTTACTGTCGTCGACACGGGCAACAGTGGGCCAGAACTTCTTCTCGCGCAGCCAAGGCAGAGGATACGCCGCCTGCTCGCGCGTGTACGGCCGGTTCCACTCCTTGGCGCTGTCACCGATAATGTCGTGCACAGGGTGCGGCGACATCTTGAGAACGTTGCCTTCGCGCGGCACCTTGCCCTCCTCGACGGCGCGGATCTCTTCACGGATGCTAATGAGCGCATCAACGAAGCGGTCCAGCTCAGCCTGGCTCTCGCTCTCGGTAGGCTCGATCATGAGCGTGTTGGCCACGGGCCAGCTCATGGTCGGGGCATGGAAACCATAGTCCTGGAGACGCTTGGCAATATCAATGGCCTCGACGCCGGCCGTCTCGCGGAAACCGCGCACATCCAGGATGAACTCGTGCGCGCAGCGGCCGTGCTCGTTGGTGTACAAGATGGGGTAGTGCGGCTTGAGGCGGCCCAGGAGGTAGTTGGCATTGAGCAGCGTCATCTTGGTGGCCTCCTTGAGGCCGCTAGCTCCCATAAGCAGGTTGTATGCCCAGCTGATGGGCAGGATGCTTGCGCTACCAAATGGAGCGCTGCTGACGGGTGTGAACCCGGTCTCTTCGCCGCTGGCTGCTGCAAAGTAGTCGGTCTCGGGTGGCAGAGTCGCCTCAAGGTGCGCCTTGACGCAAATGGGGCCCATACCAGGACCACCACCACCGTGGGGGATACAAAACGTCTTGTGCAGGTTCAGATGGCAGACGTCGGCACCAATCTCGCCGGGCGAGCACAGGCCGATCTGGGCGTTCATGTTGGCACCGTCCATGTAGACCTGCCCACCGTGCTCGTGCACAATCTCACAAGCGCGGCGAACACCCGGCTCAAAGACACCATACGTGCTGGGGTAAGTGACCATAAAGGCAGCCAGGCGGTCTTCGTACTGCTTAGCCTTGGCCTCCAGATCAGCCAGGTCCAGGTTACCTGTCTTGGCATCACAACGAATAGGCACAACTACCATGCCGGACATAGCTGCAGATGCAGGGTTGGTACCGTGGGCCGACACGGGGATCAGGCAGACGTTACGTTTGGTGTCTCCGCGGGCTGCGTGGTAGCCGGTAATGGCACGGAGTCCGGTGAACTCGCCCTGAGCACCAGAGTTGGGCTGCAGTGACACGGCGTCCATTCCCGTAACATTGCGCAGCTGGTCTCTCAGGCTCTCCAGGATGCGTGCGTAGCCGGCAGACTGGTCGGTAGGAACATAGGGGTGCAGCTGGGCGAAGCCGGGCATGCGCAAAGTAGCCATCTCAACAGCGCCGTTGAGCTTCATTGTGCAGGAACCGAGAGGGATCATGGAGTGGACCAAGGACAGGTCCTTGGCTTGCAAATGGTAGATGTAGCGCATGATCTCGGTCTCGGAGTGGTGCGTGTTGAAGACGGGGTGCGTAAGGTACTTGGACGTGCGGCGAAACTCATTGGGAATGGAGGTCTGCGTGATTGTGCCGGCCTCGACCTCCTTCAGTAGACCCTGCAGGAACGACTCCAGGCTTGCCTTGGGGCCAGTACCAGTAACAGCAGGTGCTGCCTCGTAGAAAGCACTGATGAGTGCCAGCAGGTCACCGTGTGACTTGGCTTCGTCAACGCTGACGCCAACCTCGTTGTTATTCAGCTTGCGCAGATTGCAGCCGTGGTTCAGAGCGGCACTGAGCAGCTCGTCAGCCTTGCCGCCAGACGTCTTGATGACAAAGGTGTCAAAAAGCGAGTCGGTGGCCTTGACTTCCAAGCCCAGCTGAGTAGCAGCACGCTCGAGAATACGCGTGCCAGACATGATGCGCTCGGCGATGGCGCGCAGGCCGCCTGGGCCGTGGTAGATTGCGTAGAGAGCAGACATGTTGGCCAGCAGGGCCTGTGCGGTGCAGACGTTGCTGGTGGCCTTCTCGCGGCGAATGTGCTGCTCACGAGTCTGAAGAGACAGGCGGAGAGCACGGTTGCCAAGACGGTCCTTGGAGACACCAATCAGACGGCCAGGCATGCGGCGCTTGTACTTGTCGGCGACGGCAAAGAAGGCGGCATGAGGACCGCCAAAGCCCATAGGCACACCCAGGCGCTGGGCGCTACCAAAGGCAATGTCAGCACCCCATTCGCCTGGTGGCGTCAGGACAGTCAGGGCCAGCAGATCGGTTGCACAGCTCAGTAGAGCGCCCTTCTTGTGCACGCTGTCTGCAAGATTGCGGAAATTCTGCACGCCACCCTCGGTGTTGGGGTACTGCACAAGCACACCCACAAGGTCGTCACCCAGCTTCTCGAGTGTCTCGTAGAATCCGCTTGCAGTAACATCATCTGTCACAATTTTGATGCCAAAGCCATCAGCACGGCCGCGCAACACAGCGAGAGTCTGAGGGTGGACGAGGTGCGAGACAACGAAAGTCTTTCCCGGGCGGCGGGCGCGCGATGTCGAGAGCATGTTCATAGACAGGGTCATGGCCTCGGCGGCGGCTGTGCCCTCATCGAGCAAACTTGCGTTGGCAATAGGGAGGGCAGTGAGGTCGGTGATGAGCGTCTGAAAGTTGAGGAGAGACTCCAGGCGGCCCTGGCTGATCTCAGGCTGGTAGGGTGTGTAGCTGGTGTACCAGGCCGGGTTCTCAAGCACGTTGAGCTTGATGACCTCGGGCACGAGGGTGTCGTAGTATCCCGCACCGATAAAGCTCTTTGTTGTCGTGTCGTTCTCGGCAGCCACGGCCTCGGCATATGCCTTGACGCTGTGCTCGGCCAGCGGCTCGGTGATGGCCCGCGTGACGGGGTCCGCGGGCGCTGACTGGGCCTTGGGGAACAGCTGGCGCTCTGTCAAGATATCGGGAGGCACAACCTGTGCGACAAACTCGTCGAGGCTCTTGGCCGGCGGCGAGAGAGCCTTGAGCATGGCATCGGTCTCAGAGTCATCCGGTCCAATGTGCCGGCGCTGGAAGGTATCGAGAGAAGGGTAGCTCTTGGCAAAGGCGCTGGAGGTGGCCCACGAGATAGACGCAGGCGAACTGCTCGAGGATGAGACGCTCCGAGAAGAAGCAGACTGTCTAGAGCTCCACACTGGCGAGGAAAGCGCAGAAACGGCTGCTGCTGTCCGAGAAGTCACAAGTTTGGAGCTTGCCCGCGACAGGCAGCTGGGGTGTAAGTGCCGCGAAGCGGCAAGGCCCCGGCTCAGCATTGTGTGGATATTGGATTGCTCTGAAATATAGTAAGACGATAAGGTGTGAAAACAGGAAACAATTGTTCAGCTGCGAATTGGAGCAGATCCGCGGGGAAGAGGTCGCAGTACTGCTCGAGTGGCGTCCAAATAAGTGTGAGGTCGCGATAGTGGCCTATACGGCAGGAGACTCCGATGCACAGGAGCAGTTCACGGAAGGAGAACAAAAACAACAGAGATGACAGAACGAAATAAAGACCGAGAAGAAGGAAATCCAGAAAATTGGAAGGAGGGGTGAAGTGAAAGAGGAAGGTACGAAGGAACAATTACGAAGGGTCGAGCATAAGCACAGAAGGAGCGACCCGAGATAAAAGATAAGTATGATAAAAAGAAACATAAAGTCACGAATTTAACTGGTATGATCTAGGCATTATCTACAAAGTAAGTGTTATCCAGGTATTAGTGCAGATGCGGGGGCGGAAAGAATCGGCCATTAGGGACTGGACAACTAATAGGGAAGGAGCGATGGCCATCAGGGGAAATGAATTATTTATTTGAACTACATAATAAATATATGGGACATAACTTGCTAAATATGTCAAACAGGAAGGAACAATGGGCAAGCAACAAAGAATACGTATACAAATTCAAAGGTACTAGGACAACCACCACTGTCCATATTTGGGGTCCAAGATTAGATGACTCCGAGGGAGTAGCCTCTGCACATGTAAATGTGTGAAATGCAAAAGTATTGTAAGAGCAATGTGGTTTTACGGGAAGAAAGCAGTGGCGCGATGTTGCGATATACGGTGAGCCAGAGCCGCCCGAAACGGAAGCAACGGCCAGGCAGCAGGCAGGCCTCAGGCGCATGGAGGAAGGTGCAGTTCGCGAGTCTAGTACCTCCGCGGCACCAAAGTATACATGCATATGATGATAGGCATTGTGCGCATCTTATGAACGACGAAATAAAACAGTAGTGTCCATATTCTGTAATGATGCAAACAGATACAGAGTGCGTTACCCCTCCTGATTGTGAGGCCATTGACTATCTCGTGTTGTATTTTAAGTGTTTTCGCATTTGGGTGCTCCACTGCATGTACACGACTTCCCCACGGTTATTTCCTAAAACGGTATTTTTACTTCAAGCAGCCAGCGACCCGGTTAGTTTCGGGCGGCGTAGCGGGATTGGAAAATCAGTGGTCAGCGAAACAGGCCACGGGGACGAGGTGGCCAGCCGCCGCAACACACCACCGTACAAAGTAGCGCGAAAAAAGGGCAGTTGCCCATTGCCCAATCACATGCCTGGCCTCACCGCCTTATATGTGGTGCTTATGTAATCAATATTGATGAGATCGCGAAGTATAATCGTAGAGATGGCTGCAACGGATCGTATCATGCGACAATATCGTGATGCAGTAGACTGTTGGGTAAGACTGAGACTAGAAGATGTAGCTGTTTGTTAGGGATTATAATGGTAAAAATATGCTCAGTGTCTTAGTTACTGTTTTGTAGAAATCCGTCTTTAAAACTAAATAGAATAAGAATAATTCACATCATATTATTCTAATCAAATGCAACCATCTCTTCATTTGGTAATTCTAATTAAAACTGGTAAATGACAATCAATCAATAAAGGAAGACAATAGTCTCATATACTCGGCAGCATGACAGCCTTGACATCCTCTTGAGCTTGATATTGTACAAAGTACGGGGAAGGCCGAGAAGGCCCCACAAAAACCACCACGATCGAAAAAAGCAGAAAAGCGGGCAATCGTCATCGACGTCAAAATCAACCACCACTGCTGACACGACGACCTGATACGCCATACTCTCGACTCCCGACACGCGCAGTCTACCTATACAGTACCACCCCAACCACACACCAACATGTTCGCAGCACGTATGTACCGTCGCTACCTATAGCCCGACGGCCTTTGTCCCACCCGACGACGGCGTCATCCTGCATCGAGCTTCAAGCTCAACGACAGCTAACAATCATCTATAGCCCCCAAGTTCTCCGAAGAGGATATCAAGCGCGGCGAGGTCGAGGCCGCCTTGACCATCCGTGCCTTTCTCGTGACATCTGCCATCCTGTACCTGTGTATGTTCTCCCGAGGCACTTTGCATTAGGGCTCGACATTTACTTGCATTTGCTAACAACAACAGCTCCCTTTGCCGTCGAGACGCTGTGGAAGGTGCTGTAAATGATTTATGAATCTTTGCAATATCACTATATGGGCATGCCAGCCGGATAGATCTCTACGAGTCTTGATAGAGGCACCATCTACGACGCAGGCCACCTCGACTTGTACGATACGAATGACAGATGACGCCAAAGGAGGAAGCACAAAAGCAAAAAGGACGATAGTCTGAAGTCATAGACTGGAGGATCAGAGGACCAGACATCCTGGATAGATAAAAGATACCATGTCACGGGCAGCCAAAGAAGCTGGCCCGTGATCTGGCGATACATTCAATCATTCATCTCTACTAAGATCTCTAACGTTTAGAAGCTTTTGAGGGTTCAAGCAAAAAAGCTGCATGTATTTGAAGTTGCAAGTAAAGCGATCATGTGCTTAATCTGAATGTGATATTGGCAATGCAAAGAGACGGCAACCAGGAGTCAAACGCGATGGACGCGGACGTCACCCAAGAGACAAGAATATATGAACACAGCAGAAGAAAGACCATTAAATAAATAACGTGATAAAGCAAAAACTCCATGATAGAACCATAAACCCTCTACGTCCTCTACACCCCCCAAGCCTCCAAGCCTCTTAGTTGCTCTTTTGCTCTTTCTGCCATGCATCAAAGTCGCTGCCGATCTGATCAACCTCCTTCTTGAGGTGCTGCAGCTGCTTCTCGTAGTCCTCGACAATCTTCTTGGCCTTGGCCTCAACATCCTCGCCCAGACCCTCTTCCTCCCTGATGCCGCGCTTGTTGACCTCGTTGCGCAGCGCGTCCGCATAGTTGCGCAGCACAATCAGCCGGCTCCAGAGCTCCTCCATGCGCGCACTCAGCGCTGGGTCCTGCATCGTCTTCTCAATGGCCTGCAGCTTCTGCTTCAGGTCGTCTTCGTCGCCCGACAGAGCGTAGCCGCGGTTGCGCAGGACCTGGGTCTTGGCCGCGAGCGCGAGGCAGCGCTTGCTGAGCTCGGCATGTCGCCGCCGCGCGGCGAGGGCACGCACGCTGTTCTGGAGGTCGTGCTGCGACAGGATCTTGTCGAGCTTCTCGTTGATTTCATGGAGGCCGGTGTTGAAAGTGGACACGGTGCGGCGCTGGAGCTGGAGGCGGGTAGCAAGGCCTGCAAAGCCCGTGGCGAGCACGGGAAGGTAGCCAGGCGCGGGCTTGTTTTGGAGCGCTTCCTCCCACTCGCGCGGGTTCTCAAAGGCCTGGGGCTGGAAGAAGGGGACGCGATTTTCATCGACCTTGTTGTAAAAGTATTCTTTGAAGACGGTGTTGGGGTCGGACGGATCCCATTTGCTAAAGACGGTAGCCATCTGGTCGGGGATGGGTTTTTCAACTGTAAAGTTAGTGAGTGGACTTGCAAAGCGAGTTCTCCTGTAGGCTCTGGAAACCTATATATCCCCCAAAGTCATAAACTTACGAGGTGCTACTTGACCGGGCTGCCATACAGAGGCGCCCCAGAGACTGGACTGCATTGGGTTCTGCTGCTGCTGCTGCTGCTGCTGTTGTTGTTGGAGCTGCAGTTGCAGTTGCTGTTGCTGCTGCTGTTGCTGCTGCTGTTGCTGTTGCTGCTGCTGGTTTTGCTGTGTAGATGCGCCAAAGAGACTGCTGCCAAATGCTGATTGTTGTTGTTGGGGTTGTTGCTGCTGTTGCTGGCCAAACATGCCTCCTGATGCTGGCTGCTGCTGCTGCTGCTGCTGCTGCTGCTGCTGCTGTGTTGAAGCTCCAAAAAGACCACCTGTTGCCGCTGGCTGCTGCTGCTGCTGCTGTTGCTGCTGCTGCTGGGGTTGGCCGAACAGACCACCAGTGGCGGCTGGCTGCTGCTGCTGTGTCGACTGACCAAAGAGACCACCCGTCGCAGGCTGGGCGGCTGCAGGCTGGCCAAACAGGCCGCCCGTTGCCGGCTTGCCGAAGAGAGACATGTGGTTGAGGTAGGTAGGGGTCTAGATGTGTATGAACGGAGAAAAGTGGAAAGAAAAGCAAAGCAAGAATGAGGTAAAAGAATGAGGTCCAAGAGCGCGCGTGCGCTATGCCGTCGAGAGTGATGTCGTCGTCGTCGTCGGCGTCGTTTGTGCTGTATTGAAGCCAGTATCAAGTTTGTCAGTTTCCCGCAGCTGTCGCTAGTGTCGTGGAGCAGGATCGGTACGATACAAAGACAGAGAGTCTACACCCAAGACAAGCAATAACGTCGAACGCGATATTGTCGACAGCCTTCTGCTTCTTCAAGAGCTGCGAAAAACGGGCGCGCCAAACAAAACAGCCCAAAGGAGACAAGCTGGGTCCGACCGAGCTAGCCAGCCTGATGGACTGTGATTGGCTGGTTTGAGGACCCGTGGATCTAACCAATCAGATGGCATAATTGAGCTGCTGACCCGTTCCCAGCGGGCCATCCCAAGTCGGCAGACCAAACGACGCAAGCCAGCCAAAAGCCAAAAGCCAAAAAGCCAAAAAAGCTGCTTCATCGACCTCTACGACAAGTCCCGACCCAGCGACACCACGGCGTCCACGACGGTCATACACCACCGACACGAACCTATACAGACCCTTGTCCTAGGCACCATCAACAACCCGCCACCATGTCGGCCCGCAAGCCCTTGTGCGTTCATTCTTTTTTTTCCTTCCCGAGCCCGACTCGGAGTAGCCCGGACATCTACACAGCCGACAGACTACTGACAACTACAGGTTCTCGCAGCAGGTGTTGTACGACACCACCCCGCTGCCCGACTCGATCCCAAAAGTGCAGGAGATCGGCGCCAGTTCGGCACCGCTGATGTCGGCGAGTTTCTTCATCGGCGCGCGCTGCCGCCCGTACAACGACGACTACATGCAGTGCAAGACGGAGAACCCCGGCAAGGGCGAGTTTGAGTGCCTGAAGGAGGGCCGGCGGGTGACGCGGTGCGCACGGAGTGTGCTGGAGGACATCAACAAGAGCTGCCTGGAGACGTTCCGGCAGCACTGGCAGTGCCTGGAGAACAACAACCAGCAGATGTGGCAGTGCCGGCCAGAGGAGTGGAAGTTCAACAAGTGTGTTTTTGAGAATCTGGTAAGTCTACGAGCATGGGGGAAAGGGGCACGACGATTGGTTGCGCTACGCGAAAGAAAGAAAAGATACAGCAGAACGGGTTCGGATATCAGGAGAGGGGCATTAGAGAACTGGAAGAGAGAAGAGAGACAAGAGACCGAGAGAATCAAGACAAAGACAGCCAACCGATGCTGACAATCCAGAACCTGGAAAAGGTCATCCCAGACGCGGCCAAGGGCACGCCGGTGCACCTGCGCAAGAACCAGATCTACGCACACTACCCACGGGGAGGCGAGCCGTTTATCCCGACAAAGGAAAAGGAGTCGTCGTAAGGGCAAAGTGTGTCAGAACTGGATGGCATCGGATGTCAGATGTAGGACGAGACGATACCAAACAATATCAGATGATATCAGACGGGAGAGATCACACGGACACGCAGAGTGTCAGATGTACATATGCATTTAGCAATCAAGATAATCATATCAACGATGTCGATGACTTGATGGTCTTGATGATGTCAACCGTGGCGGTGATGCGATGAAGACGACGCTGGCAAAGATGATATCATGTCACGCTTGCATCCACAGCCACACTGAGCCTGTTACAGAGCAAGACAATTGCAGTCGGATGCAGCCACTAGCACACGACAAAGGATGGAGAAGCAGGATCTAGACCAGGATCTAGACCAGGATCGGGATCAAGATGGAGAGACAGTCGGCCTCGGCGGTCAAACAGCGGCTGAACGTGTCCGAAAGGACGGCACGCCGGCCAGTCATCAGGATGCAAGTCTCTTTGTCTGCTTTCTGCCTGCACCTCGTGATGATTCCCTGCTCGCCAATACAGACTCCTAGCACTGCAAGCTACACATGGACAGACATACTGCCCGACCAGACACGGATGACGCGGCTAGAGTATGCACATGCACATGTGTCTACTCTGTGTCTGTGATTGTGATTGTGTTTGACCATCACTCGATGGCTAGCACTCGATAATCCACTGCCCGACACTAATACTTAGTAAACATCACAATAATCAGCCATCACTGACAGCCAAGCAATACATTGGTCAGAAGCGAGCCCATCCAATATATTGACAGTGTCAGCTGCCACCAGCCAAAGTCAAAGTTAGGGTGTGAAAAGTCCCAAAGCATCACCTGCCAGGACTTGCGTCAATCGTCAACATGCTGGCCTCCTTTTGGCGTTTCTACTTGCTCGCCTCCTTTCTCTGTATTGTCCTGACCTAGTCGCTCATCGGAACAGCCGCAGCCACGATTGAAGCGAAAACACATGGGTAGTGTGTCTTTCCGTCTTTCTGTCTTTCTCTTTTTCCGTCTACCTCTGGTCTACCTCTGTCCTTTTGTGATTGATCCTCGCCTCACATCTGCCGCGGTGACACAACGGATATAGGACACCCCTGATCTCACTCGTTTGCATTTTCTCAAACAAAACCCTTGGCCGAAGGCGTTTTTTTTTTCATTTATATTACGATTACAGACTAGATTAATCCGAGACAGTGTTTTCGTGCCGTCTCGGGTTGAGCCATTGCACGACGTGATGGCGGATGGGCGCAGACTGCAGACTTCCAGCATCTCGCCCACGACAAGTGCAAACAACGGCGTCGGACTGCACGCTGCAAGGGACCGACAATTCTCTTGCAAAACGCCTACCCGATAAGCTCTGCGGCGTTTGAGCGATATGCAATATAGACTGCATAGAACAGATAGCATCTGCATGAACCGATATTAAAAGAGGCACGACAGCCAAGGCGGTGGCACAACCCTGCATACGGGCGTCAAATGGATTTATTCCATGCGTCTTTTCGGTTAGATTGCTGTCTTGTAAGTGTCTTGAATAGGTTTATAGGTTTATGACCATGTGTTGTCGTCAGTCTGTCTTCTATCGCCATCTTGTCTTGCTACGCTTCTGTTTGTCTCTCGTACTGATATTACAATCCTCTGCCTCAGGATACTCATCTGACCCATCTAATCCGTCTCTCCCCGTCTCTGGTTCCTACTCGGTGCCACCGGATCAAGCATCCGAGATCAGCTCGAGACAACTACCGGTGACATGAGCAAGTTGTTATCTTGACCGAACAAAGGATTTCCTCGGTAGTGAGATCTAAACACCTCTACAATATTTCAGAATATTAGCCCAAATGTAGAACTAGCCGTGCATACGAGGCTAGAGAGCCGGATCGGCTCCGTCGTGATGGAAATTATCGTGACAAAAGAGGTAAAATCGTAGTAGTGGTAAGTAGCATCGGTCTAGCATCCGTTCTGCCTCTTACACTTCCAGACATGTGCTACTGACTGACATATTTGCCTCTACTTTCAACAACAGCACGTGGCCAAGGTTATAGTAGGCGTCTATACGTTCTTCCTATGGTGGTCTGTAGTCTAAAGAGTAGCTTGTGCGTAGTGTGATGTGGTAGCTTTGATCTAACAAGTAGTGCATGGGCAAATTCCCAGAGCTAGCGCCACTCTGAAACATGAAACAAGACAAGACAACAGACACCAGAAGACGGAAGACAGAAGCGAGAATTAAAAGAGAAATTCAGTAGAGGGGAGAGGGGAACAGACGATAACCAAGCCTGCATAGACGGGACAATGTTGAATCGAAACAGGCCGCGTCTGCGTCTATCCCGGCCCATCTGGCCACCTGGTCGAAGCCACGAGCTGAACTTGTAACACTGTTGTGTTGGTTTCATTTAGATTCATGGACCTGTTTTTGCGTGGTTATTTTGTTTGATACTTTCGACATTTTGCTCTGTTTCCCTCATTTCGTCTTTCTCCTGTCTCCTCTGCGGTACTTTTGCAATCACGAAACGAGGCTAAAAGAGAGAAGGGGATATGAGATCTCGGGGATGTCGTGGTGGACGTCGGCGTCTGTCCGTGTCTGGCGTCCACGAACGAGTACTTTCTTTGGTTTTGCCTCATATTCTCTCGGTTTCTTGTTTCTGTCTCGTCTCCTGTCTTCGCCTTTCAAAAGTCAATTCTGGTATTTCCATCTCACGTTGAAACTCTAGGGTCTGTTCTAGAGCCTAGCAAAAATACAAAGTAAAAATCGATCAGATCCAGTGTCGATCGGTCGGCGGCTACCTTTTGGTGATGTCGTTTCCCCATGCTCTCTTCTGCATAAAAAAGATACTGCCATGAATATATCCTCTTCCTGCGTATGTAAAGTACCTCGTAAAGTACCTGCTGGCTGCCGCATACAGCGAGACCCTAATAAAATTAGACTTGTTTCAGGCCCGGTACCTGCCAGGGGCACGACTGGAGCGTGGTGTGTGTGGTAGCCGGTAGCTCCTAGTAGTGTGGTGTAGTGTGGTAGTAGTTTGTGGAGAATATTCCCTAACCGTCGCTCTCTTCCTTTGCAATCACTCCCATACTCAGTAGTCATGTTCTTTTATCTTGGATCCCGAATTTCGATCTGACCCTGAATACCATATCCCTGAAGCAATCATCACATCAATTTAGAGCAAGAACCCTGTAGTAGTCAGAAAAGATGAATGCGAAGAATTGAGAAGAAAGAGTTTACAGCAAGATGTAGATGTCTGCAGATGGCATAGACGTCCATCGAGATGACATAAGCGATGCGATTTTTTCGTTCCTTCTCGATTCATCAGTTCAATCAGCATATAGTAAATTACTAATCAATCTAGTCATCGAATCATGACTGTTCGATATTCAGTTGTCTTTTAGCATTCCAATAGCCTACATGTCTATTGGGAAAGTGCATTCCAAGGTACAGCCCGGGGCATTCCAGTGTTTAATGGGCGGAATATCGTCCGTTTGCAGACGCCAGCCGATCCACGTCTTCTGTGAATTTTCTATTTGCTTATTTCCATAGCATGATCGTAGATATAGAGGAATCATGTACGGAGGAAGAGCAGTTGATCTAGATTCCGCAAACAGCAGTGCGTCTCGGGTCTAGGCCGTCCACTCTTATTTCGTCAGCCTACTTGTAGCTGTGAACATAGATGGCTGAAGAGATGGGCTATCCTGTCCTGGTGCAATCCTTCATCCATGCTCTTGATCTTGGCTTTGATCCTTCTCTGCCAAATCCCCTGCAAAGCGACGTGCCATCTGGTAAGATACGAAGTACTCAGTAGTTTGTGCTTGCACATGGAAGATTACACGGAGTGGACTCCGAGACAGTTATTACAGTGCTGTTATTAAGTCGCATCGTCGGTAAAGGGGGCATACAGGGCTGTGGTGGGCGGCTCCAGCAGGAAAGCAAACGGACAAGAACAGACAGTGGGCTCTAGATTTTTTACTAGTGAAACCAACTACTATAAAGTAAAGAGGCATAAATGAGTGAAATGACAAAGGGGTAGCTGGATTAATTAGGTAAGATATCATTTGGGTACTTTGCAAAAGCGTTGATGAATGAAGGGACGACTAGCGGTGCTGGATCCTGCTTGCAGTATCAATGAATTGATAAACGCATTCTTGTCAAGAAAGGGGGCTGCTGAAGAGCGAGTTGGCTAGAGACTGCGTATTACGAGAAATCAAATGTAAATAGATTACACCAAGAAAGACGAGCTGACAAGACCACAACAAGACACTAACGACACCGGCTAGGTCTCTTGATTCGAGGATTCGTATCTGAATGGAGAAGAGTACAGCCAAGAGCCAAGCTATTCGGACTACGTACACAGAGGCTGCTCCGATATTAGTTGCTTGGCCCATTACTGCTGTGGTAGAGTCTCGCGACTCCGTATGGTAGACGCCTGGACCCAGACGGACTGCCGCAATACCACCTCCAGGCCAGCTCTGCAATGATTGTCACCGGAACGTGACGTGACGTCTTCCTGTGCCTTCCTTTGCTTTGGCACGCCGACGAGAAAGAAGAAACGTGGTGGTCTGTTCGCACACTCTGGCTCTCGTCTTTTATTCCGATTTTGATTTTGATCATGGTTTTGAACTCACTTGCCCTTTTCCTAGCCATGGCTTTCTTTGTTCTGACCTCTGTTTCTCTTGTTTCTTATGTTTCTCATGTTTCTCATGTTTCTCATGTTTCTTTTGATCTCAATCTTTTCATTTTGCTTTGATTCATGTTTTGCTCCAGCGTCCTCACTACCTCGACTGATGCCTCCGCTCTCCGTGGCAATTACTCTGTGACACGTTCTTTTATTTGATTGTTGTTTGTTGTTTGACTCTAGAAAGTCCCTGACCTTGTTTTGTCGTTTGTAGTCTATAGTTTGCAGTTCTGAACTGCAGAATTGCAGTTTGGATCCGCGTTTGTTTACAGCTATACTCCCTGCTAATCTTCCTACCTTTAATCTACCCATCGTACTTCAAGCATACCACTCTACCCACCCCGGGCGTGCAAAACGCCTTTGCCTGAACTGGGGTCGTTCCTGGTTCCTGGTCTAGTCGCTCCACTCTGTAGACGTCTCTCCAGGCCTAGTCTTATTCGGTCTTCACTTACGAGACCTTTATCTTTTAACCCGTTTCTCGCCAACTCTTGTCATTCTTGTGTTTCTTGTCCTCTCGTGTCTCTTCGCCCGTCAACCGGTCTCGACCTCACGCTCATTTTACTCCCCAGTCATTCCTTTTTATTCCATATTCCTTGTTCCT
Source organism: Ophiostoma himal-ulmi (assembly GCA_029299165.1). Lineage (NCBI taxonomy): Eukaryota > Fungi > Ascomycota > Sordariomycetes > Ophiostomatales > Ophiostomataceae > Ophiostoma > Ophiostoma himal-ulmi. The sequence goes on along the minus strand of JANSME010000003.1, from coordinate 244,261 downwards.
TGCTCCTTTATTCCATTCTTTAAACGTCTAACCGAGTTATTCTACTTTTTCTCTTGCCTGTGGCATTCATCTATATAACCTTGTGCTGCCGCATCGGTCTGATTTACATTCTTGATCCTGTCTCTCTCCAACGATCTTGAAAGACACGTTCTGTCACTCCTTTATTCTCGGTCATTCGTCCGTTTCTTCTAGTCATTCCTTTACTACTTTTATTTTTTATATTACTCTTTGCTCCCTCTCTTATAGCAGACCGGTCTCGCCGTTGTTTGACTTTCAAACATCCATCTCACTCTCACCACCTCATCCTTGACATCCTCGATTGTCATCCGACCTCCGACACCTCTCAGCAACATCCTCGACGGACAGCATATAAAGCTCGCACATCGACTGCATCCCTGGATCGGACTGTCGTGTAAAAGGTTGGTACGCTCTTCTCACTCTGCACATTGTCCTGCTCTTTGTTGTATTGTTCAGTTTATGCACAACATCATTGTCTGCTTTGTTTATTTTCTTTGATGTGCAAGACTCGATTCCACGAGTGAACAGCAGCAAGCACAGACGCGCATCTTGACAATTTAATTTTTTTGTGTTTTTCTTTCCTGTTTGACTGCCGCTTGTTTTCTCTTTTTGCATCTCATCTTCATCTACACATCATCTATTCATCATCAATCATCAGCAATATCATGAACTAACACGACAGATCTCATACAATCACTCAACTTCTTACGCTTCTCAAACAGACATCTACCGCCACAATGAAGTCCTCTCTCGCTCTCGTCCTGGCTGGCTCCCTGCTGGCCGCCGCAAAGCCCATTGACAAGCGTGCCATCTACACTGACTACGTGACCGACATTGTCACCATCACTGTCACTGTCGACGAGCCTTTTACACACTACGGCCCCAACAAGAACACCCGCACCAAGCCTGCTGTCACCACCACCAGCTCGTCGTCAACCTCCACCTCGAGCTCGTCCTCTTCGTCCTCTTCGTCCATTCCCATCCCCATCCCCACCACTTCTTCCTCGACTACCCCGGTCGTAGTCGAGCCTACCACCACTCCCACCCCGCCGACTCCCACCCCGACGGCGCCCACCCCGGCGGCGCCCACCACCACCGTCGTTGTCGTCCCGACTACCTCGTCGACTACTCCCGTGGCCGCCGAGACCACCGTCCAGGCCGCCACTGAGCCTACGCCCTCGACTACCGAGGCCGAGCCCACCACCACTGCTGCCCCCACGACCGAGGCCGAGACTACCTCAACTTCTGTCAAGGCCACTTCCACCAGCGCTGCTGCCGCAAAGCCCTCCGACTACTCCAGCACTGCCATCTACCACCACAACATCCACCGCTTCAACCACTCGGCCCCTGCTGCCAGCTGGGACTCGACTCTGGCTAGCTATGCCGCCACTGTTGCCTCGTCGTGCGTCTACGGCCACGACCTGACCCCCGGCGGCGGTGGCTACGGCCAGAACATTGCCATGGCCGGCTCGACTTCGGCCTCGTCCTCGGACGACGCATCGACCTTTGTTGCCCAGGCCACCACGGACATGTGGTACAACGGCGAGGTGTGGCAGTTCCCCAGCGACAGCTACGGCCAGAGCACCCCCAACATGGACAACTTTGAGGCGTGGGGCCACTTCACGCAGCTTGTGTGGGTTGCGTCGACGTCAGTTGGCTGTGCCTCGCAGTACTGCCCGGCCGGCACGATGAACGCGGCGATGGGCGCATGGTTCACCGTGTGCAACTACCGCAGCACCGGCAACGTTGCCGGTTCGTACGACGTCAATGTCCTGCCCAGCCTGGGCAAGGCCACCGTTACTGCATAAGTCTACTCGACGACCACTCCCAACTCTACTTGATGGTTTTATAGTCGACGCCAAAAAGAAAACCCGTTCCTGATTTCATTCTTTTGTTTCTTTTTTCTTCTCACTCATCTTCACTTCTACATCTTCACTTCTATGTACCATATGGTCACTTCTTTGGGATTCTTTTTTTTTTATCATGTTCACACATCTTCATCTTCCCTTCTTACATTCGCTTCACACATTTGATTTTCTTTCTCAAATCTTTTCTTCACTTCTTTTCTATATTGTTTTTTCTAGATGATCTTACATATTACGTCAAAAATCCAATGCGCATAGTCCGCTAGGGGACGGGTTTCACTTTTCCGTGTTTTGTTTGTTATGAATCAAATTCTTTGTGATTTCAATCGTCTTGTCAACAAAACGTGAACAATCTTATTGTGATAGCTGCCATCTGATACAGTGTCTTTGTTTCGGCAGCGTCTTTGACATGAATTATGAGTGCTCGTTGTCTTCACCTGGAATGTGTTGTTTGACTTGTCCTTGTCTACACATCGTGTCTCTTTGATCTGAGTAGGTCTTACTCCGACCGTTATTTTGATTGATCCTAATATTTGGGTTTTTGTAGTTGTATATTTAGTTATATTCTGTCGCGAATCCTGAGTTAATGCTTATTTCTATTGCTATTCTTTTGCATTGATGGCGTGAAAACTTTATAGAAGTTACAGTACATATTATAATCAAAATCGATTGTTTCTATTCATGTGATGATGAATGTTGAAATTAACACAAATCATCGCATCAATTCCATGCCATTGTATAACTACATCATCAGAGGCAACCAGGTTTTATAACAAGACTGCAAGTTATTATAAAAAACAGTACAACTTCTTTGATAAAGCTGAGCTACCCGTGCATAAACTCTCATGGGGATTCTGGTAGACACTATTTCCGCTTGTCGGAAACGACTATAGTAATTTCATTTCTCATTTCTCATTTCTTGTCTATTAAGAACATCGGCGATACAGAGAATGTGACAAAACAACAACAAGCCTGATTGCCGGCGCACGGCCGTATATGATGGGATACAATATATGCAGTGAAACAAACAGAATGATAAGGCAGTCAACAATAAATGATAAACGATAAAGATAAACGATATAAAGGCAAAGCAACAATAGATCAAGTCTTGAGATAACACCCGGAAATAGACATTCCTTTTTGAGCCAACTGAGATGAATGGCAGCAGAACGACGAAATAGATAAACAAATAGAAAGACAAGAACAATCAAAGCAGTAACGACAAGACACCAACAACACTTGTATCGAGACTATGAACACTAGTCTACTTGCTTCTCGCAGCCGATGCGGCCCAGCAGCTCCTTGCGGTCGCTGTGGTGGCCCGGTAGGCTGACGCCGGTCGACGACGACGCCTGCCGCTTGACGCCGTTGCGCCGCTCCCAGCCCTTGAGGTCGATGGACTCGACACCCACCTCCTCCTCGAGCGCCTGGCCCTCTTCAAAGTTGGTCAGGTCAGTCTCGCTGTCGACCTCTTCCTCCTCGTCCTCGTCCTCGCCGTCACTGCGCGTGTCGTCGGCTCCGGAGCCGCGCACGACGCGGATGGCGACCTGCACAATCATAAAGAACCACATGATGATAATGAGCTGCAAGAACACCAGCATGGACAGGAACATCCACTTGACGGCCGGGTTGTAGCAGATAGCACCATCGGAGTCAAGCAGGGGCTCAATGAGAAAGGCCAGCTTGTTGCTGGTGGTGTCGCTCAGGAAGGGGGCCGCTTTGGACACGGTGTCAAAGAGGGTTGAGGTCTCGTTGGCGCCGACCTGGATGCCTGTTGGACTGGCGACAATGTTGCCAATCTTATCCACGATGCTGACGCCCTTGAAGCAGCCGACGGGCATGATCTTGGGGGTTTGCATCCACACAGAGTAGCAGATCATGGGGTAGAAGATGTGGCGGCAGATGAACCAGCTGAGCATAAAGGCGCCGAACGTGACGTCGCAGATGGTCGTGTAGCCCAGGTACTTTTGGCATTTTGCGAGCTGTTCAATTAGTATATGATATTCAAGTCAGACGTGCAATTTTTTTTCAAAAGAAAAACCTACCGGAAGGAAGACGTCGGAGACATCCATGAGGATCAGGATGACGTTGGCCACGGGCGTGTGGCGGTAGCGGTACGAGGCAGTGATGAGCGACACGGTGATAAAGTGGTGTGTCAGCATCTGCCAGTGGTCCTTGCGGCGCTCCTCAATGTTGATGACGATGATTTGCTGCAGCCAAAACGCCAGCTGGATCAGGATGTACGCCTTGAGCAGGCCGGGGGTCTCGCGGTTGGGCCAGTGCGTCCACAGGTTCTTCATGTTGAAGTAGTAGGGCGAGTGGTAGTAGAGGTAGCAGCCAAAGGGGTAGAAAAAGGTGTAGACAATCACCAGCCAGGCCTGCTCGCTGAAGCGCGTAATGGGCTTCTTCTTATAGAGGCCCTGGCTGCGCGCAAAGGGGGCCAGGATGTAGTCCATGACGCTCGCGCGCAGGCCGCTGAACAGCACGATGAGGAGCAGCACGAGGTAGGCGTCGTCCTTGCCAATGTTGTAGTTGCCCGTCTCCTCGTTGAGGTAGGCGAGCGTGACGAACTTGACAGTGTGTTGGCGGAGCCGGGGGAACAGCGAGTGAGCGAGGAACAGCAGGGCGACCAGATTTGCCGCGAGGCCTAGTAGAGAGAGGGAGGATTAGCATGTAGGAAGCGAAAAGATGAGGAGGCGACGAGAACATACCGGTCTGGTTCTCGACGAGCCAGCGCGTGAACTGCTTCATGGGCGTCGTCTGTTTCCGCTTGGCACGGCGCATGAGCACGACGTTGGAGTTCTTTTGCAAGTTGTAGACGGGCTTGGCTGTGCCTTTCTGTGTAGTTTTCGATGAGGAAGAGGTCTTGGGTGCGGCCTGCTTGGCATGTGGCGGCAATGGCACGCCAGTTGATCGGCTTCTGGTAGCTGTGGCCATGATGGTGCAGAAGAAGTAGGAGAGGGAGAAGAGGGAGAGGAGGGAGGAATTATCGAGATGCTGGATGCCGAGGTGTGCGGTCAAAGGCGTCGAGATGTCTCAGGAAGGCAAGACAGCCGTTGGCAAGGGAGGCAACGGGCAACAACGGCAAGGGCAGAGGCTTGAGATGCGGGAGATTGTAGGGTGTAGGATGTAGAATGCAAGCTGTATATTGCAGATTGCAAACTCGTGGGGGAGGGCTGATGAACGTGTGGAAGATCGCGGGAGGTGATAGGCCAAGCTCGGATGGGGTCAATTCGGCACTTCAATTGTTCGATCCAAGAGGTATACTGCTGCTATGCCCTGCGCGGTGTATGCTGCGTGTGTTGTGTCTACAGAGTATGACTGCTCTGCTGTTCTTTTTCCCAACCTCCTCAATTGGCGGGCTGGATGGCGATCGGTCGACGGGGCCTGGCCTGCTCGTGTCCTTTTTTTTTTTTCTGTAAATGGATGGAGTATATGGTGCTCGTGTGTATGTACTGAGAAGAAATATGAAATGCCGTAAAAAAAGAAAGCCAATGGCTGAATTCGACGCTGCTCGTCGTACCGTCGTCGTTTCGCGTGTGCGATGCCGATGTGGTGATGTAGAGAATGAAGAGCGAAAGAGCCGCCAGTCGTTAGTAAGTAACTCGAGTAGACTCGTCAAGTCGTACGGAGAACCTCTTTCCTTTTTGCTCAGTGTAGACCTCTTGATCGTTTTGAGTGCCTTTTAGTATGATTACGGAGTAGCCCTTTCCCTTTCCCTTTCCCTTTCCCATCTCTATATAAATAAAATATTTAATTAATACTCCCTCTCTCTTTGGGAACCCACACGGTTGCGTATTTGCCCAACAGCGAGCGTTTCAATTAAGCACTTGCGATCTGTACTTGTACGGAGTACGCAGCAGCGGCAGGCGACAGTGGAGCTCTTTCCCGGAACAGCGATGAAAATCGACTGACTGTTCCTTCCTTGTGTTTGTCTTCTACTCGGGGCTCCTTCCTTTTTTTTGCTGGCAACTCTCAGGCTCCTTCCTATCTTTATTTTCTACGTAAAGCGTAAAGCGTAAAGCGTAAAGCCGGTCCTTCTCAATCGGTATACACCGCTTAGCCTCTCACCAATCTCCTAATTCTAATATGTTGCCTCTTCTCGGTTGAGACGTTGAGACCAATCAGCCCTGACGGCATGGCGGTGTGCAAGTGCTCAGAAGGTCAGATCAGAAACTACTCCGGTAAAAAGTCAGGGAATAAACACTTTGGTTCCTTTCGTCTTTCATCCCTCCGGCCAGAACACTAAAACAGTAGCTAAGAGCAAAGAGCAAAGAGCAAAATGCAACAAGCAGGAAGCTAGGGCCCCTCGCTGGGATCAGTTGATTTAATAACAAAATTAAACCAATAAAAGACAAGGACACACAAAAGTAAGGCGCTAGTGTCCTTTCTCCGCTTCTCATTGGCCACTACTTTGTTGAGCATCTTGTCACCTGGCGGGGAAGCTCCGTTGTGCTGCAAGAAACTCTGAACTCAAAAAGGGGAAGGCGCCACTGGCACGCTGAGATAAGTGCTATCTAGTCGCTATTTCTACATGAGGCCACTAATGTGCAGCGCGGCTCAATGTATCTTGCCGACCACAAGGGGTGTAAATGTACCTGGTACGATAGTAATCAAGCAATTACAATACTTTGGCCTCGGCATGTGATGGCCAGACCGTTTGTTTCTGCTATTTGGTATTTTGAGATCATGTGTCTTGCCTCGTGTGTCTCTCTCTCTGTTCTTGCCTCTGCGATCTGGCCTTTCTATTGCGCCTTCCCGTTGTGATAACCGATGATATATGATATTTGTAGGTGGCCGCCCTACTTGCATGCTCGCTTGCCTTGCATGCATTGCGCCTTCCCAGTTTTCTGCATCCTCAGCAACTCCATCCCCGCTCCCGCCAACTATATTTACTTGCATCTTTACTCGTATCTTAAAGTGGCAGGGGCCAACCGCCTCAACAGAAAACTATACTTATGCTTATCATTGGCACCTATTTTGGGTCCTGCTCTCCTAACACCGTCTAATGGATCACTGCCGATGATATCTCCAGTACTGGGGTACTAATACATCACATCTCCGTATGTTTACGGAGAATATCATAGTATCGCCCACTCACGCTGCTAATATCCCTTGATCCCTTGACTCTGGAGGCTCCACTGTGGAACGCCAGCTGACGGCACAAAGAGCAAAGGACGTTAAGAATAGGGGAAGCAGAAAAGACCAAGTAAAAAAGAACAATGATCTGGTGTAATGCCCTCGAGGAGATTATGAAATATTCGACTGAATGACAGAACCAAACAGCGAAACCGGGGTCTTGGTATGACAAGATACGGAATGTGGAGGCAACGGAAGATATATGCTCAGATGAGCATTGATATGAGAAGATTCCCATATGATAAGATACAAATGAGATACCCTATAGATCGCTCCTTCTGCCAATGAACGGCCGCCTTGCCTGCACGCATTTCGCCACGCCTCATTCGTATTCGTGCGGAAGATGTCCTGCATATGCCGTAGCACGCTACGAAACACACCGTAGGAAGATGGAGAGATGAAAATGATGATGTGAGCATTGTAAAGGCCGTGCATCGTCTAGACTCGAGCTGCCGTTGAAACTGTCGTTGGAGTTGTCTTTGCTCGCTGATGTGCTGTCGTTGGCTCACTTAGTCATCTAGGGGTCTATATGATGACTCATCACACGGCATACACAGTATACCTGACCTGACACTGTATCTTACGTCAGATCACGTTTTATTCCCACGTGACATGGTATGGAATCGTCTAGTGTCTGTAATTACCGCCTGCCTCGCCGCGCCACTCGTCATTGTGCCGGTCATATTAGGCAGCCCCCACCCGCTCGGACGTCGTCTTGAACATCTTCACGACATTATCATCATCGATTTATCAAACCATCAAGCCATCGAATCAAACGCTTCTAGCCCACAGACTCAACGACACCACCGAAATGTCATCGGCAAAGTACACCCCGGCGCCCGTCGTCGACCCCGACGAGCACCTCGACTACACCGAGGCCCCGCCCTCGTACCAGGCCGAAGCCAGCGCCAGCGCCCGCGCCGCCGCCGACGACGATACTGAGCGTCTGTTCTCGGGCACGCCGCGCCAGCAGCAAGATAGTTTTGGCAATGATGAAGTCGACGGCGACCTTCCCGACGACTTCAAGTTTGGCGGCTCCGTGGCCGAGGCCTCCGTCAGCATCCGCAACCAGTTTGTGCGCAAGGTGTACGCCATCCTGACCGTGCAGCTGCTGGCGACGGCGGCGCTGAGCGCCGTGAGCTTCATGAGCGACGGCTACCGGGCGTGGGTGCAGTCGCACCCGGGCCTCGTGTTTGTGTCGCTGTTCGGCGCCATGGGTTTCATGGGCCTGACCTACTGGAAGCGCAAGAACTACCCGGCCAATCTGCTGTTCCTGGGTGGCTTCACCCTGCTCGAAGCCTACAGCATCTCGGTCATTGTGTCCTTTTATGATGCGGCACTCGTGCTGAACGCTGTCGTACTGACGGGCGGCATCTTCTTGTTCCTGACGCTGTTTGCCTGCCAGACGCGCTACGACTTTACCTCCTGGATGCCTTATCTGTTCGGCTCCCTGTGGGCGCTGATTCTCTTTGGCTTCATGGCCATGTTCTTCCCTTACAGCTCTACTGGCGAGCTCATCTACGGCGGCATCTCGGCCCTCATCTTCAGCGGCTACATCCTGGTTGATACCCAGATGGTCCTGCGCAAGCACCACGTCGAGGAGGAGATTGCCGCTGCCATCGCCCTGTACCTCGACATCATCAACCTCTTCCTTGCCATCCTGCGCATTCTCAACAGCCAGCAAAACAACTAAGCCGTTCGGCGTCTTGATACAGAAAGTGCTGCTACAGGAGTACGCACGTCTCATAATAAATAATGTACGGGTGTGGGAGGTGCTCTGTCAATTTCCTTTGTCACTATAATTTTCTATCGAGTGCGGCTCCTGCGGCGAGTCTCACTATTCGTGTTGCTTATGTTGTGTTTTGATATTGCGTGTATTATTGTCTTGTTTCTGTAATTATATCTTTTTGTTCTACTTTACTGCCTCACTGCTGCACTAGCATAGCCTAATCATATTCATCATATTTGAACAACGCATACCAAGTGAATGAACAATAATAAAATAAAGAATTGGATTGGGGATATCTGCATTAGAAATCTCATAATAAGAATAAGACAGCGCGCACTACAAAATATAGTAAAGAAACAGGGAAAAGAGAAATAGCAAACAACTAAGAAAGAGGTAAAGAGGTGGAGGTAACGCAGTAAAGCAAACGTGACGGAGCAGCTGGCAACGAGAACCAATGCCCCAACCACATACTAGCTTGAAACAAAATTAACAAAAAGTCCGAATGAAACAAAGGCTGAGAGGGAATAATATGTGTTTGCTTGTCTAATCCAGACCCAAAAGACCCAGACGGCTGGGTGTGCTTGAGGTCTCGTCGGCAGAATGTAGGACGCGGCACCCTGTCGCTGACGGTCGGCTGGCTGCGTTTAACAATTGCTGGTCTATTCGAAACTCGTCCGTCGTAACGTTCGTGTAATAGAATCCGTCCATTGATGTTGGCAAAGAGAAATAGAAAAAAGAATAACAAGAGATGTTCTTTGCATCATTTTTTCGAGTTGTCCTTAGAACTGTAGTCGCTGGTCTCAACGCCGTGTGCTGGTGTCCGCAACGAAACCCAATCTCCCCTTATATTCCGAGCTGCTGGTGAGGTATACTTTTTTTTCTTGGTTGGTATAGTTATTATTACTGCGCCGCGACTCCCGCAGTAGGCTGGTGTGCCGACTCGGATAGTCCCTAGTTTGCTTCGTTGCCGTTGGCCTCCAGGGTTGGCGTCTGGTGGGCAGCTGCTGCAGCAGCGGCCTCGCGCTGCATGCGGGCCTCGATCTCGCGAAGCTGAGACTCGCGAGCCAACAGCTCCTGGCGCTTCTCGTTGATTTCGCGTTGCACCTTGACTTCGATCTCGCGCAGCTTCTCCTCCTCGCGACGGAGCTGCTCTTCCTTGAGACGAACAGACTGCGAAGCCAGGTCCTCGGGGTTCATAGAAGAGTCACTACATGGTGGTTAGTAAGAGAAAACGTGTACAGTAACAACAGGGAAAAGGAATACATACACTCCGGCACCACCCTCGACACTCTTTGAGAGCTTCTCGGTACGGTAGTTCTCGTACAAGAAGTCGTGGGTAATTTCCTTCAGATCAGCCAGATGGCTGTGGAGCAGGGCAGAACGAATGGCAAGGAAGTCCGAGTGGCGCGGGTTATCGACCTCAACGACACCCCAGGGGTACTGGCGTGCGCGGACTTTCCGGCCACCGATCTCGATAATATCCTCAGAGCCAACGATGGCAAAGGGCATGAGACCTCTCAGCTCAGCGTTCTCCTCAACAGTGTCCTCGTCATCCTCCTCAATGTCGTAGGGGAAGTTGTAGACGGGAATGCGGTAGTGCTCAATGTCCTCCATGACCAGCTTCTTCGACTCGGCAAGCTCGGCGGGGGTCAGAGAATCGGCGCGGCCAATGACAGGGATGACGTTGACACGGGGGGCCAGACGCTTCATGAGCTCAATATCGAGCTCACGCAGACTTCGTTGCAAGTTAGTAAGACAATATAATTATAATAGGGGCATACAAGAGCTGGCGCGCAGGTGAAAATAGCAGAGAACAGAGTCCATGCAGAAACATACCCGTGACCGGTAGGAGTGATAAAGTAGAGCAGGGCGTGGACACGGTTGTCTCTGAAGCGAGGGTTACGCTTGATGCGCGATTCCTCGGCCAGAATGTCGTCGTATTGTCTCTCGAGGTAGCCGACAATCTCGCCAAAGCTGGCCTCGTTGTCGATCTGGTCGCCGAAGCCGGGGGTGTCGACAATGGTCAGGGAGATACGGGTTCCCTCCTCATCAAGCTCAAGCTCTGTAGGTGATTGTTAGTAGCTATCCCAGACCCTTTATCTTCTTCTCGTCAGGGGCACATACCGACAGTGACGGGCTTGATCTTGACGCCCTCCTCAATGTGCGCAGTGTTGGCATCATCAGAGTCCTTGTGAGTCAGGACATCCTTACTGCACAGAGTGTTCACAAAGGTGGTGCGGCCTGGCGCATGTTAGTAATGTTCAACCATGTTAAGAGTTGCTTCTGGAGCTGGGCATTGGAGCACACTCACCAGTTCCCGAGGCACCGCAGACCATCAGGCAGAACTGGATTCCCTTCTTCACGTTCTTCTTGCGACGGATCATCTTCTGTGGAGGCATGTTAGCAACGATCTCAGGGGCAAGCTGGCAAGCCGGCAAACTGTCAATCTGGTGTCTGGTAATTGTTGTCTTGTGTCTCGAGACTGGAGTCTGAAAGTCGGTGATGTGTCGGAAGGAGGCAGCTGAGAGAAGCAGCAGCAATATACAGGCAGAACCAGATTGAAACAGGTTGGAGCAGATGCCAGGTAGAAGAAGCAATGGTTGAAGCTGTAAACTGGGGACAACATACGGCAGGCGACGACATTGTGGCGGAATATAAAAGGGGGTTGTAGATGGATCTCTGTGTGGATGATGGTGTTGATTAGGGGCGTGATGTCAGGGGGACAGCTGTAGTTAAAAGCAAGGTCGAGAGACGATGCGACCAAAAAAAAAAACAAGAGATCAATGTTTCGTTTCGTTTCGACAAGAAAGGCGCGCGTGATGTGGGGAGGAAAAGGGAAGAGAGAGAAAGGAGGAAGAGGGAAGAGGCAGAAGAAGGTGTTGTGATTTGTTTTGTGTACGTTTTCACGGTGCAACTGGCAGAAGGGGGAAACTTCAGGAGACAAGGTACGGATTGGGACGTTGATTTTAATCTCTTTAATTTTAAGGAGGCGGTGGCCAGAGAGGGAAAGGGGAGGACCATAGAGACACACGGAGTACAATAGGGGGGGAAGGAGGAAAGAGCAACCCAGAGAGAAGAGAGCCAGAGAGCAAGGAGCAATGGGAAGGAGCGACCCAGGGGAAATAGTGTGGAGACCACGATATAGGGGACGGCAAAGGTTAATTTCTATACATCTTCTCGAATCCTAGCTAGCAGCTAGCTCAGTACTGGTAGATTTTGATAGCACTTGGGCTTTTACTGAAGTTTAAAGATACATAGAAGATGCAGCTCCCAGCAATAGCGGTCGCCAATTGCACGGCAGCGAGGACAGCCGTTGACGGGGCCAGGGGCCACACTCATCCTCATAATCCATTGGGAAAGAACGACCCTGCCGGGACGCGCTGTGGATCGTAATTGGGGAAAGAGCTTGTGCTGCTTCCATAGGCTAGCGCAGTCAGAATACTGGGCTGCGCACTGTGGTGTTGCTGGATGGGCAGGTGGACCGTGCACGGGGCAGCAAGTGGCATGGGAGCATGGTTTTACGGAGTACGAAGTACGAGTGCAGTTTTTTGAATTTTAGACCATGAGCAGCCAACAACAGCAGCGACAACAGCAGCGACGCACAGTGGGAAAGTAGCGTAAAAAGAAAGGAACAAAGAGCAGAGCAAAGCAAAGCAAAATTCAAAAATTCAGGGGGAAATAGGAAAGAGCAAACGGCTGGCTTATTCTGCGCGCCAGTACCAGAAAGGGGAAGGCGCCAACGTCTAGAAAAGGGGGGATCTCTTATGTCTTGATGTTTAAAAAGAAAAGTAGTTTTAAGAGAAAAGCAGTTTTGGATATCGACGATAATTTGTGAGATGTGTTATATATATCAATGAATTTAAAAGATTCAAAGGCCTAGACGTCGAGAAGGCGGTGTCCTTGCAGTGATCTGTGCTGAACTGCCAACGGCGTTGTCTGCATAATGGTGCGCATTGTCCAAGAGGCTAACTTGGAAGGAAGCCCGTGTCGGTTCTAGTCACGAGATCGGACTCTATTCGCGACCTTGAAAGGCAAGGGCAACAACCCGGTAGTGGGCGTCCAAGGGTTGCTCCTGCCGGTCGGTATTGACTGTTGCGTTGATGCCGCCTTACTGGGAAAGAGTTGGGAGAGAGTACACGCACAGGGAGCTCAGCGTGCTGAGATGACCCACCATGAGCTCAATCACTCGCCAGTCGCTGCCAGCTGTCAGCGTCTCGGCCAGCCATTTAATCATTCCATTCGGCCATTTGACCACCAAACCACTAGCGCACGCAATGTGTCCACCAGTGACGCATGATCAGGACTAGCATACTTATCGGCTTATCAGACCTTATCGCAGCCCAGCCCACCTGCCGAGCTGCCTTACATCCTATATCCAACGCACCTCTACAGCCTCATCCTCATCCTCATCGACGAGCAACATTGCCAACTATCAACTGGCATCATCGTATCTACTTCAAGTTTTACGTCTTGGTGTGGCTACCTGTTCTTAGCAGAATAGCACATGATGACTCGACTTTGACTAGCTTCCACCACCGTCGACATTATCGACTCGGCTTGTTCCACTTGAGCAACGGCAAGCTATCGAGGCCGAGCTACATCTGTAGCTATATTATCAACAAATATCATTCGTTCTGAGAGTTCCGGCTGCCACGTAGAAACATGGACGCCCGTACGCCCATAGAGGGCTCGAGCAATCTGATTGCATTTACACCTGCCTTCAACCTGAACTGTGACATGTTCATCGTGGGCACCAACCGCGGCTTCAAAAGTGAGTCCCCCGAGCTGAGACGGCTTCTTCAAACACCTATACTTTATATGCTTATATGACCACTGACAATACCAGCTTTCAATGCAGCAACGTGCAAGGTTCTCGCACAGACAGACTTTGCCGAGGGCGGTGTCGGACTCATCGGTGTCGTTCGGCGAAGTAACGTAATCCCGATCGTCGGTGGCAGCAAGAAGCCCGTCTTCAACCCGACAAAGGTCGTCGTCTACGACTCGTCAATGGAAAAATTCGTACGCTCTATCCAGTTTAGCCAGCCCGTGCGCGGTCTGCGTGTGCTCGGCAACAGCAAAGACAAGGACAAGAGCAACAACAAGCTGTTGGTCGTGCTCGACAATGAGGTGTCCATCTACGACTTTATCCGCGACCCCAAACTCGAGCAGCAGTTCACGACAACATTCAATCGGCGCGGCCTGTGCGCCGTCTCCGAGACACACTTTGCGATCCTCGGCCAGATCCCCGGCCATGTCAAGATTGTCAACAATACAACCTTTGATGTAAGCATCATCCCTGCCCACTCGTCGGAGCTGGCGGCTATTGCGCTGAGCCGAGATGGCTCGCTGCTGGCAACGGCGAGCGAAAAGGGTACGCTGATCCGCGTTTTTAATACGACCAACAACGGCCGCGTGGCAGAACTGCGGCGTGGTGTTGACCAGGTTGCCATATTTTCCCTCGGGTTCAACCCAGCGGGCACGATGCTGGCATGCACATCCGACAAGGGCACATTGCACATATTTGATATCCCGCACCATAGCGGCAGCGGGCCCGACTACCCGTCAGCATCACCAGCCACGACTGGTGTGCCGTCCGAGGTGGGCGGTGGCGTGTGGGACTATGAAGAGTCGGAGGGTGGTGCATCACACGGCTACGACAGTCGTAGCGAGCGCAACGACGGCTCGCGCGGCGACAGCGGCAACAGTCGCTGGGGTGTGCTGGGCAAGATCCCCTTTTTGCCAAAGTACTTTCGGGACACGGTATCGTTTGCAAATGCCGAGTTTGCACTGGACGACGGACCGGGTCCGAACCGGCAGCGCGAGGCACGAGAACTGGCTGCGATGGGCTGGACACGACTGCCACGGGGCACGATCGGGTGGACTGATGACAATACTGTCGTGGTGCTGGGCACGGGCGTGGATGCAAAGTACGAGCGTTTTGGCATCACTGTCAGCAGCGAAGGTCAACGTGTGTGCCAACGCCAGGCCTGGGCTAATTACCTGACCAAGACGTAGGGTGACTGTTTTCTCACTGAGAGGCGTTTTTGGATTCTGCTTTAGCGTTGTATCATGATTCCCTGTCCTGGCACTTTGCCGTCTTTTCCCCCGGTTTTCTTTTTTTACTCCAAATTCAGGGATTACCATATAGATTGCAATCAAAACGAGCTGTATCTCAAAGTCGAATAACATTATAGGGATGGATGCTCATGTGCTCGCTCGATACTATTCTGGAAATGTCTAAACAAAATTCGCTATGCTCCCATGTGGTATAAATTCAGTCTCGGTGCCTGTGCCCGCGGTCTTCGGTCCTTTCACGATCTCTCCTCCTCGACGACTTCTCATCAGGATCGCGGTCCCGGTGCCGGTCCTTACCGCGATCTCTTTCCCTGCCCCTGTCTCTCTCCCGCTCGCGTTCGCGTCTTCGCTCGCGGTCGCGGTCATCCTCTTTACCGCGGTCGTCTCGCCGGCGATCTTTATCACCATCTCTCTCTCTGTCCTTGTCCCTTGCCCGGTCGCGGTCTCTGTGACTCTCTCGGTCACCATGTCTATCACTTCTGTCTCGATCGCTTCTATGCCGGCCAGACCGCTCCCTGTCGTTGTCCCTGTCATTATCCTCGTCGTCGCGTCGTGACCGATGCGACCGGTGTGACCGATGCGACCGGTGGTGTCTGTGGCTGCTCCCTTTCTCATCGCGCAGCCGCCGCGCTTCGTCCACCTCCTTCTTCTTCTCTTCAATCAAAAAGTTCTTCATCGGGTCTTCGTCGTCGTGTTCGTCAATCAGCTTCTGCAGTTGGCGTTCTTCGGGGAGTTCTTCGTGGTCGCGGATTCGTTTACTGGAGGACTTGTGTTTCCGACCTTCATCTTCACTGGGTGTCGCGTCGCCCATGTCGGTATCGCTTCCACCTGCGCCACCCTCGCGCCGCTGCATATCCTCCCAGCCAATCTTGAACTCGTCGTCGTCTTCGTCGTCGCGCGACTTGTAGCGTGCATGGTCAACGGAGATCAAACGCCCGCCAATGCTGGCACCGCCGAGATTGTCGACGGCAAGATCAGTACTGCGCTGGTCCTCATACTTGAGCCAGCCAAAGCCCTTGCTCTTGCCCGTCTCCTTGTCGCGCGCGAGCTTTAGGAACACGGGCTCTCCATACTGCGAGAAGATGGTGATGACGTCGCCCTCGCTGAGCTCAAAGGGGAGACCGCCGAAATAGACAAATGCTGTGTCACGGTAGTCGGTATGCCATGATGCATTTGGAGAGCTGTAGCGAATGCATGTCAGTATTCATGCTATACCAGAGCCATAGTGTCAAAGCTTCAAAGCTCAAGCATACTCACATTCCCTGCTCGAGCTCCTTCTTGTTCAGCTCTTGGATTTGTCTGATTTTGTTCATCGTGGTATCTGGTCTTGCCGATAGGCTACTGGAAAAAGATCAAGCCAGAAGTCGTACTGTGCAGCCAACTGACAGCTATTGATGCTGTGCTTTGCTCAGCTCAACTAGACGTGACGTTGAAGTTTTGCCGTTGTTGATTTGCGACAGCATCACGTGACCACACTGGCCGCCTAATGTTTAGATATTCGGCCTGTGATCACGGCTGAGTTGCCAACACGAGATCTTGGTCGCAGATAAAGTATTACGCTTGGTGTGAAATCCTCATATGTTTGCTGTAGTCTATAAATTCTTCAAAACCCCTCGAAGTCGATTGCTGTGCTGTATTGCAGCTTCATCACCAATCAAGGCTGGTAAAAAGCGCTGACAGCGTCAAGCTAGAAACGGCAGGCGGTCAGTAATACAGGCACCCGATGCTACGGTGCAATGTGCTGCAGCAGTGCATCGGTTGACCACGAAGTCGCGTTGGTGCTTCCTTCCGGATCTGTAACACCGTGTAAGCCTTGACGAATTCTGCAGGCACCAGTTTTAACCTCCATAACTGTAGTGTTGTGTATTTACGGAAAGAGACAAGAACACCACCAAGTCCCTACTTAAGTGTAGCGAAAGACAGACAGTTGATTGCAAAATATAGCAGGTGGGGTTCTCAAACACATGCGACGGGTTGCGCCTTCCCTAGTGATGCCCAATGACACAATTGGCTCTGTCCCAAGGCTTCAGTGCCGTAAGTGCCCCTCTTTCTCCGGCACTGGGCCGTCGTGCCTACCTTCTTTGTCTCCCTTTTGATCGATTATTCCGCTTAATCATCGCATCTCCTCTCTTTCTTCATCCCATCCCATCCACGATCTCACCAAAGGACGCAAGCTTCGAGTTTGTTGGGCGTTATTTTCAATCAACCCAGATCTTGATACACCGTTCGCTCAACATCCCGATCTCTATTCTCTTGTGACTGCGATAACAGTCGCCTTCGTTATCTTCGTGATAGGAGGGGTCAGCTCTCTGCTCAACACAAGACGACCATTGGCTTATCACGAGCTTCATTTCACAAGTTGGCTCTCGTTTGGACATTCAGAATATCCCAGTTTCTACAGAGGACACCTTTCTCAAGCTCTTCGACTCCCGCTACGCCTTGCCTGCTTTGCTGTTAATTGTCGACACAAACTCAACACCGCTCCGACCTACACCCCCGAACACAAACTCCACGATGATGTCAGCACAGCTGCAGCAGGCCAGCGGCTCTGCCTCTTCCAACTCCTCGGGCGAGCCCTCGGCAACCACATCTCCTCTTGGAGCTGCTGCCGCGACGCCGGCCGAGGCAATCGCACCCCCAGCACCCGTCGTCTTCGAGCCGCTCCAAAGCCGCATCAAGGACAGCAGCTCGGCCTATGTTCGTGCACAGGCCAAGACGCCTGTTGCCTGGCAGCTGTTTGATCAGGCTGCCCTCGACCTCGCAAAGACGCAAAACAAGCTTATTTTCCTACACGTGGGCTTCCTCGCATGCCACTGTATGTATCAACGACGCACCACTTCGCCAACAAGAGGGCCAAGACATCAAGCTAACATTTACAGACTGCCACATCACGATCCAAGACTCCTTTGCTAACCCTGCTGTCGCCTCCATCCTGAACGAGTCATTTATCCCTATTGTTGTCGACCGAGAAGAGCGCCCCGATATTGACGCGGTATACTGGAACTACCTCCAGTTGGCCAACAGCAGCGCTGGCTGGCCCATCAACGTCTTCCTGACACCCGACCTGCAGCCCGTCTTTGGTGGCAGCTACTGGCCCGGCCCTGGTGCGGAGAGCGGGGCGCGCAGCGAGAGCGACGACGACGAGGGTGCTGGCGAGACAATTGGGTTTCTCGGTATCCTGGAGAAGCTGCAGCAGTCGTGGGCCGAGCGCGAGAACCAATGCAGAACAGAGGCCCAAGGCACCGTTGTGCAGCTCCAAAAGTTTGCTGCCGAGGGCACACTCGGCCCCCGAGGTCTGCTCAAGCCAGGCCAGACTGACGGTGCAACGTTCCTGGCCAACGACTTGGACTTGGACATTGACCAGCTGGACGAGGCCTACACACATCTGAAGAAGACGTTTGACCCTGTCAACGGTGGCTTTGGTGTTGTGCCCAAGTTTGTGACACCTGTCAAGTACTCTTTCCTGCTGCAGCTGGGCAGCCTGCCATCCGTGATCAAGGACATTGTCGGCGAGGCCGAGGCGACCAGTGTAGTGGAGATGGCTCTGTACACATTGCGGAAGCTGCGCAACAGTGCCCTCAACGACCACCTGTCTGGCGGCTTTGGCCGTGCAAGCCACACTGTCAACTGGACACTGCCACGGTTTGAAAGACTCGTGCCCGATAATGGCCTGCTTTTGAGTCTGTACCTGGATGCCTGGCTGTACACGCTCAAGAACAAGAAAGAGGGCACAGCAGACGGCGAATTCTTGGATGTCGTCTACTCGCTGGCTGACTACCTTACCAGTGCGCCCGTTCAGCTGGAGGGCGGCGCATTTGCGAGCAGCGAGTCGGCAGATTCGTTCTATCGCAAGGGCGACCGGCATACGCGCGAGGGTGCCTACTATGTGTGGACCCGTCGCGAGTTTGACACTGTCGTCGGCGGCGAGAACGGCCACAACGACATGGCTGCGCGCGTCGCCGCCGCCTACTGGAACGTGTCGCAGCACGGCAACGTCGACCGCGGTAACGACCCGCTGGACGAGTTCATCAACCAGAACGTTCTCTACGTCACCAAGGATACGACGGAGCTCGCGCGCCAGTTTGGTATCCCTCGCGAAGAGGTCGATCGCATCGTGGCTGGTGCACGGAAAAAGCTGCTTGCGCACCGCGAGAAGGAGCGCGTGCGGCCGACGCTGGATGACAAGGTGGTTGTGTCCAACAACGGCCTTGTGATCGGTGCCCTCGCGCGCACAGGCAGTGCGCTCAAGTACGGCATCAACAGCAGCAAGGGCGATAAATACATTGCAGCGGCGGCAGACGCTGCGGCCTTTATCAAGGCGAAGCTGTGGGATGCCGACAAGCAGGAGCTCTACCGCGTTTCTGTGGGCGGTAAGCGCGAGCCACTGCTGTCGTTTGCCGAGGACTATGCCTACCTCATCGAGGGCTTGCTGGAGCTGTACGAGGCCACGGCCGATGCCGCATGGCTCGAGTGGGCCGACAACCTGCAGAAGAAGCAGATTGCGCTCTTCTACGACAGTCCCAGCGGGACACCAACGGCCACGCACTCCTCAAGCGGCGGCTTCTACCGCAACCGCGAGATCTCGAGCTCAAAGCCTGGTGGCGAGATTGCACTGCTGCGCATCAAGGATGGCATGGACACGACGCTGCCGGCCACCAATGCCGTGTCTTCTGCAAACCTGTTCCGCCTGGGCAACGTGCTGGGTGATGCTAGCTACACGCACCTTGCGCGCGAGACGATCTATGCGTTCGAAGTTGAGATCCTGCAGCACTTGTGGCTGTTCCCTGGTCTTCTGACCCTGGTTGTCAATGCCCGGCTCGGCGGACCGCAGATTGCCGCATCCAGTGCATCGCCGACGGATGCCGTTGTTGCCGAGTATTTCAAGTCGCCCCGTGCCGGTCTGCGGAGCCTTGTGTACGTCGGCGGCAAGACTGCGTCGCCATGGCTGCTAGAGCGCAATGCATCGCTGTCTGCTGTTGCATCAAAATCCGAGAGTGCCAGTACGGGCTCGTACGTGCTGAAAGGCGACAAGTGGGAGAAGGCGACCCCGGCCGACCTGACCATCAAGGTCGAGACGAGTGCATAGAGTGATCTATCCTTGTTTTTGTATTTTCATTTGATTGATGTATGTTATTTGCGCTTGTATTATCGTTGGGTTTTATATACTGGTGCAGTTCTTGATTTTCACATTTCTGTATTTTATTGATTAGTTTAGCAATTGAACATATACGAGACAGCACATAATGAGGGAAGTGTACATATTAAAAACACAAATAAGTAGTAAATCAAAAGAAAAGCCCACCCCGGTCGCTATAGTACTGTTTTCGCCGTCTCTCCTCGTCATCTCCTGCTCATCTCTATCCTCTGGGACTATGACTTGGGAGCCTGCTGGTTGGCCTGGCTCGGCCGATTCATCAGACCGGCAAAGAACGCAGTCAGGTTCTCGGCATCGACCGAGGACAGGTCCGACGGGTTGGCTGGATCTTTGCCGCCGCCGACAGGCCGCGATCTTGACTTGGACGAGCCCCCACCGGTAGTACTGCCTGCTACCGACCCGGCATCCGATCCACCGCCACCAACGCTGCCAGCTGCGAGCGACGCCTTGCCCAGCTCAGGGCTGAGCGGCTCGGGCGATGATGTGCCATAGTGCCGATTCTTGATCCGCTCAAGCATATCATCGGCATCCACCTGGATACCGCCAATGTTGAACTGCACCGGGCCAATGTGGCTGCTAATCACCTCGGCAGGATCAGCAGCGTCTGCAGTAGATGCGTTGTTGCTGCTATTTGCCAAAGTGCTACTGCCAGAGTTGTAGCCACCATCGCCACGCCGCCTTGAGTCCTTGGCCTCCTTGTCGCGCTTGGCCTCGTCCTTTTGGCGGAACTGTTCAAGCAGTTTGAGCTGGTCACCCAGGAACAGCTGCACGTCCTCGGTCTCGACTTCGAGCTGTTGCCGCCGGCCTTTGCGGCCCTTGCGACGGCGGTTCTGTGCTCTGTTTTGTGCATACTCACCGCCATCTGCATCGTCACCATCTGCATAGTCTTCATCGTCATCGTCATCACCGCCAGCGGCCTCGTTGTACTGGTCGGCCAGAGCGAGGACGTCCATGCCGGGGTCACGAATGGTGCGTTCAAACTGCGAAACGGCCGAGTCTGGGTCTTCGTCTGCAAAACCGCCGGCACCTTCGTAGTCATCGAGATCCGAAATTTCATCCTCGTGCTCGTCCGCGGCAGGGCCGTCGTACGAGTACTCGCCCGACTCGACCACTTCACCGTCGATTCCTGTTGTTGCTGTTGGTGGTATAGAAGCCGCGGGCTGTAGTGTATCGTCACTGCCGTTGCTTCGTCTTCTATTTCCATTTCTTTCATCCGCGACACTGTCTCTGTTGTTATTGTTGCTGTTGTGGCGGCTGCCAGCAGGCGGGTAGGGACGCTGCAGATCCATAGACCAGCCCTCGCTGACCTTGTCGACCTCGAAGCCTTCACGCACAACCAAAATCTTGGTCCACGAGTCCCAGTTGGAGGGCACCACGACCTCGTTACGCTTGATGACTTCTGGCTTCAGCGGCTGGCGTTTGAGGAGAGATGTAACGCCGAGGCATGCGTGGACGAGCGTCGGCAGCTGCGAGGGGATGTTGGGGGTCGTGTAGATGAGAGAGGCGCCGTGTTTTACGAGGACTGTGCGCAGGTACTGCAGGACGAGGTCGAACTCATCATCCTTCCAGCCCTGCGTCTTCTCCAGGATGTCTGTCTTTTCAGACTGCGTAGTCAGTATGAAATTTGCAACGTCGTTGTTTCACATGGTTGATTCAGCGCTTACATTCTGGCAGACGACACACAGCGGCAGACCGAGCGCGTCCTCCCACTCGCCAGGTCCTGGCGGCAGCGCATCGCCGTCAACAGCAGCTGTTGTGCCATCAAGGTTGACGGGCCCGCCGCGGCCGCGCTCGCGCCACTGCAGCATGGCCTCTTCCATGACTTCTTTGCACTCGGGACTCAGTGACACTAGCACGGTGCGCAACAGCAGAATCCACTCGCGGAGCTGGCGCAGCCACAGCCAGGGCTGAGACCAGTCGAGCAGGATGACGATGAGCGTGTTGGGTATGGACTGCGGCGTGAGCAGGGGCTGTAGCAGCGAGCTAAATGAGGGTGACGGTTTTGAGAGGAGGTACAGCGAGATGCGTGCAAGAATGTCTATCATTAGCAAGATATCCCGCGAACGAGAGAGAGAGAGGGGAAGAGCACACCTTCTTGATCAGCATCTAGAACATCATAGTAGGTGTAGCCGAGGGCAAGGTTGTTGGCGACGGGTGGGAGCTTGATGTTCTGCTGTTGGCGGTCGAGGCCGTTGCGGCGCGGGTCGAGCGCAACAGACTCGAGGAACTCGCGCTGCGAGTCTACAGAACCGCCAAAGACGAGCAGGTTGCGTTCGGGCAGCTTGCGGCCGCTTGCGACAGAGTCGAGCATGGAGTTCCACAGGTCCTTCTTCTTGCCAAGCCCGTCACCGTTGTTGCCCGCGCCAGTGCCGACGCCGGATGCGCTGATGTTGTCATTGTCATTGACATTGAGCCGACTACCGGACCCGGTGGACGCAGTGGTGTAAGTAGAGAAGCGGTTTGTATTTGACATTGTGGCGATTTCCTGAGTTGTCGGCTGCTGTCGTCGGTTGGGTTGAGCTGTGAAGCTATCGAAGCTGTCGAGACTAGGCACAGAGACAAGTCAAGCGGTCTGGCCCTCCTTGGAGGGGCTTCAGGCTTTCAGATTGGTGTATCGGGCCGGCCGTTGTGATTAGGCGGTATACTGGTCGGCTGTGCGATAGCCAAGATTGTCTAGCAAAGCCTGCCCAACGTGATGGTCTGTCGTGATGCGGCGACGGCGACGACGCGTAGATAGGGGTGCTGAGAAGCCGTAGCGGGTAGTAAGATCAGCGAAGCTAGCCAAAACAAGCACAGGCACAAGCACAAAACAAAGTAAACGGAGCTGTTATCGCCAGGACAGAGACTCGCTGGACACTCGGGTATCAGTTGCATGTCGCTGCCTCGGAATGAAGCTTTTCGATGTTGCTTTTTGCTTCACCAATTTGCTCTTTCCCCGTTGGGCGTCACAAGGTGCACAGTACCAGCCAACGGGGGAAGGAACGGCTCCGGCTTTGGTGGTGCCCCTGCAGGAGCACATGTGGGGCACAAGAGGTCCCTCATTGCTGGTCGGCACTGTGCTCTTTGGACCCATTTATCGTCTGAATAGTGAATAGGGGCATCGCCAACGGTCGATATTAAGGCGTCGACAGCTGCGATGGAGGAGGGTAAATTGGAAGGGAATAAACGGAATTTCTGTAAAGTATTTCAGCATGGAACATTTGCATGCGATATCCAAGAACGCATTTTGTGGACAATGACAACAATTCAAGAATAGAGTCTCATCCACGTGACGTGAGTTGCTTGAAGCTCCTTCTGAATATGGCGATAGTTGTTGACAACTGGTTAATAACTGAGGTGGAGATGAAGACTGAAAAAAATGGTGATGAATTGTTGCTGATTCTGAAGAGTCATAAGCGCATTAGATAAATAAAAACGAATATCAGGTATTTATTGAGACAGAGGACGGAAGTAAGAACTTAACAAAGCAATGGCAAAACATTGAAACCCGATTTTATTTTGGTTCAATTTGTTCTTTCCCCGAAAATCAAAGTATTAAACAATTATTTGAGATTTAAACAAAGGAATAGATTGAAAAAACAAAAACAAAGACAAAACACTAATTCATTATTTTACATTTTCTTTGCTCTAAGAACACTTCCCTATTGTATGTGTCAGTTGCAAATAGCAGAAATATTTACAAAATCTTTGGGTTTTATATCCTACTATTTCCATATCTAAATGACACAATACCAACTATGTTTGCAAGATGGGAGCGACTCATGCATGCCATGCACCGGCCCCTAATCGGCATAATGACGAGGTGATATCCCGTCGCTTGCTTAGAAATAGGATGCAGCTTTACCAATATGGAAGCTTATCTACCTAACGAAAAGCTGTATTAAGACGTCCCCAGCTATCTGGACAGCTGTTTACTATTTCTCGGCCGGCATTTCTTCTCATACTCTAATGCTTCATATCTATTCGGTTCCATTCACTTCTTCTCAGTCACTTTGATGACTTGACGGTGCAGTTTAATATTCGCCAAAACAAATCTAAACGGAAATAAAAATGCCGCCAACTTGGCCAAAAGCACACAATTGTTGAGCTCACTGACATGCTCCTTCACCCCACACTTCGACCGCACCATCACTGCGCTTAATACGTAGCAGTCAATTATAATAGTTCTACCGGCTGGTATCCGATCGCGGCACAGCTATCCGCTGGAATCGACTATATAAGTCATACCTCTTCTCCAGCATATTGTTAATATCTCTCTATTGCATCTCTACTATCCGCAGATCACTGACTCAATACTTACACTACCACCCGCCATGGCTACTACTAAGCTCAAGGTTGTTTTCGGCGCTATGACGTTCGGCCGCCCCGACGTCGAGCAGACCCGTGTGCACGATCTCAAGGATGCCGCTGCTATTCTTGATGTCTTCCAGAAGCACGGCCACGACGAAGTCGACACGGCCCGTACGTATGGCAATGGCAGTTCCGAGGAGTACCTCGGCCAGCTTGACTTGCCTAAGCGTGGCATCACCCTGGACACTAAGCTTGCGATTGGCAACAAGCCCGGCGGCAAGAAGTACACACACCACCCCGAGGACCTGAAGCCAGCTCTGCTTGACAGCTTGAAGGCGCTCAACACGGACAAGGTCGATCTCTGGTACCTGCACGTGCCTGACCGGTCTGTGTCGTACGAGGACACCCTGCGTGAGGTCAACAACCTGTACGAGCAAGGCTACTTTAAGCGTCTGGGTATCAGCAACTACGCTGCATGGGAGGTTGCTCAAATTTCCGAGATCTGTATTCGCAACAAGTGGAAGCGCCCCGATGTCTACCAGGGTGTCTACAATGCGCTGCACCGCGCCGCAGAGCCCGAACTGTTCCCTTGTCTGAGACACTATGGCATCGCCTTTTATGAGTACAACCCGCTGGCTGGTGGTCTGCTGACGGACCGTTACGAGCGCACAACGGCTGACAAGGACGTCGAGCCTGGCTCGCGGTTCGACCCGACCAAGGACCAGGGCGCAAACTACCGCAGCCGGTACTGGAACGACCAATGGTTTGATGCGCTCGATATTGTGCGCCCAGCTGTCAAGGCGGCCGGCATCAAGAGCACGGCCGAGGCGGCGCTGCGGTGGGTGGTGCACCACGGTGTGCTAGACAGCAAGTATGGTGACGCCGTGATTATTGGTGCCACCAGTGCTGCACAGTTGGAGGACAACCTGACAAGCTTGGAACAGGGCCCCCTATCCGAGTCGGTAGTTAAGGCCTTTGCCGATGCTTGGCTGGTCTTCAAGCCCGTTTGCAAGCCCTACTACCGGGTGTAATAGATATTCACGATAGAAAAATAAATAAATGATCATATTAAGAGTGCTAAAAAAACTGCTTTCCCGTGTCTGTTAATACCATAATGGCAACCCGATATAAAAGATGAATCCTGTCATTCAGACATCTATTCCTACCTCCCGCCTTATAGTCAGTTGGCTAGTAAAGTGCTGCCTTTATTTTGCTCCTTCAATTTATGGACTCTCTCCTCCAGCTTTCCATTTTATGTTCCCAGCTAGTTTCGTAACATGCCTGATTCTGTTTTCTCTTTCGCCACCACCCGTTTCTCGTATCTCCTTTAGCATGTTGTATTGGAGGCCACCGGCATGCCAATAATGTTAAGTTGTTAGAAGAGATGTAGAAAGTATTGGGATTGGGTTTAATGGTTTTTATTGAGCTAGTCTTGGCCATCTAACGTTTAGGTCCACTGTATTGTTTATTGTGAATAGTGTTGTTATAATAAAGATGCTGCAAAGCATAGATTGAATAGTGTGTCGTGAATGATGGTGGGAAATAGTAGCTAATGGTGAGGGATAACTAATCTGAATAATTGTTCGGTAGCTCCTAAAAGCAACTTAACTGAAGAATGTTTCCTGTCGTGACTACGTACTAACTGACATGCTGTCGTTAACAACAAACGCGAACTTCAAACACCTTCTAAAAAATCGGAATGAAAAAAAACAGCATAGCCCAACATCTCGATGGTGTTTTCATTTTCATTTTCATTCTTGTTTTGTATATTTGACAGGTCCGTGAAGTTTTTTTCTCCCTATATCGGTGAACCGATTCACCAGCCAAATAGAATACACGAAAGCCTCCTGTGTGATTTTATAATCTACAAAGTAGTCAACTACCCTACAGGGCCTGTTCTAATTTGAACAACCAACCGAATACTCTCTCAACACCCAGGTTTCTCTTGTTGATCTCTGTGATCTCCCCGTAGTCTTCATCCTCGTCGTATTCATCCTCGTCGTCTGAGCTCCACGTCTTAAACCACTCATGGGCCCAAATATCCTTCTCGCTCCCAGAGCACCCGTGCACACGCAGCCAATCGAATATTTTCCGCGTCTCATTTGCTGACGCATCCTCTTTCTCTTCGTCCAGCCGCGCATATGACACTATACTCTTAGCCGCCTGTGGACCTTTGAGTGACAGCTTATGATCGCAATGGTCACCAGTAATAGCATGCCATTTGTCCGCGACAATGTTCTGGGTATGAGACATCCCGCCAACGCCGTTCCATGTAATCCCCGTGTACTGCAGTCCATGTCGTCCCCCGCAGTCGGCGTGGACGCGCACCTCTAGGTCGGTGTCTGAGAGCGCAGTGGAGCCGAATGGCTTCCACTGGCCGATGGGAAAGCGTGTGTGGTCCTTGGATTGTGCCAGGTAATGGAGACGACACTCGTCTGCACGGGACACACGGGCAGCAGTCCCATTGGAAGAGCCATTGCCGCCAATGCCCGCACCTGAACCGGGCAAAGACACCAGAGGAAACGTTACAGGCTCCTGCATGAACGATTGGACGGTTCCGGACCAGACAGCCGAGTGCAGATTGGCGGGCACGAGCCCAGATGACATGCCAAGCAAATATGCCTGCTGCAGCCCCAGGACAGATACACCTAGCCATAGAAGCGCTGCCTCGGGGCTTCGGCCCATGAGCATGCGCGCCAAGATGAATGGTTCTCCGTCTGCCACGACTGGGACGGTCTGGTCCTGTCCGAGAGCCACATCCAGGGCCGCTGACACGCCCTGCAGCCACGCAGAAACGGTGTGGCACTCGATGGTGGGTTCATAAAACACCCCAAGCAGAACGGGTCGGATGCCCTGTATGTAGCAACTGACTGTGAGAAGTCGGTCAAACTGTTCCATATGCTGGGACCAGTCTTCTGTGTCCTTTGATGGCTCGAGGAAGGACGCGGAGTTAGAGATGCATTCGGCCAGGACGACCAGTTTTCGACCGTATGTCACCGTCGGGGTCGACGGCAAAACAAGTGCTGCAGCCAGGGCGAGACGGCTGTGGCTGGCGATTCCGTTCCGCTGGCAGAAGCGGTCGAGATACTGCAGAGCTTCAAAAAAGGACGGGGGGGTGGGAGGCGCATCTAACGACGTGCCTGGCTTCTGACGAATTTGCGGACTGCGACAGACTAATCGAAACGTTGTGTCCTGAAGAGACACCGACCATGGCGACAGTGTTGTTGTTTCTCCGAGCGTAATGCTCGCCCGCCAACCCTGTGTCGAAGCCAGTAAAGCACTCCACCAGCGGACCTCTGCGGGTGTTGCATCATCGCCGATATCAATGCTAACGGAAGCTGACTGCTTGTCATCTACTTCCTCTGTGACAACATCCCTTTGGTTCGTCGTATACTCGAGGGCGCAGCGCCAGTGTTGCCCTTCTTGCCCTGCTCCTGGTTCTGGGTTAAAAATCTCCGCCCATCGAGCCGACAACAGATATGTCCAGGCCAGAAACAAGGCCGCAATCGTAGTGGCATCTTTGTTGTTGGGGGACCCTAGTGATACTGTAGTGGGCGATTTTGTGCTGACGTTCACAGTGAGAGGCAGTGTCAAAGCTGGTAATCTCCGCTGGCATCCTTGTGACGTTTCCCAGGAAGACGATGCATGCGTACAACAGCAGCCATAATTGTTGTATATCTGTAGACCCGGCGGGAAATATGGATGTCGGGGAAAGGCAAAGAGGAGGGCCGAGCGACAGAAGCTGGCTAAGTCGTGGAGCGGAAATGCGTTTTGGCGTAAAGTTTCCCACCTTTGGAAACCGTCCTCATAGACCGCGCGATACTGTTCTGTGGAGGGCCGAACGGTATTATCCATTCTGACTCTTGCTGGCGGTTGAGAATAGCGTACACCTTGTTTTTTCTGTTGTAATAATGTTTATGAACTGTCTGCATTCATTTAAATATTAAATATCTAAAGGTCACGTGGAACTGTTGGGCACTGAATCACGTCGACCAAAGAAACCCTTGCAGCTGAAAAGGCCAGGCAAGAGGTCCCAATAGAAACACAAACAAAAAAATTAATTTAGGAGTGCTACACAAACCTACTTCCCCGTGTCTGTTGCTGCCATAACAACAGCCATTCCCTCATCGCTATATGACGGTTGATCTCGGTAGTGCAATGCCATACCTGAGCATTCTATAGCCTGCCCCTTAACAACATCCAGCTCCGGGCGTGACTCATCCTTGCCGTCTAGGAATATAAGAACAGCCTTAACAATCTGCTCGACAGGAGTAAAGTACTTGTCGGGAAACTGCTGCCACAACTCCTGCGTGAGTAAATTTGTCTTGACCGTCCCTGGTAAGACTGCATTCACTCGGATCCCGTCACGACGCCACATGTATCTCTCTGTGCTTCTCATTAGACCGACAACACTATGCTTTGTTGCCGTGTATACTGGTGTGCCGTAACCTGGGTAGAGTCCACCGCAACTGGCCGTGAATGTAAGCACCCGATTGCCGCGAGTAGACTCCGGTGACAGTCTGAAATAGTGCTGTGCAAGATACGCCGTGGTCGACACTGCCCCGAGATTGATAGCTATGACTTTGTCAAAGACGGCCGGCATTGGTGGCGGCTCATCACTGGCTGCTGCTGCAGAAGATACAGCGTCGTAGTACTCGTCTACCCGCTCGACAATACCAGCATTGGAGTAAACAAAGTCGATGCGTTTGTGACGTCGAAAAATGTCCCGAAAGACGGTCCCGAGAGCTGTATAGCTGGTCACATCGACCTGATGGAAGACACCACCGCCAACCTGCTTGACAGCCTTGGCAGCTGCTGGGTTATAGTCTAAAATATGGATCTCCCAGCCAGCATTGCGCTGGCCGATGGCAACTGCGGTAGCCAGGCCAATTCCACTCGCTGCTGGTCAGTATAAGTCAAATTTTCGATGAACTTGTCAAACTTGCTTACCCCCTCCTGTGATGATAGCAGTTCTTGTTTCCGCCATAATGTGTTAGTTCTGGAAGTAACCTAGGATACTTTAACCATTAAGCTCATGATTTATATTATTCGAAAGTTTTGCTGGTCTGAGGAAGAGGGGATGTATATGATATGCGGAGGTGATGGCCATGGGTGTAGAAACCCGGTCTTGAGCTCACCTTGATATTTGAAGGATAAGAGCAACCGGAATTTGTCTGGTGCCTTGACACTGTAACTTCTTTCATCAATATTTGTTGTGTACATTGTACTTGAATTGAATTAACTCGCTAAACTGCACGTCCTTGAGCCCGCACTACATGATCCCTGCATTGACTCTTTGGGGTTTCCATACGTCTCCCACAAGACAAAAACGACAATAATGATCAAGTTAAGAAAAATAGCGCAAATGACAGCAGAACTCTTCCACGGATGCAGCGTGCCACCACACGATATGCCCATTAGAACAAACAAAAGACTAAGCGCAACGAATAATATACCGATATAGTCAGAGCTCCTGATAAACTCGTTCTTGTTGGCCGAAGCATGCTTCATGCGGGACGTCGGGTGATGGTAGCAGAAAAGAAACAGGACTTTGCTTTGAACTTATTACAAACGCATCGAGAACAAATACCGAGGGTTGATGAGCATGTGTCAATCCCAGGACGAGTCTGGACTGTTGCGACTCCAAGCTGTGGCCGAAACATATCTTCTTACATGGTGGGGAGCATTCTCATGAGACCATTTTTTTTTACGGCAACGTAGAGCATCGCGTTTCCAGGTGCCGTCGCAAAGTGAAGGTGGTTGCGCATTGCGGACCCCGACAGACGCGCAACTGTGTCGTCAGATGCAATAACGGCATACTCATCAATCCATGGCGTGAGGGGCGTGCTGGCTTCGTCCACAATACGCATCATGACTTGGAGCGATCGCCCCATCACGTTGCCATTTGCTGTGGTGATACACACGTCGGAGACGAAATGCGTCGCGGGGTCGAACATCATACCGACGAGGTCCGAGGGAAGAATCGTTTGGGCAGAGGAGCCGGTATCGTTGCAGATTGCGACCTCGATGGGGTCCATTTTTAAACCATCCTCACCAACGAGGCAAATTAACGCCTTGAGCTAGAATTTTATTAGTTAATAAGACAAGGCCAGGTTCAACATAGATGTGAGTAAATTTACCTTGTGCATGCGGGTGCCGGGCAGAGGGCCAAATTCCGCCTTCTGAGCCATGAGCTGTGTTTGCGTCTCAGGGGCCGCGCTCACCTAGGGCATGGCAACCTGGTTGGGCACTTGGGACATTTGGTAGTGAAAACCCTGTGCGTGTCAATAATGAACGAACATGATAATAAAAAGAACATACCAAAGACAAGATTAAAATCACATCCTTACCGGAACAGCGAGGTTCCACTTGCCGAAGACTTGATCGCCAAGGGGGAATTTGATGATCACACCGTCGACGACCGTATGTACATCGATGGGAGCAATATTGCCGGCCTCGAAATATGCGATGAGCGTGTCATAGTTGACACGCTGGGGGTGCCCGACAGGATATTTTTCTCGTCTTGCCTTGAGAGTTGGGATTGCCTGCTGGGCGATCTCTCGGCGGCTGGCTTCATACGGTTCTTTAACAGGAGCTTCAGCTGGAGGCTGAGTGCTCTGAGGCACCTGTTCTCTTGGAGGAGACATGGTTGTTTAGTCGATGGTCTGTGTACTGTAGATCAAAAGTGGGTGGGTTTGTTTCTTGTAAGTTTTTGGACAAGTCTGGAAATTGATGGGTAGCTTATAAGCCAAAATCCGGAATAACCCGCAATCAAGTAGAAAAATATAATCCGATGATTTACCCTACAATAACTCTAACGCCCCACTGTAGACTTTGTGCTGGTGACTTTGTGCCTTAGGCACCACGTCGGAAAAAAGGAAGGAACGAGCTAGAAAAGTGGGACAGAAGAAGATGTTTGTCTGATATAAAGATTTAAAGAAAGACTCTTGTTATTGTTAAGTCTAAAATATGAAGGTAAACAAATATGAAATAGAGGGGTAATAAGGGGCAACATAGACCCATAATAGGTGGAGCATATGTTGACGCGTTACACCCTCTTAAAGTAATTGCTCTGTAACATGAGAAAGGAGTAATTGTAAGGGTTGATTGGGGATCATGCACCAAGGCAATAGTCGATAGTCACTGATTAATTCTCAAAGGTAGGTGTCGGTGTGTACAGAGTCTAATCCATGCCCTCTACCCTTCGGATAGCCGGCTGGATAGATATATATATTTAAGTCTGTGGAGTCCTCGTAGAGTACTAGGGGTATCTACGTGACTAGTCATTTGTCTATCTGCTTACGTGACGTAAAGTGTGATCTAGCGCTGGCCTTGCGGCTAGCGCTGCCCTGGCCCTCGATAAGCCCCGGGGATTTTTTAAGGCTGCTTTAATTTAGTGAGGGGAGCGCGACGCCGGTCTAGCTATAGGTAAACTTTGTAGATTTACCGGGGATTTTTTTAACTTAGTTATCGTATTATAACAACTATTTTTTTTAATAA
Source organism: Ophiostoma himal-ulmi (assembly GCA_029299165.1). NCBI lineage: Eukaryota > Fungi > Ascomycota > Sordariomycetes > Ophiostomatales > Ophiostomataceae > Ophiostoma > Ophiostoma himal-ulmi. The sequence goes on along the minus strand of JANSME010000003.1, from coordinate 212,490 downwards.
GTGTCGTCTCGACGTTTTATAAGTAAAATATAAAAGGAAGTAAATAAAGCGTAAAGCAAACTTTCGTAAGTAAATTTTTAATAATTAAATAAAAATAAAAAAATTTTAAAAAAAAAATATAAATTAATAAAATAAAAAAAATATTATAAATTTTATAATAAATCTTTATTTTATATAAAGTATAAATAATATTTATAAGTTAATAAATTAATATAAAAATAAATTAAAAAAAAAAGTAAAGTAAATTTACGTTTAGTCGAAATTTACGCCGATTATTTTAATAATTAATATAATTAAAAAAAAGTCGTTATTTTTAACGTTTATAGCTTTAAAGTTTTTTCTTACCTCTTTTTTTTAATTATTATTAATATCTTTAATATTATAATCTATAATTTTAATAATATAATAATAAGCTTTAATAATATCTTTTTAAATTTTTTATAATAACTAACTAAATAACCTAGTTTTAAAAAAAAACGCGCCGCGGCGCGACTCGTTGCTTACGAGTCCGCCCGTTTAAAGAAAGAGATAGCGCTCGCGATTAAGCTTTTAGAGAAGGAAGCGACTGCTTTTAAAGTAGTTAGTTAAGACGACGGAGTTAAGACTTTTATCGTTTTTTTTAATAGCTTAGCCTTAGCCTCGGTTAATAAAAAAAAAAACCCCGTTAATTCGTTAAAGGAAGCTGACTTTAATAGTATATTTATAGACTTTAAAACCCGGTCGGGAGTAGCCGATAATAATAACGAAAAAATAAAGGAGGAATAAAAAAAAGACGTAATAATAACGGAGTTTAATAAAAAAGACTCGATTTTTTTTAATAATAATAACGATAATAACGTTATATTTTAAAACGAAGCCGATTATAACGACGACGATTTCGCGCCGTTTTTTATTTTTTTATTTAACGGTAAAAATACGATAGTAATAATTATTAATAGCTTTTTATCGTTAAAATTTAACGGCGGTTTTAATATATTTACGTTTACTTTAATTATTAACTTAGTTATAATAATACTTTTTATAGTTTATAATATATTATTATTATCGTAACTTTTATAAACGTTACTTTACGTTCGTTATTTCCGTACTTTAATAATATTAAAGTTATTTTTAAAATTATTTAAATACGAGTTCTTTATTAACTTTATATAATACTTTTACTAATTTTATTATAAAAAAAATAACTACCGTTTAATCCCCGGCTTTTTAACCGGTAATTTATACGTTTTTTAATCGATAACGGCGGCTATTATTATTTACATCGACTTCGTTTTAAATAATAGCTTAACTAAAAGCCTTTATAAATATTACCGCGTCGTAACTTTAATTATAAATAATTACCGCCGCGTTTATAACTTAACGAAGTCTCGGGCTAACTTAATAAATAATATCTTTAACTTCGTTAATTATTTATTTATTAATAGTTAATTATAAAAAAAAAAGTAATTTATATTAATATAATTAAAGTTACGTAAGCCGTTTTAGCCCCGGCTTTACTAAGCCGTTTATATTTACTACGTTTACGGCTAAAAGACTCCGGGTTCGCGGTTATAAAAGCTTAAGTAATAACTACTGTATAAACCGTACGCGAGTACGTCGAGGCGCGTTTAAACGAAGAAGAGGTAAACGTTTTTAATATAAAGTTAACTCGGGTTTTAATTTAAGAAATTTAAGTTTTACTACGTTTAATTTTTTTATTACTTTTCTTTTCGTAGTTTATTAATAAGTTTAACGTATAAATATTATTTTCGTTTATTTATTAATTATATTTTAAAAGCTATTTTTTTTATTAAATTAAATATAAGATTTCTTTTTTTACCGTTTTTTTATTATAAATTCTTTTTACTTTTTATTATTTAAGATCGTCTTTAAAGTTTAATATTTAAAGATTCTTTAAAGATTCTTTTACTTTTTTTTTTCGAGCTTAGTATTGTTTTAGTAAAGTGATTAAAAAGATATTATATAACCGGTCGTATTAATTAAAAAAGGCTAGTTTATACGTTTATTTATTTATACGTTCGAGTATTATAAAAAGCCCGATAAACTTAAAGGCTAGTTTTTTATATTATACTTTTAGTTTAAAGTTTTAAATAAATAGTATAATTTAATTTTTTTTTAAAACTTTGTTACTTTATACTTTTTATTATAATACTTTTTTTAGCTTTTTTAAACGGATTACAAACGTTTCTTAGCTTTTTTTTAAAAGCTTATAGCTTTTAAATTCGTTAGTTAACGGCCGGTATTTTTTTTACGCGAAAGCCGTTTTCGGCGATTATAGTAAAAGTAAGTAAATAGTTTATAAGTGTTTCGTTAAGTGTTAAGTTAATAAAAGAGTTAAGAGTATTATTAATAGTAAACTATGCCGTCGGGAGAAAAGTTGTTTATATAGCTTAGTTATTTTATATAAAGCTACGTAAGTATTGTTTAAATATTTAATTTACTTTTTTTGTTTATTTATTTATTTATAAATAAAATACCGTCGATAATCTTTTTTTTATTTATAGTTAAAAGCAAAACTTATTTTAATAACTATTTATAAAAACGAGACCTTAATTAAAGATAATTCTTTTTAAAAGCCCGTATTTATTTAATACTTCTTTTATTAATAAGTTTATTAGTTCCGACGCTTTTAACGTAGTTAACGTTAATAAAAATAAATAATATTTAATTAATCTATCGATTATAATTAAGATAGCATCGTTTTTCTTATCCCCGTTAAATATTAAAGGAAGGCTTATAATAAAGTTTATCGAGATTTTTTCTTAAAGCTGACTTAAGATCGGTAAAGGCTAGAGCGAGCTATATAACTAGTGTCTCCGAGTTTTTAAAGACTAGTATACTTTATAAGACTTTATATAGTCCGCTATATGTTTAGCTATTGCTTTTTATCGAAACCTTCGTTTAATAAATATTAACGTACGTCCTTTTTTAAAATGTCTTGCCTTTAAGGTATTATAGTTTGCTTTAAGGATAGCTTACCGTAACGTAGCTTTTTTTAATTAAAGGCTTTATTTATTTATAATATCGTCGGTTAATTAATTGCCGAAATATAAAGACGTATCTTTATAACTATAATACGTACCGTTTTTTAATACTCGGGGTTTATTTTTTAAACGTTTTTAATTAAAAAACGAAAGTTATTAAATAACTTCGAGATATTAAAAGAATTTATAGTTATAATAATAGCCGTAATTTAAGTAGGCAGTATTTGTTTAACATATTTTTTTTAACGAGTCTTATACTTTTTACTTTTTACGTTTAAAGAGCCGGTTATATTAACGATAGTATCGCCTTTACTACTTTATAATATTATAATAACCGTTATTAATATTTAAATGCCATAAACATTTTTAAACTATAAAGAATTTTCATAAATCTTGTAAGGGTTGATTAAAGATCATACACCAAGGCAATAGTCGATAGTCACTAATTAATTCTTAAAGGTAAGTATCGATGTATACAGAGTCTAATCCATGCCCTCTACCTTTCGGATAGCCGGCTAGACAGATATATATATTTAAGTCTGTGGGATCCCCGTAGTGTGCTAAGGGCATCCACGTGACTAGTCATCTGTTTATCTACTTACGTAACGTAAAGTGTGATTTAGCGCTGGCCTTGCGGCTGGCGCTGCCCTGGCCCTCGACGAGCCCCGGGGGTTTTTTGGGGCTAACTTAATTTAGTTAAAAAGGCACGACGCTGGTCTAGCTATAGGTAAACCCCGTAAATTTATTAAAGACTCTTTTAGCTTAGTTATTATGCTATAATAATTATCCTCCCTTTAATGGGTGTCGTCTCGACGTTTTATAGGGTAAAATGTAGGAGGAAGTAAGTAAAGCTTAGAGTAAACCTTCGTAGGCAAATCTTTAGTAATTAAATAAAAATAAAAACCTTTTAAAGAAGAAAATATAAATTAATAAAGTAAAAAAGACGTTATAAATCTTATAGTGAATCTTTACTTTATATAAAGTGTAAGTAATGTTTATTAATTAATAGATTAACGTAGAGGTAAGCTAAGAAAGAAAGTAAAGTAAATTTACGTTTAACCGAGATTTACGCCGATTATTTTAATAGCTAATATAACTAAAAAAAAGTCGTCGTTTTTAACGTTTACGGCTTTAAAGTTCCTTCTTACCTCTCTTTTTTTAATCGTTATTAATATTTTCGGTATTATAATCTATAACTTTAATAATATAATAGTAAGCTTTAATAGTATTTTTTTAGATTTTTTATAGTAACTAACTAAACAGCTTAGTTTTAAAAAAAAGCGCGCCGCGGCGCGACTCGTTATTCGTAAGTCCGCCCGCTTAAAAAAGGAAATAACGCTCGCGATTAAGCTTTTAAAAAAAAAAACGACTACTTTCGGAGTAGCTAGTTAAGACGACGGGGTTAAGACCCCTATCGCCTTTTTTAATAACTTAACCTTAGCCCCGGCTAATAAAGAAAGAGACCCCGTTAATTCGTCGAGGGAGGCTGACTTTAGAGGTATGTTTATAAACTTTGAGGCTCGGTCGGAAGTAGCCGATAGTAATAACGAGAAGATAAAAAAAAAAAAAAATTAGACGAGGAAGACGTAGTAATAACGAAGTCCGACGAAAAAGACTCGATTTTTTTTAATAATAATAACGATAATAACGTTATACTTTAAGACGAAGCCGACTATAATAACGACGATTTCGCGCCGTTTTTTACTCTTTTATTTAATAATAAAAGCACGACGGTAGTAATTACCGATAGCTTTTTATCGTTAAAGTCCGATAACGGTTTTAATACGTTTATACCTACTTTAATTACTAACTCGGCTATAATAATACCTTTTATAGTTTATAATACGTTGCTATTATCGTAGCTTTTAAAAACGTTACTTTACGTTTATTACTTTCGTACCTTAACGATACTAAAGCTATTTTTAAAACTACCTAAGTACGAGTTCTTTATAAGCTCCGTACGGTACTCTTATTAGTCTTATCGTAAAAAAAGCAATTACCGTTTAGTCTTCGGCCTTTTAACCGGTAACTTATACGTCTTTTAGTCGGTAATAACGGTTGCCGTTATTCGCGTCGACCTCGTTTTAAACAATAGCTTAACCGAAGGCTTTTATAAGTACTGCCGCGCCGTAACTTTAATTATAGATAGCTACCGCCGCGTTTATAGCTTAACGAGGCCTCGGGCTAATTTAATAAATAATATTTTTAGCTTTATTAATTATTTATTTATTAATAGTTAATTATAAAAGAAAGAAGTAGCCTATGTTAATATAGTCGAAGTTACGCGGGCCGTTTTAGTCCCGGCTTTATTAAGTCGCTTATATTTATTACGTTTACGGCCGGAAGACTTTAAGTTCGCGGTTATAAAGGCTTAAGTAATAACTATTATATAAGCCGTATATAAGTACGTCGAAACGCGTTTAAACGGGGAGGAGGTAAACGTTTTTAATATAAAGTTAGCTCGAGTTTTAGTTTAAGAAATTTAAGCTTTACTACGTTTAATTCTTTTACTACTTTTTTTTTTATAGTTTATTAATAGGTTTAACGCGTAAATATTATCTTTATTTACTTATTAATTATATTTTAAAGGCTATCTTTTTTATTAAATTAAGTATAAGACTTTTTTTTTTACCGCTTTCTTACCGTAAATTTTCTTTACTTTTTATTATTTAAAATCGTCCTTAAGGTTTAGTATTTAAGAATTCTTTAAAGATTCTTTTGTTTTTCTTTAACGAGCTTAATATTATTTTAATAAAATGACTAAAAAAACATTATATAGCCGGTCGTATTAATTAAAGAAGGCTAGCTTATACGTTTGTTTATTTATACGTTCGAGTATTATAAAAAGCCCGATAAACTTAAAGGCTAGTTTTTTATGTTATACTTTTAGCCTAAGGTTCCGGGTAAATAGTATAACTTAATCTTTTTTTTAAAACTTTATTATTTTATACTTTTTATTATAATACTTCTTTTAGTTTTCTTAAGCGGACTATAAGCGTTTCTTAACTCTTTTTTTAAAAGCTTATAGCTTTTAAATTCGTTAACTAACGGCCGGTACCTTTTTTACGCGAAAGCCGTCCTCGGCGATTATAGTAAAGGTAAGTAAATAGCTTATAAATATTTCGTTAAGTATTAAGTTAATAAAAAAGTTAAAAGTATTATTAATAATAAACTATACCGTCGAAAAAAAAGCTGTCTATATAGCTTAGTTATTTTATATAAAGCTACGTAAGTATTATTTAAATACTTAATTTACTCTTTCTATTTATTTATTTATTTATAAGTAAAATACCGTCGATAATCTTTTTTTTACTTATAGCTAAAAGTAAAACTTATTTTAGTAACTACTCGTAAAAATAAAGCCCCGATCGGAAATAATTCTTTTTAAAAGCCCGTACTTATTTAATACTTTTTTTATTAGTAAGTCTACTAATTCCGACGCTTTTAACGTAATTAACGTTAATAAAAATAAACAATACTTAGTTAGTCTATCTACTATAACTAAGATAGCATCGTCTTCCTTATCCCCGTTAAATACCGAAGGAAAGCCCGTAATAAAGTCTATCGAGATTTCTTCTTAAGGCTGACTCGAGATCGGTAAAAGCTAGAGCGAGCTATATAGCTAGTATTTCCGAGTCTTTAAAAACTAACATACCTTATAAAACTTTACGTAATCCGTTATATATCTAGCTATTACTTTTTATCGAAACTTTCGTTTAATAAATGTTAACGTACGTCTTTTTTTAAAATATCTTACTTTTAAAGTATTATAGTATGTTTTAAAAATAGTTTACTATAACGTAGCCTTCTTTAGTATATAAATTAAGCCGTCTTTACGGAGCAGCTTATTTATATTAATAGATTAAGTCTTTTAATTAAAGGCTTTATTTATTTATAATATCGTCGGTTAATTAATTATTAAAATATAAAGACGTATTTTTATAACTACGGTACGTACCGTCTTTTAATACTCGAGGTCTGCTTTTTAGACGCTTTTAATTAAAGAACGAAAGTTATTAAATAACTTTAAGATATTAAAAGAATTTATAGCTATAATAGTAGCCGTAACTTAAGTAAGTAGTACTTACTTAAAAAAAAATTTTTAACGAGTCTTATATTTTTTACTTTCTACGTTTAAAAAGCCGGTTATATTAACGATAATATCGCCTTTACTACTTTATAATATTATAATAACCGCTATTAATACTTAAGTATCGTAGACTTTTTTAAACTATAAAGAATCTTTATAAATCCCCCGTTTTATCTTTTAAGTTAACGTAGCTTATATAACGTTAAGTTTACGTTTTAAGTTTAATAGTATAATATTAAAGTCTATCTTTTATTTAAAGTCGGGCTTTCGTAAAGTACCGTTTATAAAGTTAGTAAATCCCGGCTTATACTTAATCTAAAATTTAAACGGTATAAGCTTTATTATTTAGCGGGCTTATCGGCTATTAAGTTTAGTTTACGTCGTAATTAATTAAAAGTTTTTATAGTCGGTTAATACTTTTACCGATTACGGCGTACTATTAAAGTAGTAGCGCTATTCTTCGAAAAAGGCTATAATAACGAATATCTTTTTATTAAGAGTGCTATAGTTAAGCTCGGCTCTTTTAAACTTTTTAGACTAAAAAGCGATTAAGTACTACCGGCCTTTAAAGAGCTATAATAAAATTCCTATTATTATAAAGTCTAACGCGTTTATCTTAACCCGGTAAAAGAGACTAAAGTCGTAATATCTTAAGAGAGGAGTTGATACGAAGGCGTCTTTTAAAAAGTTAAATATTTATTCTTTTTATAATCCTTAAATAACGTTTCCCGGCTTGTTTCCCTTTACTAAGCCTTTAAGTAAGGCGTTAAAAAGAAAAGCTATCTTTATATAATACTTAATAAAACGGCGGTAAAAGTTATAAAAGCTTAAGAAGACTTAAACGTTATAATAAGTCTTAAAGACGGGCTACTTTTAAATAGTAACGATACGTTTAAAGTTTATAAAAATTCCTTAAAAAGTAACGATGTAACTTAAAAACTCTACGGTTTTTTAAAAAAAAACGTACTTTTTAAGATTAGCGTAAAGCTTAAATTTATTTAGTCGTTTTAAGACTTACTTAACGTATTCTTCGTACTTTTTTTAAGTCTTAAAGTAAATTAAAATGTCGTTTATATAAACTACGTACGATAAGTCGAGTAAGCTTTATAACGTTATATAAATGTACGTTTAAAACGTAGTAAAAGTATTAGTTAAACTAAATAATATAACGGTATACTTATAATAATTATATCTCGTTTTAAACGTAGTTTTTTACTTATCTTTTTTTATAATACGAAGGCGATAGTAAGTATCTTTAATATTTATCTTAATAAAATACTTAACGCTTTAAACTTTAAGCATTAAGTCGTTAATTAAAGGTAATATATAACGGTTCTTAATCGTAATACGGTTTAAGCTTCGGTAATTAATATATAGTCGTAACGAGTTATCCGACTTTAATATAAAAAAAATCGGGGCGCCTATAAAGCTTTTAAATTCCCGGATTTATCCTTTTTTTAAAGCTTTTTTAAAGTAGTTTTATAAGACTAAAAGTTTTTTTAACGAAAACGGGTAAATTATATCGTATAGTAGTTATATATTAAATACTAAGTTAATACAATAGTCGGTTATAGAATAAAGTAGTAAAGGATTCGTTTTTTTAGTATTAAATATATAAAAGTATACGTAGAATTTTTATAAAATTTATAAGTAGACTATAAATAGTTTCTCGAGTTAGCTTTCGAGGCTTAAGACTTTAATTAAGACTACTATATATATTCGTATACTTTATAAAACCTTCCGTATAAACTACCGGGGTTTTAATAAAATAATATCTTATCGTTTTAAAAAGAAATGCTATAAAAAGTCGTTCGGCGTAAAATTAACTCTTATCTCCGTTAGCCCCGGTATCTTTAAAAGTATAAGATAATCGGTAAGTAATCGGGTTATTACCGTATAAATCTTTATAATATCCTTTTAACAGCCTCGGCTATCTTATAGCTTAAAAGGAATTTCTTAAGACTTATACGTCCTCGTAAGAATCTATTTAATCCCGTTAACGTTTAACGGCGATAACTTGTTTTTCTTTAAGGAGTTAACGCGGGCGAATTCGATCTTTACGATATCGACTTTTATATATATATCGAAGCCTACCGAGATTATAATATCGCGGTAGCTTCGGAGCTTATTTATTATTATAAACGCTGCCGTAATAAAGATTAACGGGGGCGGCTTTAAGTTAATAATATTTAAACCGTTTTATTTTTTTTATTTTTTTTATTTTACGAAGTTGTCTTTAACGTTTTTTTTTATTTAATAAATATAATATTAACGGCCGGCGGCTTACTAACGGCTAAGTTATAATAAGTAGTTTTATAATATTTTTTCTTATTATAGTAAAAATAAATAATATTAAATAAGTTTATAATAGTTAGCTTATTACGTTCGTTTTTATTGCCTTTTCTTTTATCTTTATCTTTACGGTTATTTTTAAAATTTCTTACGAAACCCTTAAAGCCGTTAACGTTTTAATTCTACGCCGTTTTACGGTTTTTATAAGATTAACTTTAATTATTAAACGCGCCTTTTTTTATAAAACGGTAAATTATATTAGCCTTTTTAATTACTTTTTATAAAAAAAAACGGGAAAATAAGCTTATAATAAATAATTAAGTCTATAACTTAAGCTTAAAAGCTACGAAAAATCTGCTTACTTTAAAAGTTTTTAATAATTAAAACATCTTACTTTTTAAAATACGGAAATAGTTTCTTAGCTTTTAAAGCTAAGGGATATTAAAAAAAAGAACGAAGTATTACGAGATCGTAATTAATTACGTATCTTTAGCTTTTAGCTTAACTTAGTTTAGTTATATAGTAAAAACTATTTAAAATTTATAAGCCGTAGCTTTTTTTACCGGCTTTAAATTAATTAAGTAACTATTTTATTAATCCCGCGCCTCGTCTTTAAATACGTAAACTACCGCGCTTACTTTAAAGTCTTTAAATTTATAACGGAAAGGAGTTATTTAAAAATAATCTTTTACTTAACGCCTTTAAACGTCTTTTTTTTTATAAATCGTTAATAACTTAAGCTTAAAGAAAAACGGAAAGTAACGATCGCGACGACGGTTAAATCTTTTAAAAAAACTATTTATATCAAATCTTTTAACCTCCTTTACGTCGGAGTTATTAAAGTTGTTAGTTTAATTTACGCCGACTTAAACGTTTATTATAAATAAAGTAATTAAATCTTTTTTTTTAAAAGTATAACGTTTTTTAACGGGAATAAATATTTTATTATCGTATCTAAAAAATTATCGTTTTTCTCGCGCCGGACGGCTTCCGTTACTACTTAACGTTAAAGTCGTTTAATAGTATCTTAAATCGATTAAAAGATTAATTCGGTCGGGAAGGCCTTAAAGGCTTTACGGGGGTTCTTTTAAAAATCTTCCGTAACGACGCTCGCTTAAGTTAATCGAGTATCGCCTTCTAAAGACTCGCTACGGCCCGCCTAAACGGGGCTTAAAGTCTAAGTCGATAGCCCGGCGCTTACCGCCGGGGCTATATTATTTAAACGGGTAACGACTATCTTATATTATTTCGATAAAGTATAAAAGATAAATTAGAATTATAAAAGTTAATTAAAAATTATATATTAAAGTAATAGTCGATAGTTACTAATTAATTTTTAAAGGTAAATATCGATATATATAAAGTTTAATCTATACCTCTACTTTTCAAATAACTAGTTAGACAGATATATATATTTAAGTCTATAAGATCCCCGTAATATACTAAAGGCATCTACGTAACTAGTTATCTATCTATCTGCTTACGTAACGTAAAGTGTGATTTAACGCTAGCCTTACGGCTAGCGTTGCCCTAGCCCTCGACGAGCCCCGGGGGTTCCCCGGGGCTGACTCAATTTAGCTAGGGGGGCACGACGCTGGTCCAGCTATAGGTAAACCCCGTAGATTCACTAGGGACTCCCCTAGCCCAGTTATCGTACCATAACAAATCTCTCGTTTTATTTTTCGGGTTAATATAACTTATATAACGTTAAGCTTACGTTTTAAGTCTAGTAGTATAGTATTAAAGTTTATTTTTTGCTTAAAGTCGGGCTTTCGTAAAGTACCGTTTATAAAGTTAATAAATCTCGGTTTATACTTAATTTAAAATTTAAACGGTATAAGCTTTATTATTTAACGGGCTTATCGGCCGTTAAGCTTAGTTTACGTCGTAATTAACTAAAGGTTTTTATAATCGGTTAATACTTTTACCGACTACGACGTATTATTAAAGTAGTAGCGTTATTCTTTAAAGGAGGCTATAATAACGAATATTTTTTTATCGGGAGTATTATAGTTAAGCTTAGCTTTTTTAAACTTTTTAAACTAAAAAACGATCGGGTATTACCGGCTTTTAAAAAGCTGTGATAAGATTTTTGTTATTGTAAAGTTTAACGCGTTTGTTTTAACCCGGTAAAAGAGACTAAAGTCGTAATATCTTAAAAAAAGAGTTAATACGAAAGCGTTTTTTAAAAAGTTAAATGTTTGTTTTTCCGGTAGTCTTTAAATAAAGTTTTTCGGCTTCTTTTTTTTTATTAAGCTTTTAAGTAAGGCGTTAAAAAGAAAAGCTATTTTTATATAATATTTAATAAAACGGCGGTAAAAGTTATAAAAGTTTAAAAAGACTTAAACGTTATAGTAAGTTTTAAAGACGGGCTACTTTTAAATAATAACGATACGTTTAAAATTTATAAAAATTCCTTAAGGAGTAATAATATAGCATAACAACTTTACGGTTTTTTAAAAGAAAGCGTATTTTTTAAGACTAACGTAAAGCTTGAATTTATTTAATCGTTTTAAGACTTGCTTAACGTATTCTTCGTATTTTTCTCGGGTTTTAAAGTAAATTAAAATGTCGTTTATATAAGCTACGTACGATAGGTTAAGTAAGTTTTGTAAGGCCGTGTAAATGTATATTTAAAACGTAGTAGGAGTATTAATTAAGCTAAATAGTATAACGGTATATTTATAATAACTATATCTCGTCTTAAACGTAGTTTTTTACTTATTCTTTTTTATAATATAAAAACGATAGTAAGTATTTTTAATATTTATTTTAATAAAATATTTAACGCTTTAAACTTTAAGTATAAAGTCGTTAATTAAAAGTAATATATAACGGTTTTTAATTATAATACGGTTTAAGCTTCGGTAATTAATATATAGTCGTAACGAGTTATCCGACTTTAATATAAAAAAGATTAAAACGTTTATAAAGCTTTTAAATTCCCGGATTTATCTTTTTTTTAAAGCTTTTTTAAAGTAGTTTTATAAAATTAAGAGTTTTTTTAACGAAAACGGGTAAATTATATTATATAGTAGTTATATATTAAATATTAAGTTAATATAATAGTCGGTTATAAAATAAAATAATAAAAGATCCGTTTTATTAATATCGAATATATAAAAATATACGTAAAATTCTTATAGAATTTACGAGTAAGTTATAAATAGTTTCTCGGATTAGCTATTAAAGCTTAAAACCTTAATTAAAACTATTATATATACTCGTATACTTTATAAAATCTCCCGCGTAAACTACCGGGGTTTTAATAAAGTAATATCTTATCGTTTTAAAAAGAAATGCTATAAAAAGTCGTTAAGTATAAAGTTAATTTTTATCTTTACTAGCCCCGGTATCTTTAAGAGTATAAGATAATCGGTAAGTAATTAAGTTATTATCGTATAAATCTTTATAATATCCTTTTAACGGCTTCGGTTATTTTATAGCTTAAAGGGGACTTTTTAAGATTTATACGTCTTTACGGGAATTTATTTAACTTTATTAACGTTTAACGGTAATAGCTTACTTTTCTTTAAAAAATTAACGTAAGCGAATTCGATTTTTACGATATCGACTTTTACGTATATATCGAAGCTTACTAAAATTATAATATTATAATAGTCTTAAAACTTATTTATTATTATAAACGTTGTTATAAAAATTAATAAAAACGGCTTTAAGTTAATAATATTTAAGCCGTTTTGTTTTTGTTTTTATTTTACGAAATTATTTCCGACGTCTTTTTTTACTTAATAGATATAACTTTAACGGCCGGCGGTTTATTAACGACTAAGTCTCGGTAAGTAATTTTATAATATCTTTTTTTACTATAATAAAAGTAAGTAATGTTAGATAGGTTTACGGTAGCTAGCTTATTACGCTCGTTTTTATTACTTTTTTTTTATTTTTATTTTTACGGTTACTTTTAAAATTCCCCGCGGAACCTTCGGAGCCGTTAACGTTTTAATTTTACGCCGTTTTACGGTTTTTACGAGACTAAATTTAGTTATTAAGCGCGTTTTTCTTCGCGAAGCGGTAAATTATATCGGCTTTTTCGATTACTTTTTATAAAAAAGAACTAAAAAATAAGCCTATAATAAATAATTAAGTTTATAACTTAAGCTTAAAAGTTACGAAAAATTTATTTACTTTAAAAGCTTTTAATAATTAAAGCGTTTTATTTTTTAAAGTACGAAAGTAGCTTTTAAGCTTTTAAAGTTAAAAGATATTAAGAAAAAGAATAAAGTATTATAAAATTATAATTAATTACGTATTTTTAACTTTTAGCTTAACTTAATTTAACTATATAGTAAAGGTTATTTAAAATTTATAAGCCGTAGCTTTTTTTACCGGCTTTAAGTTAACTAAGTAATTATTTTATTAATCCCGCGCCTCGTTTTTAAATACGTAGACTATCGTATTTATTTTAAAGTCTTTAAATTTATAACGGAAAAGAGTTATTTAAAAGTAGTCTTTTATTTAACGTTTTTAAACGTCTTTTTTTTTATAAGTCGTTAATAACTTAAGCTTAAAAAAAAACGGAAAGTAACGATCGCGACGGCGGTTTAAATTTTTTAAAAAAACTATTTATACCGGATTTTTTAACCTTCTTTACGTCGGAGTTATTAAAGTCGTTAGTTTAACTTACGCCGATTTAAGCGTTTATTATAAATAATGTAGTTAAATCTTTTTTTATTAAATATATAACGTCTTCCGGCGGGAATAAATGCTTTATTATCGTATTTAAAAAATTGTCGCTTTTTTCGCGCCGGACGGCTTCCGTTATTACTTAGTATTAAAGTCGTTTAATAATGTCTTAAATCGATTAAAGAATTGATTCGGTCGGAGAGGCTTTAAAGGCTTTACGGGGATTCTTTTAAAAGTTTTTTATAACGACGCTCGCTTAAGTTAATCGAGTATCGCTTTTTAAAGACTCGTTACGGCCCGTTTAAGCAAGGCTTAAAGTCTAAGTCGATAGCCCGGCGCTTACCGCCGGGACCGTGCTATTCGAACGGGTAGTAACTATTTTATATTATCTCGATAAAGTATAAAAGATAGATTAAAATTATAAAAGTTAATTAAAGATTATATATTAAAACAATAGTCGATAGTTATTAATTAATTTTTAAACGTAGGTATCGGTATATATAAAGTTTAATCTATACCTTCTACCTTTCGAATAGCCGGCTAAATAGATATATATATTTAAGTCTATAAAGTCTTCGTAAAGTGCTAAAGGCATCTACGTAACTAGTTATTTATTTATTTACTTACGTAACGTAAAGTGTAATCTAGCGCTGGCCTTACGGCTGGCGCTGCCTTGGCCCTCGATAAGCCCCGGGGATTCCTTAAGGCTGACTCAATCTAGTAAGGGGAGCGCGACGCCGGTCTAGCTATAGGTAAACCCCGTAGATTTACCGGGGACTCCCTTGGCCTAGTCATCGTGCTATGACAGTAATATATTAATACATTGAAAGATATATTAAAATGTGAAAGTAAAAGAACTTTTCGAATATTACTTTATTTTATATTATTAGAATTAACTAGACGAATTTAATATGTTTTTAGATTAGTAAGATTTTAGTGAACCCGTCGGCTTATTGATTATTTATAAATACTTTATTAAAGTTTAATATTTTATGTCGTTTTTATCGGAGTTAATAGTTAACGACGTTAACGTATTTAAATATTATTATTATTATATTATAATCGTTATTAAGTAGTTTTAATATTTAAGCGTTATCGTAAAAGTAGGGGATGATGTTTTTTAAGGTGCCGAGATTATAAAGTAGTCGTATTTAAAATAATATTTTTTTAGTAGTATAAAAAAAAGTAAGTAATTCTACTTTAGTTATAGATATAAAGATAGATTTTTATTTTATAATACGTTAATAAATTAAAACGTTTTTATATTTAAAAAGAAGGCTTTTAAATAATTTACGGTCTTCGATATTATCGGTATAAAATATATTTAAGTAAACGGTAAGTTTTTCGTTTTTTATTATATTAAAAAATAGTTTAAGTTATTTTATGTTTTATAAATAAACGAATAAATATTATAAATTAATAATATATATATTAAAAAATATATATACCGTATAAAAATATTAAGTTTAATTATTAAACCGAGTTAAAGTACGGCTTTAATATTAATTTAATATTTATAAATAATTATTATTATAGCTTACTCGTCGTTCTTAATATATTAAGTATTAAAAAAAAGGTATTTTTATTATAAAGTTGTCGATTTTAACGGTGATTTTATTAATATAAAATATTTAAGAAAAGGTAAAGCCGCCGTATAACTTCTCGATTTATATTCTTAAGTATTAATTTATTTTATCGCCGTTAGTTATATCGAAGCTAGTTTTAAGTTTTATAATAATAGTATTTACTTAATCTTATTTTTAATATTAAAAAACGACGGCGAAGTCGTCGATATAAAAAAAACGATTATTCTATTAATAATAAAAATATACAAGTTATTAATTAATTATTTTAAAGCTAATAGTAAAGCGTTAATCTTTACAACGAATAAGTTTTACTAACGACGTCCGGATTTAAGTAAACCGTATAATACCTTATATACTAATAAATCATAGCCTATTTTATAACTTAATAACTCTTTTATATAAATAAGTTTTAAAAATATAATATTTATATATATATTATTTATATCGTATTACCGGATAGTTATTTTTTTATTAACTATAACAATAAAGATTGTTTTAAATAAACGTATCGCGAAAGTTACGGCGTAAGTATCTTAAAAGATATTAAAGACTTAGTTACTTTTAATAACTAATTTAACTTTAAGTTTAATAAAAAATCTATGAAGATTAAACTTATAAATAAACACCTACTTAATATTAATAAAACGGTTAGTTTAAAATATATTAATAACTTCTTAAAATTAAGCTTAAGTATAAGTAGTTAAATGTTTATTATAAGTTACTTTCTATTTAAGAATTAACTATAACTTTATAGCTTTTACGTACGTCTTTAATATAAATTAAAAGTAGTTAATATAAAGCTTATTATTCACTTTAGTTTATTAAAACTTATCGAAGTTTAGTTTTTTAAGCGCGATATATTACCGGCGAAGTTAAATACGTTTTACTTTTATAACGAGAAGTATATAATACTATATCTATAAATTATATTTTTTAAAAACAATATATTTATAATAAGTAAAGCGAAAAGTAAAAAACCGGAACTAGCATTTAAGGTATAAAAAAGATAGTTATAAAAATTTTAAAAAGCTTATATTAAGTATATATTTAGTTAATTTAAAAAAATACCTACTTCAACTTAAATAAAGTTAATAAAAAATAAAAAATAGTTATAAGAAATTAAGTCTATATAAAACGAAGGTTTAAAGGAATATAAAATTACGGCGTTATAGTTTAAAATAATAACGTGTTTTTTATATTTTAAGCTTTTAAACTATTTTTATATTTTATATATTTTTTAGTTTTAAAATTTCGCGTTTTACTAATTATAATTTATTAACTATATCGGCCGGGTTAATAACGGTATTAACGATGTCTTTATATATTTTAAGCTTTTTAATATAACGGTTCAAATAAGAGTTAAGATTTTTAAGCTTATTAATAATAGTTTCTACGATTTTTAGTTTAAGTGTTTACTAAGGGTGCCGTTTATTACGTTATAAGTATTAATAACGGCGTAAGTTATAAGCTTAAAAGTACGCCGCGTATTTAAAGTTAAGCTTAGTATTAGTATTAAATTTTTTAAAACCTTAGTTATTTTTATTATAAAAAACTACTATAATTTTTAATAATATTACTATAATAAAAAGAGTAGTCTTTTTAACGAAAGTTAAAAGTTAAAATAAATAATATTATAGTCTAAGGTCGGCTACAACTTATTTAAATATAATTATCGTACCTTAAATAGCTAATACGTTAGCTAATAAGAAACTAGTTGCTTAATTAAGCAATACTTAAAAAATATTTATACTTAAATCACGCTATTAAATAATAAATAATAAAGCTTAAAAAAGTATTTAATTACGGCAACGGATTATTATCGTAGTTTATCTTTTTATTTAAAAGATAACATCGTTAAGCCGTTTTATTATATTTACTATAACTTTAAATAACTTTAATATAATTTTTTTTATATATTTTATATAAAACGGGTAAATATAATATTAAAGTAAATAATTAAAGTATTATATAAAACTACCGGGTTTAAAGTTTAAAAGTCGTTAAATATAATATTAAAAATAGTATGTATATTATTTATAATTTAATAACGTATTTTACGCTTAACTTCTTTTTACTTTTTATAACGTCTTTAAATTATATTAATAGCATTATTAACCGGAGGGGTATATTAAATAACTCGGCTAGTAAAATTAATATTATCTTACACACCTTCATCGATTATAACGTTAATAAAAGAGTAATATTAAGTCGTCTATTCGTTAATAGTCGTTAACGGACTAATAAAGTTCTTATTAATAGCTATATTATTAACCGAGTCGAGTAGTAAAAGCTTAAAGTTAAAGAATCGTTAAGTAAAAAGAAATAAGTTTTATATAAAAAATTGGCTTTTATAAAGGTACCCTTTTAAAAAGTTAAAAATATAACAAAGTACGATTATAGTAAGGAAATATCAATTAAAAAATAAAAATATAAACTAAAAACGACGATAATAAACAACGAGAAGTTAATTAGCCTTAAAAATTTAACGCGCGGAAAGATTTATAGTATAAAAATAATACCGTTAAAAAGAAAAAGATGTATAGATAATAAAGGTAATAAAGAGAAGTAGAAAAAAAGGTGATTGTTATACTTTATATAAATTAAAGACTCTTAATTAAAGAAAGACTCTTGTTATTGTTAAGTTTAAAATATAAAGGTAAATAAATATAAGATAAAGGGGTAATAAGGGGCAATATAGACTTATAATAGGTAGAGCATATGTTGACGCGTCAAGATTCATCTTATTATATAAAGTTTAAAATATAAAGATAAACAAATATAAAATAAAGGGGTAATAAAGGGCAACATAGACTTATAATAGGCAGAGTATATATTGACGCGTTACACCCCCTTAAAGTAAATATTCTGTCCTTTAGAGTAGATGCTTTGTAATATAAGAAAAGAATATATTGAAAGATATATTGAAATGTAAAAGTAGAACAACTTTTCGAATATTACTTTATTTTATACTATTAAGATTGATTCGATAAATTTAATGTGTTTTTAGATTAGTAAGATTTTAGTAAATCTATCGGTTTATTAATCATTTATTAAGACTTTGTTAAAAGTTAATGTTTTATTACGCTCTTACTAAAGTTAATAGTTAACGACGTTAATATATTTAAGTATTGTTATTATTATATTATAATCGTTGTTAAGTAATTTTAATATTTAAGCGTTATCGTAAATTTAAAAGATAATAGTTAATAGAGTACCGAGATTATAAAGTAGTTTTATTTAAAATAGTGTTTCTTTAGTTATATAAAAAAAATTAAATAGCTTTACTTCGGTTATAAATATTACGATTAATTTTTATTTTATTATACGTTAATAAATTAAAGCGTCTTTATACTTAAAAAAGAGGCTTTTAAAAATTTTTTAATCGTTAATATTATCGACGTATAATATATTTAAATAAATAATAGGCTTTTCGTTTCTCGTTACGTTAAGAAGTAGCTTAAAGTATTTTATATTTTATAAGTATAAAAATAAATATTAAAAGCCGATAATATATACGTTAAAAAGATTTAAAAAGTATTTAAAAAGTATATATATTATATAAAAGATATTAAGTCTCGTTATTAAAACGAGTTAAAGTACTACTCCGATATTAGTTTAATATTTATAAATAATTATTATTATAACTTACTTATTATTTTTAATATATTAAATATAAAACGGAAGAAATATTTTTATTATTAATATATTAATTTTAGTAGTAATTTTATTAATATAAAGTATTTATAAAAAAGTAAAGCCGTTATATACTTTTCGACTTATATTTTTAAGTATTAATTTATTTTATTTTTATTAATAATATTAAAGTTAGTTTTAAATTTTTTAATAATAATATCCGTTGAATTTTATTTTTAGTATTAAAATGCGATAACGAAGTCGTTAATATAAAAAAACACGATTATTTTTTCGACGGTAAAAATATATAAGTTATTTATAAATTATTTTAAAGTAAGTAATAAAAAGTTAATTTTTACGACGAATAAATCTTACTATTAACGTCTAAACTTAAATAAGCCGTATAATACTTTATATATTAATAAATTATAGCTTATTTTATAGCCCGGTAGTTCTTTTATATAAATAAGCTTTAATAAAATAATATTTATATATACGTTGTTTATATCGTATTATCGGATAGTTATGTTTTTTTTAATTACGACAACGAGAATTGTTTTAAATAATCGTATCGCGAGGGTTATAACGTAAATATTTTAAAAGACATTAAAAACTCAGTCGCTTTTAATAACGAGTTTAGCTTTAAACTTAATAAACAATTTATTAAAATTAAACTTATAAATAAAAACTTACTTAATATTAATAAAACGGTTAGTAGGAGACGTTTAAACGACTTCTTAAAATTAAGCTTAAACATAAGTAGTTAAGTATTTATTATAAACGGCTTTTTATTTAAAAGCTAGCTATAACTTTATAGTTTTCGCGTACGTTTTTAATATAAATTAAAAGTTATTAATATAAAGCTTATTATTATCTTTTACTTATTTAAACTTATTAAATTTTAATTCCTTTAATATGACATATTGCCGGCGCGGTCGAATACGCTTTACTTTTATAATAAAAAAAACACGGTGTTATATTTATACTTTATATTTTTTTAAATAAATACGTTTATAATAAGTAAAGCGAAAAGTAAAAAACCGGAACTAGTATTAAAGGTATAAAAAAGATAGTTATAGGAATTATAAAAAGCTTATATAAAGAATATATTTAACTAGCTTAAAGGAATGTTTATTTTAGCTTAAGTGAGATTAAAGAAAGGTAGTAAATAGTCTTAAAAAACCGAGTTTATATAAAAAGAAGGTTTAAAAGAATGTAGATAATAGTTAAAAGAGCTTAAGTTAATAAGTTATTTAAAGGTAATAGTTTTATTAAATATAACGTCTTTTAATAAAAATACTTTTTTTATAGTAAAATTTTAAATACGGAAATTATTAAAGTTGTTATACTCGATAAAAAATTTAATATAAGCTTTTAGCTATAACTTATATAGTCGTTATGTTTTACGTAAAGCGGTAAGTGTCATGGCACGATAACTGGGCCAAGGGAGTCCCCGGTGAATTTACGGGGTTTACCCATAGCTAGACCAGCGTCGTGCCCCCCTAGCTAGATTGAGTCAGCCCCGGGGAACCTCCGGGGCTCGTCGAGGGCTAGGGCAGCGCTAGCCGTAAGGCCAGCGCTAAATTACACTTTACGTTACGTAAGTAGATAGATAGATGACTAGTTACGTAGATGCCTTTAGTATACTACGGGGATCTTATAGACTTAAATATATATATCTATCTAGCCGGCTATCCGAAAAGTAGAGGGTATAGATTAGACTTTATATATATCGATACTTACTTTTAAGAATTAATTAATGACTATCGACTATTACCTTAGTATATAATCCTTAATTAACTTTTATAATTTTAATTTATCTACTATACTTTATTAAAACAATATAAGATAGTTGTTACCCGTTCGAATAGCACGGTCCCGACGGTAAGCGCCGGGCTATCGACCTAGACTTTAAGCCCCGTTTAGGCGGGCCGTAGCGAGTCTTTAAAAGTCGATATTCGATTAACTTAAACGAGCGTCGTTACGGAGAACTCTTAGGGGAATCCCCGTAGAGCCTTTAAGGCTTCCTTAACCGAATTAATCTTTTAATCGATTTAAGATACTATTAAGCGACTTTAACGTTAAGTAGTAGCGGAAACCGTCCGGCGCGAGAGGAGCGATAATTTTTTAAATACGATGATAAAATACTTGTTCCCGTCGGAAGACGTTATACTCTCGGCGGGAAGAGATTTAACTACTTTACTTATAGCGAGCGTTTAAGTCGGCGTAAGTTAAATTAACGACTTTAATAACTTCGACGTAGAGGAGGTTAAGAGATCCGGTATAGGCAGTCTTCTCGAGAGATTTAACCGTCGTCGCGATCGTTACTTTCCGTTCTCTTCTAAGCTTAAGTTATTAACGATTTATAAAAAGAAAGACGTTTAGAGGCGTTAAATAAAAGACTACTTTTAAGCAGCTCTTTTTCGTTATAAATTTAAAGACTTTAAGGTAGGCGCGGTAGTCTACGTACTTAAAGACGAGGCGCGGGATTAATAAGATAGTTACTTAGCTAACTTAAAGCCGGTAGAGAAAGCTGCGGCTTATAAATCTTAGACAGTTTTTACTATATAGTTAAATTAGGTTAAGCTAAAAGCTAAAGATACGTAATTAATTACGATTTTATAATACCTCGCTTTTTTTTTTAATATTCCTTAGCCTTAAAAATTAAGAAGCTACTTCCGTACTTTAAAGAGTAAAATACTTTAGTTATTAAAAGCTTTTAAAGTAGGCAGATTTTTCGTAGCCTTTAAGTTTAAGCTATAGACTTAATTATTTATTATAGGCCTATTCTCCCGTTCTTTTTTATAAAAAGTAGTCGAGAAGGCCGATATAATTTACCGCTCTACAAAAAGAGGCGCGCTTAATAACTAAAGTTAGTCTCGTAAAAACTATAAGACGGCGTAAAATTAAAACGTTAACGGCTTCGAAAGTTCCGCGGGGAATTCTAAGGGTAACCGTAAAGATAAAAATAAAGGGAAAGGCAATAAGAACGAACGTAATAAGCTAGCTACCGTAAACTTATCTAACATTATTTATTTCTACTATAGTAAGAAAAGATACTATAAGACTACTTACTATAACTTAGTCGTTAGCAAGCCGCCGGCCGTTAGTATTATATTTATTAAGTAAGAAAAGACGTCGGAGACAACTTCGTAAGATAAAAATAAAAAAAAAAAGAAGGCGGCTTAAGTATTATTAACTTAAAGCCGCCCTCGTTAATCTTTATTATAATAACGTTTATAATAATAAGCAAGCTTCGAAGCTACCGCGATACTATAATTTTAGTAAGCTTCGATATATATGTAAAAGTCGATATTGTAAGGATTAAATTCGCCCGCGTTAACTTTTTAAAGAAAAGTAAGCTATCGTTATTAGGCGTTAACGGGATTAAGTAGATTCTCGCGGGGACGTATAAGTTTTAGGAAGTTTTTTTTAGGCTATAAGATAGCCGGGGCCGTTAAAAAGATATTACGAAAATTTATACGGTAATAACCCGATTACTTACCGATTATTTTATACTTTTAAAGATACCGGGGCTAGCGGAGATAGGAGTTAATTTTACGTTAAACGACTTTTTATAGTATTTCTTTTTGAAACGATAAGACATTACTTTATTAAAACCTCGATAGTTTACGCGGGAGGTTTTATAGAGTGTATAAGTATATATAGTAGTTTTGATTAAGGTTTTAAGCTTCGAGGGCTAACTCGAGAAACTATCTATAGTTTATTTATAGATTTTATGGGAATTTTACGTATACTTTTATATATTCGATATTAAAGAGGCGGATCTTTTATTACTTTATTTTATAGCCGACTATTATATTAATTTAGTATTTAATATATAGCTACTATACGGTATAATTTACCCGTTTTCGTTAAAAGAACTCTTAGTTTTATAAGACTACTTTAAGGAGGCTTTAAAGAAAGGATAGATCCGGGAATTTAAAAGCCTTACGGGCGCTTCGATTTTTTTTATGTTAAAGTCGGATGGCTCGTTACGACTATATATTAATTACCGAGGCTTGAACCGTATTACGATTAAAAACCGTTATATATTGCTTTTAATTAACGACTTAATGCTTAAAGTTTAAGGCGTTAAGTATTTTATTAAGATAAATATTAAAGATATTTATTATCGCCTTCGTATTATAGAAAAAGATAAGTAGAAGACTACGTTTAGAACGAGATATAGTTATTATAAGTATACCGTTATGTTATTTAGCTTAATTAATGCTTCTACTACGTTTTAAGCGTATATTTATACGGCTTTGTAAAACTTACTCGACTTATTATACGTGGCTTATATAGACGACATTTTGATTTATTTTAAGATTTGAGAAGAGTACGAGGAATACGTTAAGTAAGTCTTAGAACGACTAAATAAGTTTAAGCTTTACGTTAGTCTTAAGAAGTGCGCTTTTTTTTAAAAAACCGTAGAGTTTTTAGGTTATATCGTTACTCCTCGGGGAATTTCTATAGACTTTAAACGTATCGTTATTATTTAAAAGTGGCTTGTTTTTAAGACTTACTATAACGTTTAAATCTTTTTAAGCTTTTATAACTTTTACCGCCGCTTTATTAAATATTATACGGGGATAGTTTTTCTTTTTAACGCTTTGCTTAAAGGCTTAGTGAAAGGAAAGAAGCCGGGGAACGTTATTTAAGGACTATAAGAAGAATAAGTATTTAATTTTTTGAAGAACGTTTTTGTATTAACTTTTTTTTTAAGATACTATAACCTTAGTCTTTTTTGCCGGGTTAAGATAGACGCGTTAGACTTTATAATGGTAGGAATTTTGTTATAGCTTTTTAAAGGCCGGTAGTACTTAATCGCCTTTTAGTTTAAGAAGTTTAAAGGAGCCGAGCTTAATTATAGTATTTTCGATAAGAAGATGTTCGTTATTATAGCCTTTTTTAAAGAATAGCGTTACTACTTTAATAGTACGCCATAGTCGGTAAAAGTGTTAATCGATTATAAAAACCTTTAGTTAATTACGACGTAAACTAAGCTTAACGGCCGATAAGCCCGTTAAATAATAAAGCTTGCATCGTTTAAATTTTAAGTTAAGTATAGGCCGGGATTTATTAACCTTACGGACGGTATTTCGCAAAGGCCCGACTTTAAGTAAAAGATAGACTTTAGTGCTATATTACTAGACTTAAAGCGTAAGCTTAACGTTATATAAGCTACGTTAACTTAAAGGATAAAACGGGGGATTTACGAAGATTCTTCGTAGTTTAGAAAAGTTTACGATACTTAGGTGTTAGTAGCGGTTACTATAGTATTATAAAGTAGTAAGGGCGATGTTGTCGTTAATATAACCGGCTTTTTAGACGTAGGAAGTAGGAAGTGTAAGACTTGTTAAAGGGGATATTTTAAGTAGGTGCTGCTTACTTAGGTTACGGTTATTGTTATA
Organism: Ophiostoma himal-ulmi; assembly: GCA_029299165.1. Taxonomy (NCBI): domain Eukaryota; kingdom Fungi; phylum Ascomycota; class Sordariomycetes; order Ophiostomatales; family Ophiostomataceae; genus Ophiostoma; species Ophiostoma himal-ulmi. The sequence goes on along the minus strand of JANSME010000003.1, from coordinate 187,841 downwards.
GTTATAGATTTTTTTAATATCTTAAAGTTGTTTAGTGACTTTCGTTTTTTGATTAGGAGCGTTTAAAAAGCAGACCTTGAGTGTTAAAAGACGGTGCGTATTGTAGTTACGGGGATACGTTTTTATATTTCGGTAATTAGTTAGCCGACGATGTTATAAATAGATAAAGCTTTTAATTAAAAGACTTAGTTTATTAATATAAATAAACTGCTTCGTAAAGACGGCTTAGTTTACGTATTAAAGAAGGCTACGTTACGGTAAGTTATCTTCGAAGCATATTATAATATTTTAGAGATAAGATATTTTAGAAAGGGACGTATGTTGGTATTTATTAAACGAAGGTTTCGATAAAAGGTAATAGTTAGATATATAGCGGATTACGTAAAGTCTTATAAAGTATATTAGTCTTTAAAGACTCGGAGATATTAATTATATAGCTCGTTTTAGCCTTTACCGATCTTGAGTTAGCTTTAAGAAAAAATTTTGATAGACTTTATTACGGGCCTTTTCTCGGTATTTAACGGGGATAAGGAGGACGATGTTATTTTAGTTGTGGTCGATAGATTGATTAAGTATTGTTTGTTTTTATTAACGTTAATTACGTTAAAAGCGTCGGAATTAGTAAATTTATTAATAAAAGAGGTGTTAAATAAGTACGGGCCTTTAAGGGGAATTGTTTTCGATTAGGGTTTCGTCTTTACGAGTAGTTACTAGGATGAGTTTTGTTTTTAGCTATAAGTAAAGAAGAGATTGTCGACGGTATTTTATTTATAGATAGATAGGTAAATAAAAAAAGTAAATTAAGTACTTAAATAATACTTACGTAGCTTTATATAAAATAACTAAGCTATGTAGGTAGTTCTTTTTTCGACGGCATAGTTTATTATTAATAATACTTTTAACTCTTTTATTAATTTAATACTTAACGAAGTATTTATAAGCTATTTACTTACCTTTACTATAGTCGCCGAAGACGGCTCTCGTATAGAGGGGGTACCGGCCGTTAATTAATAAATTTAAAAGCTATAAGCCTTTAAAGAGAGAGTTAAGAAGCGTTTATAGTCCGTTTAAGAAAGCTAGAAAAAGTACTACAATAAGAAGTATAAAATAGTAAAGTTTTAAAGAGGAGATTAAGTTATACTATCTACCCGGAACTTTAGGCTAAAGGTATAATATAAAAAGCTAGCTTTTAAGTTTATCGGGCTTTTTATAATATTCGAACGTATAAGTAAGTAAACGTATAGGCTAGCCTTCTTTAATTAATACGACCGGTTATATAATGTCTTTTTAGTTACTTTATTAAAATAGTATTAGGCTCGTTAAAGAAAAGTAAAGGAATCTTTAAAGAATTTTTAAATGCTAAACCTTAAAGACGATCTTAAATAATAAAAAGTAGAGAAGATTTACGGTAAGAAAACGGTAAAAAGAAAAGTTTTATATTTAATTTAGTAAAAAAGATAGCTTTTAAAATATAATTAATAAGTAAACGAAGATAATATTTACGCGTTAAACTTATTAACGAATTACGAAAGGAAGGGTAGTAAAAAAATTAAGCGTAATAAAGCTTAAATTTTTTAAGCTAAAACTTAAGCTAGCTTTATATTAAAAACGTCTACTTTTTTTTCGTTTAGACGCGTCTCGGCGTACTCGCGTACGGCTTATACGGTAGCTGCTACTTAAGCCTTTATGGCCGCGAACCCGGAGTCTTTCGGCTATAGACGTAGTAAATGCGGGCGACTTAGTAGGGCCGGGGCTAAAGCGGCCCGCGTAACTTTGACTATATTAATATAGGCTACTTTTTTTTCTTATAATCCGTTGTTAGTAAGCAAGTAGTTAACGAAGTTAAAGATATTACTTATTAGGTTGGCCCGAGGCTTTGTTAAGCTATAGACGCGGCGGTAGTTATTTATAATTAAAGTTACGGCGCGGCAATACTTATAGAGGCGTTCGGTTAGATTATCGTTTAGAGCGAGGTCGACGCGAGTAGCGGTAGCCGTCGTTACCGACTAGAAGACGTATAAGTTACCGGTTAGGAGGCCGGGGACTAAACGGTAGTTGCTTTTTTTACGGTAGGACCGGTAGGAGTACCGTACGGAGCTAGCGGGGAACTCGTACTTGGGCAGTTTTAGGAATGGCCTTGGCACCGTTAAGGTATAGAAGTAGCGAGCGTAGGGTAACGTTTACGAGGGCTACGATAGCAGTAACGTACTATAAATTATAAAAGGTATCGTTATAGCCGGGCTAATAACTGGGGTAGGCGTAGGCGTATTAAAACCGTCGTCGGACTTTAATAATAAAGAGCTACCGGTGGCTACTATTATTATACTTTTATTATCGGATAAAAAAGTAAAAGGCGGCGCGAAATCGTCGTCGTTATAGTCGGCTTCGTTTTAAAGTATAACGTTATTATCGTTATTACTACTAAAAGAAATCGAGTCTTTTTCGTTAGACTCTGTTATTATTACGTCTTCTTTATTTAGTTTTTTTTTTTTTTTTATTTTTTCGTTACTATTGTCGGTTACTCCCGACCGGGCTTCGAAGTCTATAGACATACCTTTAAAGTCAGCCTCCCCTAACGAATTAACGGGGTCTCTCTCTTTATTAACCGGGGCTAAAGCTAAGCTATTAAAAGAGGCGACAAAGGTCTTAACCTCGTCGTCTTAACTAACTACCCCGAGGGTAGTCGCTTTCTCTTCCGAAAGCTTAATCGTAAGCGTTATCTTTTCCTTTAAGCGGGCGGACTCGCGAGTAGCGAGTCGCGTTACGGCGCGCTTTTTTTTAAAACTAAGCTATTTAGTTAGCTATTGTAAAGATTTTAGGGGGATACTATTAAGGCTTACTATTGTATTATTAAGGCTATAGATTATAGCATTGAAGATATTAACGATAATTGAAAGAAGAGAAGTAAGAAAAAACTTTAAGGCTATAAACGTTAAAAACGACGACTTTTTTTTAATTATACTAGCTATCGAGGTAGTCGGCGTAAATCTCGGCTAAACGCGAATTTACTTTACTCTCTCCCTTAGCTTACCTTTACGTCAGTCTATTAATTAACAAACATTACTTATACTTTATATAAAACGGGGATTTACCGTAAAATCTACGATATTTCCCTTACCTTATTAATTTATATTTTCTTCCTTAGAGGGTTTTTATTTTTATCTAATTACTAAAGATTTACCCACAAAAGTTTGCTCTAAGCTTTACTCACTTCCTCCCACATCTTAACCTATAAAACGTCGGGACGATACCCATTAAAGAGAGGATAGTTGTTATAGCACGATGACTAGGCTAGGGGAGTCCCCGGTGAATTTACGGGGTTTACTCATAGCTAGACTAGCGTCGTGCCCCTCTGGCTGGATTGAGTCAGCCTCGGGGAACCCCCGGGGCTCGTCGAGGGCTAGGGCAGCGCTAGCCGTAAGGCTAGCGTTAAATCACACTTTACGTCACGTAAGCAGATAGATAGATAACTAATTACGTAGATGCCTTTAGTATACTACGGGGATCTTATAGACTTAAATATATATATCTGTCTAGCCGGCTATCTGAAAGGTAGAGGGCATGGATTAGACTCTGTATATATCGATACTTACCTTTGAGAATTAATTAGTGATTATCGACTATTGCCTTGGTGCATGATCCTTAATCAACCTTTATAGTAAGAGTTATTATAGAAAACTTATAGCCGAATACTTATAAGAATAAAACGTTTAAGAATGTATTGTAAATAAGTTAATAAAGTATATATTAATAACGAGTTTAATATAATGTTTTATTATAAAGGAATATTACCGTCTTAATTATTTTTAGTTAAAGTATTTTTAAAAGTTCGGATTCGACTATTAAAGTACGAGATTTTATTTTAATTATTTAACTTATACGCTTTATAAAACCGTTTTCTTTTAATAAATACGGAGCGGAGTCGTAGACGATTATATTTTAATCGAGTAGTTATTAATAAACGGTTAGTTTTTAACGGACGATTTTTTAGTTAGTTTTAATAACTTTATATATAATAGATAATTAATAGTTAAATATTTAAAAAAGATCTATTAAAGCTTTAATAATAGTTATTACTGTTTTGTTTAATATAAAATAAAGTTATAAATATCCGCTATACTTATTTAAAACTAGTATTACGTTAAAAAGATAGCTTAACTTAATAAAATTATAAAAGTCTAAAGTAATAGTATAGCTTAATATTTTTAAGATAGCTTTAAAAGAGCTAAAAGGCTATCGTTTAATCTTTAATAATTAATAAACGTTATAAATATAAAAAAGTTTAAAAAAATTATTTAAACGAAAGCTAATAATACGATTAAAAAATAGTTCTAAATAATATCACTTAAATACTTAAGTCGAATATACTACGTTTAAATAAAAGCAGCTTTACTACGTTTTAATATAGCTATAAAAAGAACAATACGCTCGTAAACGGGGTTAACATCGCGCTCGAAAGTATATAAACCGTTAAACATTTACGTTTTACTAATAAGTATTTTATAATAAAGAATATATTAAGACTTTATATCTTAAAAGATATAATTTTCTTTAAAACGATTTATAAATATAACGTTATAAAAGAATATTAAATAATAAAGTACATTATATAACTTAACTATAGTATATTTTTTTATCATTAATTAATAATATTTCGGCTATGTTTATACCGATTATAAAAGTATTACTACCTTTAGTAATAATTAATATTTAATTATTTATATCGAATAACTTAATACGTAAAAATTTAAACTTATTTACGAATATATATACCGAAACGTTTAAATTATATAATATAAAACCGGTAATATTTAAGTTTAATACTAAAATAATATAAATAATAAGTATTTTAAACGCGGATAAATCCGTTAAAAACGTATAAGCTTTATTTAAAGTTAATTATCGCCGGTATTTACGGCGTTGTTATTTAAAATACTAACGTGTTTTTTATATTTTAAAATTTTAAACTATTTTTATATTTTATATATTTTATAGTTCTAAAATCTTTCCTTCAGCTAGTTATAACTCATCGACTATATCGGCCGGATCGATAATAGTATAAACAACGCTTTTATATGTTTTAAGCTTTTTAAAGTAACGGCTTAAGTAAGAATTAAAGTTTTTAAGTTTATTTATAATAATGTCTACGATTTTTAATTTAAATATTTATTCGTTAAGCCGTTTATTACGTTATAAATATTAATAACGGCGTAATTTATAAAGTTACGAATACGCGGCGTACTTAAAGGTAGGCTTATTATTATTAATAGTAGTTAAAAAGGTTTTATTAAAACTTAAATTATTTTTATTATAGAAAATTATTATAACTTTTTATAATATTATTACCGTAAAAAAAGTAGTTCTTTAAAAAAAAGTAAAAAGTTAAAGTAAATATTATTATAGTTGAAAGTCGGCCGCGACTTATTCAAACGTAATAGTTATACTTTAAATAACCGTTATATTAATTAATAAAAAACTAGTTATTTAATTAAGTAATACTTAAGATATATTCGTATTTAAGTTACGTTATTAAATAATAAATAGTAAAGTTTAAAAAATATTTAATTACGGTAGTATATTATTATCGTAGTTTATTTTTTTACTTAAAGAATAATATTTTATAGCCGTTTAGTTATTTTTATTATAGTTTTAATATATTTGTTTTTTATATATCTTATATAAAACGTATAAAAGTAATATTAAAGTAAACGATTAAAGTATTATATAAAATAATTAAGTTTGGGGTTTAAAGGTCGTTAAGTATCGCGTTAAGAATAATATTTATATTAACTATAATTTAATAACGTATTTTACGTTTAACTTTATTTTACTTTTTATAACGTTTTTAAATTATATTAGTAGTATTATTAACTAAAAAAGCATATTAAACAACTCGGTTAACGAGATTAATATTATTTTATACGTTTTTATCGATAAAAACATTAATTAAAAAGTAATATTAAGCCGTTTATCCGTTAATTATCGTTAAAGGACTAACGGAGTTTTAGTCGGTAGTTATATTATTAATAAAATTAAACAACATAAACTCAAAGTCGAAGAATCAATAAACAAAGCAAAAAAAGTTTTATATAAAGAATTAAGTTTTATAAAAGTACCCCTTAGAAAAGCTAAATTTATAATAAAATACCGATATAATAAAGAGATATCAATAAAAAATAAAAATAAAGATAAAAAATAATAATAACAAATAGTATAGAGGTAAAACGGCCCTAAAAGCTAACGCGCGGGAATATTAACGGCATAAAAATAATACCGTTAAAAAGAGAGAGATTTAAAGATAATAGAAGTGATAAAGAAAAGTAAAAAAGGGTGATTTTTAATGCTCTTTATAGATCAAAGACTCTTAATTATAAAGATTCATCTTATTGTGTAAAGTCTAAAATATGAAGATAAACAAACATAAGATAGAGTGGTAATAAGGGGCAACATAGACCCACAATAGGTGGAGCATATGTTGACGCGTCATCTGACTAATTATCGTTAAGCTAGTCAAGTCTTATTAACTGATTAGCCGTCCTTTTTCGAGCAGAAAAAAGTCTGAGTCCGTGACCGCACACGTGGGTAGTTCTCCACTATTCCTCCACTATATCTCGAAGACCACTAATCTCGTTTTAATCTGAACCGCATTTCAACAGTACAGAGCAAGGGCCCGCTTATCTCTAAGAAAGTGGGGATCACGAAACTAGCTCTATGAATGAAGCTCATCAACGCCAATTTACGAGACTAACACAACGACAATAAACAATTAAAAGTAGCAGGAAAGATTACTCAATTCCATACGTCTCTATATCCTCTTATAGGATTATGCGAAGAAGGGAGTACGAGGGATTATATTATAGAATAATATGCCGTGGATGAAAGAAGAGTTACGAGAAGTGGATATCTCACGTGTGCGGTCACGGACTCAGACTTTTTTCTGCTCGAATATGGCGGAATAACTGATTGCCGGTTCTTCGTGACAGGTCAAATAAAATCGTGAGACGTGTATTAAGGCACGGCGCCACGCCACCGCATGGGCGCCTTCGTTTACCTTCATTTTGCCCTGTCTCTTTCTCTCCTCCATCACCACTTTCAATGTTCTCCTCCATTTTGCTCGTTCAATCTGGCATGATGATACAGTGTATATCTGACCATGCTGCTTCATGGCATGATAGTGACTATCAATACTAGCTTCAACGGGTTGAGATAGGGTACAGTTTACTAGAGTTTTGGTAGACTACCCTCTTATGATGCAAGACGTGGGTGGGTGCATTGACAGTTTTGTGAGGCACGGTGACATCAGGATGAATTCAGTATTGCAGTTGGTATTATGGAGGCTTAGCCTGCTGCTGCCTGGGCCTTGACAATGCCAAGATTCACGCACATTGACCGTATAAAATGCGTTCAGTCGCTTTGCATCGAAAACTGTCAAGGCTATCATGCCAATAAATCATCATCAGCAATCATGAAGCTCCACCTGCCAATGAGGAAGGGCTGTGCAATCTGCGAGCATCGGTTTCTGACCGGGGAGTCTTTCGTGGCATGTAAGTATTAGCAAATCTGCAAAAGTTAAACTTAACTGACCACATAGTATACGGAGATCAGTACTCGTTCCAATATGCTGGCCAGATGGAGGCCTTTTCATTTCCAGATCAGGATATCGATGACTTCTATTGCTGTCCTGATGAGTTCCAGTTCTGCAAGTTTCAGGACGCGTGCAAAACGTGCAGCGATTTCGACACACCAGAGTATGCCACCGTTCATGAGGACTGCTTCGAGGTGTTCTTTCAGAGATACAAAGATATTGAGAAAGATATAGACATTGAGCTAGCTCTGAACAGACTCTGGCTGCTGACAGCCTGGCGTATTCCATTTCGTGGCGCACCTGAAATCAAATTCAAGGACGATACTGTGACCACAATCAACCTCGAGGCGGCAAAATATGTAGCAAGCCGATATGTTGGCAAAGGTAGTGAGATTCACAAGCTCATGATGAACCTGCCATTAGAGCTCATTCACACTATTCATGATTTCTGCAAGAGTGCCGGCTTTTGGAGACTGGCCAGAGCAGTGGCGCTGGCGGACAAGGCGTACAAGATCCAAGATGGACCCATGACGTTCGAGCCACTTGACACAGTGGTGTCGTGGGCACGTGGGAAACCGCTCGAGACCACTCCAAAGAAATCAAAGACAGGTCGGGAGGAAACATATGAGCCAGAATCGGAATCAGAACCCAACACCGAACCGTTTTGGTTGCGAGTGACCACTCAGAGAGACGGAATCACCGAGATTGAACGGCTTCCACACCTGCCAGAGTACCAAGCACCTACCAACAGCACTTCGCGATACGTCATCTTTGCTTGCAACCAAAGCAAGAGACGGTACGAGTACGTCATGCGCAATGACGGGTTCGTACGGTTATTTCTCAATAAAAGCCGTCCCCGAATCAAGTTCTGGAACACACCAGGACCGCCCAACGCGAAAGGATCTCATATTACATCGCATGTCGTAAACAAATGGACCATAAACAATGTTATTGAGCTTGACCGCGCGGTCCGGGGTATCACGTTCTTCTTCTGCACACGTCACAGCCTCTGGGGGTTTCATATTCATCGACGCAACTTTCCTGATGCAGTCTCGGCCTTCAGTGCGCTCTCGCCGGCAGCCCTCAAGGATGTCTACTGGATCTATTTCCCTATATCGGAGCACGACGAGGTTATTGGCTATGGGTCGATGTGGATTCACGGCAAATTTGCGGCTGTCGTCCGAACGCGGCTCACTGGCGACAATTTCACCATGTCCGGGGCCTTGAGCCACGACGGGCTTCTGATTGTGCAGTGGATGCACTTTGACGCACCGATGACGCTCGTCTATACAGATCCTGTGATAGGGTCACAGATCGACATGCTCAACCTGTACAATCCGGATGTGAAGAATATTCCGCAACGCCTTGTCAAGTCGGTACCGCCACCGGTACAGACTTGTGCAGTGCCTGACATTGCCTATTTTTCGGCATCGCCACTTGACAATGTGGTGTCGGCCACCGTCTACTGTATCGAAGACACTGAGTTCTGCAGGGGCATCGTCTTTGAGTATGCAAATGGTGGACAGCGTGCCATTGGAGAATGCCGTCTAGGAATGGACAAAGGGCAGACAACAACAAATCCAACGCATATCTGTTTCCAGGAGGTCACCTCTGTCCGCCTCCCAGATAGCTCGGAGTTGGAGGGCGACTCATCAGATGACCCTGTCGCATCGCTGATCACTTGCCGAACGCGCGTCCTCTTCAAGACCGACGATGCTGTCGCATCTGATGAGCAGTGGCAGTGCTATCCCATGAGAGGTGTTGTACGGCTGTGGTTTGACCACACCTCTCACTACATGAGGATTGATGATGAGTAGATGCTTACTACGGATATGGGAAAAGTGAGCAGTATAGTCCTTCTAATGCCAGTCATTCATACTTATTTTTAAAATTATCGTGCAGTTGGACCCCATCTAGACGTCAGATTAGAATTGAAATAAGTCCTCTTGAATTGAAAGAACTTAATGATAAAAATGAAATCTATTTCGCACCAGATGGTGGTAACTTGGACATCCAGAGCCTTTGTCAATATGTGAAACTGAGTAATTCACTTTCATTGTCTTTCAGCAAGTCTCGATTTTTGCTGCAATCACCTCCATTCTTTTTACAGATTTAATGTTTATTGTGCAACATTGTTTACTCTCCGTTTCGGCAGACGGTTGTCTTCTCTGAATTGTAGTTGCCAAGTTTATATTCGGAGACGTTGGACAATATTGGGGAACAAAGTCTGGACAACCAAATCATCGCCCACACATAAGCACAATCACCACATAGGCAAACATCTGCCAGGAGAGAACAATATTCTGGCCCAAATCCAGCTAACTACCGATCTCCTGGTAACGCCCGGTATGTGGAGCGGTGCCCAACTCAAGACATGCCGTTGAGGCACAGCTGTGGAGTTCGGGCTGTAATTCCGATATAGACTGTCTATTTCCACGAGGTGCCAAAACAGGCCTTAATGAGGCCGCTTCTGAGTCGATGTTTTCTCACGTTTAGATATCAAAGCCATTACTTGACATTTGCCCTGTTTCCCTGAAATCTCATTTCTTTTTCAAAAGACCTTGATATAAAAACAGTGATAAAAAACGTATGAAGATGACAGCATTTATAGTATAGCAGGAAAAGATTTAGAAGAGCCAACTCAACAAAATCTGCCCTGAGAACAGACCGATCAGTTTCACAGCATCCATTTCTTGGTGGTCTAGATTCCATTTGCATCAAGCCTTTCAAACCGTGGCGTAAAGGCAACACGTTCGCTGATGCTCAACGTATGTCTTCCCGCCCCCAGAAAAAAAAGTAAAAAAAGTAAACGGTGTCCGCAGACGGATCGCCTGCTATGTATCCTTGACCGAGAATTGAATGTGCCACCCAAATGTGCACTTGACATAGGCGACGCCCAAGGCGGTCCCATGAGATCCATAGCTTCGTCTGGATAGGCTTACACAGATAGAAAATAAGCACTACCTGCATGGGCTTACGCAGTGCCCCGCGTTGGGCGTTATAATTACGGCGACAAGGCGTTTTTACGACATGGACAGTAGGTGACGATATGTGAAATGGCCCCAAGTTTTGCAGCTGCTTGTGTTGAAGGAGCGATATTCGCGTCTCATCAATTCTACTAAAGATACAAATATAGCGAGCCGCTCTTTAGATGTCTGTCGGTCTTTGGGAAAAGCTTGTTTCTTCGACAGCTCCCTTTGCCCTTTGCCTCTGCCAGTTTATCTTTAATTCACCATCTGATATCTGATACTGCGGAAAGACCAGTACCTCACTGATCCTCCTGTAAGATCCCCAACTGCCATAGCAGTGGCGTGGCGAGCCCTCATATCTCTCGGGTATATATCTATAAGATCCGGGAATACATTTCACAACGGCAATCATGACCGCCCGCATCGGATCGAGTGCCACTGTCGACGGGGTCCATGATGGTCTTGACGCCAGCGGCGGAACCGCGGTTGAAAATGGGCAGGAATTTTTGATTTCATATTCTACACTTGTTCGTCTCATCCCGGGAGTCGTTGAGGCAGCCAAATGTACAGCCGAAATTGCCCAGCCTGTCTCGCAATGGGCTGCATCGTTCGGTGCCGCCCCCAACAATGCGTCGCGAGCTCCCGCGGACTGGATAGCGTCCGTGGACGCCAGCTTCCCGGTGCTGGCAGGGGCTGGAGACGACTCACGACAGCTTGCAAAGCTGGTTGTGGCTGTTGCTGTTCTGCGTGAAAAGTCTCGCAACGAGGCGACTATGACATCGGCGGACTTGGACTTTGTCTGGGGTATAATTCGCGATGCTCTCACAGCCACATCCGGCACCCAGCCACTGGGCGCTGCAATGCGCAGCTCGCAGGGTTTTCTTACTGTTCCCCTTTGCAGCATCTTGAAAGATGGCAACATCGACGAGCTGTTTCGTCTGCACGTCTGGCTTCCCGGCCAGTCACGCGGTAGCACCGAGTATAATCTCCACTCGCATCAACCATTTGCGCAGAGCTGGATTCTCGCCGGCGAGGGTACGGATCATCCGTTTGTTGTGGAGTCGGTCGATGACTTTGAAGACGCAACACATGCGAGATACGAACTGTTTTGGTCGGGTGCGGTCGAGAACAAGGAGACCGACAACGACGACGGCGACATTGACGACACCGACCGTACCTACAAGACACACACCGTCAAGTCGACTATACGCAATACGAAAAAGTATGTCCGGGCCACGGCACGCCCGACAGAGACACACAGTCGCGATAGCACGTACACCATGCCTGCAGCCGCCTACCACACGACCGAGGTAAAGCCCGACGCATTTCATGCTACGCTCTTCTTCTTTGATGCCCACCGCGGCTTCGTTAAGAACGCCGACGTGCTCGGACCAAAGGATGGCAACCTGTCCTCTGCGTATCGTGATCCCGCTGGCGTGACTGCGTCCAGCCTGGCGAGCGTGGTCGAGAAAGTACGGGCATGGGAGGCTTGTATGAGTGATGGAAAGAAACATGCACACCGGGCAGAGTGGGAGCAGGCACTCCGACTGTTTGACAGAGCACTTGCGCTGTGCTCCTCTGACTCGGCCACAGCCGACGGCTCTTCCGCCACCGAGAAGTTCCCCAACGCTGCCAGGTATCGCCATCTTGTGCAAGGCGAACTCGGGGCCACAAATCGACGGTTCGGGCGCTACAAGCAGGCAAGAGACATCTTGGAGACAGCCATCGCCGAGATGAGCAACGACAAAAGCATCGCCAATTTGCGGGTCGAGTTTAGCGGAGAGCTCGGCGTAGTATACAGACACATGGATTGCCTTGAAGAGGCCAGGCGGGCCCTGCAAATGCAGTATGACACTGCGCGGGAGTTTGACTTGCAGAAATATGCCTGTCGCGCTCTTGGCAACCTAGGCATGGTCAACTATCAGCTCTCCCAGCAGTCCTGTCGCACGCCATCCGAGGCTAAGGAGCTGCTCGACATTGCCGTGGACCAACTTGAAGAGCGCGTGGAGAGGGCTCGTCTTCTCAAGCTCGAATGCGAGAAAACACCGTCCGACAAGGGTAGCTTGCATCTCCTGACTCTTTGGGAGTCTATTGGGCTCCAGCGGCTGTCACTCTGCTATGCCGCAGCGGGCGATCCCCAGGCTGGCGTCAACGCGTCAATGGCGGCGTACGAGCTTACCAAAGACACACCCGACGCGACAGTGGCAGCCTTTACGTGCCTATTTCTAGGGCGCGCTCTTCTCCGCAACGGAGAGCGCGAGCAAGGACTCGCGCATCTGTTTGGCACTACACTTCCCACCGGGCGATGCACCCCCATCATCGCACTATGCAAAGAGCCTTCTGCAGAGCACAGGTCGTACCTTTCCGATCTGATCAGCGAGGCGGCTGCTTTTGACTCTATCAAAGAGAGTGGCGAAAATTTCAGACTACCCGGACAAGTCTCATTGAACACCTCTCTGGATGCCGCTGACGAGAATGGATACACAGCGCTCGACTATTGTATCTTCAACGGCGATACGGAAACAGAGGCCCTCATAGTGACAGCACTACAGCGCCAGCTGCACAATCGTGCAGAACAAGAGCTTGCCGCTAAAATCAACGAATCACGGCTTCGGAAAGGCTACCGGGAACTGTTCCAGGAGAACCTGCGCCCCGTTCTGCTCCAAGGGGCCAGCCGAAACGAGTCTGGCACTGGCGAGGATGAGCGGCGATACAGCATTATATCCCAACTGCGCCGCGTCTACGCCGATGCTGTCACACCCACGTGCTCCCCCGCACTGCTGCCTCCGGAAGTCGACAAGAACGACAAAGCCACGAATCGGTACAGCAATGTATTCGATGTCCTCAAGTTCATACCATACTGTGACTTTGAGCTACTCGGTCACCTGCCAAGCTCGCAGGACGGAATTGTCCGTAGATTCTTCTCACCAGACTCGGGAAGTGGTGATGCGGCCGCTGACAAGAGTGGCGTACGTGCCAGCCAAGTGGACTTCATTATCTTCATCTCGTACAGGTGGTGCAACGCAGCACAAGGCGTGACATCGCCCGATGATGAGCAGAACACTCAATATACCCGCATGCTTGTCGCTGTTGAGAAGTTCTTGAAACTTCATCCAGAAGTGAGCAAGGAACGTCTTGGACTGTGGGTGGTACGTCTTGATTAAACATATGACCCTATTTTGAGCTCTTTTCATGTACCCTCTTCGACGAGATACTGACTTATCAATCTAGGACTACGCATGCGTCGACCAGTCGAACCCGATGCCAGGTATCTCGGCACTGCCGATGATCGTGGCACAGTGCAATGCAGTCATAAGCCTGATCGATAAAACTTACTATGACCGTGCTTGGTGCTCCGTCGAGGTCATGATGGCGCAGACGCTCCAAAAAGCCTATGGCCTGCATTACTGGTATGAGCACGTCGTCCCCGTCCCATATGATGACCATTCTGGCTATGCAGAAATCACAAGAGACGAACTGATGGCGGAGTCGTTCCTACGCCAAGGACCGATGGATTTGGAAATTGTCATGTCCAAGAAGGATCTCTCATATGAGGTGGATCGGCCCAAGGTTCTCTTCCTCGAACGACAGACCAATTTGCTGGGATAAGATATTTCACATGTAGCACATGCCCTCTCTTTGTTCTATAATTCGATTAATTCTACAAGCTGCAACGACTGCGTCGTAAATCACCCTTGCATGGCCTGCACTGCAGACACACTGCAGCAGTCTGGCACAGTCGCAGTCACCGGGCTCGCCGGTCTTCCGATCAATGCGCGGCATGCAGAGTCAGATCCCAAGCTCACCGGCCATTTTGCCGCCTTTTTGCTCAGTGGTCTCGTATCATTCGGGTCTTCCATCAATCCTGCCCCGAGGTCACAGCTTCAATCCTGGAGTCCGAAGGCTGGTAGCTCTCGAGAATACATGACGTGGATGGCTTAGTTTAGAGCTAGTTAGGCGCTGTATACAACAGGCATGAGTTTCATTGGTGCTGGGCCGCCATCAACCCAGCCAGGCGACAAGATTTGCTTCGTGTTAAGCTGCAAAGTACCGTAGCTTCTCCGAAGACGGGCGACTGTTGGCAGATTGTGAGCCAGTCGTACCTCTGCAAGGCGATAGATGTAGGCTTTTATTTGCAACTCTTCCTCCAAGTGTCTATGGCATCTGTGGTATTGTGCATGTTAACACAATAGGGCGAGGTGACACGTAAAACTGCAAGGGCGGGTACGCTTTAGGCCGTGGATGTACGATTCCAATATCATATAGTCATACAAGGGGAGGGGTACTACTGAAGCCTCGTAAGGTATCATTTGGTTTGGAAAAGATGAGGTCGCCAGTCGAGATGCACCTTTTGCTAACACCCGTTGCTACGCCACAACCCCGCCCCATGCTGCTGTTGCCTATATCAAAGGCCATTCAGCCTCAACGACCATTCAAAGTCATAACGAAGACCACACAGAAATCGTATATTATCTCTATCATGTCGCTACTGTCTTGCTATTGAAACCACCACATTACCAACTCATTTCCCAACATGGTGCTATACTTTGCCTTTGGCAGCAATTTGGCGCTGGGCCAGATGGCCCGCCGGTGCCCCGACAGCGACTACATCGGACGTGCTATTCTTACCGACTACAAATGGCAGATCAACCAGCGCGGGTTCGCAAATGTCATCCCGTATGCGGGCAGCTGCGTCCATGGGCTCATCTACCGCATCAATGCCAAAGATGAAGCCCAGCTCGACCGCAACGAAGGCGTCAGCACCGGCGCGTACGAGAAGGCGCATCTCCACGTCGTGCTCTACAATGCGCCGCCAGCCCTGCGCAAGTCGACTGCCCATGTCCTAGCCAGCATCAAATCCAGGCCTGCGCGTTCATCGTTCAGCTCTGCGAGAACCCAGAAACCAGAGGTGAAAGAAGGCGTGCTCGTCTACCTCAGCACAGTACACACAACACCCGGACCGCCGAGGCACGAGTATATCAGGCGCATCAACTACGGGATCGATGACTCCATCAAGCTTGGCGTGCCAGCCAGCTACTTTGACAATGCTGTGCGGGCAGATATTCCCCCTTTACCTCCATCAGAGTCGGCACGACAATCGACTCTCCCAGGAGCAGCAGCAGCAGCAGCAGCAGCAGTGCCATCAGCTGCTAGGAATAGGTCAACTCGATCAACTCGATCAACTCGCATGAGTCCATCAGCAGACCGCCCATTTCGCGTTTCAAGGTCACATGCCGCTATGCGTACAACACGATCAAGATCCAGGTCAGGATCAAGATCAGCACCAACGCAGCAAAGTAGCGGCAGAAGTACTGGCGGAAATATCGGCACCTACATTTTCAAGGCTATCGGTATCAGCTCAAACCCGTGGTCCAAACGGCCAGTAGATCCCGTGATAGTGGACGGTCACCGGCCAAGACAATAGAATACTCTGACGCCTGCGAGGCTCTGTAGGATCGGCCGCGATCGGGACCGAAGAGGAAGCGCATACGATGTGTATGAGGGCGATTGAGCTGGGCGTGACTTGTATGAGTAGGAATTGGAGTCGTTAGATTAGGAGGCCTGTAGCTCAGATTCTGTATCAATACCAAATACAAAGAACCGGGCGTTGAATATCCGTGCAAGAAATAAGGCCGAAACTGCATAACAATACAACGGACTTGCTGCGGATATCGCAAGTGCCGAACGGGCACTAGGACGTAGCGGGCTTACGGAATGGCGTGATGGCCACAATGAACGGATACTTAGTTGATCGGAGTGGCATGCCGATTGTTCGGCCGCGTTCCCTGGGTTTTACTGCAGCATGCCGTCCCGGATGAGTCACGGTGGCGGCAGATCTGAGCACCCTATCAACGATGAAATAGAATCTATAAGATTAGCAACAGAGCATGATCAGCAGATGCGATATAGCAATAACGTTAATCAAATTGAATTGAACTAAAACGATGTCGAAAGAAACTCTACTTCAAGCACTCGACAGTGCCGGCGACGACCATGTACGTCTGCTGCAATCGTTTGTCCAAGCGCCGTCGCCGAGCCCTCCCGGCAATACCCTTGCTGCGGCCGGCGTCATCACTACCTATCTCGAGTCCAAGCACATCCCCTACGAGACCATGACCGATGTGGACTATGGCCATGCGCCCAATATTGTAAGCGAGTTCACAGGCGGGCTTGGGCCAGGCCCACGCGTCATTCTGAATGGCCACCTGGATGTCTTCCCCGTGATTGACGAGAAAGAGTGGACGTACGGGCCGTGGTCAGGCCATATCGAGGGTGATCGACTCTACGGGCGCGGTGTGGTGGACATGAAGTCGGGCACGGCCTCACTTGTCGCGGCCTATGCGGCTCTCTACGAAAAGAGACATCTGCTCAGAGGCAGCGTCATGTTCTGCGCAGTGTCCGACGAAGAGGTCGGCGGCAGGCATGGCACATCGTTTCTCCTCAAAGAAGACCCGGATCGGTACAAGGGCGACGTGATGCTGAGCACCGAGCCCAGCGGTTGCGGCAGCGTGCGGTTCTCCGAGAAGGGCACGCTGCGCATGCGCTGTGTCGTGCACACAAAAGAGGCGCACGGCGCATACACGAATTTGAGCCCCGGTGCGGTGCGGACTGCGTCCGCCTTGATCACAGACATTGTGGCTGCTGTCGAGGCCGTCGATGTGAAGCTGCCGGCTGAGATGGCCAAGCACCTGCAGAATAAGAATGTCCGTGAGCGGATCGACGAGGTCATGGGTGCTGGCACGAGTGCCATTATCGCCAAGCCAACAGTCAATGTAGGTACGATCCGAGGTGGCGGCGAGGCTCTCAACGTGATTCCGGGCCGCTGTGACTTCACGCTGGACATCCGGATGCCCGTCGGGCTCACCCGGGACGAGGTGCTACCTCTGATTCGGGCTCAGGCGGACAAGTACACCGTGGCAACGGTCGAGCTGAATGTGGTCGAGGCCGCGAGCAACCCGGCGAGCTACTCGGATGTCGGGCACTCCATGATTGGCCTCCTAGCAGACAACGCTGGTGATCTTCTGGCACCCGAAGGCCTCCCCAAGCCATTGGCTATTCCGTCCATGGGCGCGACCGACTGCAAGCACTACCGGTACGCGGGCGTAGCAGCCTATGTTTATGGCTGCAGTCCTTTCTCAAGTAGGTTCTTGTCATTTTCTGACTGTTCTTTTGGCCGGCAGGACACGCATTGACAAAGCAGTGGCCCAAGTCAACGAGTCGGCGTCGATTAGGGAATTTCTGCACGTCACCAAAGTGCACGCTGCGGCGGTTTGGGACTACCTGGCAGCTTAAACACTTGGCTCTATCCGCGACAAGGTGGAAAACAAATGGTATATAACGATCTATATCTAGGTATATGAAGCAATAAAAACAGAAGCAGAAGACAGAAGAGAGTCTATACAGAATCAGGTCTAACCAAGTGTAATAATGCGAGACGTGTATAAGTGTATCAAAGAGCAGGCCGGGGTATTGCTGGTGTGTCGAAGCGAGCCGAATATGACTACTTTACGCCTTGGCCTTGACGGCCTTGCTGGGCCACACAAGCCATGCAAAAGCAATAATGACCTTGATGCCCGCGGCAATCCAGAGCACAGACGGCATGCCGCCAGAGCTGCGCTGCAGCCAGCCGCCCACGATACCGCCAAGCAGCGTCAAGAGGGCCGCGGCGATGCGGCGGTTGCGCTTCGCATTGGTGGTGATGGGCGCAAACAGATTTGGGTCCGAGAACAGGTCGCAGTACAGAGACGTCAGCACGTTGGTGGGCACCTCGCCGTAGTTGAGCACGCGGCTCGTGTAGATCTGGCCGCCAAAGTTGAACGCCAGCAGCGCAATGGGACAGAGCACAATGTACTCGTTGGCTTGCGCGATGCGCTCCTCGGACTCAAAGGCGGTGTGCAGGCGCGTGTCGCCAAACGCAGGGGCGGCCGGCGACTGGGCGAGAGCAGCACTGATGAGCACCAGCAGAGCCTGGATGAAGCAGGACAGGAACAGGTTCAGCTTCTTTTGCGCGCCAAAGCGGCGGAACTGCGAAAAGAAAAAGGCGCCGGCCTGGAAGCTGCCGATGGACACAATGGCCTTGAGCCAGAGGCGCGGCTCGGCGGCGGGCAGGTCGGCCGCGCCGAGAGCCAAGAAGATGGTGTTTCCGGTCTGCATGCTGACAAAGACGCCGGCGGCATTGAAAGCGACGCTGTCAGACAGGCCCGACACCAGGCAGCACAGGAGCAGGGTGTAGTAGGCGTAGGAGAGGTCGACGTCGTCCTGCAGGCGGTCGACAAAGCCGCGCGGCGCGACGGCCGTGTCATGAGCCTCTTCGTCGGACATTGTAGACAGATAGTATTAAATATTAGATAGTATTAGGGAGTGTAGTGTGCCGTGTCACCGTGATGTCGTAACGTCGCGATGCCGTCGTCGTCGTCGTCGTCGTCGTCGATGTCGATGTCGATGCGGTCAGTGAAAATCAAGAAAAACAAAAGAAAATATAAAGGAGATAACAAAGGAGAGAACGAAAAGAAAAAGACGCAAAAATTTGCAACAGACCGTGGCCAAGACAGTCTGCGACAAATGACTCCCTTTTCCTTTCCCATTTCTGTTTTTTTTTTTCTTTTCTTTTTTCAACGCTGTTTATCTATTTGCTTTTCTTTTCGAGTCCTACTTCAGCTGTTTTGGTGTTATCGTGCAGTCACATGATATGACGCCTTGTTGATTAGTCGAGATTATATTAGCGAAATCATTTTATTTAATCCAAATATAAATAGAAAAATCAGATGTAACGAGAAAAGCGCCAATTTTACGCTCTCTTTTACTAATTCCAGTTTTTCATTCTTCGGAGTATTGCCATTGATATCGATATTGTAACATCGTCTTCGCATCGCATCGCCTTGTCGTTGCTATTTCCTCGCGCCGTTTATAGCTCATAGAGTCACAGCGATGCTCATTGCTCATAGTACGGCTGACAGTTCCCCTACAGAGAGACCCACCGACCTGGTTCTCGTGTGTCAGACTACCGCTGTCGGACGTACTTTTTCTTGGGCAGGTGCCGTGTTCCGGTATTACCTGATTTGGCAGTCTTGCCTAACAGGTCGATTGTCGCATCAAGCCAATATATGAGATAATTCCCTCCTGCATCGCATCACCGCTTATGTAATGTGCAGCAAGTCAGGAGAACAAGGGGAGAACAAGGCAACAGTAAAATATGAATGAAAATAATATGCTAAGCTATGAAATACAACATGTCAAATGTTTATAAAAATATTTTGTCGACCCAGTCATCGACTTTTCAAGACGCACCACGACGCGTTAAATCTACGCAGTTGCAGTAGTCTCGTCGCTCTCATTGTATTCTTCTTCGTCTTCATCCTCGTCATCGTCGCTGAGGTTGCCTTCCCAATCGGCACTCTCAAGCCCGCGGCCGTTGATGATGAGACTCAATAGCCAGCCCATGCCTGCGACACCGCCAAAGATCCACCAAGCCAGCAGCTCGCCTTTGTTCTTGCCAGGCAGGTTGGTCGACAGCGAGAAGAGTGCGCCCGACATAACAGGTCCGATACTACGGCCAGCGGCAGACAGCGTCTGGGCGATGCCGTTGAGGGTCCCCAAGGTCTCGGGCGAAGGCGCGCTATTGTTAATGAGCAGCATGACGCTCGACAGACCGCCAACGGCGCAAATGTTCTTGATCACCAGGACAAACGCGACCTCGCTATACAGCCACCAGGTGCTGTCCTCGCCCAGACCGAAGGGCGGCGCGTCATCCGAGTGGGACACCCAGGGCATAAGCATCATGCTGAGGGCGAGACCAAAGAGGGCGCCGCGGTAGGTGCCGAGGTTGCCCAATTTAGACTTGAGCGGCTGGAAGACGGTGACCTGGAATAGGATGGTGGCGAAGCCGGCAAACGACAGCAGCAGGCCAATCTGGCCAGGAGGCATATCGCGACCCGTTGGTGGCGGTGCTGATGAGAAGATGGGGTACAGGCTGTTGAAACTAATATTGGACAGCTGGAACACAAGGTAAGTCGACAATAGGATCACAGTCTTGTGGTTGAAGAGTTGCTGGACAATTGTTTTTTTGGGCATCTTGGCAGTGTCGTCGTCGTCGGAGTGGTGGTTGGCATGGTCATGGCCGTGGCCGTGGCCGTTGGTGTGGCCGTGTTCGCTATCAGCCGCCGTGATGAGCGGGCTTGTTTCTGAAGGTGTGCCATCAGGAGAACTTTCGGGCGAAACAGACACCGGAGTGCTGCCGGCAGAGCCAGTACCCAGGCTGGGGATGCAGCAGCAGCACCACTTCCATAGATTGTCGATCCACATGAGACTCGCCGGCAGCGTGCGCCGGTCACAACTGTCGAGCGTCTCGTCAAAGAAGGCGCCCAGCACAACGACAGCAGCACCAAGTAGTAGGGCACTGCCGAGGTTGGGTGCTAGGAAGGGGTACTTGGCCGTGCCAAAGGGCGGGCCCACCAAAAGACCACCCAGAGCTGGGCCTGTAATCGATCCCAGCGAGTACATCACTGGCAGCCATGTAAAAGCACTGCTCTGGTTGGTGCGGTCCGTCACTTCGCCGAGGCACGTGGGTACAACGGCCGCGTTACCGTTCAGCAGACCCATGGCCACATGGATCACGACGACATGCCAGTACTTTGTGCAAAAGCCAAACAAGCAGAAACACAACATCAACAAGAACGAGCCCATCAGCATGATGGGCTTGCGGCCGATGGCATCGCTCAGATAGCCCCAGAACAGGTTGGTAGTCAGCTGTGCAAGTGCAAATGTCGATGCCAGCAAGCCCACATACAATCCCATCTCGCCTTCTGAGATTTCGTCGAATCCCTCGACCATGGTCGGCAGGTACGGCGAGATGGAGTTGAGTGCAGTCTGCTCTGCCAGGCTGAGCAGCGCGAGCAGGCCGAGCTGCTTCACGGGCAGAGGTGTCGCATCATGTCGTGCGCGGTGGCGCGCTCTGTGGTGATGGCCATCGTCATCGCTGCTGCTGCTGCTGCTGCTTTCGCCGTTCAGCTGCCGCTGGATGCGCCGCCGACGATGCTGCCGGCTAGAAATCAAAGGACGGGGCGTCTCTGTCCGTTGGGCATCGCTCGGGTTGGGAAAGGTGTGGTACTTTGCAGACTTGGTAGATGATGAGCGGCGCATAGTTGTGGCTGCCGACAAGGGGGGAGGAGTAGCGGCAGAGTCGGCTGTGGCAGGTCTGCGGGTGCCTGCAGGATAAGATGAGGAGGGTAGAGTCACTGACTCTCTGCGAGTGAACGAGGGGAAGATGTCGCCAGCATGAAATGAGCCAGAGCTGCGCGAGGGCATGCGTGGACGGAACGAGGCAGAGTTTGATGCAGAGGCAGAGGCAGAAGAAGAGCCAGCAGCTGCCTGCAGCTGTTTCCGGGCATTTGCAGAGCCGGCGGCTGCGCCGATGACGGCCGAGTGGACCATGTGTAAATAATGCAAATGTTGTAGCTGATGTTGTATTGTAGATGAAGCGGATATTATGTCAAGTGGCTGTGTAAAAAGCTGCCTGTGCAGGCTATGAACACGGCGATGGCACGGGCATTCTGGTGAGCTTTGGAAGATATGCGATGAATAAGTAACGAGAAAAACTGAAGAAAAAAAATCATAAAAAATAATCACAATCCTGACGAAAATGGAGAGAATGCAGAGACAAGAGGAAACAAGAGAGAACGAAGATCTCGGCCAAGACCGGCCAATAGAGGGACAAAGTCTAGGGTGCTACCTTGAAAATAGCAAAGGGGAAAAAGTAGAAGAAGACTCGGCAAATAAGAGGAAATAAGGCAAGATGAAAGAGAAAAAATAAGAAATAATAAGAAAAAGAGAGATAAAAAGAGGAGACGGGGGAGATAACTGGAAGAAAGATGATCAGATAAAGATAATCAGTAGACCGGCGAGCAAGGGTATGAGGGAAGAGATCTTGCATGTGCCGAGGACGTAGAGAGTAGTTGTGACTTTGTTGAATTGTTTTTTTTTTTTTGTAGCAATAGAAAGTGTAGTAGGGATAGAATTGGGCGTTTGAATAATAAGCAGTCAAAAGAATGAATGAAGCAAGGGAGATGAGCGAATCAAGACACGGCTATTGCTCTGACTGCTTATTTTGATGTGATGCGAGAGGCTGATGAGATCGAGCAAGGGGGTGAAATTGTAAGAGGAGGAATTGCGCGATTTAGAGGAGGAGAATGAACCAAAGACAAGGGTAATAATGCTTTAAAACAAGATGAGCACGAAGAGAGTTTAGAACGTCAAGAAAGGAAGGAGACAAGAAGTGTTACACTCCACGATCATGAGGGTGTGATGGGATGAGAAGCAGAGTCCGAGGCCCAGAGAGGCATAAGGGACAAGGGGGGGGGGGGGTGCAAGAGACCACACTAGAGACGGCAGGATGGGTTATGCACAGTTATCAATGCGATGCAACACAGACAGCACAGGGTGACAGGCAGACAAGATAAAGTAACAGGATCAAAAGAGGAGCCTTGTGCAGACAGGGATCGTTGGATCCAAGAGTTGAGCAGTTGAGAGACGAAAGAACAGCAGAGATGGCCGAAGATGCTGAGTCAGCGAGAACAACGAGGGAGAACAACGAGGCAGGGACCAGGAACAGGCAGGCAGGAATATGAATTTTGCAAATGTGGGAAGAATCCTACGGGTGGCGGGTGGCGTGGGGCACTTGAGCCTGCGCTGCTTACAGCATCCTCGGAGAGCACCAAGATGCAAGAGACTAGCCCCGGAGATGTGGCCCCCACAGCAGCGGGGTCTGCCGATATCTGCCGCGTTTGGCTCGCTTTCCAAGTTTAGTCATTGTTGATTATTTCAGCTGCTCTGCTATGCTATTATGTAGGTCGATAGCTTCTTCCTGATTAGGAAACCAGCACCACAGGTCAGCATCAACATCTCGAGTCAAACGCAATCGATAGCAACAAAAGACGGCAATGATGTGCTACTGGATGTCGGGAAAAACTACCAGGCGACTTTTAAAGAGTCATGCCGTCGTTATGTCACGGTTGACATCCTGTAAATGTTGATGATGTCAGTTGTTTTATTTGTTTTGTGTTTTTATAACCAACTCCCCCTGCTTGGATCAAATTAAATATTTTTATCGATTTTATTTCTTTAAAATAAATCCAATAAAAATTTAGAAATCAAATACAATTAAACATCTGCACTGATTCACAAGTCAGAAGACACTTATAGAATATCACTTGCTCTCAACTGCAAGTCATGTGTCGCTTGTTTACATGACATGAGCAGTGCCGACTTTACATCGCTCCTTCCGTTTGTGCAGATATTATTACCGTCCGAGTCGCGTGTGCTCGTGGGGACCTCACACCTTCCCCGCGATATTAG
Source organism: Ophiostoma himal-ulmi (assembly GCA_029299165.1). Classification (NCBI taxonomy): domain Eukaryota; kingdom Fungi; phylum Ascomycota; class Sordariomycetes; order Ophiostomatales; family Ophiostomataceae; genus Ophiostoma; species Ophiostoma himal-ulmi. The sequence continues at coordinate 163,937 of JANSME010000003.1, read as the reverse complement.
TTAGTCTCGTTCCTTCCTATTCGGGAATCTTTATGAATCTCTGTGTTTTGAGATTTGACTGCAATTTTACTTCTTTGCTCCTTCCATTTCCATGGCCGTCCTCTCTTCCTGCTCTCATTTTATCTTGTCCTTCCTTCTATTCTTATTTCTCTTCACCTATTCTCTTCACTCTTTCTTCTACATCAACGTCAACCTTGACCCCCAAACCAGCTTGACCAATTTACGCACTCCTACCGCTTCAACAGTTCAACGTAGAGGAGACACAGCACTCTTTGTCAATTACTGCAAATCACTTCCAACAGCTCATTGTAGACACTCACGTCTTTCGAATTCATTGCCAACAAGACCCTGTGACAAGTGCATACGCCAAATTCGACTTCACTCTTGGGTCACCCACTACCACCACCACCACCCTGTCAACGCTTCATATCCGCCTTGCTTCTATTAGATCCCGGGGATATCTTTCGCCTCAACATTCAAGTTTCTCTGCTACCCGCTACCTACCACAATACTCCTCATCTCAAGCTCTTTCTGACTGTAAGATGGGCTCACCTCCCCCTTCCTTTCTACACTCTTCACTCGCTGATGTTAAAGCACGCAAACGACAACATGCGGATTTCACTCAACATGATTAGTCTTATATTTCTGACCAAGATGGCCAGCTCTCAGCAGGTCCATCGAATCGAGACTGCCGCCGAAAACATGATCGACCCGCTGGACGAAGACAGCATTCAAAACTTCTCCGCGCTAGAGGTACAGCCAGTCCCGGACTATCTGATTGAGCTCCGTCCCGTGGGCATCCTGGATCACACAGAGTGCCTCTTTGGCAACACAGAGACATGCTCCGGCATTCGACATCCACGCTGGCGTGCAAGTCAGGGCCGATCAGTCTACGACTCACAAATTTACTTATATTCAGAGGATGGGGAAGACTTGTCATGGTAAGCCGGTGACATGGTTTAGTTTTGTCGACGCCGTGATCAAGTCGACAGATATTGGTGCTTTGATAGTACCGTCCGTTCGTTACCATTTCCTTTGTCATTGCGATGTCTTCCTTTTTCTTTTACACTCTTGCATTTCAACCAATGTTTTCCCATTGCAAATTAACGGAAACATTACCACTACGCTCGTTACCTTTCAACACTCAAAGTCAGATACTCGACACAGCTTGGCATTACGGCTGTCACGGCTTTGACGACTCGACTGTTACATTTCCTTTGTCATAAATTATGAGTATTATATGTTCACAGAGCTGCTGATATATATGCAGGCTTTTAGGAGTTACGGCGGGCTGAACACTGTTGTGTGGTTCATCAGCGCAGTTTGGGGTACACAGGGTTCATTACAGGCAGCATCACACGGCGTATTAACGACAGCTACGATAACGGGATAACGAGATCAATAAATCAACAGCAATAATTATCAAGAGGTATCGTTTCTCTTTTCTTTATTTCCGGTTCCTCCTCGCATCCACTCACTCTCTTTCACCACGCCCAACATCGACCAACAACGAAAACAAGGACATGCGTCGAGTGGAGGATGGAGCATATGGATGTCTACTGGAGGAAGGGGACCTATGATCAATCACATAGAAAAGACAAAAGCCATGTACAGATAATCTATTAGTTGCACAAATACACTGGTTATATCTAAATACCAACCCCTTGAACTGCATAGAGTCACTCTGTCTTTTTAAAGATCAGGACGGTGCCCAGAGACACACCGCGCACCGATTCCTTGCCCGGCTCGACACCCGCTGCCTGCTGGACAGCCTCGATCTGTCGCCGCACGATCCTCAGCAAGTCCTGCTCCGTTCCGCGAAGATCAGGATTGGCCTCGCACCACCGCGTGTACGGACTGGACGTCGACATGCCCTTTTCCAGAGTCGGCATGTCCGCGACCATTGTGCCCGCCTGGAGGAACTGCTCGTCCATGGACCATTTCCTGACCACAAAAGAATCACGAGGAAAAGCACTCACGCCTACATCCCATGGCTTCACCAGATCCTTGTAGGCGTCTCTAACGACGCGGTTGCCCTCGTTGAAGTACGGCTCTAGCTTGTCTTGGTAGTCATCCATGATGATCTGCACTTGGTTGGCCTGTACAGTGTCCGGATGCACAGAGAGGCCGCCTGTTGTCCACAAGGCGACAATGCCGCCGGGACGCACGGCTCGTGCCGCGACGGGCCAAAAGGCAGCCATGTCAAACCAGTGAGCAGCATTTCCAGATGCGATGAGGTCGACGGTTCCTTCTGTGCCTCCTGCTGTCCCCAGCAACTGGTCAAAGTCGCCGGCGGTTCCTCTCCCAAAGGAGATATTTCTCTCGTCGGACAGCTGCCTCGCCGTCGCGAGCATGCCGTCGGCCGGATCGATGCCGATGACATGCGCAAAGTGGGGTGCCAGCGCACGCGCCACATTTCCCGGCCCACACCCGAGATCGACAGCCAGCGTGGACGGACGTGTCTTGGCCGTCTTGGCGTTGTGCAAGACAAAGTCGTAGACGCTGGCGTGGTAATCAGGCCGTGCCTGGGCATAGAGCTTGCCCTGCGCAGCGGTGTACTTGCTAAACGTCGTTTCCTGCATTGCAGAGGTGTGTTTGTGGTTATCGATTGTCTGGCTGTCCCTGTCTATTGTCCCCTTGTCTATTGCTGTGTAGCATTCAAAATGATTATCCGTATCGCATGTAGAATTATCGAATATTTATGCAAAAACACTGCCTCGCTTTCGTATATAACCGGATAATAGCCAAAAGGTCCGGCCGGCACAGCGTGATGGCTTTTGTTTGCTTGGACGTTGGTTGGCCAAAATCAATGTAAGCCGGCATAATGATATTGGACTAAACTCCGTCGGCGTTTATATCTGCTTGATAATCTGCTTGTATTATACAGTTGTCTCAAGCGGCACGTGTCTCATTTCAATTCCTAAAGGAAGCACAACAGACGTCGGGGATCACGAACAACATAAAAAAAGCCTGATATCATTTCATTGAGAATTTCTCTCAGAGCCTTGGCATCATCAATAGTGTCTTGACATCATCCATAGTTATAAACAACATCCATATTATCTGCTCTTTGCCAAGTATCTCTGATTGACAGTAGTTGGATGACTAAGTGGGGTGAGTCAGCAGCCACGTTGGGCATCCATGGCCTAGATTTCCTGCTTAAGCACTTTTTCCCATAGTTCACTGTGATTTGGACCCACCGTCTGGCATGAACCGTTTACTAGCAAAACAGGCTTGACGTCTCACAGACGCCCGTCGTCCACTCCATCCTTTATCTGTCTCGTCAAACCGCTTTAGCTCAATTCAGTACGTTTGACATGTTGCGTGTACATACTTGTATTAGATTTCTGCTAGTTTCCAGCTCAAGACACCACTGAATCAGCCGGTCAGATGCCCAGCCGTGTGAGTGGCTGTTGGAGGTGCCGAGTGAGGGGAAGCTGTATCTACCGGCTGGGAGGTGTTCCGTACGCTGCTTACCTGTTTTGCATTCTGTATGTGAATGATATCATGTGAATCACAGAGACACAGCGTGGTCACTACTGGGTTGGGGGACAGAGAGACCCAGGGATTCGAGGCATGCCGCATATACGTTACCTCGCAAGATATATATAGTCCAAGTCAGCTGCTTTACGCTGCGCGATTCTTTGCATCATACATCGGACAAAACCAGATACCATCGCAGACCACGTTTATATCCTTCCTTGCCCATCTACATCATCACCATCATCATCATGGATTTTCGTGCCATTATTGCTTCAGGCGCAGGCCAGACAGCAGCCCGCACTGCAGGCAAAGTCGCCGCTGGTGCCGTCGCCGTCAAGCTCGTAGCTACCCTCAACACCATGCTCAGCAACTACTACCAAGGCAACCCCGTGCTGCCTTGGTCTGGCCCGCCCAACGACTGGCGCGACTGGTCCAAGGAAATCGTCTTGATCACCGGTGCCAGCAGCGGCATGGGCCGCGCCATGGTCATTGGCTTCAAAAAGCGTGGCATCACTGTCATTGCCGTCGACAGGAATGCGCCATCCTCAGAAGACAAGGACATCTTTGACAGTGTGCCCTTTTACCAAATCGACGTCACGGACACCGACGCCATCCACGCTCTCGTCGATACTCTTCGAAAGGACGTGGGCGACCCAACTGTGCTCATCAACAACGCCGGCGTCTTCAACGGCGAGACCCTGCTCAGTGCCACGCCCGCCCGGATCCAGCGCATCTTCAATGTCAACGCTGTCGCGCCGCTGATCGTGACGCGCGCCTTCTTACCGGCCATGATCGCAAGCAAGCACGGCCACATTGTCACCATGGCCAGCATTGCGTCTTTTGTCTCGCTTGCCAGCAATGTTGACTACTCGTGCGCCAAAGCGGGTCTGCTGGGCCTGTACGAGGGCCTGTCGCAGGAGCTGCAATGGCGGTACGATGCGCCGCAGATCCGCACCAGCATCGTGCACCCGTTCTGGGTTGAGACGCCGATGCTGATGGCGGACATGGCAAGCCGGAAGCACTTCAAGGACAATGTGATGAAGGCAGACTATGTCGCTGAAAAGGTAGTGGCACACGTCGTCTCAGGCCGCAGCGGCCAGCTGATATTGCCGCACTCCATGGCCATCGCCGGCTACCTGCGCGCGCTGCCCATCTGGTTCCAAGAGACCATTCGCAATGGCGTACGCATGGCACTGCTGCGGGAGTGATTTGAGTTTCAACTTGCAGACGTTTCGACAGTTTGATTTGTAGATTTAGCTATTTGGTGTAGGAAGAATTGATAAGTACCAAATTGATCGTTGCTTGAAATACTCTTGATATTGTGTTTGCACCTGCGTGGATGACTAAGCGGAGCATTTGCAGCTGAGGTTTGTTGCACTCCACATATACCTCACTAGCATTGATTCCGCCACAACAAGTGACTAGTCGGACGTGTAGCTCAGTGGTAGAGCGAGGGATTGCAGATCCCTAGGTCGGGGTTTCGAATACCCCCGGGTCCTCACAAGAAACTTTATTTTTTGCATTTCGCAATATTTTTTTCGTCTTTTTTCATGACAAGATTCGCGATTGTCTTTTTTTATATTATTATTTTCTTAGTTATTTTTGTCTTTCTTTGCTAATTATAAAGATATTGAACAAGACTTGGCACTCAAGTGCCATTTCAACAAAGTTTAGGACAAGGATTATCAAAGTATATTTTACAGATAGATTTGTATTGTATGTTGTATAAAAGTAGCAGATGCAAGTTGCTACTGACATGGATGATTTAAAGAGTCAAGGTAAGTTGATTACAAAGTGTTATTTTTTTAAAAAAAATTAAACAGATAAGCCGTTATAAACAAGCTCAGCGCATGCACTTTAGTTTATCAGCCACAAGTCCTCAAGAGTCCTGCTCCGTAGATCTATGAATAAAATCAAATCGAAAGCATGCTCCAGGCATGCTTTGAAAAGCAGCTGCCATCATCAACTAATACCATGTAGGGGGGGCAGGCCAGTGCCGCAGCATGCTCGTCACGGCCAGCGTCCACTCGTACTCGAAGCACTCCGCCAGCTGGGCACAGTCGTCCGGTTGGGGCGCATTGTAAACCATCTCGCCTGTTTCGTCGGTGGTTGTCCACATCTCCGGCTTGGCCGCCTCGATGGCTGCATACTGCGGGATTAGGCTGTCGTCGCGGATCTTGACGAGGCACAGCCAGGCCATGTTCCAGCTGCGGTTGGACAACGGGTCGCTGAGAACACGCTGCCGTGCCTCGGATGTGACGTCGGCACTGAATGGGTAGCTCGGAGTGAGTCCCCTGAGCTCGGACAAGAACTGGTTGCTGCTGACGTAGTACGACCATGCGAGGGTCATTGGTTCCTGGAAAGCGAGTGCGTCGGCTTCGTTGTCGCAGGACGCGGCGATTTGCTCGATGCGGCGGAGCTCAGTCATGGTATTGACGCGATGGGTGTTGAGGGAGTGGACGAGCTGCTGGATGGATCTCTGTGTCAAGGGGTTAAAGAGGTTAAAGAAGAGCCAGACAAGTTAGATTGAGTAGAGGTTTCTCTACTTTGGATCACCAACGCAAGAAGAAGAGAACATACAAGAGAAGAGCGGCCTTGGTTTCTTGGGGCCATGGCTATTGATGCTGTTTTTTTTTTTTTTTGATTAATGCCTTGGAAGATTTGATGAGTCTGAGAGTATGAGGCACTGGAAGAAAGTGATGAAATATCGAGAGAAGCGGACTGACAAAATGCAGAGACTGTCCGGCAGTCTTATATGAGCGGGATGCAATGACAAGACGAAGTGAACGACGAGCTGGCGATTATAAAAATACAAAAATAAAAACAAAATATAAAAATATAATAATAAGTGTGCGACGCTTGGCCGACGACTGAGAAGCAGATACGATAAGACAGCCAAAAATGTTATAATTACAAAGACGAGGAGAGTGAGGTGAGGTGAGGTTAGTCGGGCCATGTCGTATGGATAGACTATCTAGAGAATCAGGGCAGAGATCATGGAAGCCTTGTAAGATACCATATGATAGGAAATAAAGCCAAGAAGTACAATGTTTTAAAATAAACTATAGAGTAATAATCAAATAGCCAAAGAGAGGAAGAAAGTATAATAGACATTATTACAAAGACGGCCGTGATAAGCTTGTCCCTCTGTCAACATCAACCGCATCTCACCGAGGCACCCATGATCAAGACTCTACCCTCCACGCAACCCAACGGAAATCCGAGTCATCGGTCGAGTAAGGGTAAGATACTCACAGACAAAATCCAGGCAGAGTAGAAAGTAAAACTTTGTCCAAAGTCAAACGGCCACAGCTGTCGGGACTGGACGATAACCGAGCAGACCCGCCGATGTGGTAGAGGCTTACAAAGAATGCCGGGCAAGTTATACCCAGTGGTAATCCTCACCATCGACATCTTACCCCTTGTCTGTCAGACCAGGACTGTCTCACAGGGGCTGTGAAGAGCCAAGGAAATTGCTGACTAGATAGACTTGATGACAGTTGAGATGCAGGAACACCTTGAAGAGAAATCAGCCTCCAGACATGGTAATATCACATGCTAGATGTTCGCAGCAGTATATGGATTTCAGGCTTTGGTAATGAGAAATATACAAGATGAACTCAACTGCAAGTTTCGGCTGGTTCTGTATTACTTGCATACTTGATGGACTAATATAAAGGATATGGCAGATGGCCTACTGAAGAAGAGGCGTGGCTGATCGAGCCTGGAGTCGATAGTTACTCTCTGAGATGCACTGATACAGCAATTCCAGAGTCCAATAGCTAGTAACGAGTAAGAAGAGGACTCCCATCAAGACGAGACAGCTAGTTTGGGGTGAGAGAAACGTACGAGAGAATGCAATGTAAGAAAGTAGAAAGATTAAAAACAAGGGCGGCAGTTGGTGGGTGTAAGCGTTGATGAATGGTTTATGGAACGGAACATCAGATGGCCAGAGCTGTCTATCTGCCTATCTGCCTACCTGCCTATCTGCCAGCGGCTCTTTCATAGTCCAGCGAGGAGTACGACGGAGACCGTCTGGCGTATGTCATGATACTAAAAATGAAAACGTTGATTAGTAAAACAAACGGTGAGTGCTAGCGACCAGAGGGTGACGACAATTGCTGCAGTGAGAATTTAGCTACTGCTGGCTAGTCCATGCGTCCATCATGTATGTGCATGGCGTCAGCGGTAAGGCTGCATCTCACTTCGTGTTGTGTGCGTTTCGAGCAGAGATCACATACCGACAGACTGGGTGAGATGCTGTACTAGCCCCCACGACAGAGCTATACCAACACGACAGGAGAGTAGATCCGCATTGGGACGGATGCATTTATATAGGCAGGCGTCGATATAAATAATAAGATTCTTGATAAGAATACGAGCAAGTCGTAGGCAGGAGATGTCGGCAATGATAATACGGATATAGCTTCTGGTGACAAAGCAGTCGCAGTAAGAATTCTGCCAATACGAAAATCATATTTTCTACAAGAATGACGTCTGCATAAGCTCGTACCTGTGCCTGTGATGTAAAGTAGTATTTACATTTCCGTGGCGTAGAAGGTAAAGATGCAGTTAGTCCCAAGACCTGAGCCATAAGCGTAGTATCAACATGGGCCAGGTGACTCCTGATGGTGATCATGATAGGGATGGTTCACGATTGGTTCAGATACGTCAGAGGTAAGAGGTAACAAGACTCGCGAAAAAGACGTTCCAGTAAACTCAAATCAATGCAAACCAAATAAACAAAAACAACAAAAATCAAATGGTATACCCAGCCGCCAACACCGATTAAACAGCCATGCCATGCTACACCCAAAACATGAATGCATAAACTGACAAGAGCCTTCTTGTCGTGAAATAAACCTCCAGAAACCTCTAACCTCTAACCTCTAAACATCTAAACCTCTAAACCTCTATAGACCCCAAAATACTACAGGCCCGGCTCGGGACTGCCCACACCGACATCGATCCGTGCCGTACCAATGGGAATACCCAGTGTTCGTTCCATTGTCTGCAGCGGCCATTCCATATACCGCTGCAGGTGCTCCGGCAAGAACTGCTGGATCGCCATGCACTCGCGCCGCGGCATCTCCGCAATGTACCACACACCCTGCGCATGTGTTGCAATGGCAAAGAAATGCGCCAGCGCCAGCAGAGCCTGCGGGTTGCGCTCAATCACCATGTCGCCAAAGCGGTGCGGCACGAGGCACGGAAAGGCCGTGATGCGGCGCACGAGCTCGCGCACGGGCAGGCCGTCATTGAGCGCGCGGCACAGGGCGCCCAGGTACGACACGGTAATGCGTATGGCGTCGCTGTCGTCGGTGTCGACGAGGTCGCTTACGCCCTTGATGGGTCTGATGTCGTAGCCGTCCATAAGGTAGGGAAACACGCCAAGATTCACGTCTCTTACAAACATTTCCCGGTGGGCAAAGTCCTGCGCCGACTTGACGACGGTCGCCAAAATAGTGGAGTGGGTATTGCGGGTGCGGAAGTAGTCGTCAACTGTCTGGAAGATTGTCATTGTCCCGCGTGTCATGCGTAGCCACTGCACGGGTGCTAGGTAGGTTGAGCCATAACTCGTGAGCGTGGATGTCGTGTTGGCTGCCGGTGATGTGACTGATGACGGATTGGCAATCATGACTGGTGGTGAGTGATAAATCTGCGGCTGGGGCTGGGGCTGTGACTGTGATTGCGACTGTGAATGGGAATGAGAATGGGAATGAGAATGGGAATGGGAATGGGAGTGAGAATGAGAATGTGGATGAGAATGGGATTGAGAAGGCGACGCAGAAAACGACGAGGCTGGGGATGTCCACGACGATGCAAACGGCGACGATGCCGCGGACAATGCCGGGTTGACTGGCTGCACCGCCGTCTGCGGGGGCGGCGGAGTCTCAAACAACGGCCGGTTCTTCATTGCGGCCATGGCGTCGACCAGCAACAGACTTGCCGTAAAACACGTCGCATCGGCCACATGGTCCAAAATCGTCCAGGGCTCCGAGAGCGAGCGCAGATGAGACTGCAGTGCGGCCTCGTAGAAGCGGTCACGGCATTCGGCCAGCCCGGCGGGCACGTCTTTGCCTTCAAGACTGTAGTCGACTGTGATCATGTGCTGGCACGTTGTGGCGATCAGCTGGTTCATGAGGGGCTCGTGCTCGAGCGCGAGACGCGGGATGTCGACGGACCAGCAGCGCAGCACGTCGGGGTGGTGCGAGCCGGAGAGTGTGCGGCAGGTGGCGACGGTAAAGTGGTGCAGCGCGCGCATCTCCCAGTAGACGGTCGACAGGTCTTTCTTCACCAGAGGCTCTGCCGTCTGACGTGTGTGGGGGTTGATGAAGGGCATCTCTGATAGCGTATGTTGCTGCTGCGAATGGGAGGACTGTCGGGACAGCGGCGGCTGCGACTGTGGTGAAGCGGAAGCCATTGAGCCTACGGAGCCAGCAGAGTGTGCTTGTGACGGGTTGGACAAGTTGGACAAGTTGGACAGGTTGGACAGGTTGGACAGGTTGGACAGGTTGGACAGGTTGGACAGGTTGGACAGGTTGGACTGCGGTGACGGCGTGCGGGTCTCTGCCTTTTTGAATTTGCCGTGCTTGTCGCGCGCGGCCGACGAGTTGCGCGAGCCATTGCTATATGGGTTGTAGCCGGGTGGGCGGTCATAGTCGCAGTCGACACCGTGGCGTTCGCAGTTGCTCTAAATGGGGAGAGAGGAGTTAGGATGACGTCTGTGGCTGTAAGAGGAAGGCGCTGACATAATGCGAACTTACGCATACTGGGCGAGCCTCATCGCACTGTAATTGTTAGTATACCGGAAATACGAAAAATAGGTACACCCGTACGCAAAAGTACAATAGCAAAAAAAAAAAAAAGAAGAAAGAAAAAGAAAGAAAACGAAAAGAACGGGTACATCTAACAAAGATTACACACCTTGACTCGACGTGCTCGACAACGCACACAACCCGTTCTGGATTTGGTATGGTACAGCCGCGGGCCTCGTCCAGTGTTGGGGCCCATGGTGGTGGTGGTGTTGGTGAAAGGAGGAGGCAGAGAAGTGTCAAATGTGTAAAGATGGAGGTGAGCAAGATGGATATGCGAGAGGATGGATTCTAAACGACAAACGAGAAATAAAGGGACCAGAAAAAAACAGCGCGGCCTGGGGCATAAATCAACAGCTTCCACGATGCCGTTTAGTCTCTGCCTAGCAGCGTGACATGCACCAGCGCGGCTTGTCTATTAATATCAACGTTGGAATTTAATGAGATGGGGAGATCGTAACTGAAAAAGAAGAAAATAAAAACAAAAGGTTAAAGTTAAAGAGATGTGGTGTGAAGCAATGGGGTGCGGAGACAGGAGCAAAGTGGTGTGTGCAAGGCTTGACCGGCAGGGATGTGGTATACCGGCAGTACAAGTACTGTTGCGGCAGAGGGAAGGTGCGGAAGGCCAGTAGGTGATGACTGCCAGCCACAAGATGCACAGGGACAGGGAGAAGAGAGGAAGTCGTGCCTGTCGATTGCCGTTGCGAAGCTCAAAGGGGAAAGACGCGGCTGAGGTGCCAAGGTTAGCCCTATGGTTCAAAGTGGTGGGATGATGAAATGAGCATTGGAGAAAACGAAAAAACAAGCCAGAAAGAAGACAGCCATTGGCCAATCATCTATTTGGGTATGTTGATGCCTTGGATGTCGTCGACGAGGATGAGGCAGAGGAGGTCGGCAGACGGTTGCGAGAAGAGACGTAAAGTGGGGCACCGCATTAAGGTTGATGGCTAGTGTGTTTTTGAGAAGCACAAGAGGAAAGAGAAGGAGAAGGAGAAGGAGAAGGAGCAGGAGCAGGGGAGCGAGATGTGGAGCTCGGTCTCGTTTAGGTTCCATTGTTGTAAGTGCAGTGGGCAAGGCGCAAAATATGAAGAAAAAGAGAAGAGTAGAAAAACGAAAATCGAAAATCGAAAAACGAAAAAGAAAGGCATCGTCGGGGATACACTAAACCGCGAGACTGGCAAGCGGAGCAGAAGCTCTATGCTGCAGCCTGGCGTGTCGTACCACAAGGCTGTGCCAGGTAGAAGCATAGACACCGCAGAGATTGAGGGGAAAGAAGGAAAAGAAAAAAGAAAGAAAAGAAGAGTAATATAATATTGATTAAAAATTAATTACCAAAGTCTAGAGTATATCAAGGAACGCAACGTGCGTGCATGGTTCAGTCGAATTCCAGGCATTGAATATAGAAAAACAGTTCCACGAAATACGCTCGATGCAATACTTTTCACTTTTCATCCCAGCATTTTTGAATCTCCGATATCAGTCAAGAGACGGAAATATAGGAAAACACATTCTTTATCACACAATATCATAATCTACAGACTGTTTGCAGATCTGATTATCCCTATCCTGCTGCCTAGCACTCATTTCTGATTTCATTCTATTTCGATTTTATATTTCTATTTCATTCACATTAATCTTCTCATCTCAAACTCAGCTAGACAAACCATCCGAGACCTATAATTCCCCTTTTCATTTAATTCTCCGACGGACTCCTTCAACGGCCCGTTCTTTTGCACACCAGGTACTCTTATCTCTTGTCCATACTTTTATTGAGAGAAGCCTCTTATTGAGAAAAGCAGAAGATGAAAACTCTCACAGTTGCCGTCTCATTTGCTGCCGCTGTCTTTGGCACGGAAAACAAAGACCGGAAGCGACGGCAAAGATAAAAAAATAAAAAATAAAAAAAATGCAAGACGAGTACGACCGCTGTCGGCAAAACACGGAGCAAAGACATTGCATCTACGATCAGCCGCATGGGACCAGCGGCTCCCAGAGCCATCAGAGTAGCAATCACAGTGGCTACAGCAGAGGCAGCAGCGGCCAAAGCCACGGGTCACGATTCTCCATGTACTGAGTAGTGGAAACATGGCTGTTATCTGAGTATTGTTTTATTAAGGTTTATGGTTCGCTGGAGTTCTAATCTGGATTTGTGGAGAGATGGGACGGTTGTGATCGTACCAAGTCCTGGTGTTAGTCCTTTTAGTGCGTCGATCTCTTGTTTTGTTGACTCGATCGAATCAATCGGAACGTGTCAAGCCGCATCTGTCTCCTGCGGTGCGCATATGGGGTAAAGAGAACAGAGGAGTATGTGTCTATTCATGAATCAAGAAGTATACCTGACGACAATGGCAAGGAAAGGGAAACCATAATGCAAAAGGGAGGTACAAGACGCCCACTTATACCACCGGACAAGCTCCAATCCCGAAAAGCCGCACTAAGACACGGAGACATTTGTAAATATATATTTCTTTTAGAGCAATTGCTGATAAATAGAGGTGGTTAAAGTAACACGGACTTACCGGATCTCGCCCGGATAGAATCAACAAATGTACCTGCAGCACGTCGTATTCAGACAAGAATCACCTCGAGATTGACTAGCTAATGAGTCGGTATTTGTTATCCAGAAATAGATTAGTATGCCATGAATGCAAAGAAACCCCCCAACCAAGAAAATTGAAACGCCTTGTGCGTTTGACGCAGAAAATACAACCGTACCGGCACGTCGGCAATCCGCCAAACTCGCTAAAGACACAAGCCGCTCGGCTCGACATACAAACACAACAACACCCTACCACACCCCTTCAACAGGTAGATCCCGTGATGACTGCCCTACCTGCACTCGGTACTGTCCCTCCACGAGCATCACCCAGTTTTGCTGCACCGTGTCCCAGTAGCTCAGGTCCCGCCGTGTCAAGTTCATCGTCACCGTCGTCGATGCTCCGGGTGCCAGCTCCACCTTGTCGAAGCCGCGCAGGACCTTGACGGGGAAGTCGACTCCCTTCTTGTCCGGGTAGCTAATGTACAGCTGCACGACAGCCTTGCCTTTGTACGGCCCGGTATTGGTGACGTCGACTTTGGCTGTGAGATACGTAGCCCACAGATCGGGGTTGCCGCCCTCGTCTCCGCCAGCACCCGAGGGCGGCTGCACGGTATCGTACCCGTCGGGGTACGGGTACTTTCGTGACACCTCCAGGTCTTGCACATCGACCGACTCGAGGTAGGGATAGACGTACTTTTGTAGACGGCGCAGGCCCGGTGGGAACAACAGCGTCTTGGGATCGGGAATGGTGGTGTCATACTCGGGCGGTGCCGCAAACGGTGCCGGCCTGGGTGCGGGCAACGCGCTCTTGGGCAGCACTTCGGTCAGGCTGAGGTTGCCAACAGAAAACAAGGTGTACGACAACCCGTAGCCAAATTCGTACCGCGGTGCAATATCGTACTTGTCAAAGTGTCTGTAGTCCACATACAGGCCCTCGCTAAAGTCCTGCTGTGGCACAACGCCATTGGGCAGGTACATGACCGCACCACCCTCGCCGTAGTCGGCCAGCGTCTTGCCAATGGTGTACGGAAGCTTGCCGCTCGGGCTCTCGCTGCCAAACAGCACATCAGCCAGCGCGTTGCCGCTCTCCTGGCCGGGCAGGTTGGCATGCAGCACGGCCTTGACTTGCGGCAAGTCGATCCAGCGCTCCATGACGACAGGGCCGACGGCGTGCACAACCACAATGACATCGCCCGGCCCGCCATCACGAGACTTTCCACAGGCTGAGGCCACGGAAAACACCAAATCATCACCGCCCTTCTGTAGCAGCAGATCGTTGCGGTCGCCGGCAATCCCGCCCCATGACACAAATCCCTCGCCAGCGTCGGCATTGGCAAACACGATGCAGACATCCAAATCGTCGAGTGTTGCCTGGTCAAGGCGGTTGGTGTCCGTACGGCGGACGACCTCGACCTTGTCGCTGTCGAATGCAGCCGACAGTGCATCCGCGGGTGCGACTAGGTACGGGAACTCGACGGCGCCCGAACCCCAGCCGGACCCCAGAGTGCCCTGATTGCAGGCACGGTTCTCGCAGTGATTGGGCCCTTGGCCAGCACCAGCATCTTCGCCAAAGATGCCAATCTTGACCTTTTTCGTAGCGGCGTCTCTCCGATCGCTCCGATCTCCCCGAACATTCTCCCGAAAACTCTGAACACCGGGATGGCCCGACTTCACAATAGTGCGCGGGCCCGTGCGGCCGTCTGTTCCGATAGGCAGGGTCATGTTTGTATTTTTCAACAGGACGGTGCCCTCGAGAGCAATTTGGCGGGCGACGTTCTTGTGGTCGGCTTGCACATTGACAAAATGATTCACAGTCACGGGCTCCTGGGGCGTGGGACTGCCCGGTGCCAGCACTCCTGTTTTATTGTAGGTCCATGACGAGAAGTTGGGCCGCTGCTCTTTGGCTGCGTCGCCTGAGAAAAAGTTGGGGTCGTCCTGGCCCATCTGGTACCATGCCGCAACGATGCGCGTCACCATATCGTTGAGCCGGGTCAGCGGTACAGACCCGTTGAGCACGGCCTTGGTCAGCTCGGATCCCCACAGCGACTTTCCATCTTGCCACCGCAGCCCGTCGCCCGGCATCGTCATGTCCAGCCCCGCCAGTGCTGTCGCCACGCCGGAACGCTGGGCGAGCCAGTCCGACATGACAAAGCCCTGGAAGCCCATTTCGTCGCGCAGAATCCCGTTGAGCAGCTTGGAGTTGCCACACACGTAGCTGTTGTTCACCTGGTTGTAGCTGCACATGACACTCGCGACGCCGGCCTTGACGGCGTCGGCAAACGGCCACACGTAGAGCTCGTGCAGTGTGCGGTCGTCGATATTCGAGGAAATGGCATGCGGCAGGCCCCATTCGTACGGCTGTCGGAAGTGTTCTTGCTCGTTGCCCACAAAATGCTTGATCGTAGCCATGACGCCCTGGTCTTGGATGCCGCGTACGTTCTCAGCGCCAGCTATGCCTTGCAGATAGGGGTCCGGCCCGAACCCCTCCCAATTGCGGCCGCCTGCCGGCATGCGGCCGAGAGGACCGACACACGGGCCCAGCAGCACATGAATGCCCTTGCCACGGGCCTCGAGAGCGTGCACCTTGCCATGCTCGTACATGAGCGCGCGATTCCATGTCGCGCCCACAGTCACGCCCGCCGGCAGCGCGGTGGCATTGTCCGCCATGCGGATACCCAGGGGTCCATCCTGCAGATTGAGCTGGGGAAAGCCGACGTGTACGGCGGGGCCGTTGGTGCCGACAGCCAGGCCCATCATCCAGCCGGTGCCTGTGGTGACATTGACCTTTTCCGCGAGTGTCATGCGTCGCACCATAGTGCTAGCCTTGCTGTAGCTCTCGGCCCAGCTGCGCGCTGTGCCACCAAGGGGGGTCGGGTACCACGGCGGCGACAAGCCATAGAGAGGTTCCTGCACCAGCTTCTTGTAGAAGAATCCGCCACTGGCGACAATTATGACAAGGACGATACCGGCCAGGGCGAGGGCGATGATGCAGCAGCGCGATCGAGACCAGCGTCGCGTGCCGCAGCAGAGAACGGAAGTGAGTGTCGGCGTGCGCTGTCTCACATCTTTTGGTTTGTCGTCGTCATTAATATCGTCGTCGTCGTCGTCACTGTCACGATCTCGTAACGGATCTTGACCCAGAAACTCGGTGGCGTCAATGTCGGACTCGGAACCGCGGTCGCTATCGGCCAGCTCGTAGGATGTTTCCCCGTTGTCATTGGACAATAGTCCATGGCGGGACTCGTTTCGATCGGCCATATTCATGCGGGGGTGATGGCAAGGGATGATTGAGATGATGATGATAATGATGTCAAGAGATGGCGAGTCAAGTCAATCAGGTAAAAGCAACAAAACTAAGACTGCCAAGATGTCACCGTTTGGTGCTCTGTGCGACTCATTCTTGGCGTTTTTGTGTCAATCGTAGAAGCAAGTCAATCAATAGCATTCATTGCGTAGCACGTGTCATTGATCACAACACATAAAACACAATGATGAAGCCGCCTGATGCCGAAGGATTGATTGTCTGAATGTCAAAAGATCAGATTAGGTAAGCATCCAAGCTAGAAGCCAAAGTTGGAAGCTGAACCAGGAAGGAAGCTGGAAGCTAAAGCTGGAGAAGTGGGGTGACCAGGGGGTAGGATGCTTGGACAGTGTAGTATCGTCTTATACTGTATATGCACTGTATGAAATCTGCCATCCACACGTGTTGTGCATTGCTCATTATGTATAGTAGTGATCGGCGCGGATGGTGTTCTTACGAGTACATGCACTTGCCCGTTGACGAGGTGCAGAGGTGAGATGATAGTTGTACATTAGAGAGAGAGATCATCTTTCACAATAACTCCAAATGTCTACAAAAGCATTGTCATCGACGACACATCGTAAAGGATGATGCTGCGAACGACTGTGAACTTTAGGAAGATACAGAAATAAAAGGAATCACTGGCAGACAAATCAACACAAGAAGCGTGTGACAAGAGGGGTTGGCAACTATACTCAGTACATGGAAGAGAAGTGGTGGCGCAGGTGTGTGGTGGTCAATGAGGGCTGCATATAAAGGACGTTTGCTGAAACACGACTGTGATAATGTCAGATCTGAAGACGATAGATATGTAAGTCGGAGTTGAGTCAGGCATGGCGTTGGAGTCTAGCTCTTATTTGATGAAGTGATAAGTGAGGCTAGAAAGTAAACACATGCCAGAGAGGTGCAACATTGCCATCCAAACCCATCTTCGTTATCGACACAAAGGCGCCCAGCGTAGTAGATATATTGTAATTTAAACTAGTCTGTATTGTCGTTGTTTTGTAGATCTGCATTTGCCAGCTATTGGGGGCCCAGCGCCTTTTTTATTTTATTTTTACATTTCTATTTCTACTTTGTCGTTCATTTACAGATCCAATTAGTCTCCCACCGGACAACGATGGCATTCCCCCACACCAAGTCCGTAGTTTCAAGGGTGCCTATTATAGTGATATTACAAGACATCCTCACGGCCAATGCACGGTTTCATAAGGTGAGAATGCATATGTATTTGCATCTTTTCAACAATCAAACAAATCAGAATGAAGATCAGAAGTCGCGAGCAAGTAAACACAGAGAGAGAAATCTCACCAGCACCACATCAGCATCCAAGACTAGCATCGAGATGAAGACGAGTGAAACGCTACGGACTTCCAGACTCCGAGTTTGTTGACTATCTTTCAAAAAAGAAATAACAAATGTATATTTTCAATAGTCTTCTCCTGCAGTACTACCGCGTTCACCGACTCCGCCCAGTTCCGGGGCAGCGAGGCTGAACGCAAGCAATGCCATGCACTGCTCAGTATCAGTAGATTGTTGGACACAAAATGCAGAGAAACAAGTCGGTGGTTGTAAAGCGCGAAAGGCGAACGGACCTGAGCTTGATCTGCCCAGTCAACACTCGTCCGTAGTCCGGCTAGACCAATTGCCGCAGACCCTATTTTCTACACGGCTACTCACTACAGACTGTCTATACCCTGCCTGCACAGACGGAGTTGCTCTCATCCATTATGGGCTTCTCCAACACCGTCCGACGGCAGTCCCATTGCCTGGCACGGATATACATCATGGATGATATGGAGTGTCGAGTATATTAAGGTGGTGGCCATACTGCTTGGTTCATCGCTTCAACTCATCTCCATCACTCAACCACTCTACTCCTCAACAACCACCCCGCTGCCCAACCTGGCTTCCTTCATCGACTATCTTATACAAGCTCTCCTAAGCTTGTACCGCTCCATCTTTCGTGCCACCTCTCCCAAGCGTCGTGCTTCTTCTTACTCCTCGTCGCCATCGACAACCTCCACCACCGCCAACATGGTTGTCACAAAGTCCGACAAGACTTATGCCCCGAGCAAGTACGATGCCATTCCCGGCCCCCTCGGTCTGCCATCTGCCTCGCTCGCCGGCAAGGTTGCCCTCGTGACCGGCGCCGGCCGTGGTATCGGCCGCGAGATGGCCCTTGAGCTTGGACGTCGTGGTGCCAAGGTCATTGTCAACTACGCCAACAGTGACTCCTCGGCCCAGGAGGTCGTCGATGCCATCAAGGCTTCCGGCTCCGACGCCGCTGCCATCAAGGCCAACGTCTCGGACATTGACCAGATTGTCACACTCTTCGAGAAGGCCAAGAAGCAGTGGGGCAAGCTGGACATTGTGTGCTCCAACTCGGGCGTTGTCAGCTTTGGCCACGTCAAGGACGTCACTCCCGAGGAGTTTGATCGCGTCTTCTCTGTCAACACACGAGGCCAGTTCTTTGTGGCCCGCGAGGCCTACAAGAACCTTGAGATTGGCGGCCGCCTGATCCTCATGGGCTCGATCACGGGCCAGGCCAAGATGGTCCCCCGCCACGCTGTCTACTCGGCGAGCAAGGGCGCCATTGAGACGCTGGTGCGCTGCATGGCTGTCGACTTTGGCGACAAGAAGATCACCGTCAATGCCGTGGCTCCCGGTGGCATCAAGACGGACATGTACCACGCCGTGTGCCGCGAGTACATTCCCAACGGCACCAACCTTACCGACGACGAGACGGATGAGTACGCTGCCGGCTGGTCTCCCATCCACCGTGTCGGTCTTCCCATTGATGTTGCACGTGTTGTTGCATTCCTTGCGTCGCAAGATGGCCAGTGGATCAACGGCAAGGTTCTCGGTGTCGACGGCGGTGCTTGCATGTAGATTCTTGGTTTTTTGATGTTTCTGCTCTGGTTATTTTCTTTACTCTTCATCTAGCTCTTTACGACAATATATTCTACAAATAAACAATGCATTAAACTATTCGATGGAATTGATGTGGGATAAAAATAATCATGAGTTTGAATAGTACAAATGGATTAATGTAAAGCACTGACTTCTTTAAAATATGACATAATAACAACATAGTTTACAGAATTATACTTTTCAACGAACAAGAATAAAAAAACAAACAAATTAGATTCTACATAAGAAGTACAAAAGAAATATACAATTATCATCAGTCATCATCGTCCTTCATATACAACAATAATTACATCAACCCGCCATAATGAAACAAAACAGCAGCACCCCAATTAGTACAAAGGAAACAAGGGAATTAGAATATGAAAAAGACAAAAGAAAGTAGACAAAAGGAGAGTAAAAAGAGTGAAAAAGAAAAAAAGTAAAGAGTGTCGTGAGGTCATAATAATTGCCGAAGATGATAAAGCGAAAGAGGAAAGAAAAGCAAAAAGCAAAAAGGAAAGTAAAAAGCAAAAAGGAAAAAGAGTAAAAAGGAAAAATAGTAAAGAGTGTCGTGAGGCCATGATCATTGCCGAAATTAATGAAAAGCAATAAAAATAATAGCAATCACACAAAGGAAATAATTAGTAATAAACAGAATGGACTGATCACGCCCATTCATCGATCGCTCGCTCGCTCGTTGTTCAGGCAGAATCATAGTCTGCCCGTCTCGATCGCGAGCTCTTGCTCGGACTCCGCGAGCTGCCAAGCTCCGACCGCCGCATCACCTGGAACCGACCCCGGTCGCCAGGGTTGCGCACAATCACAACCTCGTCCTTGTTCTTCTTGGTGCTCTTGCGCGAGGTGCCGCTCACTGTCGACGACGCAACGCCCGCCAGCTTGGCCCGCATCTTGGCCATCTGGTCGCGCAGCGCCATGAGCTCGTTCTCGGCCGTGTTGTAGGCGGCGCGCATGTGGGCGGCCTGGCTGTTGGCCTGTTCAATGTTGAGGGACAGCGACTCGTTCTGGGCGGCGACGGCGTTGGCGTTGGCGACTGCTGCCGCGAGCTTCTGCTGCATCTGGCCCAGCTCCGCCCGTGCCGCGTCCGATGCAGACGACGAGGTCGCAGAGGCTTCCTTGGACGCGGCGAGCTCCTGCTCCAGCGAGGCCTGCTTGGCAGACAGCTCGTCGCGCTGGGCCTGCAGGTCCGCCTGCTGTGCCTCGAGAGCGGCATTCTTGTCGCGCGCCTCTTGGAGTTCAGCAGCTGAGGCTGAGTCGGCAGGAGTGGCATCTGCTGCCGATGCTGCGGCCGTTTCCAGGTCGGCCGCCTTGGCCTCGAGAGCGGCCTTTTCTTCCTGGAGCTTGTCAACAGCGGCCTGCAGCTCTTCCTCCTTGGAATGGTCGACCTCGGCTGGCACGCTCGCGGCTTCTTTGAGGGTGGTGCACTCCGCCTCGAGAGCGGCCACTGTCAGCTTGACGGCTTCGAGCTCGTCCGTCCTGGCTACGAGGTCGGCACTGACTGCGTCGACAGCGGTCTGCAGCTCGTTGCGCTGCTCTTCCGTCGACGCGAGCTTGCCGGCGAGCTCATCCTTCTCGCTCTTGACGGCGTCAATGTCGCCGACAGCGGCGGTCTTCTCCGTCTCGAGAAGAACACACTTGTCGTCGAGGGCCGTCTTTTCGGCCGTCAGTGTATCGACAGTTGCATTGAGCGATACAATCGTCTCGTCAAGAGTGGCCTTGTCTGCCGTGAGCGCCTCAACCTCGGCCGTCTTGGCCTCCATGTCCGTCTTGATGGCGGCGACCTCATCCTTGAGAGATGCATTTTCAGTAGACAGAGAGCAGATCTCATCCTTCTTCTCAACCAGGTCGACTTCCATCAGCTCGACGCTCTTTTGCAGCGCCGCCTTGGTGGCAGTAAGATCATCGATCTGGTTGGACATGAGGACGTGCAGCTCCTTGTTGGCGTTCCGGGCCGCCTCGACCTGCTCTTCCAGGCTGCGGCACCGCTCTTCGAGGGACTTGCACTTTTCGTCAAACAGGTCTCTTTCCTCGCGCGTCTTGGCGTGGCTGCCCTCTTCCTCGACGAGGGCAAGGCGCACCTCGACGTGTGCTTTGGCCTCTTGTTCAAGGGAAGCGCGCAGGTCGGCGACGACGAGTGCCTCGGCCGTCAGGGAAGCTTTGAGCTCGCTTGTAACAGACTCCTCGTGCTGGAGTGCACTCTTGAGAGAGTCCACGGCGGCTTCCTCCTGCTCAAGAGCGGCACGCACATTGGCCAGCTGCTCGTTGGTCTGGGCCAGTGTCTGCTGTGCATCCTCGAGTGCCTGGTTGGCTTCGTCGAGCTCGGCCGACGTGGTTTCGAGCTCCGACTGGAGACGCTCCGCATTGGCCTCGAGGGTTTGGACGGTAGTCTCGAGATCGCTCTTGGCGCGCTGCTGCTCGCGCAGGTCGGCCTGGAGGCTCTCGAGCTTGAGCATGCTCCGGGTGCTCTCGCGGCTCCGGGTGCTCTCTTCGCTGCGGTTGCTGGCCACGCTGCTGGTGTGGTGGCTGTGGTGGCTGTGGTGGCTGCCTACATCGCTGTGCTCGTCTCTGTCTCTCGAGTCTCTAGAATTTCTGGAGTCTCTGGAGTGAGACGATGCCAGGCTGACATCATCACGCTCGCGCTCGCGCTTGCTATGAGGGCTGGCACTGTGGTCGCAGCCTTTAGTCTGGGCCTGAGTCTGAGTCGGACTCTGGCTCTGGCTGCGGCTCTGACTGCGAGCACGCGGTTCGCGAGGCCGAGACTGTGAACGGGACCGAGACTGCGAGAGAGACCGCTCCCTCTGACGGCTGTCCCTGCCATCCCTGCCACTCCTTTCCTCTCTGTCGTCTCCATCGTCCCGGTCTATGGAGCGCCGTCCAGGTCTCTCTCTTGCCCTTTCTCTCTCGTTGTCATAGTCCTCATTCATGACGGAACTTGCCACGGACATGGCCGACATGGATTTAGCACGGCGGCGAAGCGTGTGGAAGCTGCTTTGAGATTGAGCCTGGGACTGAGCCTGGGAGAATGCCTGCTTGGGAGACCTCTTCGGGACATAGTCATCATCCACGGATGTGGCCTGGGTCGTTCCTGATGCACACGACGAGTTGTCTTCATTTTCAGACTGGTCAAAGGTAACTTTTTTCTGCTGCGGGCTGGAAGCAGTCGAGTGTGACACGCTTGGGCTGGCAAACGATGGGCGCGAGCTCTGCGAAAACTGGGAGTGAGCTTGAGAGTGGACCGAGCGGGCCTGCGAGTGGGACGGAGGCCGCGCGACGTTGTGGTTAGTCACGGTCGAGCCGGTGACCGAGCCCACGACAGAGCCGCCACTGCCCATGATAGAGCCAGCCGGGGGTGGGTAGTACTGGTGCTGGTAGTGCGGTGACTGGGGAGGGGATGCGTGCGAGTATTGAGAGACCTGAGACGGCGGAGGAGGCAGAGCCAGAGCTTGCGGCGGCATAGTCGACGGTCTCGGTGGCATTTGCGGTCTCTGGATCTGCATCTGAGGAGAATGCATCTGAGGGGAGTGCATCTGGTATGACGGCTGGGAAAAGTCACTGCCGGCATAGCTGCTTGGTGGCAGAGGAGGCATCTGCATCATAGGCAGCGGCGGCGGCGGCATCATGTACTGAGGTGACGATGGCGGGTACTGCGCATAGGGCGGATACTGCTGCTGGTGTTGATGCTGAGGGTACTGTTGTTGCTGTTGGTATTGCTGAGGAGGAGGCTGGCGGTACTGAGGCTGAGACTGAGGCTGGTGCTGCTGAGGGTAGACCTGGGAGTGCTGAGAGACGGGCGAGGCGTAGTAGCTTTGCTGCTGCTGCTGCTGCTGCTGCTGCTGCTGCTGCTGCTGAGGGTGGTAGTTGCGAGAGGCGGCACTGCCAACTATTGTTGATGGCATCTCCTTGATGGAAGGCGTCGGAGTGGAATCAGTATCAGACACTTCATTGTCGTCAGCAAGGGCAATGGCTGGCTTGTTTGAAGCGGCCGAGACATCGGATGCCGAGCTGGAAAGACGGCGTTGCAGGCGAAGATGAGGGACTCTCTTGAGGGGCTCCAGCTTGATAGACTTGTCGTCATTGCAGCTGTCGGGGATTTTCTGTGTCCGAGTCTGGGACTGCGAAGCCCGGGTATTTTGGACGCCCGGCTTGGTGGGCGATGCACTTGTGGTGCCATCGGGATGGCGATAGGAGAGCCGCGGCATGACGCGCGCAGCTCCCTCGCGGAGGAATACTCCAAAGTCCATTGTAGATGGTGGTGGTGATGTGGTTGTGAAATATTGCTGCTACTTATAGGTGATTTATTTATGGTATTGATACAATGTTGATTCAGGTTGCGATTCGGTGTCGGAGATGCTTGTAGTCTGATGGCACTGTGAATTGTTGATGGTTCATAACGAATATGAAGAGGAAGAGTGATGGAGCAAAAGAGTAAAAGAGTAAAAGAGGAGGAAGATGAGGAGGATGAAAGAAGTAAAAGGAAGAGAAGAAGAAGAAGCAGAGTCAAGGTATGTCGACTGGGCGTCGTGTTTGTTTTGTTTTGATGTTTGGCTGGCTGTCAGATTTCCAGTGTGCAGCTTGCAGATGTGACAAGAGACAGGAAATAGAGAAGAGGAAATATGAGAGGAAGCGCGGCACTGGGCGGGCGGGCGGGCGAGGCGAGGCAGTGCGAGTCAACAGGCGATACCAATACACTTTAGGCAGCTGATTGACATGCAACTATAGCAAGAGATCAAGGAGTATCACCAGAGTACAGACAAGTACAATGTGTACAGCAGAGGGTGTTGCGTATTGAGTATGATGGAATACTGTTGAGCAGGTTGGGCAAAGATTGCTTGATACTTGTTTTTGTTGTGCTGGCTTCTGTGAGATGAGATCAGAGTAGAGCACAGTCAGGATGGTATCTTGGGTAATGATAAAATAGAGAAAAAGAAAAGACATAAACAAGCTTGGAAGAAACATTGCTATTATACAAGACAAGGCGGCTTTATTTTTTGTCGTTTTTTTATTTATTTTTTAAGCTACAGCACGGTAACACTGGAATACGTTGGACACTCCTCCATCTATTGGGTAGCAACGGTCTTGTGTGTTTGGGATGCAGACGGCATGAAGTCGGGTGGTCTTCCAGGGTGGCCAGAATGGCCAGAATGGGAGGATCTTGGAAGTAATCAGGAGACGGCAGAGTATATTTCTATTGGTGTTTGGTAAAATGTGATAAACGAGAAAACGGAAAGACAAGGAAGCTGAAGCGAGACAGCGTTTGGGTGCAGGTGCCCAAGATCGCATTCGACAATGTGCTCGAGATGTGTGATGTTGTTGAGTGGTTATCGAGCGGTTTTCTGGGTTGTTTCTATTCTTCCCTCGTCTTCTATTCCTTGTTTCTTTGATTTTCACGCCGTCTATGGTTCTTGCAAAATCAAATCAGGCCCAGACCAAACAAAAACAAACACCTACATCAATAAATGTGTCCTGCAGGAGACGATAATGATAATATCAATCAAACATCAGCTACTGAAATCGAGAATGGCCCAACTCCGCCAGCCGCCGGACTCACGGCTGCATGCAACGACTGCAGATAAAACACATAAATCAAATACGACCAAGCAAGGCTGTGTCCAATGATTGATTCCTGGCTTGGTGGTATTGCATGTCTGTCATGTCGATTTCGCTGCAGCAGTGCATAGTGTGTGTGTGTGTGTGCGCGACTGGTGCGTGTGCGTTATGTGTGTCTTGTCGGATGAAGCCCAATCTCCACTCTTGGGCGTCAACAGCTTCAACGTCGACGCCATCAACCAACGTGGAGTGGCAAAAACACAAATGCTGGGTCTTTTCAACTTTTTTTTTTGCAGCAGACCAAAAAAAAAAAAAACAAGATGCAAGACTAGATCGCACAATAATTGATAATTCGCTGGATTTTGTAGAGGTGTCGTATATGCCGAGCAGCCTCACATTTTGGTTGGCTTTCTCTCTTGTTTTTCCATTGTCGTCTTGCTTTCGTTTATTTTATCGGCACCTTTCTTGGCTTCGCTTTGCTTTGATTTACTGTCTTCCAGGCATCCAGGTCTGTGCTTGTCCGACATGCCCTGACCCAATCAACCACGGCCAACAGTAAACACTCTATGATGCACTGCATATCCAAAAAGGACGGACAAAATATTTGCGTCGCTATCATGTTGGATCGTGTTGATTATTGTGCTTGTATAGCGACTGATCAGCAACAACTGCATCGTGATCTGCAATTGTTGCACAGTGATATCAATTGAATCTATGTACACTACACGGATAGTCCGCCTGCATCCATTCTACATCTGTTCTACGTTTGTATGTATCGCAGGATTTAGGCAGCACAACAATGATCTACATTTCAATACACAACACATACATTTGGTACAAACAGTCCAAACAGTACAGCCGTAGACACGGCACATCGTCGCGTGGTGAAAGGCATAAAGCGGCTTAGCAGAAGACCAGAATACGCCGAAAAATATAAAGACGGCAGTAAGAAGATGGAAAACATAGAGCAAAAGAAAAAAAGCGGAAATGGTGCACAGCAAAAGGCGGTAACCGAGGCGGCATCGAGGCGGCATCGAGGCGGATTCAAGGCGGCACAGACAGCAGCCGAGGACGTATTGCATAGACATTGCATACAAATCGAGACTGTACTGGACAGCACTGGACCAGCAACCAGATGCGCCATCGTGCATTGCCTGCTGCTCTGGTGCCCGGCTGGCTGGGTTTCGGTGGCCTGCATGCCTTGTGTACATGGCTGTGTACACCTCGACGTGGACGGGCATCATTCGGCCGCCCCAGGTATTCTTGGACAGATCCCGAGGTGACCAACTGCCAGCTAGCAGCGACCACCAGTTGTCGACAACTGTACCAGAGATGGTGGCTGCAAAGCTGGCGAGATGCATCATCCATCATATATCAGAACGCGCAATGTCCGCCTTTTCGTCTCCAGTGCTCTTTCCGGTATTCTTTCCAGTATTCTTTCCGGTCCCCTCTCACTTTACCATTGCTCTACCACCGGATACTGCCCTTGCAGAGGGGGAAACGATGTGGCTGCAGGCCATCAACCAATTTCTAAACCGAGAGAAGGCTGAAATCAAAGGCAGTGCGCCAGCAGTGATGTGGCATGGAGAGATCCAATCGTCTCTGTGAGTCACGACACGGCATCGGGTGTGGGTTACAAGTGTATTAGTATGTCTTTATAAATAGTGTCGAATGAGGTCGAGAATACAGTGGTCCGTATTGTCCATGTCGTCGTCGTCTCAGCATTGATTATGTAATTGAGAAAAGCTGAGTCATCACTCGCTGACATAATCTATCCAGAACAATGTCTTGCGCCGTCATGTCAATGAGCAATGAATTCCACCAATACGGAGAACAAATGCTACGCCCATCTCCATTCCGCGTCTCAAGTTATGACGTAACTCGATGATACCCTGCGAACTGATCCTTCTCCATCGCTGAAATCACAATGTCGACAAGGAAGATGTTCAGTGTGTTCAGAGTGTTCTCCAGTTCTCCCGTTCTCTGATGCCGTTTCTTTTCTGGATCTCTACATTTTATGCGATTTGATTCGTCTATGTTTCTAATTTCTTTATTCTCTGTCTCTTTATTTCTTTATCGTCTGTCAGCCACTTACTCGACAGCTACAGCATTCTTCCCCTGGCCCGTCAAGGCTGTTTCTATTCAACAGATTCTGATTGGCTGTGTTACCCAAGAGTGGGGCGCCATGCTCTTTCCTCTGCTTCTTGTGAAAATTTCAAGTTCCGAACTTCGGAGCATCGGCGTCTGCGCAGCTAACTCGATTTGTACTCGTAGCAGGCGGAGAGACCTGCTGTGGCCTCTTGCTGGATTGCTTGCTATGACTGCATATGCGAGCATAATGAAGCTCGGCATCTTGAACAAACCCAAGCATTGCACCGGCAGAGTATGCCGTTGTTGGTGACTCCTTGCGTGGAAAGAGCTGTTGTCTGTTGGCACATTGCGCCTTCTGTTTTTTGTACTCTGTATTGCTGTATTGCCGGTGCTGTATTCACTGCTTTGTAATATCTTATGTAATCTTAAACGGCCGCCCATATTGCATCTCACCGGAGCTCTCCGCCGTGTTGACTCGATTAGCTCAACCAAACAATGCTCCTACAGTTGCAAACTACACACTCGGCCGTCCTTTCTATACCTACCGGTATCCATTTCTACATCTACCGCCAAATTGGCCCAATCCAGAATAGTTTGCCGAGCCTGTCTCCTCTCTGCCTGTCTCGTCTATCAACCTCCTCTCGTCGATGCTACTGTTATTGGTTCCCTGTTTTTGTCTCCGTTTCATTCTTCTATTTGTCTTGTAATTATGACTCTATCACGTACATTTCTTCTCTTCTCAGCCAACAACTCCAGCTCGTTATTCCATCTCTTGGCCAGCTACTCCTCTAGTTTCTCTGACGACACTGCCCTCGTGCGTCGTGTCTCGTGATATTCTATCATGTCTCTCTTTTCTTTTTCTTTTTCTATGTCTTTTTCTATATTCGCTTGCTCTCTTCTTTGCTCATACCTTGCACCACGTAGCTCGGTGCGTGTTCACGTGTTTTCGCACTCTTCTAAACCCCCAACACTGCAAGTACTGCAGTACTATTGACTCAAGACTGGGCATCATCTATGACTCTTGTCTCTCCACTCGGGATGTGCTCGATCCCTCTTCCCATCCTGTCTCGTGTGGCGGCTTCTCCACATCCCCTCTTTGATCCCCCATCACTGTATGCTCCTCTTCTTTGCGTGTTCTTTAAAGCCTCATCACGATTCCGCGTACCAACATCACAGTCATACCTCTGCTCCCGGCTTCCTGAACCGCAAATCCAACAGACATACTAGTCGTCTCGGCAATAACACACCCATTCCTCATCGTCCGGCCCTCCCTGCATTGTCTTGCCGCTGGGCTTTTTATATGACAATATGCCAATGCTGGTCACATCCAACACTCTCTGCTCCCTCTGTCCTCTCCCAGTAACAGCCATAAGTAATCTCATGATTATCAATACAGACATTGGCGAATAGCATACATCCGTGCATGGGATTGATTAACAATAATCAATATTTTCCCGTGTCATCCTGTTCCTGGCTGTGTGGCTGCGTCGATTGATGTTGCGGGGTTGCCATCCCGCATTACAGCTGGAGTCTTGATTGGCTGGATCTGTAAAAGACCCACCTCATCTGGGGCTAAGTTTTTTTTTCACTTTATTTATTTAATTATTTAAATATGGTATTTTTTATAGAATTTTCAAAAATTGATGGCAGAATTTTCATTGACCAATGGTGAGTCACTATGGACGAGCGCTCATCGGAGCCCCCCCCCCCCCCCCCCCCCCCCCCCCCCCCCCTCTCTGCCTCTCTGAAGGAGAAAAGACTTTGTCTAAAGTGTCTCGAGGAGTCACATTCTCCATTGACTTATATTGGCCACCGCCTTTGCTCTAACTTTTCGATTTTCTCTCTTCTTCTCTTTCTTTCCTTTGCTCCTTCCTAATTCTCTCTTTCTCAACGACACTACTCATCCCATCAATCTACATCATAGACTCTATCTAGACTCTACATCTATTCATTTGCAATTTACAATCCAGATCACGACTCACGACTGATTCCATATCCTGGACACTCTATCCTCTCTTCCTCGATACCCCTCTATCCATCACATCTGTCATCATGGCTCCTTCTGCCGACGTCAGTGTAAGTTGTCCTCCTCGCGATTGGCCCTGATCCAGATCAGCGAGATCAGCGAGATCATCTACATCTGTATATATTGATCACGGCTTCACGAGTATCCCATACTAACTACCCAGGGCGCAAGCCTCCCTGCCAACACCCAGGCACACACCACCCGCCAGACGAACCCCTACCAGCCCGTAGGCGACTTCCTCTCGAATGTCTCGCGCTTCAAGCTCATCGAGTCCACGCTGCGTGAGGGCGAGCAGTTCGCCAACGCCTTCTTCGACACCGAGACCAAGATCAAGATTGCCAAGGCCCTCGATGACTTTGGCGTCGACTACATCGAGCTGACTTCGCCCGCTGCCTCTGAGCAGTCCCGTCTCGACTGCGAGGCCATCTGCAAGCTCGGCCTCAAGGCCAAGATCCTGACCCACGTCCGCTGCACCATGGAGGACGCCAAGATCGCCGTCGAGACCGGGGTCGACGGTCTGGATGTCGTCATCGGCACCTCCCACTTCCTGAGAGAGTTCTCCCACGGCAAGGACATGGCCTACATCACCAAGAGCGCCATTGAGGTCATCAACTTTATCAAGAGCAAGGGCCTCGAGGTCCGCTTCTCGTCCGAGGACTCCTTCCGCTCCGACCTCGTCGATCTGCTGCAGCTGTACCGCACCGTCGACAAGGTCGGTGTCAACCGTGTCGGCATTGCTGACACCGTCGGCTGCGCCTCGCCCCGCCAGGTCTACGACCTCGTCCGCACCCTGCGCGGTGTCGTGTCCTGCGACATTGAGGTCCACATGCACAACGACACCGGCTGTGCCATCTCCAACGCCTTCTGCGCCCTCGAGGCCGGCGCCACACACGTCGACGTCTCCGTTCTCGGCATTGGCGAGCGCAACGGCATCACCCCCCTGGGTGGCCTGATGGCCCGCATGATCGTCTCCGACCGCGAGTACGTCACCGGCAAGTACAAGCTGCACAAGCTCAAGGAGATTGAGGACCTGGTCGCCGAGGCCGTCCAGATCAACACCCCCTTCAACAACTACATTACCGGTTTCTGTGCCTTCACCCACAAGGCCGGCATCCACGCCAAGGCCATCCTCAACAACCCCAGCACCTACGAGATCATCGACCCCGCCGATTTCGGCATGACTCGCTACGTCCACTTCGCCTCGCGTCTGACCGGCTGGAACGCCGTCAAGACCCGTGTCGGCCAGCTGGGCCTCACCATGACCGACGAGCAGGTCAAGTCCGTCACCAGCAAGATCAAGGCTCTGGCCGACGTCCGGCCCATTGCCATTGACGATGCCGACTCCATCATCCGGAGTTTCCACCTCTCGCTCGAGAGCCAGGCACCCGTCGAGGCTGCCTCCAACTAAAAATACCCTTTTTTGAATTCAAAAAAAGAAGAACATAATTGGTGCAATGGGAAAAGCAATGTGACAACATCCTTGGAGTTTATTTCTGTTTTATTTTGCTTTGATTTATGATTTATATGTCGATTTATCTGATTTTGATTTTGTTATACTTGTCTCTTTGGTTCATCTGCGGCGTTATACACTCTTGACTTTCTATTCATATGAATACAAACAATTATCAACCAAATTCAAAACTGCTAATGCATGGGTGATGTTGATGACGTGGAACAGTGCTTGAGTCTTGGATTCAGACGTGCCGACACACTTTGCTGTTGGCATATGCTATGCGGCTTTTAATGTCACTTTTGAATTTGTGCAACTCGAAATGTCTCGGTGTCAGAAGTTACGTCTCGAGTCTGTCGAGTCTAACAAGTCCATCGAGTCTGTCGAGTCCACGATTCCCGATGCCGTGTTGTACCTGTGCTACTGTGGCGCCTCGAAATATCCGTGGGCCTCGCCGACATACTGGTGGTTTTGGTAGCTACATCGATCTGCAGAATGCATGCAGTGTATCTACACTTTGCGTCCGCTGCTATCTTCTTTGTCCATCTCCATTGCAAGCCTCTCCATTTGAGCCCACATCGCGGACCCGTCGTCAACAAGCATCCTACGGGCGTGTAGCTCAGTGGTAGAGCGAGGGATTGCAGATCCCTAGGTCGGGGTTTCGAATACCCCCGGGCCCTCAAAAGGATTATATATTTTTTGTCTTTATTGCAAATATGCACTGATTTTGGAATTTTGTTGTTGATTATCTTCTTTTTTTTTTTTTGTTCCTAGGATTATACTGATTTGTTGTTTGACGTTTTCTGATATTCTTTCTTTCCTTGCGCTTGGTTTTGAATACAATATTCTGTGTTGATTCACATAACGTTTCTCAAGCAATATTTAAACAGATTCATATAACAGATGACACCTATGCAAGCCACTTGAAGATATATACGACTAAAACCCTACATCCAACGAAACAGCGCAACTCTATGACATACGCCGATATCAATTGTCGATAAACGTTAGTCACATATTGTAGTACGAGATGGTACTCTTGTTGATAGTCCATGTTAAACAGCAGAAACTCTCTTATCTGTTTGCTGGTGTATGTGATAAGTCTATTTGCGAGATTTATATAGCTCATCCATGTGGCTAAAAAATGCAATGAAAGCGCCATGCGTAGCTTCTGATAGACCCTTGCCCGATGACATGCTAGGCTGTGTTGTTCAATGCCGGTGACATCCGGGGGTTTGGTCCTACCAGACACGATCCTTCGTCAGACAATAGACCTGGTATTAGTCCAGTCCAACCTCAACTGTTGTATTGTCATTGTTCACAACTTTATTTCTACCCGGCGTACTTTTGCCATGTCTTCTCCCAAATAAAGTTACATTATCCGCCGTTGCAGTATTTCTGATTTTTTTTTCGTGCTATTTCAAGCGTGACGTTATTGTATAGGGCGTTGCCGTAAGACGCCGAGTCACGTTTTGGATCTTATAATCAATATCTGAGAAATATCTGAGACTTGATGGTATTTTGTATGGTGAATTTTATCAACAACGGATTAGCCCGTTTGATTACTAGATGCTGATTCAGAATGTCTCTGCTGCAATCACAATTGTGATGTAGAGGTCGGAAGAATGCCACAAAGAGAATGAGACATTTACAGTAAGCATGCATTCGGATATTGCATAGTTTTGTGTCTGCAGCAGAAAGGCTTTTGCCCAGTCTATGCTGTCTCTACGCTTACACTAATGATGTGCCAAGATCAAAGACCACGAGAAAAGGATCTGCACTCTTGGCTCAGTTGCTTG
This sequence comes from Ophiostoma himal-ulmi, assembly GCA_029299165.1. NCBI lineage: Eukaryota > Fungi > Ascomycota > Sordariomycetes > Ophiostomatales > Ophiostomataceae > Ophiostoma > Ophiostoma himal-ulmi. Next base: position 131,955 of record JANSME010000003.1, on the reverse strand, counting down.
CTGTCTATTGTTTTTATAGATTTTCCTATCAAGAGACAGACACAGATTGATGGAAAAGAATCAATATGAGGGCATTGTACAACACGGAAACGGTACGACATGCGAGAACCGCAAGAATGGTAGATTGGCAGACCCGGAAACGAGTCCCATTGACGGTCATGTTGGACAGATACACAACTCAGACACATCAGAGACAATATGTCTTGAGCTGGGAGAAGTCATGGGGTAGAAGATACATGCATAAAACGAGGTTTATGTCGCCAGTAGAGACATGCAGAGATTTTTTCCGCACTGAAGAAAGCCAGAGCACCGAATCAAGAACATTGACTGGCTCAATTCGAATCGATCCAGTTTGTCGCTTGTATCTTGGTCTCGCCTTTATTGTGACACTGATATTCCGTAGTTGATCCGTCATAGCAGACGCACCATACAATAGAGTGATGGATCTACAGCTCGACAGACACATTGGGATCCAAAGTCCGAGGACACAAGGGCTGTTACTATGCCGCATGAAATTGACTAGCATTCAGGATGGAAAAACGAAAAAGAAAAAGAAAAAGTCAAGAAGAAGAGACTAAAACAGTGGATCGTCCCACCATCAGCACGGCAGGGATATTCCATTATCTTCCCTAAAAAGAGACAAGACAGAGCTGCAAAACATAGGACAATGTGAGACCCCCTGCATCCTTTCGAGTCTCGACCGTCTTGACCGGATCTGCGTGTCAACATTCCAGTGTTCAAGAAACTGCCAGATGCAGCCGATCTACGAGGCCTTAGACATGTACTTGGAGGACTGTAATAAGCTGGCCTTTGGCTGGATTACAGTTGTTGTTCAAATAGCTGATATGCCGTGCCTCGTTAACAACACTCAGCGTCAGGCCGTGTCCTTTGCATCCAGTCCGTTATAGCAGGACGGTCTAATCGTCTTGCCTCGAGACCATGGTACTTTTGCAAGCGGCTGGAAAATTACTTCTTGATAAATTTAAAAAAACCAAGAAACCCCACCAGACTCGGCTGGCGCCTACCGTCGACGTAACCATAGACAATGGCCTATGAATCTCTTCAACGCCAATCTGCAAACAACACAGTCTGCGAACGTAATATTCTGGTTTGTATTCACTCGCAGACAGAAGCAGGACATGATTTCACATCGATACGAAGTCTTTGCATTTGCGATTTTCTGATTTTTGTGATTTTGCAACCCTGCAGCATTGCGAAACGAGCCAAGGTAAGGAGGGCTGGACTGATTTGGCAATGTAGAATACTTTGCAGCCTAGCCCGGATACCAAGACAGCTGAGCTGAAATATAGCAAGAAAACGTAGCACGTGTGGAGATGGAGAATAGGGCAAAATAGTCGTCGAGACAGCTTTAGCTACAAAATTGACTATATCAGCCAATAGAACGAGCAGAAATGGTTCTTCAATATCGGAACAACAAGTTTTGACATCGAGACACGTACTTCTTTGTCTTCGGAGTAGCCTTTAACTTTAGTGACACTGTTTATAGTTGGAGGCCACCTAGAGAATTTTGTAGTTGCCCTTCACTTCCGAGCAAAACAAAACGAGACCACCATTCCGAAAACAGACTTCTTCCCGAAAACGAAGTGCTTTGTCATGTTTATACAAGCCGCCAGAAGCCGTTTGTTCGGGCTCTCTCTTTTTCTTTCTTCTTGTTCATGATACCACCGAGTCTACCAACCTAACGACACCAAGAGACACGCAGATGCAAATGACAAAAGTACACTGAAATCGCGGTGGCTTAGGGGGAAGGGTTATGTCCCCGTAAAATAGTGATCGGGAGGGATGGAAAGGACCGTTGGAAGAGGCTGTACAATGCAGAAATTTTGATGCTATATAAAGTATAGAAGTAAAGACGCGGAGATGCAGAGACCCTTTGACACCTACACACTATAAAAGTCCATTGGTCTGTCAATGACAGCTGAAGTTGTACGTAACCGAAAACGAGGAGCTTCGCTTCGGGGGGGCCTTATTGGATATCTCTGAGAGGAGTCCTGTGTGGCACCGGAGCAACTATCAACAACAAATCTAGATTTTCGATCTCCTGCAGCTGGAGCCTCCATCAACTACACAAGTCAAAGATACATCTGGTATTTACGGCAAGGGACCTTACTGAACGGGTTGAGTAAACGATTATCATGGAAAGCTTCTCGACGAGTAACAAGGACAGGATACTGAAAAGATAGCATCGAGATGCTATGAGACATACACAACGTCTACCCTCCAGTGTTTTTTATTTTTCTTTTCTTATTATAGTTCTTTTTATCTCTTTGACTGGCCACCCTCTCGTATATGTCATTGATGCCATTTCCGTCCCGCCGTCCCCCTTTGTCTCGCATTCTTTTGTTTTGCCCACCCCATGTCTCATGTCGCATATACTTTACACCGTTCACTTTTTAGTATTTTTAGTTTTGCAGTTAATTAGCCATTTTATGTATGCTCAAATATATGTTGCTGTGTTCTTCCTTCACGTGAATAGTACGGGTTTTGCTGGTTTCTGGATCTGCCGAGCTCGACATATAAGAGTGCCGTCCCTCGCCTTTGATCTTTAGTTTTCGAAACCTCAGACTCATCCTCTTCGACTCTCGCTCCTCCGGTCCTTCGATCCTTCGATCTTTCGATCTTTTGATCTTTCGATTATCACAACTTCTCTACATCAACTATACCTTATCCCTACATAAAAAATGGGTGTCTCTGGATCCGATCAGCTCACATTTGCTCGCAAGCTGCCGCAGGAGGGCAAGAACCTCTTCGTGGCTGGCGCTGCCGAGTTCGTGGGCACTTTCCTCTTCCTCTTCTTTGCCCTCGGTGGCACTTCTGCTGTCAACACCGCCGGCGATCCTGATGAGGTTCTCGCCTCCAACCCGGCCAAGCTGCTCTATATCTGCATGTGCTTCGGCTTCTCCCTGGCCGTCACCGTCTGGATGTTCTTCCGTGTCTCGGGTGGCCTGTTTAACCCCGCCGTCACTCTGTCTCTTGTCCTGGTCGGTGCCGTCGGACCCGTGCGTGGTGTTGTCGTTTTTGTGGCTCAGGTCCTCGGCGGTATGGCTGCCAGCGGTGTCCTGTCTGCTCTCTTCCCCGGCCCGCTCATGGCCAGCACTACTCTCCGTGACGATGTCAGCATCGTTCGCGGTCTCTTTATCGAGATGTTTGCTACTTCCATCCTCATACTGTCCATCCTGTTGATGGCTGTCGAGAAGCACCGCGCTACCTTCATGGCTCCCCTGTGTATCGGCCTTGCTCTCTTCATCGCTGAGCTCACCTCCATCCCTTTCACTGGCGGCAGTGTCAACCCGGCCCGCTCGTTCGGCCCTTGCGTTGCCACTCGCACATTCACTGGCTACCACTGGATCTACTGGCTGGGGCCTGTTCTGGGTGGTCTTCTGGCCACTGCCTTCTACAAGCTCATCAAGGTCCTTGAGTACGAGACCGTTAACCCCGGCCAGGATGGTAACGGCAAGCCCCTGCGCCAGCAAACCTTTGACCTGCACCACAGCGGCAATGTTCTGCCCCAGCACTCGGGTGACGTGCAAGGCAACGCAGCCAACAATGGCAACCGCCACCTGTACTCGGGCAGCGACGTGTCTGGCAACACCCGTGCCGGCCCACACAACAACAACCTGGGCGGCTCTGTCGAGCCTAAGCTGAGCGGCGATACTCACACCGCCCCCCGGATTAATGTCTAGATTTGGGGCCTCGGCAGAAGCTTCAAGAGCATCACCTGATGGTGGTATGCGATGGGTGCACCTCGGGGTTGTCTGCGTCCACTCTCATTTGGAGAAACTAATACTAGCAATCACTAGACGGTGTGGTGTAAAATTCGGGGTTTTACGGTGAAGAAAGGGGCAGATGTAATGGTTGCTCAGCAATGGATGGGTCATTTCTTGTTTAATAATTTTTTCCTGGTATGGATTCATGTTGGTTATAACATCGGTGTTCGGATTTGGAATTGAGGGTTATTTATCATATTTTAATATTATTTCATCAAACATTTACAAACAAATGACCAAAATAAGCTTTGATAATACGGTCTGATAGACTTGTATCAGTTAAAGTAATGCGGCGTGTCACCCCATTATATTTTCTATCAATGTAGCCGGAAGAAGTACAAGAATAAAAATAAGCAATAAATTCAAACAAAACACCATCAGCCCCTTTAACGTACATATTATCAAATCCCAAGACGTGTTGCGCTGTGCGTAAAGGGGTGTCATGTAAAAATACATTGATAAGGGTCTCTTGTCTTTTGTCTGGACCCATTGCCATAAAAGTCAAAACTACCGGCTAATTTTGACATTGACTATAAAACAGAATCGCGAGAAGAAGATAAGAACAGTATATGTATTCTCATCACACTAGAGTCCTAGCTACTATGGTATCAAACATGCTGTTTTTCACTTTCATCTTCGAGTTCATTGTTCTTCATCACAAATTCAAACCATCTTGACGACATCGTACATCTTGCCATTTATTTTACACTCAATAGCCTTATGGCGCTCCACTGTAATCGCGGATGTCGCTGAAGGTCTAGAATATATGTCGCTTGAAACATCGCCTGTGGAGACGCGGGATTGCCGATCATCTCAATCTTGTCTCTTCTTGTCTCTTGATGATCTTCACGTCACTTGCCATGAAGCAAAAGTAATGACATGGTAAATCTCGACCAGAAATGCCTGAACGTTTTCTTATTCTTCTTCTTTTTTCTCTTTTCTCAGTATTGTGACTGCACGCTGCTTGCAAATCAAACACTATCTTGAGTGATGAAAATTTCTGCCATCATGATTTTACTATGTTATAGTTCTATTCCGCCGTATGTCGCTATTATGGCAATTGTTTGGCATTTGTAACTTTGAACCAATACGATAATACCAGTCTACATATGAAAGGATTGTTTCAAAAAAAAAAAAAAGAAACAAAAAAAGCAATCGTTGTTAAGCTCACATCAATCACCTGCGCGGCGTGTAGTTGTCGTATTTTTCTGGTTTCATATGACGACAAATATCGATACGTTATCTAGGCTGTTCCAATGATAAGGTTAAAAAAGAATGCAACTGTATTAAAAACTATGCTGGCATTACGACGCATTTCCGCCAACAAATTAGAGTTTTCCGTCAGCTAATAATATCTTACCTATTGTGTAAGTTGAAACTCCAAGATGGGCAAACCTTGATTGATTACTTAAGACAGTATATAGAATGTTTTTATACCAACTAAATTAGGGAATTATGCTGATCTGTATTGTATAAAATCTCAATTATATATTGTCAAGTATTTTGAAAATTAAATAGTTTTCAACTCTGGCGTCTCTTACCGTGCCTTTCCTCGTCATTACCGCGGATTTTTACCAGCAATGTATCATGAAATTAAGAGATAAAATGAGGGCGGGATAGTAGTATGAGGGAAGGTAAACGAGAAAGAGTGAAGACCAGAATGAAAATGAAGATGAAGAGAGCAATATATGAAGAATGAAAAGGCACGGTGGTACTACTCGTTTTGCCTCATGAAAGCATAAATACAGTTCGTGAACTAGACCCTTTATTCTATTGTGTCGTCGTAGTGGGCCCTGCCCTCTACTACTACTCTTCCTCCTCTTTTCTGTCTCTCACTTAGCACCTACACAATACAACCACTTTTCAGTGTCAACATATTGCCACAACTGGCTGTGCTCGACTGCGCCTGACGCCTTGCATCTATGTTATCTTCGAGGCATAGACTCTACCCCACCAAGATGAGCCTAACCCCTCCAATACCTGCGTGAGATGTGTTCCATTCTGGGTAATCTGAGCAAAGCTTTTGATTTTATTGGTCCACGTCTTCCTTCGGGCACAATGAGGGGACGAGGCGTTCTCTTTAGGCGCAGGTAGTCTTCATCCCATAACATGTGTGCACACCAAATTTTCTCTATATACTCCGTGCTTTTCTTCTAGCATCCATTCCAAGTTTCAAAACGAGAGCTATTTTCTTTTCTACAGGGTCTTCAACACCGATAAGTCGTGAACTCAGTCATGCGGCTCCTAGAATGCGGCTCCGGCAAATTCAGGCCGCCCAAGGACGTGCACGGCGCCGACATACCAAAATATGCCATATTGTCGCACACATGGGGTGCAGATACCGAAGAAGTCACCTTTCAAGACCTGGTTGATGGCACCGGCAAGAAAAAGATCGGCTATGAAAAGCTCAGATTCTGCGAAGAGCAGGCGAAACGTGATGGCCTGCGCTACTTTTGGGTAGACTCTTGTTGCATCGACAAGTCAAACAGCGCTGAGCTTTCAGAAGCACTCAACTCCATGTTTCGCTGGTATCAGAATGCAGATCGATGCTATGTGTACCTGTCAGATGTCTCTATCCCTGACGGTCATAACACACAGCTTCAGTCTAAGTTGGCGTCCCGCGCAAAAAGATTGCTCATCCTCGGACAGGAACTGCTTTTGCCACTGAGGCCTGCTGAAGGCATCACAAACAAGGGCCAGCAGTCTGGGAACACGGGCGCAGTCGACCAAGGTGCCTTTGAAATCGCAAGGACATGGGAATCGATGTTTCGCACGAGCAGATGGTTCACACGAGGGTGGACGCTTCAAGAACTTGTGGCGCCGAGATCCGTGGAATTTTATTCGAAAGAAGGCCAGCGTCTTGGTGATAAGACCTCGCTCGAGCAACACATCCACGAGATCACAGGGATTGATGTTCGCGCACTCCAGGGAGTCTCCTTGAACGAGTACAGCGTCACTGAACGATTCAAGTGGGCCGAATCACGACAGACAGCCCGCGAGGAAGACGGCGCGTATTGTCTTCTAGGCATCTTTGGTATCTCCATGTCACCAATTTATGGAGAAGGGAAGGAAAATGCCAGACGCCGGCTCAAACATGAGATCGAGACTTCAGCACCCAAATACAAAAAAGGTATAGTCTCACAAACCTAATATGTTATATCTGATTATTCTGTCTAACTGAAGTAGCTCCCAACTGTGTTTGGATGGTACCATTCGAGAGAAACCCCTGCTTCACTGGCCGCCAGTCTGAACTGAATACGCTTAGACAGGCGCTTTTCACTGGAGATTATACCACGAAGGTGGCCCTCACAGGACTTGGCGGGATGGGCAAGACGCAGATCGCAATCGCCCTAGCCCACCAAACACGAGACGAGAAAGAGAACTGCTCAATCATCTGGATGCCCGCAACGAGCAAAGAGAGCATCGGCCAGGCATACCGGAATACCGCTCAAAAGCTTGGCATACCTGGCTGGGATGACGACGAAGCAGATGTCAAAAAGCTTGTGCAGGATTACCTCAGCAGCGAGAGCGCTGGCCAATGGTTGTTGATCGTTGATAACGCAGACGACATCAGTATGTGGACTGATGAAACGGATGGGGAGTCTAGCCGTTTGATCGACTACCTACCAAAAAGCCGGTTCGGATCCATTCTCTTCACAACGCGTAGTAAGAAAGCGGCTACTACGTTTGCTCGTCAAAACGTCATCGAGCTATCGGTCATGAACGACATCGGCAGTAAAGAGCTACTTCGGAACTACCTTCAGAACAAAGACCTTCTTGTGGAACAAGATGACGTGACAGCATTGCTCACTCAACTTACGTGCTTGCCACTTGCAATCGTTCAAGCTGCAACATACATCAACCAAAACAGCATGAGTCTGGCCGACTATCTTTTACTCCTCAACTCTCAAGAGGGTGAAGTCATCGAACTCCTCAGCGAGGACTTTGAAGACGACGGACGTTATCGTGAGGTAAAGAACCCAGTAGCTACAACCTGGCTTATCTCCTTTGTGCAAATACGGCAGCGCGACATTGTTGCGGCAGAGTTCTTGTCTTTCATGGCTTGTATTGACTCCAAAGACATACCGCCATCGATTTTCCCACCAAATGCCACTGCAAAAGAGATCGCAGACGCAATGGGCACCTTGAAGGGCTACGCGTTCATCACGCAATCATCCTCGGACTCCCCAATCAGTATTCATCGTCTAGTACATCTAGCAACCAGGAACTGGCTCCGGAAAGAAAACCAACTACACGCTAAGATGAGCCAAGTCGCTGCTAGACTTCAAACTGTGCTATCGCACATCGACCGAAGAAAAAGAGACACCTGGCGGATATATATGCCACATGCTCATTATATGATTGAGTCAGTCACGCAGACTGAAAATGAGGCCAACATGTTAGAGTTATTATACTTGTATGGTCTTTGTCTCACATACGAAGGCCGGCATAACGAAGCAGAGCATATACACAAGCGAGGATTTGAGATCACCCACACAAAACTACGGGTAGATCATCCTATGGTGGTTACGAGTATGGTGAATCTCGCAGCGACGTATGTATATCAACACCGGTGGGATGAGGCTGAGAAGCTAGGAGTGCAAGCCATGGAGTCTAGTCAACGGATTCTAGGACCAGATCACCACGATACGATAACGAGTATGAATAACCTTGCATCGACGTATATAAGACAAGGCCGGTGGGATGAGGCTGAGAAGCTGGGAGTGCAAGTCATGGAGTCTAGTCAACGGATTCTAGGACCAGATCACCACGATACGTTAATGGTTATGAATAACCTTGCATCGACGTATATAAGTCAAGGCCGGTGGGATGAGGCTGAGAAGCTAGAAGTGCAAGTCATAGAGTCTTGTCAAAGGATTCTAGGACCAGATCACCCTAATACGTTGAAAATTCTAAGCAATTTTTCATCGATATATAAACATCAAGGCCGGTGGGATGAGGCTGAGAAGCTAGAAGTGCAAGTTATGGAGTCTCGTCAACGGATTCTAAGACCAGATCACCCCGATACGTTGATAGCTATGAACAATCTCGCATTGACGTATACAGATCAAGGCCGGTTGGATGAGACTGAAAAGCTAGAAGTGCAAGTCATGGAGTCTTGTCAACGGATTCTAGGACCAGATCACCCCGATACGTTAAAGGCTATGCACAATCTCGCATCGACGTATACAGATCAAGGCCGGTGGGATGAGGCTGAGAAGCTAGAAGTGCAAGTCATGGAGTCTCGTCAACGGATTCTAGGACCAGATCACCCCGATACGTTAATGGCTATGAACAATCTCGCATCGACGTATACAGATCAAGGCCGGTTGGATGAGACTGAAAAGCTAGAAGTGCAAGTCATGGAGTCTTGTCAACGGATTCTAGGACCAGATCACCCCGATACGTTAAAGGCTATGCACAATCTCGCAGTGGCGTATTCGAATCAAGGGCGGTGGGAACCTGCTATAGAATTAATAGGAGACTGTATTCTAAAGAGGGTCCTACTTATGGGCGTGGAGCATCCTGATACCGTCGCTTCTATCACACTATTCAACCAAATGGGTTTGTAGGATTTAGATAGTTTCAGCCAATTCAAAAGCAGGAAAAAAAAACAAATTATAGACGTAAGACAGTCAAGCCATGTGATGGATTGTGCGAGATCATGGGCACGGGGTAAACATCTGGAGGAACTTGTGATTGGATTCTGTATTTATCTTATGCTATTTATAATGTGCAATGGACGTCTAGGGAACCCAGTGACAACTAGTGATCCAGCCGTGTCTATAGTTTGAGGAGATTAATTGCAGAGTCCGGATTAAACGAAAGGGAACTCATATGCAAGATAGAAAAGACAAAAGTAAGATATCTGAAGACGTCGTAGATAAAGATGGATAAATTAACTCGTGAACATAATAACAAAATCAAACACCAAACTCCAGTCGTTAAGCTTCCTCTGCGTGCACATCTACCAAGAGAAAGTCATGAGGGCCGGGTTTAGGGCCAGGGGCAACAGAAGATGTGATGCAGCCACCGTGGCCATGGGCAGGATGGCAACAAAGTCAGTGATATGCCAGTCGTATGGCACAAAAGGCGCCACGGCGAGGATGATCATACCGACAATTGAGATGATGGAGAAGAGCATGGAGAACTTGAAGCGTCTCAGGACCTTGGGCACCTCGATAAAGAAGTTGGAGAACTCGGCCTCCTTGGAAGTGGCGCCCCAGGTCATGTTGATCTCAAACATGTGAGACAGGATTGCCTGGGACACGTGCAGAGACAGACCACCAAGGAAGATAGCCAGCAGGAACGTCCACTTGAAGTTCTCGTACAGCGCATACAAGATGCTGCGCTCGCCGATCCGGTAGCGCATGACGGCGAGGGCGATGTTGCCGAGGCCGTTGAAGACGATGATAATGGAGAACCACACCTGCCACGAGTCCACATAGTACTTGTCGAGGTAGCCGTTAAACCAGCCCACGATAAAGTAGTTGACAGTTGTGAGCAGCCATGCGGCACCGATGGCGTAGTAGGTGCCAATGTACGAGATGACGGTGATCTTGGACGTGAAGCGGATGCGAGAGAACAGGAACTTGCGGAACAGAGGTGTGAAGGGGCCCTTCCAGATCCACTTGCGAATGGGATGGAACAGAAGCTCGTTACAGCCGTAGGCATACTTTTCCCAGCGCGCAAGCTCGTCGTAGACGGTCAGCGACACACCTTCCTTGAAGCCCTCGCCTGCCCAAGCCGCCAGGCGGATAATGTAGCCATCGCACTGCAGACGCAGCGACATGTCAAAGTCCTCGGACACGTGGCTCTCAGACCAGAACTTCTCGTAGCCGTCCTCGTCCGTGTACGAGACCTGCTGGATGGCGCTCCAGCGAAGGATGGCGTTGTGGCCGACAAAGGGCGCGACATCACCGTTGGAAACAGTGTAGCGGATAGCCGTGTAGATGAGGTTGGTGAAGAACGTAATGCCGTTCTCAAAGTAGTTGTTCACAACCTGCATGACACCAGACGAGAACTGCATGATGCCGACATCGGGCGACTGCTCCATCTCAGACACCGCGTCCAGGAGACAGTCGTGGGGAACACGGGTGTCGGAGTCGATTATCAGAATGTAGTCACCCATGCGAATGTTGCCGTCGGCCCAGGCGCGGCCGTCCTCCTCGAGCACTTCCTTGAGGGCCTGCTCGTAGGCGCGGGCCTCGTGCTGCTGGGTCCACTCGGGGCCGCGCTGGTACTGGCTGAGCTTGTCCTCGACCTTGCACGAGATCATCAGCGCAAAGTTCATGTTGGACGCCTTCTTGAACTTTCCGCGACGCACAAAGCCGTTTTCGCCGTGGTTGGGACGGGCCACCCAGCCGATGCTGTGGTCGGCGTAGAAATCGATGCGGTTCTGGCGCTCGGCCTCGTCCAGCAGCTGCAGACCATCGTCGTTGATAAACATGTTGGCCGAGCCACCCTGAAGCTCGTAGGTGGAAATGGCCTGCTTGATGGACTTGACTGTGGGCTCGATAACAGCAGCAAGGCCCTCCTTGTAGACGGGGCACTGCACGGTGACATGGGGCAGGATGGAAGTCTGCAGGCGCTGAGGACGCTGAGCAGAGTAGAACTTGGAATTGACGGTAAGCTGGCGGACCGGGCCAAAGATCTGGGCGAGACAGCCTACAATGACCTGAGCAAAGAAAAGGGTGAAGAAGATCTGGATGGGAAAGAGAGCAACGAGTGCGAGGCGGGTGTAGGTGTTGTCGACGGACACTTCAATGGCCAGCTGGCGCCATGCAGCACCAAGCGACACTGTGATAATAATCAGGGTAAATGTGACGAGCCATGTGTTGAGGAGGTGCACCGGGCGCTTCTCGGGCTTCACCTCGCCACGCTCCTCGTCAATCTCGTACTCGAGGTAGCTAGGGCCAGCCTTCTCGTCCTCGGTCTCGTCGTTGCCAGACCGCCACACGAGGCCCATCAGCTCTGCCTCAATGTCCTTGGCACGCGTAACAATATGCATAGCATCGTCATCCCAGACGACAAGCAGACCCTCGGATGCAACAAACGCGGCAAACTGGTGCTTGCGAGCGCGTGCCAGGTCCTCAATTGTGGGCAGGATCTGGATGCGCAGACCGTTGGGCAGTGGCACATCGACGGCGTCGGGAGCCCACTGCAAAAATGTCTTGATGACGCGCGAGTTGACAGTCATGGCACACGAAACGTTGAGCGCGCTGCAGGCCATGGCCAGAGGTGACTCGAGTAGCTGAGGTGGGCAGGCCATGTACTGGCCCTTGGCTTTACGCAGCAGGACGCCCTCGACCTCGCCTGTGCCATCAGCAACCCAAAGGCGCGAGCACTGCTGCTGGTAGAGGTAGTTCACCATGACCTCGTGCTTGATTTCGTCCAGAAACATGGAACTGCCATGGGTGTGGAAAGAGTAGGCGCCGGATCGCGCAGAACGCATGGAGCGACCAGCCACAGACAGTGGCCTGGAGTTGTAGCCCGATGGGGGCAATGAGTTGGGGTCGAGTTCATGGTTGTTGTTAGAGCTGTTATTCCGGAGCTGGTGCAGTGTGACTGGCGGACCGCCGTGGCCTGGTGTGGGTGTTGTGCTGTTGTTTTGGCTGTAGACGTGGTTCTGGTCGAACTCGTCCTGCTGCTCCGGAATAGGAGCGGCAAAGTAGCCGTCCGCCTGACGCGGCTGTGGCTGCTTTTCAGACATGGCTGTGTAGATATCCCACAGCTGTACTGATTGTTTTGTTAGTTGATGCCAGTGTGGTAAGAATATTTACAGGAGGAGCAATATCAATACATACCTATATGTGCTGGTAGATTTCGATATGATCCAACCAAAAGCCGAACGATGGTCAATATGGGGGTATTGGGAGGGTCGTTGTACTTTTTCCGGCTGCAAGCTTAGGACCAAGCAAATGAAAACCAGGAACAAAGTGCGAAGACCGCTATCGAGCGTTGGAAAGTATTTGGGTATTCTGTATTGAGACGGGACGGGCGATAAAGCGAGCTGAGTAGAGCGTCGTCGGGAATTCTGTCAGAAGACAAAACTCGAAATGTTAAAAGAAAGCCAGACTCTCAAGTTCTAGATCTAGAAAACAGATCCAGAGAAGGGACCTGAAGATCTTGTCTCAAGGAGGGTGCACAAGCGTTGGGGAGCTGTGAGATTGGTGCACACCAACGATGAGCTGTTCAACGTTGTCAACGAAGAGTGGACGTCGAGTGAATGTGAGGCCAGAAGATGAATAGATGAGGAAGGGAGAGGAACAGAAGAGAACGGGTTGGATCTGTATATGAGAACAAGAGGAATGAGACGGAAGCAGAGGATATCAGAGAAGACGGAAATTATAGAAATACAGAAATACAGAAATACAGAAATACAGAAATACAGAAATACAGAAATACAGAAATACAGAAATAAGAAACAGCATACAATACAGCAACTCAAGACAAGACCGACGAGGCCCTGATCGGTGCAGTGATATACAGTAGCTGGCAGCCGCAAGTACATGTACGTCTTGAACGAGCGTATCCAGAAGCAGCTAGACCACTGGAAGGTGGCTCTAAGAGGAGTCTTAAGTTTAAGCTAGATTCGAAGGAGGGGGGTGTACATAAGCCGATAAATTCTATAAATTCGAGCGCGACAGAGTAGTAAAGGCAAACGCCTAGCAGAGTCAATAATACGGGATCGATGAACGGGTGCTGTATTAGCTTACGTATATTTTATCTCGTCATTTACGGAACACAGTTGGGGAAGAGAGACGAGACAGACGGAGAGGAGGGGAGGCGCACAAAACGAACAGGACAACCGAGGGCTGAGGTGGCCAGCAGTCGGAAAGGGAACATTGTAAGGCATTGAGCATCTTGTCACTGCGTCTGGTTAGTTGACGTTTACGTTTATTGATGTTGGTTGTTGTGTGCTGATGACAGGTACATTTTAAACTGTTTTCAATCATGTTGGTTTATTCAACCAAGTCCCTTGTGTTCTCGGGATCACTATTTGCACTATAGTCGAGATCCAACGACTATTGCTAGGCTATATTCCTCACTGCTACTATTGATTCGCTATTCACGATGCTAATACTCGTGCTTTGCTCTGATAACAGTCGTCTAGCATCCCTTTCTTCTTGATTCTCTTAGTATCACCTGTCGTCCATGCTTAGACTATATTCACTTGATGTCTCGGGAGCCCACTGTGACTAAACCGCTGGGGTGGGAGCATTCCCTAGCACTCGCACGACCACGTTGATGCTGATCAACCACCTCGTGTTTTTGTGTGTTTGTTGATATAAATTGAAGATTTTCAACAACATCAACACAGACTTCACAAGTACTGCATAACCATACATAAACGGCGGCTATTGGGGCCTCGTTGGCAAAGACCATGCGCTATGAATACTATATTTCGATAGAATGCGTACTTTTCAAGCCGAGAGTACCTTCTGTGGCTTTTTTTTCTGTTCTTTTTCTTCACTTGTATTTTTTATTTCTTACTTCCATTGTAGTACGATTACTACTAGTGTGGTCGACGTCTTGTCTGCGTCCTTCTAATCTTGCACTGTCAGTACAGACCTGGCTTGCTTCTCATAAAATAATAATCAGACATCCCCCGTACGGCGAGGTCTCGGACGCACACCAGAGACTGACCTAAATTATGAGCATTATTTCACTAGCCATGACAATCTACTCCGTATATAAGACATTCGAGTACGTGCAGCCCAAGCCGAGGCCAAGACAACCAACCACTGTACATGAATTGAGAACACAAGCACCCTGACCGCCAAATAGAAAACGCCTTTGGCCGTCCCATCTCAGCCACTCGTTTATCACTCTTTCTGAATTTACTTTTAGATGGATAAAAAGGATTGTTTATATAGTGTCTTGTTTTCTGTGGCTACAGCTCCGACTGCACACGTCGTTTTTCCGTTTTCTACGGTGTCATTTATTTCTTTTTTTTTTTCAGTCCTTTCTTTGACCCCGACGATTTTCTTGGTTTAGATCCTTATACCTTTTTTTCACCTTACTTGAGATGTGAAAAAGGGATGACACCCATTCAAACACACCAAGACGGATGTGCACCCTGGTCATGGCCCTCCTCTACCATCCACCCCCCAATTGATGCCATCTCACTACAGCAGCAACAAACAAAACTAAAAACCACTCCGCAGAAGCTGAAAGAGGGTCCAGGATGTGCATGTGAATAGAAATAGTATAAGTTGATAATACAACTATAGAAATAAACTCACAACACTTATGTATACTACGTTCACAAGCCGGCCCCAAAAAAGTGCACAGGCTGTAGGATATACTAACGACCCCTGCCACATACACGTTCTCGATGTGAAAGGTTTGGAAGTAGTATGAAAACTTATTTTCTCCTCACATTTAGGATAATTAATAAAAATCTAAGACTTCGTATTAGCTGCTGCATGAGTCCTGCCGCCTGCAGCCATGTGCACGCCTCAGCAGATATGACATTGCCTTCGGAGCACTCGTGCCGCCCAAACGGTCAGGGCGCCGTTGCCTATCATGTGTACGGAGAGTTTATGACGCTCTGTTTTGAACATTTGATCACCACCGATGGCAGCTACACGCCATTTGCCATTTGCTATACGCCATATGCCATACAGCCCTACTATCATGCAGCTCCTTAGAATCTCGTATTTGTGTGTGATTCATGTAGCCGTGACTCTATCTCAAGGCATCTTTTTTCGCCTTCATCTCCACCAGCTGAGCAACACTCGCTCGGCCTCCAGTAAACGCTACCCCTGGTCAACCCATTTTGACCAGTATCCATCTTCTCGGCACGGTTTCTTTATTTTTGTGTTATCTAATTTTGTCTCATTCTCACGCCCTGCCTCTTGTATTGGGTGTATCCTGCGCCATGGCTCGTCCATATGCCTGCCGCCTCTATTTCTGCCTGACTACACCGTACAATGTCCTCCATATTTTTGTTCGTCTCCGTGATCCTTTGTTTATTCTATTTCAATCTCATCAGCCTCGAGCTGCATGCTTTTCAGACGTACTCTTCCCATGTGCTGTCCACGCATCGCCGTCCACTTTGCCATGTTTGATCCATAATTGTGTCATATCTCAGCCATACTCTTACCAGTATTACTCAAGTAATTATCTGAGATGATGTAATATTTTGATATCCCACACTCATATATTTGATACCTTCACTATCTCTTCTCTAGATGGTATGTTATATCTCGTATCTATGCATGTCTTGGTATCCATGCATCTCTGGTATCTCTGGCAGTGTTGATATCGTTGATTTCATAGGCTGTGTTTTGTTTGTTTTTGCTGGTTGTTTGAATAAGATGTTACTATGATACATCTCAGGGCCTGCAGCATCACTCGAAGCATAGCGAGCTCGTAAGACAAACCTGAACGCCATGCAGCTTTATCTGTAACCGAAGCAATATTTGCCATGAAATGAAATTGATGCCTGTCGTATATTGTTGTTGCGTTTGATTGCTGTGAATAAGAGTTGAGATTGTGTTGTCTTGACCTGTCCATAATTACCCGGCTTCACAAGTCGGTATTGGCATGCTATCTGTCAATAAACTCTACCCGCTGGCAGACAAAAGAACCGAATCTGACGGGTCTATATTTCATTGATGTACTTAAATTGGAGTTAATCATAATATATGAACAATCTCCGAGGCTCACCGTCTTTCTTCAGCTATCATCCAGCTCCTACCCAGCCTCTAGTTCAATATTCAGAAATGTCAAGATGGGATACTTCCACAACTCGTACTCCGTATTTGTATTTGCTTTTTCCAACAAACAACTTGAATGCTCGGCTCTCCGTTTGGCGGCCAAGATCTCCATCATCATAAACGGCGGCGAAGGCGTTGGGCTGAGGCATGGGTACGTATAATTGCACTATTTTTTCTTATATTAGCCACCTTTTTGTGTAAATGAATGTTATCTATTTTGGTCTGAACTTGTGGTCTTGATCACAGATCACGGACCATCACCTGCAATTACGGATCACGGCTGTCATCGGGGCCAAGGAGCTGGTCAGCCATCGGTCAGCTCTCTCTTTCTCTCGCTGATTTTAAAACGCAATATGAGCTGCACGAGCAATTGTGTAAGCATAGTTTATCATGAAAATTAAATAACTGGATTATTCTCGTCGTCACTACCCCTGTCATTCATCCATCATAACGCCGGGCACCAACAAAAAAAAAATATAAGAGGAATAAACGAAAGGGAAAACACTGGAAACAAAAGGCCAAGAAGCTGAAAACAAGACAACCAAGTAGAAAAACAAAATAGAAAAAAAAAATAAGAGAACATCAAAAAAAAAGATCCACATGCATCTCATGCATTAGCTTGGGACAAAGTACCTTGCGTACGTGTATCTATGCTCTTGGACCTCTAGAACCTCTAGCACCTCTACAGCTCGCCGCCGTCGCACTGCTGCCACATGTTGACTTTGCTGACCTCCATCTGCGGCTGCGTCCAAGTGTCATACCACTGGCTGCGGGCGTTCCAGAAGTCCTTCTTTGCATTTTCACTGGCGTCCAGCCAGGGCTTGCCGTCCTTGTTGTCTGTGAACCAGCCATTGGTGCCGCCGACGGCCACATTCAGAATCAAGTAAAAGGGCTGGTCAAATGGCGTGTTTGTGCGGCCGGTTTGGCCCCAGACGTCGTTGACGTTGGTGTAGTTGGCCTCGGAGGAAACCGAGGGGAAGTTGCCGCGCTTCCACATGGGCTCGTCAAAGTTGATGTACATGGCCTGCATGAGGCGCGAGTTGATGTAGGTGAACATGTACTTTTCCGACCACTCGAGGCCAAAGGTGTACTCGCCATCGGCGTAGGTCGAGTGCAGCGCAGACCGCTTGCTGTTGGTGCGCCACCAGGCATCCTGGCCAGGTGAGGGGCCCCAGTGCAGCGTCGAGGACATGATATTGTTGCCGCCAAGGGAGTACGAGTGGTTGTTTCCGCGCGACTCGACGAGATCAATCTCACCGGACGCGGGCCAGGCGCCGTACGTATCGTTGACGGGCAACATCCAGATAGCGGGCCACAGCCAGTCGCCCTTGGGCATCTTGGCCTTGACCTCGACGCGGCCGTACTTGATAGAAGCAAACTTTTTGGTGTTGATGCGACCAGAGCGTGTGGGGGGGACAATGCTGCTGTTGCCAGCAGATGTGTTGGTGGCAGCCACACAGTCGGTGAAAACAGTGGATGTGCACGAGCCGTCGGCCAGCAGATCAATGATGCTGTCCTGGTTGATCAGGGAAGCATCCTGCAGCGTGGCCTTGATCTTGAGCTTGCCGTCCTCGACAAAGACGTTCTCGTCGTCGCCGGTGGTCTCTTCAAACTCGCCGTTGCCAAAGCCGCCAAGCTGGACCTCCTTGGTCCAGTAATCTGAGCGGAAACCGCCAGAAAAGTCGTCGCTCATAACGAGGCAGTACTTGTGTGACACGACACTGCGCAGGCCGTCCCAGACGAGAACACCCGAGATAATCAGGCCGACCAGGATACCCAGGAGCGGCAGAATGGTGACCCAGCGCTCTTTGGGATCTTTCTTGTTCATCCACGGCTTCTCAACGTTGCCCTTGGGCACGCGGCGGCTGTGGAAATAGCGATGGCCACCTTCGTCGATGTCATTTTCGTTCTCATTGACGCTCAGGCCGGCAGAAGAAAGCGGACGCGAGTTAGCATTGCTGGCAAACGGGTCTGTGACAGCCACGTTGGGCACGCTCTCGGGGGTAGTGTTGCCGCTGGCATTGGCGGCTGCAGTGCCGCGGTTTGACTGTACGGACTCGGAGCTGTCTGTAGGCGGGTCCCGTGCAGGCGTGCTGGCACCGGTGGCTGTAGCTTCGTTTTGTGTGTAGTCCTCCTGGAAGCGCCCTGCGCTACGAGGTACGGAGCTGTCCATGAGTGCTGTTTGGGCTTGTGCAAGTGTAGAGAGAGAGGTGAATAATCACAATAAAGAGAATATCTAGAGCGTAATGAATATCGAGACGAAGACAAGTTAACCGAAGCTGTTGAAGTTGATAATAAAATATCAATCTTCAATCCGCCCTAGGTGTGTTGGATAGAAGAGATAGAGGGGGTCCAGAAGAATAAGAACAATGACGGAATGGCAGTCTGAGAATTAATAGATTTTATAAATATCTTTTTCTGTTTATCGGCAAGCATTGAATTAAACTATTTGATTGCGTGGCTGGATTGATCATAGAAATAATAGCAAGGGGAGCGGAGGGCGGCAGTAGAATTAGAGACCTCTACTCCGTCCAATGTAGCTTGTGCAAAGGGCCTGTAAATATACTATCTACACAGAGACAGAGAACAAAGAGCTGGGCTTTATTGGGGTGTTGGACGGCCAAGCTAGCTAACCGCGTATTAGTCGGATAACGTCAGTGGTGGGCTCGTGGAGGATATTCTCAGCGCAAGTCTCGAAGTTTTCAGCGATAAGTTTTATTCTCAAAACAGCTAACCTTGATTATATGTTTCAAAGGACGGATTTCAGATTCAGATTCATATTCATTCTCTCGCGAGACTATGTACTTGTTAATATGAGTTGCATATAATACACAAAAATATTGCGTCACGAGCCATCCCGACAACTCGCCGGCACAGGAAAGGCTTCAACTGTCCCGAATAGCTATTTACGTTTCACTTGGTGGCAGTGTCTGACTGTCGATATTTAAGAATTATATGTAGACGGCACATATGTGTCATGGTGGCTGTCCGTTTGTCGTTCCGTTTCTGTCTGCCGTTTTGGCGTCGTTGACTTATATTCTTATTTGTTTTTCTTCTTTTTTTTCTTCTTTTTTCATATTTAAGTTATTTCTCAAAGTGAATACAGACCCTCTCTATCCACAACCTGCATCGACATGGGTGGTGAGGCTGAATTCGGGAGAAAAGCATTTGGCCAGACTCTCGCCTTCTTCGGTCTTTTTCTCCCGCCATCTCGTATCTATGCACCACCGTACAGCACTTAAGTTCTTCGGTCTAATGTTTCTTCCTCTATTAATTCCATCATGTTTGCATCCGATGTCTCTCACCCACCCGTCTACCCGTCTACTCTTCTATACGCATGCGTTGGCAATATTGAGCACTTATCAATGCATCTGCAGCCAGCTGCAGGCCGACGACTTGGCCTGCACCTTTACAGCTGCTGTCTTGACGAAGTGATGGTTCTCGTTCATCACATGCAGCCCCTATCACACCTCGTTAGCTGTGGTAGCTATCTGCAATATCTGTCTAGTGTCTACGAAGGAGTCCGTAATTGTCTTCTTCCTTCTTCCCATATTCCTTACCCCCATACTTCCATACTCTCATATCCCATACATCCCGTGTTGAATCCGCACTGCATACATATACGAGACAGCGTTCTTGTACGTGCGTACACCAATACTCAGTCTAACCACGTGTGAATAAGTCACCCTTAGCGTGATGCTTTTTGGTGCCTGCAAAGTGTGTGCACATTTTTTGCTTTCAGGAGTAAAAAACTATGTCCATGTCTATTCCGTTCGTCTTTTCAACACGCCCGTCCTCAACATAAGCTGAGCCCAGAGCGCCACCTCCGTGAAGAGGAAAAAGGTACACCAAAAAAGGGACTAGTGGATAGAAGCTAAGATGAAGAAACGGCCGATTTGAGTTCCACCAGCGGTCGCTATCTACACACCCTTATTATTATTTTTTTACTCTGTCGTCTGTCTTATTCTTGTTATTCTCACTATCCTTGCACATCGGGATAATGTGGCATACAGCTTCCTATTAGGCTATATGCCCAACCACTTTGGGTGTTGGTACTTTGATTGTTTTCTTTTGATTCGTATATGTTTGATTCAACTTATTTGATTAGTTGTTGATTTGATTCGTTGCTTTGATTAATTATTACGAAGCGGTGTATCGATGCATCCTACAGGAGATGTCTTAGACACCACGATGGCTTTCAAAGAAATAAGTTGATCTCAGAACGAACCCCTGTGATTAACAAAGTAGACAAAAGGAACGATTCGAAATGTCTTACTTAATCGGAAACCGCAAAGCATAAAACATGCACCAAACACTAGAAACAGTGCAAATAGCTATGGTCTTGGACACGAGCTCTATGAGCATATGAAAGAAGGTTCGGAAACAGAAAAGGAAAAGGCCGACGGTTGAGCACAGCCTTAAATAGTGAGCAGCCTCTTACACTTTTGCTCTTTCACCCTCCCAAACTATACCGTGTCGAGCCAGCCCATTCAATATTGCAAGCAAGTTCCGGCAGCCGCGAAAGAACTCTCAAACTGCCTAGACACCGAAACTAAGACTATCGAGTATTTCTGCCGTTGTAAATACTGACAAGCGATACAAATCAGGTTCTTCTCTTTCTAAATTCGGTTCTTTATATATAATGTGTGTACGCAACGTTCGATAGCGATAGATTTGCAATACCACTGCTTGCTGTGAATCATGATGTACCGGTACAACGTCATAGTACGCACATCAGCAGGCAGACCCTGTTGTGAGTATTCTGTTGTTCTACTATCTGGACTCTGGCTGCCATTCTCCTGTTTCTGCCTTCGTTCTCATTTTCTTCTTATTCCGAGGGTTCCATTAAAATCTTCTTTTTTTATGTTATTTTATTCATCTTTTGCCACCTTCCCTTCAGTCGACCTTACGAAGTTTCTAACGCCTCGCTTTTTAGACGCCATCTTGTTGCTACTCTAATTCCTAAATCTTAATTGAAGGAGGTGGAAGAATAGAGAAGCAGAGAAGAAAGCAAAGTGCAGGGGTATGCCACTAGGGATGCATCGCCAAAGCTCAGACCACGCTAAACGTTGCACCCTCGTAAAGTATAAATCAAAGTAGAAAAAGTCGAAAAGGTAAAGCTCTGTACTTGTACCCTACATTAGCGATGGCCAATTGCAAAACATTACTGGCTACAATACTGGCTACGATACTGGCTACTGTAGACAAGCAGACGACGAGTAATATAGTACAGAGATACGTTGTGATGAACTACAAGAAAGAATAAGAAAATAAAGCAACTGATTTGCAAAAGCCTCGGCGGCGGTGGCTCCGCCTAATGGCCAGCTGTCTGTGCGGCTGAGTTCATGCAGCGTAGAAAAGTCAGCTTGCTTCGACTTTGTCTATTTACGCCGATACGCTTGCACGTAGAAGAACGATCACGATGTTTGGACTGCTCAGATTGATCGTTCAGACTAAGATGCCCCTCTAGGCGTTCCTGGCGTCATACGGTGTTGACTTTTTTTTATATATCTAATGGATTCCACATCGGAAATCCTGGTGTTGGGTAATTGTGGTTTTTTATAATTTTAAATTTTAAAAATATAAAATCAAATTTAGTCCGGGTGGCTACTAGAGCAAGCAGACTTTTCAAAGTCCTCAATCAGCTCATCATGGGAGATAATTCAAATTTCGTACAAAACATTTAAATATAAATCAGCCTGAGGCTGTGCTATGCTACATCAATTTGTACTGGTTTAATTATCCAAAAATGTATACTAGAAGTCATATATCCGCAGCGAGCTTCTTGTTTGATTAAGTCAATCAAATACACACGACAGCTCAGTTGGAAAACGTGAACCAGCGTGAACCTAGCTGTAACCCGACATGGATATGTCAAGGTAAGTCGTGGTATACAATACCAGACAGCACCTCATATAGTACAGTATGAGCTCACTGCCACTAATCATTTTATGTAAGCTGAGGCCAAGGGCATACATGTATCGAAGAGGCAAGGCTGCCATAAACCGCTTATAATCAATGCCAATATACAGCAGGATTTGGTAGGTAATCAATTTATGAATATTGCTGAAAGTTAACTATGGTGACACTATGGAAATGATTTGTATATAATTTGCTAAGATAATATTGGCAATGCCTGTCTCTGATGTTGGTGTTGCGTTGTCGTGATGTTGTAATGTTGTTTGGATGTCTGGACCCTGAAAGGAAACCATTGATGAACTGTCCAAGTGCCGCGGCCAGCCATTTTCTGACTGTAGTTTGGTAATTTCTGGGCTTTGCAGTCCTTGGGGATAAATATAAAATAAAAATAAAAATAAAAAATAATAAGTAATGAGAATATAAAATCTGTCGCATCGACGGTGAGTGTCTGCGGGACGGGTTCGTATACCCGGTCCGGCATCAAGATGCAGGTTCAACGCATATAGGGTACAAAGGATCCGGTGGGTAGAGTGATAGATTCTACCATAGATAAACGGCTTTATGATATGCATGCCACCTGGTAGTTTGTTAGATATATAAAAGGAATGGGATGCACGATCGAACAGAGCGGCATATGGTGGGCTAACAGCACCCTGCACAGTCTGGATTTGACAGACTCCTCTAACATGCCACAATCCTTCTTCTATTTCATATATATATCTCCCAACTAAGCTTACCGTCTGTGAGGTGTTGGCGGCGGTGTTGGTCCTCCTGAGCCGCCACCACTGGGGTTGATTGGCCCGGGACGCGGACGTGGCGCTGGCGACGGCGGAGGATTGGGAACGGGGACGTTTATCGGCTGTGGTGATTGCAAAGAGAGTGAGAAGAGTGAGAGCAGCAAGATTATGGTGTGAAGTAGGCCTCTGCTGCTGAATTTATTGTCCTGGTTTTGATACAGACACATATGGTAGTCGTCGTCACGGTCTTGGTCCGAGGAGCCGACACGATTGGTATAGTCCATAGTTGCTGACATTGCCGAGGCGGCACCAGGCAACAGTAAGAACTTTATTTTGAGTTTGTCTCGGATCTGTATGGCGGTTTGATAACTATCAACTCTTGTAGTTGATGCCTTGCCAATGGTGCGGTTCGAAAATACTGTGATGTTGAATGGCGATGATCTCGTAGATGATGTCGAATCGGCGAGTGAGGATTCCGTTATGTAAATATGAAGAAAAACTTATAAGCAACGAATACCACAATTGAGCTATAGTTGAGACTAAATTCAAACGGACGACTGAGAGGAACAGCACGGTGAGCTCATCTGAGGTGGTCATGGATGTATCAGAAAGATGCGACAGCAGCATATCTTTATACTCTGAACGAGCTTTAAACACAGAGATACAACATCTACAGCAACCTTGGTTTTCCAGTTGCATCGCCTTGATCACCTAGATCGCCTTTTCAGCACACAAAGTCTTCTAGGCACGGCATCGTGAGATGAGTGAAGCCATGTGGTGAAGTCGGCAGAGAGCGGCCCGTTTGTCACACCAGGCCCACCACATTTGAATATCAATGACGGCCATCCACTGTGTGTTTCCTCGTTGATGGTAAGTTCGGAGTCTCAAATCTCTAGATAATTTACTGTGATTCATCTACTTTAATAGCAAAAATGTGAATAACTTGAGAGATGCATGTCGTTGCCGCCTGGCGATGTTGGTGTGATCGACGCAAACTGCGTCTGCATCGCCAACCCTAGGCGAGGTCGGCTTTTTTTTCTATATGAAGACTAATCGCAACTACTGCGCTTAACGTGTTTAGTACTGTGAGTGTGACTGCATGTCAAGAACTCTGTCAAATCCTGTCTGTCACACAACGTCGCCTGGCCCCCAGATCCCGTGCTCAGCAAGGCTGCGGATCATCTCGGTCTAATCTGTTGGCCATCTGTAGCGCGCACCGGGATGATTACCATTGCATTACTGAACACTGAATTCCGAGTACGATAATATTAATAATTTCAGACGTTGTCTTTATTATTGCTGTATATTCTTTTCTCCAGATTTTAGGTTATTTGGTTGTATTTATTGTGTTAATTGTTTTGCTTCGACTCTGCTTTAATTTCATTGAAATAAATCTATATTTTGCCATCATTCTCTATAAAGTCCTGAAGGAATAGACAAGAGTACTATTTATCAAATAACAAGCCATTGCACAATATTAAACACGTATTTCTTGTGGCAAAGTCCCTTGAACCAGACAGCTAGACTTTGCACATCGGCCGACTAGGTGGAACATCGCGATATCACGCATCAAGCATCACACACTACGCATTACACATCACACCCTCACCGACCACGACATAGTGAGGCAGACTTTTAAATCTTGACTTTGCACTGTGCAACTTGAAATTAGCTTGCCCCAGACACGGCTCAATCCAAAGGCCATCACCTCATTCAGCACAATGGCCGACCGTTGATGGTCGCCATCCTGGCCTACACAGCCCTTGCATCGACCACATGCCGGCAGATCTGCATCTGCCTCGCGCTTTTTCTACGGGAAACACTGCTCACAAAGTAACTGTATCTGCTGCCTCTAACGAGTATAGGATACAGACGGAACTCTCCGCGGCTTTTCTTGCCCGGCTTGATCCAACACAACCACACCTCGCGCAAATCTCCTCGAAATTAAGCGCCAACTCCCATCATCCGCACCAACCGCGTTACAAACTATGATAGTTTGGCCCCCGGTTTGGCCCCCTTTCCATCCTTCAATTCCCACATTCACCCGCATTCTTCTACATTATCCACATCCCACTCCAACATCCTGCCTGGGCAGTCGACGATTCTGCAGTGACGACTTCGGCTATGCTTGGCCTCTACATATGACTTGATTTTCGCAGGAGCAGGAAAAAAGATCGACTTATTGGCAAACTAATAACAGCAAATGGCATTTTGAAATGAAAAAGGCGCTGGACCTTGGTAGTGAAAATAAGAGAGAAAACAGCAACAAAACTGGAACGAGCAGTAAATATACAGCAAGGCCATCTATAGATGACCTCAATAGCACAGGTATAACACGTATAACACGTATAACAGACTTGACAGGTGTAACAAGTAGAGCAGGTGTAACACATAGTCAGGTTGTAGGCGACAGCACGCAAAAGAACCCTATGGTCTCACCATCACTGCAAAAGCCTTGCTGTAGTGATTTTCATGTCTGGAAGACCGGCACTAGCCTTGGAATAGCTACCGCTCTCCCACTAGAAGCTGGGCACGCTGTTATCCTGCTGTCTGCCGCCGCTGCCGCCGCCGCCTGCACCACCACCACCACCACCACCACCGCCACGTCTTCTGCGTCTCCGCTTGTTAGGACCGCTGCCACCGCCGCCGCCGCCTCTGCCACCACCGTTGCGGAAGCCGCCACGGGGCGACCGAGAACGCGATCGCGAGAATGATCGTGATCTCGAGCGCGAGCGGTCTCTGTCAGACATCGGCGACCGACTGCGGTACCGCCGCGCGCCACCATCACCGTTGTTGCCAGCCGGCGAAGCAGAACGGGCCGGTGATGCCGAGCCAGGGCGGTATGTATCCGGTCCACGCTCGTGTCTGTTTCTGCGTCTTCCTCCACGCTCGCCGCGGTCACGACCGCCGCCACCACCACCACCATCGCCCTTTCTGCCATCGCGTCCACCACCACCACCACCACCACCACCGCGGCCACCGCCACCGCCGCCGCCGCCGCCGCCATTCCGGCTCTGGCGCGGCACATGTGCAAGGTTGCGGCGCGGGAGAACAATTGACACGTTGATGGTAACACCGTCGAGCTGGGCTTCGTGCATGTGTGCAATTGCGGACTCGGCATCGGCTTCGTTGGTGTAGAGGATGTAGGCCTGGCCACGGTTTGTGCCGGCTGCAGCAACTTATTAGTATTTTCGTAGCAATCTCATGGAATCACAAATACTTGTACTTACAAACGCGGCTGATTGGCAGATCGAGGTCTTCAATATGGCCATACTCGCCAAAGATCTCGTACAGATGGTTGTCGTTGACGTTCTTTGTCAGGCGCTCGACAATCACCTTGGTTCTGCGAACTGGTGGCGATGCAGACCGGCGCCTGCTTCTGCTTCTGCTTCTGCTTCTGCTGCGGCTGTCGCTCAGGCTGCGGCCTCTCGAGTCGCTCCGGCTTCTGGACCGGCTTCTGCTGCGGCTCAAGCTCCGTGTTCTGCTCCTCGTACGGCTGCGGCTGCGGCTGGAGCTGCGCCCGCGGCTGTAGCTCCGATCTCTGTCGCGCGGCGAAAAAGAACGTCCATCTCTGGCCCGGCCATTGCTGGCACCGTTGCCGTTGCCAGTCGCATCACCTTTCGGCGATCTCGATCTGGACCGCGACACGGACCGCATGCTGGACGCGGGAGATTTATGGGAAGCCATGCCTATATTGTCGGGCAAGTGTCGATATCGATATAGTATTTTGTGACGTAGAGAACAACGTTTCGTTAGATTTGTAAAGTTTTCAGGAGAAACTGCAAAGACCAAATATACTTGTCGATTGGGTATGTTGATTAATTGAATATATCGTCGCGGCCATAGCTTCTACTGGTTTTGCGCTTTGTTTGGCCGTAGCTATGGAGCTCGTTGCGTGTCACGTGTAGATACAGATAAGCTGAGGTAGGAGAATAGGAACAAACGCGCCTTGTCTCTCATTGGGCAATTATGCGCTAGTCCATATTCGGTTAACTCACACCCGCCCGCCACCAGGCAGAGGCCTTGCGTGGGCATGGCTGCTTGCTATGTCAACCTCACCATCTGGAGCCTTCTAGCGCTACCAGGCAAGTAGACCAAACAACGACCTGCCTCACGTCACCTCACGACCACGACCTTATCTACGACTGCCTGTCTCCCGAATTCCTACCTCGATCGCAACTGACAACACGGTCACTCTAACTTCAAATCTACACAAAACACTGGCACCATGTCGGAAGCTGCGCTGAAGCCCGAGAAGGACTTCTCCAAGGAGACAGCTCGCCAGATCACCGAGTCTGAGGAGCTGGCAAAGACCGACATCACCGCTGCCATTGAGAAGCTTACTGCACTTGAGAAGCAGACCCGCCAGGCATCTGACCTTGCTTCTACCTCCAAGATTCTCGTGGCCGTCGTTACAATATGCAAGACCAATGCCAACTGGAGCCTGCTCAACGACCAGGTCCTCGTCCTATCCAAGAAGCATGGCCAGCTGAAGCAGGCCATCACCCGCATGGTCCAGACCGTCATGGGCTTCCTCGACGACACCCCCAACCTCGAAATCAAGCTGTCTGTAATTGAGGCTATCCGCACCGTCACCGAGGGCAAGATCTTTGTCGAGGTCGAGCGTGCCCGCGTCACCAAAATTCTCTCGGACATTAAGAAGGAGAAGGGCGATCTCAAGGCCGCCACCGAAATTCTTTGCGAGCTGCAGGTCGAGACCTTTGGCTCCATGAGCCGCCGCGAAAAGACCGAGTTCATTCTGTCCCAGGTCGGCTTGTGCATCGAGAGTGGCGACTGGACCCAGGCTGGTATTTTGAGCCGCAAGATCAGCACCAAGTACCTGTCTCGCAAGCCCAAGAAGACGGCCGAACAGATTGCCAAAGAGGAGAAGGAGCGCCAGAAGAAGATTGAGAACGGCGACGAGGTCGAGGAGGTCATCGAGGACGACGTCACGGATCTCAAGCTGCGCTACTACGAGCAGCAGGTGATCCTAGCCAAGCACGAGGACAAGTACCTCGATGTGTGCAAGCACTTCCGCCAGGTGCTCGATACCGAGGCCGTCGAGAACGACCCTGCCAAGCTGCGGCCCGTGCTGCGGCGCATTATCTACTTTGTTATTCTTGCTCCCTACGACAACGAGCAGAATGACCTGCTGGAGCGGATCGCGCGCGACGCCCGCAATGCGCAGCTCGTTTCCAAAGATGCCGAGCTGCTCAAGCTGTTTACCGTGCAGGAGCTGATGCGGTGGCCCGAGGTGGCCAAGTTCTTTGGCCCGCACCTGTGCGAGAGCGACGTGTTTGATGCCGACGAGGAAATCGACGAGGACGACGACGACGAAGAGGTCGACCCGGACAGCGGCAAGGCCTTCAAGCGGTGGCAGGATCTGCGGAAGCGCGTGATCGAGCACAATGTGCGCGTTGTGTCCAAGTACTACACGCGCATCCGCATGGGCCGCCTGACGCAGCTGCTGGACCTGACCGAGGACGAGACGGAAAAGTACATTAGCGAGCTGGTGACGTCCAAGACCATTTACGCCAAGATCGACCGGCCAGCACGGATTGTCAACTTTGCCAAGCCACGCGACGCCGATGATATCCTGAATGACTGGAGCTACGACATGAAGAGCCTGCTGGGCCTGCTGGAGCGTATCGACCACCTCATTACAAAGGAGGAGATGATGGCACAGATCCAGCCAGGGGCTGCAGCAGACAAGAAGGGAAAGACGGCCAAGGCCAAGTAGGCGGCTGTCTTTTGTACCTTTGTGTTTCAAACCATTGTTGAGTTTCTCGTAGTTTATTTTCCTTAGTTTGTTTGATATGGCATTTTATGATAAGGCTCGGTATTTCCCAGACGTGGCGAGCCAATATAAAAGTGGTGTACTTGCTGCATTTCTCGTGATGTGATCATGTCTATTTGTATTCGTGTATTTCTATGTGAATGGCAATGCTCTCCACGCCGTCTATATCTTTGGCGATGCCTCTGCAGATACAGTTTCCGAATGCTTCTTGACAAATGCCACCAGCGGCATCACCCACTCCTTGTTGATCGGCACATAGTGTCCGCCCGGGTGTGTCAGCACTGCCGGGTCTTGGCTGTGGTCCACTAGCTCCTTGGTCCGCGTCTCGTCCACTACAGTGTCCAGTCCGCCAATGTACTGCAGCGTCGGCGTGGCAATGGCCGGCTTGTACAGCCACTGCAGTTCCGCAGGCGGTGCGTGGAAGCCACTGTAGATGACGGCAAACCGCAGTGGCTTGTGGTCGTTGGCCGCCCGCACTTGTTCCACCCAGTCCCAGCCATATGCGCTTGATGCATCTGTAGCCTGGGGCACTGTCCTGTTCTCCTCCATTGCCGCAGCCAGCATTCCAGCTGCACACCCGCCTTGGCTGAAGCCCAGCACGCCGTCAATGCCCTTGGCCTCGCGAATGGCTGCGGCCATGGTGGCCATGCCCTCGGGAAGGAACCGGTAGGCACCAGTGGCGTCGTCGCGGCGCCACCATGCCCACGAATCAGACTCTTCCTCTTCTCCAGCACCATTGGCATCGGCATCTTCACGCGGGGTAAATCCCGGGATGTCGCTGGGCCGCAGCCGGTTGGGTGCCGTAGGGTAGATGAGAACAGGCGCGAGACCAAAAGGGCCGAGTGACTTGATAAGCATCTTCTCTAGGGCACGGGTCTTGGCATGGAATAACGGCCCTGACTGGGTGTAACCGTGAAGCATCAAGATCTTGACATCACGCTTGGCGGGTGCCGGTGGCTTGGTCGGCCGCGCTCCGGGAGGCGTCATTGTGCAGTATGAGTAAGAGTGGCTTGGACTGAGAAATAGAGATCTTGGGAATGTACTGATGGAAAACCGTAGACGAGGCACGGGAAGCAATGATGCAAGTCTCATGGGTGCAAACTCAAATCTGATATGATCTCGGCACTCGGCTTCTTGACTTATTAGGTGTGACGCAGCTACAGCTAATGGTGTATGTGGGAAGGTGCAATTGTGCTTGCTTACATGAGCAGTGGAGGCGCTGATTGGTCATCTGGACTACAGACTATTTACAGGCTAGCTCGTGCCAACAGTCATTCAGGGTCAAAGAAACCAGGAAGCTCCAAGTTACGTCGTCTGGGCCGCTGGTGAGGCTATCAACAACTAGTACACCAACATATAGTCACTGAGATTGCTCGGTGATATTGCTTCTGATGCAAAGGTACTGCAACTTGTACTCGACAGTGTGCCTTTGTTTCTGGAAAATATAATGGCCATATTCAATGGCACGGCAAACACATCTTTCACATCCGACAGCGCAATGCAATGCTCGTTTTTTGATGGCTGTATAATTTGTAGGCTTATGAGGGCTTATGATACAAGAATGAAACAATAACCCCACGTCCGAAGCTATGCCCGTAGGTGAGGTGGACAGCACTCGAGGCTGATGGGTAGATAGATTGGTGTGCTACTTAAGCCCAATTACTGGCTATCCATCGTCGCTGATCGGTCGGCCGCGTCTCTGCGTTGCTGGCATACGGTCCGTCATGACCGTCGGCCAACATTGGTCGGTCGTCGATCAGGTCACAAACAGAGAGGTGAGAGGGCGGGAAAGGAGGGCGCGGGAGAGATCATCCATTGGAGAAGACAAGACAATGCGTGCTTAGTTCTTCTTGGCGTAAACGTTTCTCGGGTCGTTCTTCCACTCAGCGGCTGTATAGGTTAGCATCAATTTTGTATTCTGTCAAAGCAGAGGTGACGACGACAGCAACATACACTGAGACATGGCGTTCTGAGCAGAGTTGACACCGTAGGCGATGATGACACCTAGATTGTTAGAGCTGTGCTTTATAAAATTGTTGAGTGTAGGTGAGTGGTGTGTTGTGTTGTGGCCACGATGTCGTCGCGTTATCGCTAAATCAGAGGCCGGCCGGCGACAGCTATGTAGACGACACAGGTCGCAAGGTGCATGGGGAATGGGTGCGGGTGCGTCGGCGTAGCTTTGATCGGCGAGTGTGTAGTTGAACACATGGAGACATACCAGCGGCGAAGAAGGGGGCCATCGGCTTCACTATCGTAGAGTTAGCAATCTGAAGATGTATGATAATATATGGTGCATGAGAGGGGCGAGCTTGGGGGGGAGCCTCGGGGCGGCCGGAGTTGGATCGGAGGCGGACAACCAAACAGCGAGGTGGCACTTACGGACAGGAGCCGGGAACTTCTTGAGGGGGGCAACACCGAACCAAGACATGGTGACTGTTGGGGCGAGTAGCGGTTTGTGAGGAGGGTGGTTGAGTGAGGCGGAGGATGGTGATTGGGATGTTGTGATCTTCAAAGCAGAAGCGTTGTTTTTTGCCGAACGAGTGAATTCGTTTTTCCCTTGTCCCGTCCCAGCCCGGCTGTTGGTGCCTGAGGCATATTTTAGAGCAGTGTTACCTAGCACGTGAGTTCTGTCTGTAGATCACGTGTATGAATCTGGATCCAACTGGACCTATCTTGTGACATCACTGAGGGGACGGCCCACAGTGGATTCTGGTGCTGTTTCCCCGGATGCGATGGCCTGACGGTACGCTCATACCCCAGATATGTCACAAGCAATCCTCGCTATCGTCGTTTATTTCTAATTATTATAACTTATATATTATTCCACTTGTTTGATTTCACTCTTTGCGGGATTGGCAGGAATCTGCTTCGGATCTTTGATGTTTTGAAGTGTTTCGACATCATCTGACCTCGAGCTTGCTGACGTATTAGGCTGGCCAACGCACCTTCCCTTTATGCTGTCTTCAGTTGACATATTGATCCCATAGCTACTTCCTGTCAATGACTTTTTATGTTGTTCGTACTATAAATACTACATGTTTTCCTATGTCTTCGATATATCATAATAGGAAATAACAAATGACCACAAGCAAATCAAGACCACTCATACCTACTAGATACGACAAACCAGCAAGCAATAGAACCTGCATCCGATCGCTCCTTCCACTTGGATTTGCTGTCTTGCCTTGGCCAAACACATTCCCCGCAACGCCATCTCCTCTTTCCTTCTTTTGCTATTTCGCTCTTGCCTTTATTCGCCCTTGCTCTCCTCTTCTCCTCCCTTCTCCTCTCGACCTGCCGCCCATCCCTAGCCAGTGCTACTCCAAGTCCGCTTCCCCTCTTTGCTGTGTACAAAACATCGCCCTATTCGTCGCTCAATTGTGTGTTCCCTCCATATCTTTGTCTTCCGATCCCTCATAGCTGAATACGACACCAGCCCTCACACCTCACATCTCTCTCTCTACGAGTACAGATCCCTCCCACTCTTTACTCTACTTACTGCCACCCTACTTCATTACTGGCAGCTGACGATTCTCTTGCTTCGTTTATCTGCTCTGCCGCCACAAAGGCCGTGTTCCCTGTATTTTTACCTGCTGCTGCTTCCGTCTTGCGTCTATATTGCTTGCTCGGAACAACCACAACCAACGCTTTCTGCCACCATCGACCGCCATATGCACGTCTGCACTGTTGCACTGTTGCACACACCTGGGGCGTCTGTTTGAGCTCTACTCTATAATCTTTGAGCTTTTCGGGTTCTTGATTTCAACACCGCTTCCACCACCTGAAGCGATTACATTCAACTTGCCCTGCAATTTCCATCGTCAACAACCAACATGTTTGCCCGCCACATTGCAACCCCCCGCGTTGCTGTGAGAGCTTCGTCACTGTCTGCCGCGTTCTCGACAACCCCAGCAGCTGCAGCGGCAAAGGCATCCAAGCTGCCCGCGCTCTCCGACATCCCGCCCAACGCACAAGAGGATTTCAACAGCAAGCAGAAAGCATTCCGGGACCGGCTGGCCGAAGCACAGCGTGAAAGAGAATCAAGTTTGTACCCTCCTTCCACCTCGTTCACTGCAACGACTCCTCCCGACTCGTCAGCAGATGCCTCTAAATCTTCGGGCCTTGGCTCACTAAGTACTGCTAAAAAAGGGAGCGTCTCTGAGCTCAGCAAGAACGCGGCGCCACGCAAGTCTGGCCCCATCACGAACCTCATTTACGGTACCAAAGAGGGCCGCGAGTTGGACGCACAGATTGAGGCCAGCTTCAGCCAGATCCTAGCGCGTGGCAAGTACGTTCATTCGATCACCATCCATGACGTGAAGCCCGACAAGTTTGACGAGTATGTCGACCTCGTCGGCAAGTGGTATCCGCGCATCGCCAACAACCCCGAGAACCGCGTACACCTAGTCGGCAGCTGGCGCACGGAGGTTGGTGACACCAACACATTTGGTAGGTTATTCGTTCTCTTAAAATAGTTTTTTTTTTTTTTTTTTGAAAAGAAACTTGAAACTAATTACTATAGTCCACATTTGGGAATATCCTCGCTATCAGGGACTGCACGAGTCGTTCAACACGGTGGCCAAGGATGCCGAGTACCCCGACTTTGAGCGCCAGCTGCGCACACTTGTGAACTCGACGCATGTGTCGCTGATGCAGGAATTCTCATTCTGGCCGACGGCTCCGCCACGGCAGCTGGGTGGCCTGTTTGAGCTGCGGTCGTACAAGCTGCACCCCGGCAATCTGCTGGAGTGGGAGACGCACTGGCGTCGCGGTCTCAAGGCCCGGCGTGAGGTGATGGAAGGTGTGGGTGCGTGGTTTGTCCAGATTGGCGATCTGAACACGGTGCATCATCTGTGGCAATTCGCCAACCTGGAGGAGCGCAAGGTCCGTCGCGAGCAGAGCTGGGGCATAGAAGGCTGGAGCGACACGGTGCACAAGACGGTTCCCTTGATCGAGTCGATGCAGTCGCGGATTCTGGTGCCCCTGCCATGGTCGCCGGTGGCATAAGCTGCATTATAGCATTCTCTCATTGAATTTGCGTTGTTTACATTGCATCTACCAGCAGTATATTCTAACATCTTTGTCTATGCTTGTCATTTATCAAGTAGTTTCTTGCAAGCTCTCTTTTGTGTCAAATCAATCATAAATTATCATAACTGTGGCGTATATCCCAATGCTAAATGATGATGCCAAACACCAGTATTCGTTCCAGCAAGTAAATTACTCTTCCAGCTCTTCGCCCATGACCGCGGCTAGGTTGCGCCTTGCCGCCAACAACGAATGACTCAAGGCAAGCAGCTTCGCACTGAGACTCAGCAGACTAGGATCTGCACTCTCTATGCGGATCTTCTCGCGCACATAGACTGAAGCCGGGCCGTCTTCCAAAGCATCGGCATGGCCAGACGATGTCTGTCCTTCGAGTGGCGGATGAAGCCCTTTGGCCTTTCCGTTCTCACAGCAGTATGTAAATGTCTGGTCTGCCTCGTCGTGCTCGAGCCGCCGTGTCGTTCCCAGTGCAAGTGCAAACTTCATACCCAAATTCACAGGCGCGCCGGCCGGCTCCAATGCACGCAGCCACAACACGAGCTGGCTGTCTTGCAGCCCCAGGTAAAAGCTTATGGCTGGTGGCAGTGACGGCTTGAAGTGTGTCAGGCTTGCGGACTGGCTTGTCCACTGGGGGTCGGTGGCTTTGCCAGTGGGGCCGTCAAGCAGGCCGGATGCATCTTGTAGGGCTTGTGCTAGTACACGCAGCTGTGTCGCAATAAAAGCGGGTGGTGTTGTAGAGGCTGCTGCATCGCTAGGATAGGCTATATTGAGGGTCATGTCGAGGAGCTCGATGGAGCGTGTGAGGAGGGTGTTGAGGGTATCGAGGGGTGTAATGGTAATAGGCTGGCGCGGATTGATGGTTAGTGTCTGCGCCGGCTGGGTGCGCAATTTGAGGTGGATGGTGCCCTTGACGATCTGGGTGCCGAGGCGGGTGATGTGGCCCTTGACGATCTCGTTGCGTGGCGTGCTGACGACCAGGGTGTTGCCGCGGCCATTGGGCCCCAGCAGTTTGTAGCAGTCTGCGAGGCTCGTTCGTAAGCTGCGGAGTGTGTCGCCGAGTTCCTGCAGCTGCCAAGCCAGCTCGCGGTCCTGATGAAGAGGGGATATTGTGAGTGGGTGGTCTTTTAAAAAAAGGTCATGAGCGAGGTCTTTGGAAAGGTCGTAGAAGGAAAAGTCGCGGCCAGGCAGGCCACTCGGCCCAGGACAGACAACAACCCAGTCTGACATTTGATGCATCAAAGATAGATATCGAGTTAAAAATGAAATACCAAGGGTACAAATAAAGCTATAGCTTGGTTGCGATTGA
This sequence comes from Ophiostoma himal-ulmi, assembly GCA_029299165.1. Taxonomy (NCBI): domain Eukaryota; kingdom Fungi; phylum Ascomycota; class Sordariomycetes; order Ophiostomatales; family Ophiostomataceae; genus Ophiostoma; species Ophiostoma himal-ulmi. The sequence goes on along the minus strand of JANSME010000003.1, from coordinate 96,634 downwards.
GCTCACCTCGGTCGTCTTGATGGCGACTTTTAACTCTGCCGGCGGCAGACTTGGCCAGATTGCAACAGACATGGCTGTGAAGCAGATATTTTGGAGCCTAGAAGCCGATTCTATAGATCTATTTACTCCTTTGCCTCTCAAATTTGCGTATTCGATAGCTGCTAGCTGTATTTGCTTCGTGTCTGGTTTCTGTTCGTCTAATCTGCTCGTTTGACGATGCGTTTGTAGGCATCTACAATTGCGGTGGGATAGGCAAGGCAGTCGGCAGATAGTATGTTGTGTGTCTGCAGTGTTAAACCACGGTCTTGGGTTGCTGTCTAGTAGGCGGTAATATGATTGCCTGCCAGGTAGCCGCTGTTGATTATGCAGATGTGTGCAGATGTTAGGTGAATCGGCATCCTTATCGCGTGGAAGCTCGCGATAGATGACGTAAGTGGGTCTTGTTTGATGTGTTGCTTAGTCATCATCCATCGTAAGACAGGCAGTAGCAGTCAGCTTCAGCTCCGTTTTACACACTTCATTCCAGCTCTGATACTGACGAGATGACCTAGGTTCAACTTATACACCACAGTTTCCAAATATTCTCAGCTCTCCCATGACTTTATCAAATCTGACAACGATATCATTAAAAGCTGAGGCAGACAAGTTGTTTGTTAAGGTACCAGTAAGATTTGTGTGGGGTTGCCTAATATGGTAATAGCACTGGCAATGCGCGTTACCACGCAGCCTCACAAACTTAGTCATCAGACCCGCTCATCTTGAAAACTGCATCTCATCGCGACGTCAACAAGACAGCCGTTACATGAACATCGTTTCATGTACAACATACAACATACAACAGAATGGCGACCTCAGAAAAACCAATCATTCGAAAACGCCCAATCATTGGCCGCAGCTATGCCGCCGGTGTATCGCCAGTACAATCACAGCGCGGCCAGCCCGCATCGACAAAACCACTTGGCGTCATCTTTGTGTCGAGTAAGGCGCCGTTCATGTCTGTCGTAAACCGGTCCATCAAAGCCCTAGACCGTGGCCCTGGAGGTGCACGGTGGTCTTCCACTCGAGTGGCTCCGCTGCTTGCCGACCGCATTGCCAAGGTTCAGAACAGAGAGGTTGACGCCGTGCCGACGCCCATGTCTAAAAACAGCGACTGGAAGGCTGCGCGCCAGAGAGAGGTGCTGCTGCTGGCCACAGGTCATGCCATATCCAAGCTTGTTCTTATTAGCGGCTGGTTTCGCCGGCAGCAAGGCTATGTTGTGACTGTGCGCACGCGGTGGGCGTCGACTGTGGACGACATTTTCACATTCGAAGGAGTTGACGGGGAGGCAGAAGTGGCCAAAGACGTCGAGGGAGAAGAAGCCAACGATGCCATGGACATTGATACTGAAAAAAGGGTGGCAAAAAAGGAGCTGCGCAAGTCGACACGTGTGCGGACCATCAGCTGCCTCGAGGTAGCCATCCGGTTGAAGTGATGAGCCGTGATGATGCTAGGCGTGTGCTGCCTCGCGCAGTTCATCCTACAAGACTATAACCCACAATTCACCTCAGTCACGGCTTCGCCTCGCGACTAACGTCGATCGCATAGCTGCATATCCTTGGTACAGTGCACTACAGCCTTCTTTACTGCCCGTGCCGAGTTATGGCACAACTCCATCTCAGCTGGCAGTACCGTCACTATTTCTTCTAGAGGATGGCCCGCCATTGCTTGGTACAGACTGCGGCTTATACAAAGTGGCTTTTAAGGATAGACTTACTGTGTCGTATGGTCTGTTAAATTCGGTCAATACAGGTTCCTGTATAATATATCTGTACAGGAAAAGCCATAATGGCAAGGCAAGCCGAGAGCTGCTTAAAACCGGACTCGGGCTCAAGAGGTCTAATACATAGATACCTCAAATAATATAAATTTGACGAGGTCCTCGAAAGGCAAGAATGAAAATGAGATGTTGAATCCTTGAGATGTCTGTGTGTTGTCTGCAGGCGAGTTGAGTCGTCTAGCAAACCTTACCTTTAGGTTGACCAAAGAGGTGCACGCCATCCACGTCGACCACCTAGTATTGTGCCCAGCGTAGGAGAGTCGCAGCGATAACAACGGGCAGCACACTGACAAGCTCGCCCAGTCCAGCATACTCTGGAGGAATACGCACATTCCGCCCGCGGACGGCTTCCATCACGCCTGCTGCCAGCAGAATGGCGACCAGGTTGTACACAAAGCTCCAACAAAAGTTGAACAAGATGCGGTGCACAGCCTTGCGACTGACAGCGCAGGCGACCAACAGCCCGTTGAGGTCCGGTCGCATAAGCACAACGTCTGCGGCTGACTGGGCGACATCGGTGCCGCCGCTGCTGTTGACGTGCACGCCCACTGTAGCCTGGGCGATTGCTGCCGCATCGTTGGTTCCGTCACCGACAAAGACAGTCGCCCCTTTCTGGTTGATTGTGGTCAACTGCTGAATGTATTTCCGCTTTTCAGCAGGGCTGCAGCGCGAGCGCACATTGGCCGGTGCAATGTTAAGACGACGTGCGGCTGCCTGGACAGCACCGTCGTCGTCGCCGGAGACGAGGTGAACAGCAATGCTATTCTTGGCCAAGGCGGCTATAGTACCTACGGCCTCTGGGCGCAGAGAGTCAGAAAGTCCGAAGATGGCGACGACAGAACCATCAATGGCAAAGCAAAACGTCGTGAGGCCATCGTGGAGCATAGACTCGACAACCTCATGGCTGCCCAGGCCAAGCCACCGCGAGTTGCCAGCCTGCAGGCTCCTTTTGTTTTGACCAGACGCTTTGCTAGGTACATTTGCAACACCCTCAACACCCAAACCCGGAAGTGATTTAATCTCCCGCACAACAGCCTCTTCCGTTCCCTGAGAGACGTAATGGCCGACAATCGATGTAGAGACAGGATGCTTGATACCATTCAGCAGGCCCAGAAGGAGCCTTTTCGTCTCCAAGACGTCGTCTCCTTCTTTTTCTTCTACGGCATACCATTCCCTTGAAACAGCAAGCAGCCCCTGGGTAACAGTCCCCGTCTTGTCAAACACAACATGCGTCACTTTGTGCATCACCTCGATAGCTTCGGCTGACTTGAAGACGACGCCACGCTCAGCTGCCACACCACTCGCAATCACAACCACCATGGGCACGGCCAATCCGATTGCACACGGGCAAGATACAATAAGAACCGTCATGGCATATGTGATGGCCTGGACTGCTGCGTTGCTAGCAGACTGATTGCGCACCCGAATACCCACGGCAGTCCATACACAAAATGTGACGACAGTCAGGCCAACTATGACGGGCACGAAGTAGCTGGCCACCTGATCGGCAAGGGCTTGTATGCGCGGCTTAGACAGCTTTGCTTGATCGACCATGGACGCGATGCTGCTAATTGTATTATCGCCAGGCAGGCGCGTCACGCGAGCGTACAGCACGCCCGACCCATTTATGGAACCTGCAATGAGGGCAGACTTGGCCTCTTTCAAGACGGGCCGGGACTCGCCGGTGATCATGGATTCATTGACTTCGGAGACACCTTTGATCACATTTCCGTCTGTGGGTATCTTGCAGTCGGGCATGACCTTGAAGACGTCACCGTACTGTAGTAGCCGGGCATTTATGATCTCGACTCTTTCGTTTGTTTGGCCTGTTGTGATCATAGCAGTCGGGGCTTGGAGAGACCGGATGGAGATGCTTTCAACCGCTTTCTGCCGTGCAAGGGCTGCCACCCAGCGGCCCAGAATTATGAGCGTCACCAGCAATGTGCTGGTCTCAAAAAAGGAATTCGTCGACAGCGGCTGCCCGACAATTGTGTAGACAAACGATACAACAGAGAATACGTAGGCGGTCGTGGTGCTCAGTACCACCAGCAAATCCATCTCGATGACCCTCGAGAACAGGAGCGCCTTCAGCGCCTTGGAGTAAAAGGGGCCAGCAACAACGACCTGGACAATGGTTGCCAGTGCAAGCGATACCGAACTGTAAATGGTGGTGTCACGATCCGAGTCGGGCAGAGGCGCCCATGCAAGCACGAGCACGGGAATTGTCAAGAAGGCAGACACAAGTGTCATGTATCCAATGTGGCGGACATGCTTGCTGCCTGCATCGAGTGCTGGATCAGGCCTCAGCGGTGCCAACTGGAGTGGCTGATTATCTCTCACATCCATGCCGACCCATCCTGTCTTGATCAGATCGCGAGCCCCAATCACCTTGGGATCAAATGTGATACTGACAGTGTGATTGTCCACAATTTTGACCTCGAGCACGCCGTTGGGCCAGTCTTTTTGTGCTGTACTTGCGGCAGCCGATGAGCTTCGGGGCGAAGAAGATGGCGATGGCACGCAAACATCCAACGTCAAATAGCTTCCCTTCTTGGAGATGTTCTCGCACTTGAACTCGGTGGTCCTCTCGACATGCTTTATGACATCGTCGATTGTATGGCCCTGGCCCCGGCTGCCGACAAAGTCAAACTCGGCGCGCGACAAGACAAGGCTTGTCTTAAGGCTGGCAACAGCCGCGTGCGTGCCAAGTGTCCGCAGCAGCTTTGTCTCGCACCCCGTACATGTCATACCCGAGATGCTCAAAACAACGTGTTCCTTGTCGGGGGCCTTTTCGGGGTCGTTGCCTACATGGAAGCCGGATGGCTTTTTCGGATTGACAGCGCGGACAGTTTGAACAACCTGGGTTGATTTGGCACGGTCGGGTCTAGAGCAGCTGCCGTCATCACAGCACGAGTCCATAGACTGGCGCTTTTTGGTTGATTTTGCCGTTTTGTTCAGCCTTGCTCTCTGCGTGGCTTTTCCTTTGCCAGCCGGTAGACAGCACGATTCTTGGCCTAGTGCAACGAGAGCACGGCAGATACATCCGAGAGAATCAAGGCGAGAAGCATACAGCGAGCGTGTCTTGCTTCTATGCTCATTGCAAGGCTTATCACCCTCACCATCAGCGTTGTTGCAGTCTCTTAAAGCGATGCGGTCAAGGCATGACTCGTCGCAGCATGGTATGATCTTTCCTTCGCAGCAACTAGGACGGTCGTCTTTGCCAGTAGGCTCATTGATAGACTTTTTCTCGGAGCAGCAGATGTCAATGCAAGGTTCTTTGTCATCTTGAAGAGGCTCGGTCTTGGAAGAACAGCAATCGTTGGCATCTGCAGAATCACAGCAGCAATCGACAAAAGCTGTCTTAGGAATGCCACCGCAGCCTAACTCAACATCAGATGCACAGCATAGATCGGCACAGTTCTCGGCGGGCTCGTTCATGATATCGTCGGTGCTGACGGTATTGGCAATATCCTTGACGGCATCAATTTTGACGATGTTGCTGGCGCTGCCAGTACCCGCCTCTTCAATCTTAACTTCCGTCTCCGCTTCGCCCGGGTCGCCTGGCGGACCACAGCAGCCCGAACCACAGGCCATATTTTACTTGTAAGAATCAATCTGGTTTGTAGGAAATATGAAGGTGGCAATTGGCCGGGGACTAGAAAGAGCAAAGCTCGTAAAGGAAGAGAATGGGAGAATCATAACACCTTACTGTCGAATATACCCCACTTGTCGTCATCTGATAGTGTCATTAGTCTATTTATTTACAAATTGTTGTCTATTTAAACTGCATCACCATATGCCGTCTTGTGTGCCAATAGCATCTGCGGCATCTTGGCTCCGGGTAGCCAATGCTATTATCAGATTTGCGTATCACTCCGAGTACGGAGATAAAGAGCGGAACGATGTAGTTGGCCACGTGATGCCTAAGAAATATCATCTTTAGATAATGGTGCAATAAAAAGTCTGGTCACGTGTTCTATACAGGCCCGCAATTTCTCTCATAAATGTCGTTTTCTTGTAACGCGTCCTACTATCGCGACCTTTTCTATCGCCGCTTAGGTTTCTTCCTTTTCGTTCAATCTAGCGGGCGCGACATTTTACGGCCTTGCTTGCGTTTATGTTAAGTACTGCTACTTCTTTCTTTAGTTTTCAATTCAGTTAATATTAATATTACTGACTGTTTTTACTTCGTACTTTTATCTAGCAGTATACTAATAGGCATACGACATCTCGATTACGATAGACTTCTACTCGTTTCTATACTACTTTACTAAATATCCAATACCTCTACTTCTCGACATTCTTACGCCTCTAGCTGAATACTTAATTAATTGTCATTCAAGTCTAATATTAAACATCATGAATTATATAAAGTTGCTGATTAATACATAAGACTGCAAGATTTAGTGTTTAGGTCACGTTATCGTACCCGTGACCAGACTTTTTATTGCGCCATTATGGGACGTTGAAATATCATCCATATTGACGAGAATAAGTTATCTGATGATATTGTGAGACTCGGAGACTTGATACGTATTTTTTACTGTTTTTGAAATAGCACGATTCATATATTTGAATTTTGAAGTAGTGGTTTTGTGCACTGATCATGTTAACGAGATAAGACAACTCATTACTAATTATACCAGGATTCAAATTGATATAATTTTGATTTAAATATTATGATAACTTATAACAAAAAATTCTATTTCAGTAGAGATTTTTATGTTGATCCTGAGATTGAAAAGAAGCGTGACAGACTGCTCTTCACAACATCCATAGCACTCTCATGGTATTTCCGTCTTGAGTTTCACGTTGATGCCTGCTCTTTTCTTTGGACTCGCTTATGACGTCTAATCGCTTGGCTTATGCTTTGCTTGTGCAGCGAGCTACGGCAAAACCTACTGTTTGTTTCAACTCTATCTCTATCTTGTTCCAGCACCCACGTTGTTTCTAGTTTCTAGTTGAATCATTGATCTTGACTTTTAACTTTCTCAACTTCGGATCAACACTACTCCGTAGTACGGCCGGGTTTAGAGACGGAGTATTTCCAACGCATACAACACGGGGTATCAACTGTTATCTTCTGTAGCAACTCTCCGTCTTTGGTTAGCGAGGTCCGGCCGTTGTGTAGCTCCAAATTGGCCTACTTGCAGAGTATCGCATCATTTGCTACTGTGTGTTAATTACTACTTTGAAGATGGAGATATGAAGAAGGTCTGAATATCCAGGTGCCCGAAAGCCTGACCTCCGTGCTTATCTTCTCTACTTTTCATTCGTTCAGCAAAGTATTTTTTATTTTTGTTTCTATTCTATTTTAAATCTTTCCACTCGGAGCAATCAATGGTAATCAATGGGGCAATATTTGCACGTCTTGCGTCTTCTAAATCATTGTGTTTTGTTTCTAGAGCCCTGGAAATACAAGAACAAACAGGAAACTGCGAGACAAAATCTTGTTGTCAGAAATGGCGTTACGCTCTGGCACTGGTTCTCGCTCTTTGGCCCTCTGTACTGCTAGTGATTCAAGCGGTCGATGATAAAAGTACACGAGCCATGGCAGAAGCATTGGCACGACGTAATCAGGAGCCAGATGGGTCAGGCGTGAAATATGAAGAGCAAAAATATGTGATAGAGAATGAATGAGAACTGTCCGTTATGCAGGGAGCCAGGGGCCCTGCGTATGGAGAGAAACAAGTACTTCGTACCTATCCTCATTGACTAGCAGACGAGCGACTTCCAGCACGGATCAGGGGCGGCTAAGCCGTCGCAGAACCGGATTTTAACTGATTCGATTTGGCATTTGCCATATGCCCAGTGAATTATCCCTGCTGCCAACCCACCCGTTCCCATTTCCCACCCACTTTACCAAGTTACCCCTGAGCGTCCCTGACTACACGTAGGCTTAGGGTAGCTGCATAAGCGGTTGGCTGTTAGTTCTTTAGTAAAAGGTTTATATGGAAAACATGGCCAGAGCATCATTGCACATGTTTCCTCGACGTCTTATTAGAGAGTGCTTGAATGATCCGAAAATTGTATATTACATAATCAAATATCTCAATATAGTTTAGTAATCGCATATTTCTGTATTCGAGTGTCAATATTCTGCTCATTGACTCTGCTTACCGAGTAAGACAAGTTAACCCACTGAGCGAGATGTAGATATCTTAAGTGATTCCACAGACTACTCTAGATATGGACTGGCCGAGAAATAAAGTATTAACTGGCATAAAATTTTGGTCCTGGCAGCCGCTTGGCTTCATTTGGCTGTTATTACACTTGGCCAACACCCTTTCTTCCGCTTCCTCCCTCCCGTCCTGGCTCTCCAGCTTGCCACTCGATGATTCTAACCTAGATACAGCAACACATGTTCTACCTATTCAGTAGAGTCACATTGGACCGAACTCTAGTGGAAACAATCCAGTGTGATATGCAACGAATACATGCTGGTACGAGCAGACCCAATGAGACCTCGTCAGCCGTGACGGGTCCCCTCGACCAAAAGACCCGTTCTCCTTGTAATTTGTCTCCATTTGTCTGAGTCTTTCCCTCTGCTTCTAATTTGCCAATGTACCTCAATGTATCTATTATAGTTGCAAATACCCATTCATCTCTACTCGCATCTTAATATTGGGTTTCCTCCCTTCTACTTTTCACTTCTCGCTTTCTTCCTTCTCCTCGTCTTCCTCCCGTTCCTATCTCTCCGCAAGAGCCTCACCTATTTCTGCTGTGCCTCTCGCCGGCGTCCTCTCATTCACTCCCGTCACGGTCTTTCTCATATGTCGTACTCATTCCCATCTGATAATCCACTTACATCACATTTCTGTCACCATCGCCTTGTCTCTGTCACGACATTCTCGTCTTCTGGATCGACGACATTGTTTCGTTATTGTTACCGTCTGCCTATTGTTTCATTTGGTCTAGTCTTTAAATTTTGTTCTTCTCTTGTGCCCTCGCTTGAACGGCTCGACGCCATCAACTCATAATCTCAACCGACTGACTATACGCCGTCCATAATTGCCCGCAAAATATACGGCAACGCACACGAAGTATGATCTCTTCGTTCCGTTCTCTTGCGGGCGCCGCCCTGCTGGCAAGCTTTGCCGGTTTGGCCACCGCACAAGTCACCACTGACTGCCAGCCTCTCAACACCACCGGCTGTCCCGCCGACCCGGCCTGGGGCGCCGACCACTTCTTCAACTTCAATGTTACGCCCTCCGCTTCCTTCTGGGAGACGACGGTCGGCACTGTCCAATATTCCAATGAAACTGGCGCCGAGTTCACTATCAACAAGCAGGGCGACTCGCCTACTATTCGCACCACTTTCTACATTTTCTTCGGCCGCACCGAGATGATGATCAAGGCTTCTTCCGGCACTGGTATTATCTCGTCTGTCATGTATCTGAGTGACGACCTAGACGAGATTGATTGGGAGTACATGGGTGGTAATTCGACACATGTCGAGACGAATTACTTTGGCAAGGGTCGCCAGGACTTCATGAATGCTATCTACCACCCCGTCGACGGCGGCATTCTCAACGATTTCCACAACTACACGACCGTCTGGACCAAAGACGCGCTTGACTTTTATGTCGATGGCAGCAAGGTTCGCACGCTGCTGCCGTCTGAGGCCAACAGCACCTACAACTACCCACAGACACCTATGCGTATCAGTATTGGTATCTGGGCTGGTGGTGACCCGACGCTGCCCCAGGGCACGCGCGAGTGGGCTGGCGGTGATACTGACTACACCAAGGGGCCCTTTAGCATGTACGTCAAGAGTTGCCAGGTGACCGACTTCAGCAGCGGTAAAGAATACTCTTACGGCGACTTCAGCGGCTCGTGGGAGTCCATCGTCATTACCGAGGGTAACTCGACGGCCAAGACGGCGCTGTACGCCAAGCCCAAGAAATCGGAGACACTCGCACAAAAGTGGAATAAACTTTCCTCGACCGCTAAGATAGCCATCTACGCATCGGGTGCCGGTGTCGGCGCGCTGATCGTAGCCGTCGGCCTCTACTACTGCATCCGTCAGCGCCGCCTTGGTGCTGAGGAAAACCGCCTGTACGAGGAGCGCATGGCCCAGGAGCGCATGGAGCTCAACCAGATGAAAAAGGATGGTATCAACCCTGACAGCCTGGCGGCGTCTGGCTCAGAGTACAATGCCCGCGATATGAACAAGGGCGGCATGGCCAGCGGTAATGCTTACAACATCCCCCCCGGCACCCCCGATAGTGTGGCTGAAGAAAAGGAGCGTGCTTGGGCTGCCGCTGTAGGCACGGGTGTTGCTGCTGCCGGCGCTCAGCAGCGTAACAACGGCTACGACAACGTTCCCCTGAACAGCCCTCTGAGCAGCCCGCACCTGCAGCAGCGGCGTGGCGCGTCGCCCGGTCCCATGTCGCCCCACTCTGGCCATGCATCGCCTGTCTCGCCCACCTTTCCTTACCAGAACAACATGAACAGCATGGGCAGCCCTCGTTCGCAGACAAATAGCCCGGCATTTGTGGCCCCAACACCCCAGCGCAGCTTCACTGGCCAGTCTTTGAGACAGATGAACTCTGCTTCGCCTGCATCAAGCGGCTACGCCAGTCCCCCTCCCGGATACGGTGGCAACAACGGCAACAACTCGCCCAGCTACAACGGCTACAGCAACATCAATAATAACAACGGCCAGAACAGCCCGTACAACAACACGCCAGGGGCCAACCACGGTAGCGGTTTCGACAACAACCACTGGCGGTGATAGGCATCTTGTACGGATGGACTCGTCAGGACCAAACTCATGCTGGACTTGAGCTCTCACTCTTTACGGTTTACAATTCGCTTCTCTTCATTCGCTCAACTATTTATCTATTTTTTTTTTTTTCATTGTCTATTTCATAGTTTTGTTGTCGTTGGTGTCTGATCGCATTGTTTTGATATACCAGCGTTGTATGCATATATTTATTCGTTAATTTACTGATTGTTACCTGATTATCCTAACCGATACTGGCTATTTGCTAAAGTTGCCACCGACTAAAATGCGATATTATATAGCCGATTCAGCAGCCACGCCGTATTTAAGTGCATGCGCGCCAGGCAAAGTGCACCTGTTGCGTAAAGGCCACTGTCGCATCGTCGTCGGTGATTTGTCCAGTGGCCGTCTCGCTGGTGCTCGCCAGCAAAATTCGGTTGTTCACATTGAGGATGCCCGACGCACCGCAGGGCGCATAGATGATACTCGCCGTCGGGATCTGGTCGTTCTTGGTGTAGACTTGGCCCTCGGCCCAGGCACCACCGCCGGTAATGGACGTGCGCGTCGTCGTCGTAGCCGACGCGTCCTCCGAGAAGTAGTACGTCGAATAGAATGTTCCGGTGACGCCAGCATCGAGCTGCGCGAAGCCGTGGTAGGTGCTGTCCAGTACGGCAAACTGGAAGCCACCAGGGTACTTAAGGTTGAGATGCAGCTGGCAGTTCTTGGTCTTGTCGCTCAGGTCGTAGCCGGGCCCGATGTAGGTCTGGAACTGGTCAAACCCAAAAGTCACGACCGTGCGATCAAGCGAAATGGATGTAGACACGGAGCCCTGGGGACAGCCGTTGCCGGAAAAGGCGACACTGGTGATCTGGATCTGGTCTGGGTTGGGAGCGTCAGCAGAGCCCGAGTTGTTGTCGTTTGTGTCCGATTTGCCTGTACTGCCAGTATTGATGGCATCAGGGCTGAGGCTGGAGGTGCCTTCGCCAAGAACAATCAAAGGCGAGGCCGCAGCCAGCACGGGGAGAAGAGGGAGAAGGGCAATCACGAGCATTTTTAAGCAAGGCAAGGTGGCGATGGTGTGATATAATCTGCTGTTATGTGAAGTCGATGGTGTCGATGAAGATGGTGATGGTGATGATAGACTTGTACATTAGCAGGATATGTTTTGTCTTTATATACATCGTTCGGCTCGTATTCTGATGATCTAGTTTAGACCGTCTTCAGTGTCCTGACCGTGTCGTCACCACTATCGTCACCACCATGGTGAGTACCATCAATGGGCTCGCTTAAAAGCCAATGCTTGTCTAAATTTGCTGAGCCCACTGTCGACGATGAGGAGAAGTCCTTCAATATAAACAATCTAGACATTCTAGACTCTTGGCTACTCTAAATAGAGACACGGCTGGACACTAGCTCCTACATGAAGTAGGGACGGGGTCAATACGTGCCATCGTATGCTTATTTTGTTAATCTGTTTCCGGGTTCCTTGCCGTGTTTGTTTAGACTTTGGCGAGGTCTGATGAGGTCGGTTGAGGTGTGGTCCGATTCAGGGCCGCCTGCGCCACTTGGATTGTGTATAAGGCCAAGAGGCGGCACGGAGTTGAAGTATCGAGGCCACTTTGAACGGTCTTGGAAAATATGAAGGCATACGCAACAATTCCCTGACAAATAATCATATGAAAGTTGCTCACGGTTAGCTTCTACCGGGTATCTGTAACGAGCAATTGCTTGGGCTTCGATGGCTTTCCTTCGTTTTGAAGCTCGGTTATATGAGACACGTGAAGGATATGGGTTAACATAACGATGTTCTGGTACTTGAGATATGTAGATTAGCGGTCGTTTGTGGCATATCTTCGAAATACCTACCGCTTGATCATGATACTTTGCATCCGTTCTACCTACATGAGCCAGCGTAGGGATGGCGGATTACATCAGCAAACAAGCATCTGGTTCCGTGGTGCAGTTGGTTAGCGCATCGTACTAATATTTCTACAGGAAACATATGCGAAAGTCGAGAGTTCGAGCCTCTCCGGGACCATTTCTTTTTGGCATATTTTTGTAATACTAGGTCTTGGTAGTAGGCCATTTGATAGTTGGTGTTTGAAATTCTTGATTGCATGAGACTGGATTCTGTGATTGTTTTTATTTTCTTTAAAATAATCTGCCAAAAAGAAAAGCTAAGCTATCTCCATATGTTGGGATTCTTCAGGTTTGATACCTATTACTCTAAAAGAAAACTAGCTTGATAAATATATTTGTAGTTGCATGGAAAATAAGCCCCCAAAATAGACGTGAGTACGACTAGTATTAATGAATTTCTAAAGATCTGTTTATTTTCAAATGAACCAAGACGTCCACCCCGCCTTCCACTTTACGATATTTTAAAAGATCCAATAGCCTCGATATGTTCTACGCCGATGACGGGGCAGGCAAGAGAAGCAAGATTTTTCTTTGTAAGTTGTATGTTCACCGGGAGGGCGGCTGCAACTCGGCGAAATCATAGAATGCACTTCTAATAGTGTACTACATAGAGACGGTTAACTAGCTTTCAAATCAGAAGAATATCCTCGTTATTATGTGAAATAACATCAATCATATATACAAAAATGATAATAGCTGTACTATCATCTATTTCTCAATCAGCTCTAGCAGACCCTTGAGATCAATGCTCTTGGGCCGCTCAATTGGCAGTCCCAGCACACGATCCCACACCAGCTGTGCCAGAGGGCCCAGACCACGCGACACACCAAATGTTGCCGTGTAGTACAGAGTCTCATGGAAGCCGTAGTGGTGGAACAGCATACCCGATACCGAGTCCACGTTGGGGTAAGGGTTCTTGGTCTTGCCGTGCTCCTTGAGCACGCCCGGTGCAATCTCGCTGTTGGCCTTGACAATCTTATACACGGGGTCTGCCGAGATCTTGGGCCGTGCTGCTGCGTAGTCCATCAGAGCCTCGAAACGTGGGTCAGGCTTGCGCAGTACACCGTGTCCGTAGCCAGGTACGACGCGGCCCGAGTTAAGGGTGGACCACAGGTATGTGCGCACATCCTCGGGTGTATAGCTGGCCGGAATCGAGTCCTTCATCTGCAAGATCCAGCGCAGCACCTCTTGGGCAGCGAGACCGTGCAGCGGGCCGGCGAGACCCTGCAGACCGGCACTGTAGCTCAAGAAGGGATCGCTGAGGGCACTGCCGACAAGGTGAGTGGCGTGGGCCGACACATTGCCGCCCTCGTGATCACCGTGCAGAGCTAGGTACAGTCTCAGCAGGTCCTGAAAGTCTTCGTTCTGCTTGCCACCCTTGCCCAGAAGCGCCGCAAAGTTGTACGACCAATCCTGGTTCACATCAACCTCGGCCGGCAGGGTACCACCGCCCTTGTATGCGTTCTGGTAGATCTTGGCTGCGACAGTGGGCAGCTTGGCCAGCAGTGAGATACTATCGTCAAATGTTGGCTCCCAGTACTCGGCCTTGTTGAGACCCGAGGCGTAGCCCGCCGCAAACTTGCTCGTGTGGCTCAGCGCCGATACGGCGATAGAGAATTGCGTCATGGGGTGCACGTCGGCCGGCAGTCCGTCCAGCAGCTTGTTGACAAACTCGGGCAGCACCGACTGCTCAGCCAGTTCGCGCGAGAAGTTGCGCACCTGGGCAGTGGATGGCACTTTGCCCGTGAGCAGCAGCCAGAACATGGCCTCGGGTAGCATCTCTGTGCCACTAGTGCCCTTGGGCAACTCGCGCTGGCAGTCCTTGATCGTTCGACCGTGGAAGCGAATACCTTCCTCGGGGTCCACGACACTGGCCTCCCACAGCATGGCCTTCAGCGACCGCATACCACCGAGCGTCTGCTCGACCTTGAGATCGCCTATCACCTTGGAGCCATTGGCCTTGACCTTCTTCAAGAGCTCACGCTTGGCGGGAATGACTTCTTTAAGTGTTGTCTTGAGGTCGGGCTCTGCCGAGGCCGAGAAGTGGCGGCGTGGCCGGACGGGAAGGGCGCGGCCGGTGCGCAGGGCACTGAATGCTCTGGAGGTAGTTCGTGCGTTCATTGCGGTTGCTACTATTAAAGAGAAAACAAAAGAATTATGACGAAAGGAAAAGGGAAGACGGGAGGGAATCAAAGAGGGGGGGAATAGAAGAGAAGAGAAACAGCAGACGATTGAAGAAGGAAGCAGCAGTTCAGACGAAAGATGAAATGGGAAGGAGACAGGAAAGTAAGAGGACGAGATAGGCAAGAAGAACACGGTAAGAAACGGCAGCTGGTAGCTACACTCACCCCCCCGCAGCTTTCAATCCGCGGCAAGAGAGCAAGGGACCGGCTGTATCTTAGGAGCTTAGGTCGTGTACTCTTTGCTTCGTTTCTTTGTGTCTGGCTGTCTCGTTCTGTAACATGCGTCTCCTACGCTGGCATCCTGTGCTGGTCTGAGCTGGCCTGAGCCGGCCTGGCATGTGCTTGTCCCCCAAGTCCGACGGCTAACACCCAGACACCGTCCCTTTCACCGACATTGCCACTGCCTATTACGTCGCTGGCTCCCTTGACTGATCCCATGACTGCTTAATTGAGTATATTGAGTGTGCTCCTTATTGCCTTCTGATTACGGAGAAACAGATGGCTCCCCATCGCTCCTTCCACAATAGCACCGCTGAGAATAGTAATTCACATAGTGAATGGAATTTACTGAACAAATAGCTCCTGCCTGTAATAATACGGGCGCCCAGCCCGATTGTGCCTTCCCCAACTTTCAACCCGTTGACCTTCCCCGCACCTCCTTCCAAGAATGAGCCGAGGAAAGCCGTCTAGCCTGGCGGTAATAGCTTTCCTGCCTACAAAAGCCACCTGGCTATATGCCCCGAACTCATTGAACCCGCTGAAAGACATAACTACAAGCAACGTACGGACAAGCGGATTCTGCATTGGCCAATCACGGCTGCTCTTTAGTGCCTCTGTATCAAATGTCGTCGCCCTTCTCCAACTTCTCCAGGCGCTACAGGCCCCTCCCCCACCCTCCGCGCGCAGTGTTCCACCCTCTCCAGTTTTTAGTGCCTTATCATGCTCCTTCCTGTTCTTCTGTTCCTTCCTGTTGTGCTGTTTTTTTCCTCTTCCATGGCGGGGGCCACTTTCTGCTCGGCTTGTCTGCCTCGGCAATCTATTACCGCCTGAGCCCGAAGTATGCCGCCGCCGAGTCGGCCACACACCAAAGGCAAACACAGGGATATAACAGGCAATAGCAATGCCTCTTCTATTCGCAGACTTTGCCTTACATAATCGCTGTATCTCATAACCCGGGCCAGCTGCATCAACTCCGACTAGGCGAAACGGTGCCGGCACGGAGTGTGCCTCAAGCGTACAGTGTGGGTAGTTTACTGGCCTGAAAAGGCGACAGATCAGTTTGTAATGATTTGCTAATGATGATATAGGCGTAATCGCTACGGTATTTCTTCCAAGATACCATGCATTTTTTGTAACAGTCTTGAGCCTGTGGTTAGCGCGGGGCGCCTGTATTATTAAGTTGTTAAACATACTTGACAGACTATGCACACTGTATACCCTGACTACTACCCATTCGAATGACTGGCTGATCTCTTTCTACGAGCTTGCAAGACAGACAAACCCAACAGCCAGTACAGCACAGAGAGCCTGAAAGTTGGACTACATCAACTCTAACAAACACCACGATACATCACCATGCTCCGCCGTGCCGTCTCGCAAGCGGCTTCTCGACGGACCACCTCGGCCCTTGTTACGAACTCCCGGCCGTCTGCCTTGCCCGGCGTTTCAAGCATTCCAGGAGCTACAAGAGTTTCAAGAGTTGCCTGTTCGATCTCATCATCTAGGGCCATGTCGACTACTCCCGCTGCAAGATCAGCCCTGCCTACTGTCGAGCATCCTCTGTCGCGCGAGCTCGCCAGCGACGCCTTTCAGCTGCTGTCCGAGGCCGAAAAGGCCGGTGCTGCCGAAGACGCGCTGTATGAGTCGCAGCTGCGTGAGGTTGAGGATTGGTGGGCTTCACCCCGCTTTAAGGGCATCAAGCGTCCCTACTCGGCAGCCGACGTCGTGTCCAAGCGCGGCTCCCAGACCCAGTCGTACCCCAGCTCGACCATGGCGCGGAAGCTGTTTGACCTCGTGCAGCAGCGCCTGGCTGCCGGAGAGCCCATCCACACGCTCGGCGCAATCGACCCCGTGCAGATGACCCAACAGGCGCCACACCAGGAGGTCCTGTACCTCAGCGGTTGGGCCTGCTCATCGGTGCTCACGACAACCAACGAAGTCTCGCCCGATTTTGGCGACTACCCTTACAACACCGTACCCAACCAGGTGCAGCGCATGGCCAAGGCCCAGAGCATGCATGACCGTAAGCAGTGGGATGCGAGGCGAAAGCTGTCGCCCGCCGAGCGTGCCAAGACGCCCTACACGGACTACCTCAGACCCATTGTGGCCGATGGCGACACGGGACACGGTGGTCTGTCGGCCGTGCTTAAGCTAGCCAAGCTGTTTGCTGAGAATGGTGCGGCTGCAGTGCACTTCGAGGACCAGCTGCACGGAGGCAAAAAGTGTGGCCATCTTGCAGGCAAGGTGCTCGTGCCAACCGGCGACCACATCAACCGGCTGGTTGCGGCTCGCTTCCAGTGGGACGTCATGGGTACTGAGAACCTGGTGCTGGCACGCACAGACTCGGAATCAGGCAAGCTGATCAGCTCCGCTGTCGACGTGCGTGACCACGAGTTTATTCTGGGCGTGGCTGACCCGTCTGTTGCACCCCTCGCAGAGACCCTGCAGACCATGGAGGCCGACGGTGCGTCGGGTGCCGAAATTGATGTGTTTGAAGCGGCCTGGGTCAAGCAGACACCACTCGTGTCGTTTGACGAAGCCGCAGTGGCTGCTCTCAAGAAGGAAGGGGTGTCCCAGTCCAGAATCGACGAGTACGAGGCTGCCGTCACCACCAACCGCGACTTGGGTATCTCGCAGCGTCGCGTTCTCGCCAACAAGCACCTGCCGGCTGGCAAGGAAGTGTACTTTAGCTGGGATGTGCCACGCACGCGCGAGGGCTTCTACCACTTCCGAAACGGCATGTCGGCAGCAACGAAGCGTGCGCTTGCCTTCGCACCGTATGCGGACCTGCTGTGGGTGGAGACGGGCGATCCCAATGTGGAGGTGGCGCGCAAGCTGGGCCGCGCCGTGCGGTCCGTATTCCCCGACAAGGGGCTGGTGTACAACTTGTCACCGTCGTTTAACTGGATGGCGCACGGCTTTAGCGAAGAAACCCTCAAGAGTTTTATCTGGGACATCGCCAAGGAAGGATTCGTGCTGCAGCTGGTATCTCTGGCGGGCATTCACTCGACGGCAACGGCGACGACCCGGCTGGCGCGCGAATTCAAGGACGATGGTATGCTGGCGTATGTGAATCTGGTGCAGCGGCCCGAGAAGGAGCTCAAGTGTGATGTGTTGACACACCAAAAATGGAGCGGTGCGAGCTACATTGACGGCATTCTGGGCGCGATACAGAGCGGCAGTTCCGGCAGCAAGAGCATGGGCGATGGCAATACCGAGGGGCAGTTTGAGTAGCTGCATTGTGGTAGATATAGCACGGGAGAGCTTTGTATATATGAATTCAACTTGTCTGTTCATGTCCATTGTTTATTCTTTAATGAGTTTTATTACTTTTTATTACATTTCATCAGTAGATAATTATCTGATCGTAACCAAAGCAGCGCACGCCCGAAGTGTTGTTTCTATGCCTTTAGTTTGTTCAGGGCTCTCAACAGCCTTCACAGAGAATCCTTGAGGGCGTTGTTGATGGGGGCTGGTGCCGGTGCACCCTCAGGCGTCACATAAGCCTTGGTCATGCCGCCGTCGACAACCATGTCGTGGCCGTTGACAAAGCTGGCCTCGTCCGAAGCCAGGAACAGCACAGCCTGCGCCTGCTCAACGGCCTCGCCGAACCGGCCCGTGGGGAAGTGGACTTCACGGCGTGCGCGCTTGGGCTGGTCGTCGCCGAGCCAGTCCTGCAGCAGCGGCGTGTTGAGCGGTGCCGGGCACAGCGAGTTGAAGCGGTAGCCCTCGCGCGCATGCACAATAGCCAGCTCACGCGTCATGGCCAACACAGCGCCCTTGCTGGCCGTGTAGGCAAGCTGCGGAGTAGCCGAGCCGACGAGCGCAACGACCGATGCGGTGTTGATGATGGAGCCGGCAGTCTTCTTGTGGCGGCGCAGGGCCAGCACAGCGTGCTTAGAGCCGTACCAGACGCCCTTGACATTGATGTTCTGGGTCAGGTCCCAGATGTCCTCGGGGGTGGCAACGGCGTCGTCGTCGCGCGCGTGCATGATGCCGGCGTTGTTGAAGATCACATCGAGGCCGCCGTACTGGTCCAGCGACTCGACCATGGCCTGGACCTGGGCCTCCTTGGACACATCGCAGACTGTGGTCTCGACGCGCACCGAGCTGTCGGGGAGCAGGGACTTGAGCTTTGAGAGGGCCTTCTCGAGGGCGGGCGCAGAAATGTCGGACATGAGGACGTTGGCGCCCTCCTTGGCAAAGAGGATAGAGGTCTCAAGACCAATGCCGCTGTTTATTCAGTCAGTAAGCTGTAGAGCAGATTCGAACTTGGACATTCAGTGAACCTACCCGGCAGCACCGGTGACGATGGTGTTCTTGCCCTGCAGACGGCCCGGCATTGTGTATGTAGACGTGGGATTGAAATAGTTGATAGAAAGATGAAAGGCTGTAATATGTGTAGACGAAGGATAGATGAGGTGTGAATAAGAAGAGCCAAGAGAGAATTGAGCAGCCAAGATGATTCGAGAAAAGAAGAGAACAGCCACAAGTGTGTCTGGCCGTCGCAAGGTGGGGATAATCACGATAAGGAGCGGTAGTGGAAAGAGCTAAAGAATTTGATGGGGATGGGATGGAGATTGATTAGAGTAATAGCAGAGTAACTGTGAAGTCACTGGCGGGGTAGTGTATCGGGAGGGCGACGCAGGGAGGCGAACCACTGAGAGCGAGATGTAGAGGTAGAGAAAGGATGTGAAAAACGACGATAACGGAGCAGACAATGACGGCGCAGAGGAAACGGAGATCGAGCTAGGTGACGCGACCATACACGGAAGGAGCGACGTATACTATAGAAAGACCCTTATTGTACTTTTTGTATAATTTATTCAACTCGGAAAAAACCCACAACTACCAACAGTCTATCGGACGGCAAATTGATAAGAATTAAGGTAGCCAACTGATGATAAAGAGGTGAAAGAAGAAGCAGCTAGGGAAGAGAGAGACACCGGGCTCGGCATTGAATGATAAGAAAAGCGGGTCTTTAGCCTGCGGCCCACCGAGAAACGGAGAAGACGCAGGGGAGAGGAAGGCAAAAGGCAAAGAAGACAGATCTGCTAACACCGAAAGAAGAAGGATAATACGATACAGTCTGAAGTCCAGGGTCACTATTTTTCTAGATACTAGTCTACCGCATTTCCATGACTTGTCCATATATGTCTTGATCTTGACTGCCGTGTTGCATACGGAGAGGCCGTAACGGCTGGCCCTTCCGTTTTTGGAATCAGCTCCTCCTTCTTTTATCGTTAACTTTACAAACGGTGATGACAACAGATCAAGCAGGGCAAACGGGCCAAACGGAGACGACGAGACAAGAGACTACAAAAAGCAAACTTTGAAGCTCTTACATTACCCAATCCAGCAGAACAATGAGCAGTGATCGCGCATCGATAATCGAGAAAGAGCGGAACAAACCAAGCGTGTGATTGGCCCATTTTAAGTCCGCGACAACGGGACCGGCGGCACGGCAGTGCAGCGGGATAGCTCTTGGCTATGTACAAGTTATCAATAAACAGTAGTTCATATCTACAGATAAGAACATCGGATTCGAACTGCTAAAAGTGAAAGCATAGGGCAGTAGGGCAATAGGGTAATAGAGCCAAAAAGCCAAAGAGCAATAAGACTCTCAACCGCCGCGGCCTACACTAGCGCCAAAGTTGACTCCACGTACACTGTCGTCATAGGGGGCCAAGGGGCACGGAAGAACACATAGCAGGTAGTATTCTATGATAAATCTGCTGGGATCAGATGATTCCAAAAGATCTTAATATGGACATGAGCAGAAGAGATATGCTATCAGATATATTATAATTGATATACGAAACGGTGATCCATGTGTTGGAAAGAGGCATAAGGAAGGAGCACTGCGCCAAACAGAGAAGCAGAGAGGCACGGTCGCACCTTCTCCATTGGGAAAGATATCATATGCGGGGTCACTTCATGGTCCGAAAACAGTGCCTGAGCTCAGCAGTCGTACAAATACACTTGGACACCATTTAGTACCGCTATTTATCTCTAAGTACACCATATCCTATGCCTTCGCTTATCTGCGAGTCACTCCATTGGAGCTTTGTGATTGGCCATTTCCCGGCTATCTCAAACTCCCAGCATACCTATCTATACATGCAACCAGTGTCATTTCTCCACACATTATCAAACTGCGTCTTTTGTCGATCTTCTCGATCTCATCCCTCATCTCTGACGTCTTCGCCTTTGGCTTGCCCCTTGTCGACTCTTGTATACGCCAACTTCACTCCTGCCCTACTACAAGCGTATACAACTATACACCACCACATCCAGCATGTCGATCACAGCGGAATCCCTGCCGGAGCTGCTCAAGGATGACAACAAGGTCAAGCTGGCCGGCATCGACGTCGACGGCATGCTCCGTGGCAAGGTTGTGTCCAAGAAAAAGTTTCTGTCCATCGCCACCGAGGGCTTTGGCTTTTGTTCTGTCGTCTTTGGCTGGGACATGCACGACCAGACATACTTTAAAGAGCTCGAGGTTAGCAACAAGGAGAACGGCTACCGTGACCTGCTAGCCGTGCCGGACCTGAGTACGTTTCGCCGCGTGCCCTGGGAAGACAACATTCCGTTTTTCCTGGTGCGCTTCCTCGACCCCGAGACCAAGGAGCCTATATGCGCTTGCCCGCGCGGTCTGCTCAAGACACAGGTCGATAAAATCGCCACCAAGGGCTACGGCGCCATGGCCGGTGCCGAGTACGAATTCTTCCACTTCCAGACGCCCTTGTCTTCCGGGGACAAGACACGCCCGTCCGCTGCCACATTTCTCGCGAGCAACCCGCCGCATGCGCTGCCGGCACTTACCGAAGGCATGTTCGGCTACAGTCTGACGCGCCCCGCGGCGAACAAGGACTACTACTATGACGTATTTGAGACGTGCAGCAAGTTCAGGTGCGACATTGAGGGCTGGCACACCGAGAGCGGCCCAGGTGTCTACGAGGCAGCGCTGCAGTTTGATCAAATATCCGAGATGGCCGACCGCGCGAGCTTGTTCAAGCTTGCCGTCAAGTCGGTAGCCATGCCCTACGGCATCACACCGTGTTTCATGGCCAAGCCCAAGCAAGGCTTGCCTGGCAACAGTGGCCACATCCACATCTCGCTGGTGGATAAGGACGGCAAGAACCTACTTGCACGCGACGAGGTCGACCTGGATGCGCCATGGTCCGACGTCGCCCATCTGTCTGACCTTGGCCGTCATTTCCTGGCCGGTATCCTGGAGGGTCTGCCGGACATCATGCCCCTGCTGGCACCCACAATTAACAGCTACAAGCGCCTCGTTGAGAACTTCTGGGCCCCCGTCACGGTCTCATGGGGATACGAGCACCGCCAGGCATCGATTCGCCTAATTGGCCCACCGACGTCCAAGGCCGGTGCGACGCGCTTCGAGGTCCGCGTGGCCGGTGCCGACACAAACCCGTACTTTGTGCTTGCGGCCGTGCTAGCCCTGGGCTGGCGCGGTGTTGAGAAGAAGCTGGCAATCCCGTGTCCGCCACTGGGCAAGAGTGAGGGTGTTGGTGGATCGGCCGACAAGGGCGAGCGGCTTGCGCGGAGTCTGAGAGAGGCCACGGACCGCTTCCTACGGCCAGAAAGTATTGCGCGTGAGGTGCTGGGCAATGCGTTTGTGGACCACTATGGCGGCACGCGCGAGCACGAGATTCGGCAGTGGGACGAGGCTGTCACAGACTGGGAAATGAAGCGCTACATTGAGACTGTGTAGGTGCTGTCGGCATTTCTGTGTTTTCCCTATCTTTATTTGTTGCAATGTTGTGGTCTGTTTTGTTACCGCGGGTTGTTGTTTTTTTTTTTCGGAGTAACCACCCAGCGAAGAAAGAGTATCTATTTGATGGTCAAGCACACTATTGACTATGCAGTGGCGTCGTAAATAATATAACAATAATATTTAAAAGAGTGTGATATCACCTAAGGATGTTGTTGCCAGTTATCTCAGCCTTATCCTTTCTTCCCCAGTAGCTGCTAGAATATTGCCTACATATCCTGGTCTAGTGGCGACGCTCACAACAATCTCCACATCTCCTGATGGTGTAGTTGGTTCATCACGTTCGACTGTAATGGTTCTTCAATGTAATCGAAAGGTCGCCGATTCGATTTCGGCTCGGGAGACAGAGATACAATTACTTTTTTGCCGTTACTAATATCTTGAATCATTTTCATAAATACATTGCGGTATTAGGATTTGATATTCCTTTTTATTTTTTCTTTTCTTCTTTTTTTTTCTTTTTTTTAAATCATCGTTCCTTTTGGGTTTCGTTCAAGAGACAAAGTCAGTCGTCCAAATGCGAAGCCCATTTTAATGACATGACAAAATCGTAAACATAGAACACACACACTAAACGAAGCCAGTTACTGAGAAAATGTCATCGAAGAAACCAAGTCAATACTCACAATACAGATACGGTGATACACGGCGTTACCTCTAAACAATGAAAGGTGTTTACATAGTCCTACATGTTATTTTCTGATGAATTGATTTCGCCGCCGTGAAGTTTACTACGCACGACTTGGCTTCCACTTGGCATCGTTATCTTCGGTGTCTACTTCATGTCCTACCTTGACTTACCAAAATAGTGATACGAGTGGCTAGACGGCGACCTCGTTCAACTTGAATATCAAAGAAGATCACATGCCGCCTGTTGGTGACTGAAAATCATCTATTTTAAACAACAGCCATGGATAATTCTTCTTCTCATCCCAGTTCTCATTTTCAAAACAGACTCCCCTCCCCTTCACTGCCCTCTTCTCCCCACACCTACATCACATATTCTACTTTATCATTCCGCGCCTTATTCCGCTCATGTCATCCAGAACTAAAATCCTACAGCCGGCAGTGTTCCGCATCCACAACGGCAGTGTTCCGTCCGTAGCAGCTCTTGCTAACGAGTTCGATTGTGTCACGTAGCAGCGCAGTATGCAATATAATGTGTCTCACATTACCCTAATGTACAGCCCAAGTATACACACCATTCTCTCTAAATCAATGCTGTTGCTGATATATGCTTGTCTCTGCAACTTTCCAAAACACAGCATTGGAAATCAATCACATAAAGGTCCATTCGGCCCACCCCCAGCAGCCGCACCATGCACGTCCACTGTTGAAGACGGGGCATTCCTGTTTTCAGTGCACAATGAAATACGACCAAAAATACAACGCTACTCAATTTGTGACTAGGAGCTTTTTAATTACCAGCCTGTCCGAATTACCTGCATATTCAGGTTGACAATGAGAGAGCGTAGGTCGATATCCTGGTCAATATTGCAGCTGAGTCCGTACCAATGCCACCGCCAGCCACATGCGTACTTGCACGGCAGACATATATAAATCGATAGAACCCCTCTCATTAGTCTCGCAATTGCAACGCAGTCCAGAACCCCTCAACCACTTCAACATGAACCAAGTTGCCCTCCATACAGCACAAACCACCCTCGAGCAGAGGCATGAGAATACAAATTACGCTTTTGCGTTTAAGGATCTCGATTGGGATGCCTACCACAAGTACCGCCCGGTATACCCGCAGTCAATGTGGTCTCTCTGGCTCGACCATCACCATCAATACGGCAACGGCTCTCTTACAACAGCACACGATATCGGATCGGGACCAGGCACAGCCGCATCGGTGCTGAGACGATACTTTGACCACGTTTTCGTATCTGATGCCGGTGCTTCCAACCTAGCTGTTGCACGCGCAGCTCTTGTCCCTACCAGTAATTTCACCCTCCATCACGGCCCGGGTGAAAGCACTGCTGACTGGCTGCCATCCAAGTCTATCGACTTCTCGTGCATCTGCATGGCTTTCCACTACATGGACGTCGAGAAAACCGCTGCATCTGTTGCTTCTACCCTCAAAACTGGAGGAACACTAGCAGCCGTCACATATGGTTTCCGTCTTCTGTTCCCCGGAAACCCGCGCGCTCAAGAACTATGGTACAAGGCATGTAGTCGGGAGACGCTGCGGCTGATTCTGGAAGAAAAGCTGTTCCCGGCGGCTGTTCGCGGTCTGGCAAAAGCCATGACGGGTTTGGACTTTGTCAATTTTCCGCCCGAAAGTTTCGCAAATGTGAGGCGAGTCTACATCAATATCGATAAAGATGAAACAAGGCCGCTGTATTTTGTAGAAGAATCGGAGCTGTGGCAAGAGGCAGAGACACATGTGACGGACGGCGAGAGGCGAGAATATCAAAAAGATAGCAGCTGGGGGCGGCAAGCGGACACGCAATGGCTGCGTGGTTTCCTTGCCAGCTGCCAGATGGGTTTTGACGAGACGGCATGGGCACTTCCAGAATGGAAGGAGCTGGAGGCAATAGTGGCCAAGCAGCCAGCAGGCAAAATCCAGATAGAGTGGCCAGTATCGATCTCACTCGCAACAAAGCGATAGTTTGGGGTGGGGGGGGGTAGCTGTTTAGAGCTTTGTGTATTTCCCACAAACAATTTTACAAGAAGGTGCTAAACCTAATTTCGCCGCATGGCAAAGATACTCGGGTTGCCACTACCACTGTTATAAAACCCGTCAGAAGACACCGCAGAGTTTAGTTGTTTTTGGTAGACTTTGTACAAAAAGGGACCTGTTGTGAGTAGTCATTGTAAAGGCAAAATTGTTAAAACAATTAACATCCGAATCATATGTATAAAAGGCTGTTATGCATAAATCGATTTCTATCTTTTTATCATCTTTTTCACTTTTTCTTTCTATCCCCAATCATCAAGAAGATCCATACTATCACATTTAATATGGCCCACGCAAACATGGATACACCGATCACGCGGATGGGTATGCCGACCCCAGGCTCAACTCTCACTCCCACCTCCACCGGCTACAGTACCCCCATCTCCGATAGCGTCATCGCCCAGATAGGCCAGCCATCTACCTTTGTTACTAGATACGCCAGACAGCCCTACTGGGCTCGCGATATTACCATCGGCACCCTTGATGATACCCTCACCATCTCCATTCCCGACGACCCGGCGGGCACCGTTGCCAATATGGACCCCAACCCGACTGCTACCGGTATCTCGCCCATCTCCACCCCCGACACGGCCCCGAGTGCTTCCGACGATCCCCCTCTCGGTGGTGACCTGGACAAGATTACCGACAAGATCTGCAAGAAGGAGTGCACTCCCGGCAGCGATTTCGAACTGACCGTGTGGACAAACTACGGCACAATTCACAATGGCACCCATGTCGCGACAAACCACACCGAGATCTACTGTGACGGCAAATGTATTGCTCACATGCGTACCATGACAACAAACTTTGACAGTGCCGACAGCGAGGATGCAGAGCCCACAACTTCGTTGTTCACTGCCGCTGCCGCTGCCGCTGCAACTTCTGCGCCAGCAGCTATTGCAGGTTCAGCGAATCTTTTTCTGATTTAGGAGGCAAATTAGGGTTTTTTTTTCTTCTTCGGCTTTGCAATATTGGCCTTTTATGTCTCTGCAACCTTGACTTAGTTTTATCGCATTTTGTAGTTTTTCTAATATCTTTACTTCTATCTAGTTGAAATTAAGAATGTTTGCGGCATAACATACGATTGGATGACAGAGTGGGGTTGGACAATTCGGACGTCAAGTAGCTTCTACATTTCTCACCATCTGGTCTATTTTTACGTACTTCGTCATTTTGCTCTCAATTTCGATATATTATAGTCTCAATTTACCAGCTCTTCGTCTTCTTTAAACATCTCCAGAAGATTCCGGCTTGGGGTATAAAGCCATGGCGGGAGCCTCGCCTGTCGGCCGTCTTCTCTTTGTTTTTGTATTGCCCCGTTCTCTATATAGGCGAGAAAGACAACCACAGCATCGGCGGTTACTGCCCTGAGATTCCACGCCATGCACTGCTGGGACTGTTTCTCTCCAGGATTGAAAGCTCTCGCATCTTCTGGCTGCAGACCCTAACAACTTTCATGAGTCATTGAGAGAGCCACTAGCTAAGTTGGAGGCCGGTATGACTGCATGAGCCTTAAGCAAGGCCCGGCTGACGGACAAGAATCGTATAACGATATGTTGCACCAGAACGCATATAGTTAAGTGGCCTTCCCCAATATCCTCCGGACCTGCTTTAAAGGGGTTTGAATGGCTTTATTTTTGATTGGCGATCATAGGATCACGCAAGAATTACGAAGTAGATCCGGCCTTGAACTCCAAGTAGTGTCTTTTATATAATAACTGTTCTATCATGCACATCTGCCCTTTCTTTTATCTGTCAAAACTAAAGTAGCTTTTGAGTGTTGCTTAGAATGCAAATGTAACTGTTTCTGCATATCATACAGGGAGAGGTGAAGGGGACTCGATACATGTGCGCCAGTTCTCCTTCGAACAAGTACAAACCATCAAAGTATCTAACAGTGATGAGGAGTTCCCTGAGTACTAGACGACATATGGTAAATTACAGCATGTTATATTTTGACGGATGCTATGAACCAATCACAAAAAACAAACGCAGCAAACATTTCATATAATAGAACTCCTGGACCCAGCCACCAAATCTATATGACCGAGTACATACAGACTTTACGCTGAGAATCCCACTCTTCTCTGATGTAACCGTTAAGTGGGTTCGTTTTGTAATGCAATCCAGAAGCCACTCGTAGCTTAGGCAGTGAGTTTCAGAAGCCATTGAAATGGCAACCTAGGATGGGATGCTGACACATGTTTTTTCAGCCATAGCCAAGCCACGGTCGCCAGCTCTGGGATAATCTTTGTCTTACTCAACACCGTCACCGGGCATGTCAGCAGATGTGACTTTGTTACTATGTGCCTCAATACTTACAACGCGATTATCAGTCAAGAAGCTAAGCATATAGTGGCGCACTCGCAGTATTGCCTCCATCCGGTATGCTTCCAGTAATCTGTTGAAAGGCATTAAAACGTCTGTCGATTGATCAAGGCCAACGTCAGACACTTTATCACCATGTAATATCTTGACGTGTCTAGCGTTTGGATCATGAATGAGCACTTTTCGTACATCAAGTAATGGCGTTTTGACGGCACCATAGGGTAGTGGAGTACTTGATAACAGCCTACGAGTTTTGAGATTCAACTCCAGAGACTTAATACATCTCAGTTTGCTGACTTGTCCTACTTGGATTGCCATGTTGGTCAACCAAGAGCCATTTGCTGGTTCTATATAGCGCTAGGTTTACGAATGCATATTACTGATTTACTGGTATTTTGGAGACTCGAGTGACAGCAAGCTCCTATTATCTACTCACAAGAAAACAGGAACACTGATAGCCATGCATCCTACTATATTTGCTGATTAGAACAGAGCTTACTGTCGTGATTACCCTCAGCCAGCTTGCAGGCGGCGCAGGGCTTGACGAAGTGCAGCGGTTTATACTATTTGTTATGCTATCCCATAACAGATAGAACTCGGACAATTCTCAGCTTATCACTTCGCACTGAACAAAAGACAAAACATATTCTTATAGATCACATGAATTGGTTCAATCTGCAACGAACATTGTTGGTGGAGGCAATCGAGTGTGATTAGTCATCGTCGTTTACATCCACTTTATATACGGTGTTTCGACAATAATAGCACTGTTAGTGGTGTCCCATTTAATAAACATATGGGTCCCGCCGCACCTATAAGACTGCTGCTTATGGATATGACCATTACATAATCCGACACCGCCTATGAGAGCGCTGATAAGGGAGGCGTGGCAGAAAGTGGCATAGATAAGAGAAAAAAAATGAGATTTTTTAGAGGGGTCAAACTTTTCAGGACCGTAGCCTGCTCCGCCGCCTTTGATCGCTTCCGGCAGACTTTGGTCGTGTCCTCTACCTATATTTCTTCCACTCCCAACCTCATACATCACCACCATTTTCACTGCTTCGCTCTGCAGCACATACCTCTCTAGGGCCTTTCATTTCTTCCATCTCCCCGTCCGCACCTCGTGCGAGGATCCGGGCCCCCGATACACGCCTCTCCGTCATCGTCATCGTCATCGTCATCGTCATCGTCATCGTCATCGCGGGCCACCCCGTCATCGTCGTCAGTATCTGACAACTCTCCACTCTACCTCTATAACTTTCAAAAATAAAAACACACAATGGACGGCACAGCCATTCCCTTCCGCCCGGCCAACGAGGTCAAGGCCCATGTCACCACTATCCTCGGCACCGTCTTCAGCGCATCGACCTCCAACGCCTCCATCGAAGCCGCCTACCAGCTCTGCGATCTTCTGCTGAACGACCCCACATCCGGCTTCCGCGGCCTGAACGACTACGGTGTTATTGCTGAGATCAAGAAGGCTGCTGCCGACAAGAAGAGCGGCCTTCGCAGAGAGTCTGCCCAGAACCTGCTCGGCGCTCTCTTTGAGCGCTTTCCCTCCCAGCAGGCGGCCAGCGAGGTTGCTTTCCTTCTCCAGGATGGCGGCTTGGTCGGCATCGCCTTGGACGCTCTTGCTGACAAGGGCACTGTTGTCCGCAATGCTGCCCAGTACGGCCTCGATGCTCTGCTTGGCCACCTGCGCGCCGAGTCGATCGTTGTCGGTCTGCTCCCCGCTCTCATCACCTACCTGAACAAGCGTACCGGAAAGTGGCAGGGTACCGTTGGTGCACTCAAGCTGCTCCAGCGCATGGCTGACAAGGCCAAGATGGAGATTGGCTCCACCAAGGAGGAAGCCATCGAGAAAGAGGTCCTGCGCGATCTCATGGGCTCCAAGCTCGCCACTCTCATCCCCATTGTCGAGGCTATGATGAGCGATCTCAAGACCGAAGTCGAGAAGCAGGCTGTCATCACTATGACTTCCATCACCTCACTTTTGCAAAACGACGATGTCGCTCCCCGCGTTCCCCTGCTCATCGACACCATGCAGCATCCCTCGGTCCAGAGCCTGCAAAAGGCCATCCATGCCCTGGCTCACACCACCTTTGTGGCTATTGTCACTTCGCCCGTACTGGCCCTGCTCACTCCCTTCCTTGAGCGCTCGCTCAACACTCCCACCACTGCCCAGGAAGTCCTTCGCCAGACTGTCGTCATCACTGAGAACTTGACCAAGCTGGTCCACGATCCCATTGAGGCCCGTACTTTCCTGCCAAAGCTGCAGCCTGGTGTCAAGGCCGTCAGAGACCGTGCCGCTCTCCCCGAGGTCCGTGACATGGCCGCCCGCGCCCTGAGCGTTATGGATATTGCCATGGCCACTGATAAGGAGGGCACCCACGTTGCCGTCGAGCGCGTCAGTGCCGATGATGTTGCTGCTCAGGTCTACTCTGAGGTCCAGAAGAACGGCGGTCTCATTGCTACTGACGCCGACAACTTTAAGGCTATCAACTCATACATCAGCTCCATGGTCGCTGAGGACGTTAATGGTCGCTACATTAGCCGCATCCACACCAGCATCGGTCCCTACCTGGGCCCGCTACTCAAGAACGCCGCCGCTGCTGACACTATTGCTGCTGCCGTCGAACAGTACTACCTCGAGGAGGATCAGCGCAAGTTTGGTGTCCCCGAGAAGGAGGATGACGGCGAGGTCGAGATTGTCAATGCCGATTTCTCGCTCGGCTACGGTGGCATGCTTTTGCTGTCCCACACCAACATGCGCCTGCTCAAGGGCCACCGCTACGGTCTGGTCGGTCGCAACGGCGCCGGAAAGTCTACTTTGATGAGAAGTATTGCCGGCGGCAAGCTCGAGGGCTTCCCTCCCCAGGATGTCCTGCGCACCTGCTACGTCGAGCACAATCAGGGTGAGGATGCCGAGATCAGCATTCTCGACTTTGTTGCCAAGGACCCCACCATTGCCCAGGAGGGCCGCGAGCGTATCTCAGCCGTTCTGCTCGAGTTCGGTTTCACTGACGGCCCCGACGGCCGCCAAGCACAAAAGGTCGGCTCGCTGTCCGGTGGTTGGAAGATGAAGCTGGCTCTGGCCCGCGCCATGTTGCAAAAGGCCGATGTCTTGCTGTTGGACGAGCCTACTAACCACTTGGACGTTGCCAACATTGCCTGGCTGCAAAACTATCTCAAGACCAACACCGAGATCACCAGTCTTATTGTGTCCCACGACTCTGGTTTCCTCGACGAGGTCACCACTGATATCTACCACTACGAACCCGGCAAGAAGCTTGCCCACTACAAGGGTAACTTGGCTACTTTCGTGTCTCACCACCCTGAGGCCAAGAGCTACTACACCCTGTCCTCCAGCATGGTCCAGTTCAAGTTCCCCCCTCCCGGTATCCTGTCCGGCATCAAGTCCCAGACCCGCGCCATCGTGCGCATGTCCAACGTGACCTTTACCTACCCTGGCGCCCCCGCCCCGTCTCTATCTGATGCTTCGTGTCAGCTGAGTTTGTCTTCGCGTGTCGCCGTCATTGGCCCCAACGGTGCCGGCAAGTCCACTCTGATCAAGCTGCTGACCGGTGAGGTTATTCCCACCGTCGGCAAGGTTGAGAAGCACCCCAACCTACGTATTGGTTACATCAAGCAGCACGCCCTGGAGCACGTTGAGATGCATCTCGAGAAGACTCCCAACCAGTATCTACAGTGGCGTTATCAGTTCGGTGACGATCGTGAAGTTCACATGAAGCAGACTCGTATGCTTTCTGAAGCCGACCGTGCCCAGATGGACAAGATTGTCGAGCTCGGCCCGGGTATGGGACAGCGCCAGATCGAGGCTTTAGTTGGTCGCCAGAAGTACAAGAAGACCTTCCAATATGAAGTGTAAGTCATACCATCTCATTTTGCGCTGAAGTTTTGACAATGGATTACTAACAAAGTAGTAAATGGAAGTTCATGCTGCCCAAGAACAACACCATGGTCACCCGTGAGACCCTTCTCGAGCTTGGTTTCGACAAGCTGATCCAGGAGTTTGACGATCACGAGTCCTCGCGTGAGGGTCTCAGTTTCCGTGAACTGCAGCCCGCTGTCATCTCCAAGCACTTTGAGGATCTCGGCCTCGACCCCGAGATTGCTAACCACAACGAGATTGGTGGTCTGTCCGGTGGACAAAAGGTCAAGGTCGTCATTGCCGGAGCCATGTGGAACAACCCTCACTTGCTGGTTCTGGACGAGCCTACTAACTTCTTGGACCGCGACTCGCTCGGTGGTCTAGCCGTCGCCATCCGTGATTTCAAGGGTGGTGTGGTCATGATTTCTCACAATGAAGAGTTTGTTGGTGCTCTGTCCAACGAGCAGTGGCACGTCGTTGGCGGCCGCATGACCCACCGTGGCCACGCTGCTGTGTCCATGGACCGCTTCGAGGATGCCAGCCGCCCCGGCAGTGGTTTCAACACCCCCGGTGCCTCTACCCCTGGAATCATGAGCCCTGGTGGTGCCACGCCTGCCCTGAGCAGCATGCAGTCCAGCGCCGTGAACAGCGGTGTTGAGGACAACGTGCCCGGCGATCTCAAGTTCAAGGCCAAGAAGAAGCGGAAGAGGACCAAGAAGGAGTTGAAGGAGCAGGAGAACCGTCGCCGCCAGCGCGAGATTGTTTGGTTGAACTCGCCAAAGGGCACTCCCAAACCCCTTGACACCGACGACGAGGAGGAGTAAAGGAGTTGTCACTTTCTTTGCGTTTTAAAAAGTGTTTCTTTACTATACGTCCTATAGATGTGCGGACGCCGTATAGATGATGTTCTTTGATTTTTCTACTTTATGCTTTGTTGATTTGTCTTATAGTTGATCTTTCTATCTTACTCCTTCCATACATTTTGGTTGTCTGGTATTTTTTTTTTTTTTCTTTTCTGGTCTTTTGGTGGCCAAGCGTTCATAGACAAACACATCCTTCTTTTTACTCATAGATGACAGCTGGGAATAGATAAAATTGGTTCGCATCTTGCTATATACGCCTGTGGTTGTTTTTCTATTCAACCGATTCAAGATCATTGTCTTTCATGCATATCACGTATAGAGAAAACAATTTTGGTTTACGTCCTTGATGTGGTATATTCGAGATTAGCACGCCAACTGCGTGAGAAATAAAGGATAGCAACCATTTTACACGTTGCGGCGAGTCATGGAACAGTAGTAGTGATTGTGTTAGTTTGATCTATTGATGTGCGCTACATGGCGATACTATATCTCAATCCGATACTGAATATCCTATCGCTTACTAACTATCATCGATCAAAATCCCCTGGTTTTAATGTTATAGCAGGTTTGAGCTTGGTCTTGCTTATTTATGTCTCAAATTTGGTAGTGCCAACGATCTCCCGATTGACCAAGACCGGCAGGGTCTGTTGCAAGGCCGTGACGGCTTGACGAAACACGACCCCGGTATGCATGTGACAAGCCCCAGCTAAAGAAGCCAAAAGTCTTTCAGGCAACTCCTGGAAAGGGGCATCCAAAGGAGAACAGCAGCAAGGATATTATCAACAATTGATATCAGTCATTATGATATGATCCCACTTGCAAAATACTACTAAATGAGTGCAGACCCTGGCAAATCCCAGCAGCGTGGCATGGAACTATCACAAAGGAGCTGCCCAGCAGCATTTATGAGACGAAATAACTGTAAAGTGCCCCTTTAGCCGCCAAATTGTTACTTTTTTCAGGGCGATGATTTGATTGGTTCAACCCCCTGCAAATATCAACAACATACGATTGGTTACGTAAGCATACATGATTCCTAATTCTGTCTTGTCCAAGTAAGCAAATGCCCACAAAAAAGTAACATTTTGGCGGTCTAGGTAACTTTGCTCTGCGTTTCTGTTGCTTTGATGTTTTCATATTTCCTGTTTTCTGAGGTTGCCTGTTTCCCAATCTCTTGTCCGGTGGTGGGTTTATGTCATCCCACAATCAGGGGCCCATTAGGTCGGCCATATCGCAGCTATGCAAAATGTCGGTGTTTGAGTTTTACTAGTACTTGATTCTACCATGTTGTTTGGGTAAAGCTTGTTTTTCTTGAGTCTCTGATCTCAACCTCTTGACCTGTTCTTGGCCTTGTCTTGTGGTTTGATTTGGTTTCACGTAGTGCTTGCGCCTTTACTCAAAGTCTACAAGTGTCTACGAGAAGGAGCTTGAGTGAGCTCGAGCTCTACTAATTGTGGAGTTTCTAATAGTTTTCTATCATATTATATTGAGTCTCGGCAATAAGAACACAGACGTTGTATACATGGCGGAGTCTAATGCCAGCGGTATTTATCTTGGTTTAGAAGCTGCCTGGTGCATCCGATGCGGAGTAGTTACGGCCATGGGCGACGGAGTCGGTAGCTACTCCGTGGAGGCAAGTTTGATTAGAGGGTTATTTCAGAAGCTTCATTCTCAAGTGCTGGCAAGGGGTAATGTCTTAAAGTGATACAGTACACACGGTCACAAGATGTCTAGGATTGCAGGCCAGAGACTGGTGAATGTGGTAATGCCATGTATTTGTTTCGCTCTGCTTCAGTATATGCTGTTCAAAATTGAATAGATCTACCACAATTGGAGCAGACTAGAACGGGGGTAGAAAGCCGTAAGTTTGGAAGAACCGTTTAAGATTTGACATGTGCGGCGATATTAGTAACAAATAAGAAAGGACGCAGCCTGAAAGAATAAATATAGATCAATGTTGTCCGATGGCCCTCACGTGATTTGTTTGTATTGTTTTCTAGACGGCATCGGGAATTGTTGGCAACAGCTCTTTTGAATCTATTATTTTCATATCAGGTTTCGCTTCTTTTTATAATATATGTTTGGCCATGTCTAAAATACTGAATATTTCAGAGTACCTATATGCCTTGTTGGGATTGTTGTGATATGTGTTTACTATAGTTTACAAAATATCAATAAAACTAACAAATGGTTTTTTTTTTTTTTTTTTGTTTTGTTTTGGAATAATAACTATCTACGCCATCAAATCTTGAGCCAGGTATGTATAGCAATATAAGCATCAAGCCTCCTTCCCAGCTTCATCATATACGTCATAAACGTCTAAAACTATCTGAATTACACTCTAGTTTAGAGCACCCCTGCCCGTTTTACTATTGACATGTATATTTTGACAGAACAAAAGTACTAGTGGCTGCACAGTTTAGATGCCTCGTATGCATACTTGTACTACATACGTACAACTCGAGAGCGAATATAAATATACGGCAATTACAATCAAACACGAATTGGCCAATGTACATTGTGCAGACGCCGTTATGAACAATTATATATCGATGTACAACTGAGATGCCGGCCCCGGTGCAACCGGCAGTACTAGTTAGGTTACGAAATCGGTCCCGACGTGTGGCTGAGTCTGCATGGCATGGCATGAGCATAACATGGTAGAAGAGCCTTCTTTTAGCTGCCTGCTACAACTCAACATGAAAGCCCTACTTCGTAGATTAACAAGACAAGAGTGGGCCTACGCATTTTCTCCAAATAATTTGAAAAGAAAGAAGATATAAAAGTTTGCATCAATATATATCCTTTACAATCCAAAATAGAATGTGGGTGGACACATCGACTTCGGATAATTCAGCACAACATATAATCCTCAACATGAACAAGATGTTGTGAGGCAAGCTGGTCAATCTGGTAAAGCGGATGGAGATAAGTCTTAGGAGATGTTAAATGGAAGCCTAGAGAACGCGCACACAACCGAGAACGAGCTGAAAGGTAGAAAGCCGCAGAAACAGGGCCGCAAGGGCAGCTTGGACCTATCCGTGAGACCTCGGCGCCGAGTACAATTTGAATGCGATAAATCTCATTTGATAGAAAGGGGCGGCAAAGCAAGATATACTGATCGAAGAAGGCGAACGAGCAACGAGGTGATATGCCAAGCGTAATCAATGTCGCACTAGGATTGTGGAAGAACGAAAATTCGGCCTCGGTAGGCCCGTATATAAGATACTTTATCAGCCGGATAGTTGGCAAGAATCTAGAACACAGCGACGGATATCATCCAAAAGTGGACACGTCAAACTGCACCGCCCCCTCCAAGGGTAAATTTAAGTCTCGAGTAACTAAAACTCACCGAAGGTCCCCTTTACAGTACTATCAGCAGTGCTTACC
The DNA here is from genome assembly GCA_029299165.1 of Ophiostoma himal-ulmi. Taxonomy (NCBI): domain Eukaryota; kingdom Fungi; phylum Ascomycota; class Sordariomycetes; order Ophiostomatales; family Ophiostomataceae; genus Ophiostoma; species Ophiostoma himal-ulmi. The sequence goes on along the minus strand of JANSME010000003.1, from coordinate 60,813 downwards.
TTTCTGTTACCTTACTGTGAAGCAGGGCATGCAGGCACACTGGCACGCTGCAGGACGGTTAGTTCCGTTGAGGTTGAGATACAGAGAAACAACAAAGGAGACATGTAACTAGGAGCCAGGGACCGACACAATGACCCACAAGAAGAATAGAAAAAGAAGCAGGAAGAACTGCGAATAAAACCAGAAAATCCATACTCAGTAGAACCAAGAAAAGCTTACCGAAGCAGCAAGGGAATCTGGGAAATAAAAACAAAAACGAAACGCAGGCATTGACGTCCGTCATGCGCCTGCTCATCTGCTGAGTGCCTACACAGCCAGATCTGTGCCCCTATCCTACGATTCTGACTTGATAAGATGATTACGGCGTAACTTATCCTGGATCTTCCATGCATATATACGAACATCTTGACATATGCCAGGGCGATTTCGCCGTAAGCTGTCTTCATCTGCTTGTTCTTCTCGGGATCGCTTTCTATGCCAATATCGCATCGGACTATGGGCGCATGAAGCTCGCATCCCCATTCCGTACTTGCCTGTTTCTTCTTCTCGCACCAGCGAGTAGAGATTTGGCTTCCTTTTTCTTCTTCTACCCCTTCTTCCTCCTACATTCTTCTTTCTCCTCCCCCACCCTTCCTTGGCGCCCCTGGCCTACTCACTCATTGAATCTTTGCTCCGCCTGGACACACAAAAGCCAGCCGCGCGTAGCCTCCAGATTAAAAGTTCCTAGACTCCGTAGCACAGGCAAGTTTGTAGATTCTTAACTTGTTCCAAGATACTTTATACCTGTCTATCCACTTTAATCTATTTTGTTCCTTGTGCCGTTTGGCTGCTGCCTTGATGCATAGCTGTATCCTATGTGGTAATTCTTGGTTATTCCTCCCTGTTTATTTCTAGAAATTCTACCAAATTCTCATGTATTTTTCGGGTTCTTATCGTTCCATACAGTGTCCTCTAGAGCCACTATCGTATTGGATTTGTAAATATTCTATTTTGTTTTGACATTTTCCTTTCTTTTGCAGTACCATTTTACTATAATCACCTCTATTTCTCTATTTTTATGTCCACCGAACTCCGGTCCTGGTTTTACGTATTCTAGCTGTCTACGTATCTGTATTACTCCATACCAACAGCGCATTGTATCGCATTGCACGATACACGCTCGCATCTTGAAATCATACGTTGATTCGCTCCCTGTCCAACTATTGTCCAATTCATGTCGTCTAATCCCGTATAGACAGTCCGGCGCCGTAGATGCCCCACGTGCGAATGCGAGTCTCAGAAGCCTATTTGCATTGATCTGGTCTGCTTTATGTCTGGATCTTGTAGTATATCAGGACTATTTGATGCCCTCCCTCTTCCATAAACTAATTCTGTCAGGGACATCTTCATCAGCCTGCCACTCGTCATCACTTCTTTCATCATTTCGACTAAACGATCACACTTGCCAACATAATCCTCCGATACCACAACACACCTGCCGTTTCGAGAGTTGGATTGTTCCTTCCACTTTGGAATACTGGTAGTGACTTGGCAAGAGCAACCGATTGCACCTGCCAACAATTGAGCCAAAAAAATAGGCTCAACAACTCAGCGCCCTCAACCTGGAAAACAGTCCTCTGAAACCAGTCGATAAAAACACCGCATCAAAAAACCACAATCTTTCACAACAGTCGACCACCGCACCACATTCACAAACAATCGACTGATAAAGAAAAAAGAAAACAGTACTGACCGGTCGGTAAGTCATTCCCTCGCCCGCTCCAGGCCTGGACTGGAGAATCAGTGGTACGGAAAGGATAAACGAAGAAAAGGAGCGGCATAATAACTGTGGAGTGCAAGCGCACCAGTCTCCAAGAACGAGCAGGAAAGAGGGAAAGAGGGAAGGAGCAAGCAGCCCCTAGACGGCAAGAGCAACCAGCAAGCAATAATCGTCAAATAACTGGGCGTCCCCATACCCCGTGCTCACACACAGCCAATGTCCGCAGTTGCCCCTTTGATCGTAATATACTAATATTGCGCAGGCCACATTTTGTGCGACTTGACTCTTATACTGACGGCTTCGTCAACTGCTTTGATTGCCAATTGCTCAACTCAAAGCAAAACACAAAAGAGATCGATCTTTCATCCACGCCTGCTACGGTACTATATATCGCAGCAGACTCATCCGTATCTTAGCAAAGTCAGTGAAGCCCACCTTACGACCACCTTTACAAGACACTTGTCGACTACGGTCGCTTTCCGACCTCACGATCTTGACTTTGTCACCGACATCGTCTTGACTCCTCGACACCAACAGATCTTCTTTTAATCGCCCTTCCCACACCACATCAAAATGGCTGTAGCTGCTCGCGATTCTGTCATGAGCCCCGAGCTCGTGGCTGACCGCATCGCCCAGGGCCAGACTATTGTCATCTACCGCGACTATATCCTGCGTCTCGACAGCTGGCTCGACAGACATCCCGGTGGTCGTCTTGCCATCCTGCACATGGTTGGACGCGACGCGACCGATGAAATTGAAGTGTAAGTTTCTTCGGTAGTTTTATTGCCGCTGCCATTGTTTCCATCTTGTCGATGCCAGTGAAGATTATCGACCATCGATTGAGTTTCCTCAATGAGTTGCCATCACGGCGGTCTCAACAGACGGTCGGCAAGTCAATCACTCGGGACCCCTTCATCCTTTCCCTACGCATATTCTGCACATTCTCCACCTCACTCCATTGTTGCTGTCGCCTGGTGTCCAATGGTATCTGTCATCGCCTTCACCAGCTCGTTCTCGTTTACTCGATCTTCTGTTGCTTGTCGCTCGCTAGCATTATTCCGTGCTCGTCAAGGGATGTCGCGTCTCAGGTGGCTATGGGTGCCATCTCGTTTGCTCGTTTCAATTTCTGGTCTCGTTGTCTTGTTCGTGTGTTCGTCTTGCCGTCTGTTCGGAGTCGAGTCCGGGTCATTCTGGGCGCAGACCGTGACATGAGATGACTTCATGGATTGGCGAAGCGGGAAAGCGAATAATAAAAGGAAAGCGAAAAAAAAAGAAGGTTAAAAACGAACAACGAGAGCCGAAAAATCTCGCGATGATTGGTTCTTTGCGCAAGAAACAACAAAAAATCCATCACCAATAAAAATACCAGGCGACACTGGAAAAGACGACGGCATTGCCGTTGTCGCCTTCAAGAACACAATACAATGATGGAGAAGAAAAGAGTCAAGTCAGATTTGAAGTGCTGCGTGAGAACGTGGGTGGGGGAGATGGACTTTTTATCTCTTCCCATTCAAATCAGATCGCCGATGAGACATCCGAGCCATCCGAATCTTTGATTTCTCAGCACCCCAAACCACACACAAATACACAAAACCTCACTATACATGCCTATTTGCACTATCAGCCTCACCCACACCCTCTACACCCTAGCCTCGCTTGCCACCCTCCCATTCCCATGCCTTCTCCGGATTTCCAGTACCCGTTTTGATATGTTGATTATTACAGTCATGTATCTCTCTCTGCCTTTTAACCGCTGCATATTCGTTGAATCCATTTATCTCCGCCTTATTTGACTTGATCGTCATAATTGCCGTCACCATCCTCTCATATCCCAGCTACTAACAACGCAGGTACCATTGTGCTGCCACTCTCAAGACAATCAAGGCCTACCGCATTGGTCTTAAGCCCGACGGCCCATGGCTCTCCAATACCCCCCCTCCCATCCGTGGAGGTGTTTATAGACGCCTTGGAGAGAAGGTGCCTGTGCCCTTCGTCAATATTGATGATTTTGATGATAATGGCTCCGGCACTGAGCCCAACAGTGACTCCGAGGACTCCCTCGCCATTGACTCGGCCTCTGTCAGCGATGTCTCTTCCGAGTACAGCTCCGAACCCCTGTCTAAGTGGCCAACTATGACCGACGAGGAGGTCACTGACGCTGGCGCTGACAAGCCCTCTGACCCTTTCCTGGCTGTCCAGGGTGTCCACGGCGTCAACCGTCGCTGGAAGAGCCCTCCCAAGCCCGTCGTTGCCGAGCTTATGACCTTTTCCGAGGCCGAGCACAAGGCTGCCGCCAAGACTGGAAAGTACAACTACACCGATATCAATGAGTTCGCCGACCGTGGCATCCAGCACGAAATCAACGTTGACACTACCATTTACCCCTCTGTCGACCCAACTTTGCAGGCCGCCATTGTGCAGCGCTACCGCGACTTACACCAGAAAGTCCAGGATATGGGTTACTACGACTGCCCCTACCTCGAGTACGCAAAGGAGGCTGCTCGTTATACCTCCCTCTTCGCCGCCTGTATGGTTACCCTTCACATGGGCTGGTTCATTCCTTCTGCCATCTTCCTTGGCCTCTTTTGGCACCAGATCATGTTCACCGCCCACGACGCTGGCCACCGTGCCATCACCCACAACTTTGTCGCCGACAGCATTATTGGCATATTTATCGCCGATTTCTGCTGTGGTCTGTCCATCGGCTGGTGGAAAAGTAGTCACAACGTGCACCACTTAATCACAAACCACCCTGAGCACGACCCCGATATCCAGAACGTCCCCATCTTTGCTACCAGCCCGGCCTTCTTCAAGTCCGTCAACTCCACCTACTACAACGGCTTTATCTTCCTCTGGGACGCCGCCGCCGACTTCCTGGTCCCCTACCAGAAGTACACCTACTATCCTATCATGGGTGTGGCCCGATTCAACCTTTACCTGCTGTCGTGGCTCCACATCATCTCGCCCAAGGCCTTTGCCCTTGGCAAGAGCACTGCTTGGTGGATCCAGCCTGCCGAAATCTTCAGCATGGGCTGTTACTGGTTCCTGTTCGGCTACTGCCTGGTGTGGCGGTCTATCCCTACCTGGACCGACCGTATCATCTTCGTTCTCGTCGCTCATATCATCACCATGCCGCTGCATGTTCAGATTACCCTGTCTCACTGGGGCATGTCCCACTCGGACCTGGGCGAGTCCGAGTCTTTCCCCCAGCGCCAGCTGCGTACTACTATGGACGTCGACTGCCCCGCCTGGCTGGATTTTATTCACGGTGGTCTGCAGTTCCAGGCTGTTCACCATCTGTTCCCTCGGGTGCCCCGTCACAACCTTCGCAAGGTCCAGGTTCTGGTCCGCGAGTTCTGCGACGAAACCAACATTCCCTACTCCATTCTCAACTTTACGGACGGCAACGCCAAGGTGCTTGGCCGCCTACAAGAGATTGGTGAACAGGTGAACATTATGGTAAAGTGCCAGAAGCACATGGCCGAGACTGGTGAGAGTGGCCTCGCATAAACGAGCCCTCACTCATTTCGTTTGTTTATATGTTGCATTTCTTTACGTCAGCTTGCGCCAGCTACTTTATTCTCTAGTTATTTCATTTCATTACGTCTTTTGCCATTCTCTATTTCTTTTTAATTTATTTATCTATTCCATTTTCCATGTCCACGTTCACTACTATTTATACTGTCGGCATTAAGTCAGTATACTTTAAAAGCACGTTTGATTTTATTTTACTATGGGCGACAAGCCATTGTTCACACCTATTTTGTTTTGATAATTTCTTTATTACTCTTGTCTACTTCTGCTCTCTTTATCGGTGCGTGCCTATGCTACAGATATCTTAGTCATGCGGGCAGCACTTGACGGACCTGTACAAAATATCATTCTCCTAGAGTAAATGCTTGACAAATATACGACAGAAAACTCAGTTTGATCCTTGGTACATACTCTTGCGTTGTAACATGATGTAACGGACAGTACGAAGGACAGTAGCGGTCTTCATTAGTCCGCTCTTATTGTTTTGTACAAGTTGTCAATATTTTCACACACGGGAGTATTTTGACTTGGTGTCTTTCGTTGAGATTTATTGCATGCTGATGATGATGATGCTCTGCTGGAGTTTCTAGAAATCTATGAAAGATACTTGCGGTGTCGTAAGATATCAAACCACTTCTTGCACTGTAGCATGTGTAGCACACGTCTTTTGTGAAAAACAAAGGACCTCTTAGCCCAAGCAGATGTGCGCTCCCGAAATATTGGGCCATAGCTGTCGCCGCCCTGATAAGATACTACAGTGTTCGTATCTAAATGTGGTGGTAGTTTGGCGAGCCTCGCATTTCACCAATACCAAGAGGCCGAGCTACCATAATCTGCCAGTTTCTTTTATTGTGGTAGTGTTTTCGTATATTTATTATTCCTGATTATTAAAACAATCTTGAGCTTATAATATAAACTCCAAGTCGTCGAATGCCGACGCCCAGGTGCCTAATTCTCATGCTGCATATGCACACATGTTTCAACGGTAGTGAAGGTTCAAAAGTGGAGGAACTCTCTTTGTCTAAGGTGATCTGCAGTGGGGGATGGCATATCCGCGGAGTCACAGCAGGTATGTCCCATGGAATAACATTGTGTGACCAGAATCTCCAAAAAGCAGCATAGGAGAGAGTTCAAAATAGCGATATAATCCGGCACACGGAGATGTTAATTTCAGCCGGGAATGCCCAGAAACGAATAATATATAGTGGCTACTACTATCAAGGCAATGTGATATGCTTACACGATCGTCCCCACCCCTTCTAGATGCAAGCTGTACAGCAGAAGTGGGGGATAAGCTGAACCAATGAGACATGCCGTATTATCTCGAGAGATCACCGCCAGCCATTGGGAAACTGTATAAAAGCTCTAGAGGGAAGCTTGATCAGCTTTTATGATTGATTCAAAAATTAATTCTATTCTACTTCGACCTGCCACAGAAACTACTATACTATGGAGCTCGCGTACTATATCATCTTGGCTGCTGTTGCCATTCCGGCATGGTGCATCACCTACTGGATAATCCCCTACTTCACGACATACAAGCATCTTCAACATATTCCTGGTCCATTTATCTGCAAGTTTAGCAACATATGGCTCGCTCTCGGTGCTCGTCAGGGCCAGAAGTTTGCTTGGGTTGATTGGGCACATCGCAAATATGGCAAGGTTGTTCGTGTTGGCTTCAACCATGTCTCTATTGCTACTCCCGAGGGCCTGCGCACCGTCTATGCCCACGGCAATGGCTTCCTCAAAGAGTGAGTGGTATCGAATGTAATAAACTTTGCTTGAATATTTCAAGTATACTGACAACACAGCACTTTCTACAATGCCTTTGTGTCCGGCGTACCCGGTGTATTTAACGTTCGCGACCGTGTCGAGCACACTCGCAAGCGCAAGATTGTGGCCCACGCCTTCTCCCCACGTGCCGTCCAGGATTTTGAGCCTCACATGACAAGCAACCTTGTCCGATGGGTAGGCCAGCTCGACCGCCTCTGCGTCCATCCCGACCAGCCGAACGGATTTGCACGCCTAAACATGATGCCTTGGTGCACTTTTGTTGCTTTTGATATTATTGGTGATCTCGCCTTCGGTGCGCCTTTTGGTATGGTTGAGCGTGGACGTGACGAGTGCGAAGCTGTTCTTAGCGAAACTGGTAAGACTCACAAAGTCGAAGCTGGTGAGAAGTCGCCTGTCGTCTACGTCCCTGGTGCCGAGACCCTGAACCAACGTGGTGAGGTCAGCTCCACCCTCGGCCTTTTGCCCCAGATTCGTCCTTTCGCCAAGTATCTTCCCGACCCATTCTTTTCCCGCGGCCTCCAGTCAGTGGCCAACCTGCACGGTATTGCTCTTGCTGCCGTCGACCGCCGCCTTGGCTCCCAGGAAGCTGCCGAAAAGGGAGAGGCTGGCCACGGTTCGATTGCTGCCAAGGGTCGTCATGATATTCTCGAGATGCTTACTCGGGCAAAGGACGCCAACGGCCATCCCATTGGCCGAATTGAGCTGATTTCCGAGGCACTGACCCAGCTTATTGCTGGTAGCGATACTGTCTCTAACACTGCCTGTGCCGTCTTTTACTGGATCATGCACGGTGAGCGTGCTGCACCTGGTACTATTATTCCCCGCCTGCAAGCTGAGCTGGATGCAGCCATCCCGACTTTGGATGAGACTGATATCAACGCTGTCGCTCGCCACTCGCAAGTCAAGAACCTTCCTTTCTTGCGCAGATGCATTGACGAGGCTATGCGTTTGCACTCTACTTCCGCTCTGGGCCTGCCCCGTGTTGTGACCGCCTCGGAAGGTATCCGATATGCCGACGAGCACTTTCCTCAGGGTACTGTGTTGTCTGTTCCCAGCTTTACTATTCACCATGATGCCGACATCTGGGGTGTTGATGTGGAGGAATTTCGCCCTGACAGATGGCTTAATGCCACACCCCGCCAGCGTATGGGCTTCAATCCCTTCTCCTTTGGTCCCCGTGCCTGTGTTGGTCAGAATGTCGCACACATGGAGCTTGCCCTGATTATTGGCACTGCCTTCCGCCGCTACGACTTTGCTCTCTACCAAGAGGAATTGTTTTCGCAGGAGGGCTTCAGCAAAAAGCCAGTTGACTGCTGGATGGGTATTCGTCGGAGGTAGTTGAGTTGAGTTGTTCCCGGAGAAGGCGGAGAACCTAGAAATGTGTGAAAGTTTCGGAGAATAGTGTGGCTAGACAGAGCCACAATATGTATGTATTATGCCACAATATGTATGTATTATGAATAAATAAATAAAACTCAACACCCCGGATCTTGAGTTTGGTCACTCCACTCTTGTAGTGATTGGTTGTGGGTGATTGTAGCTGTGAGTATATGGATGAAATATATGTCATCGTTGATGATCTGCATAGTGGACTTCTCCGCAAGGAGGGAAAATAGAAGTACCATCGAATCTCGACAACCCCATTTTAGATTCGCTTTTAGTCGGATTTCTGTAACGCGAGCTCAAATGCGGGGAATGTTGCAGTGCTTCAACACGGCAACGAAGATCTTGACGTAATATATTGACCATCGAGATCTGAGGAGGGGATACTGCTTTTGTGTGGTTATCCGGTATGGCACGGCGTGCACGGTAGAAAATAAACCCATCAAAGACGACGGATCATGTCCGTAGTAGCTGTGTCAAATAGACTCAATAGCATTCTCAGCCCCATGAAATATCAGCCAGGAAATATAATTCGTAGAGGTAATCTGATATGGGTTTTAATTCTCTATCCCTCAACACGACTAATTATAAGATAGTATAAAAATTGACCGTAAAGCAGCACCTAGACAGACTCTGTCTTGGAAGAAACGATGCGCTTCTCAAGATCTCCTGCATTGGGCATGGCCTCAACCGAAGATGCTTCAATCACAGAAATATCCTCCTCGGGCCGAACATAATCGCGAGGCTCCTTCCATGAGTTCTCCATGTGTGCCGGAGGCCATATTTTGCACGCTCCCCAATAGACGAATGCAGACAGAAACAAGCCCACCCAGTATGCGACATAGTAGAAGCGAGTAAGGCCGATAGGAGCGGAGACACCCATGTTGTTAAGGAAACCATAAAAGTTGGGAATAATGCCGATTAAGTAAGCGGCAAAGGCACGCAAGTTGAAGCCACGCCAGTAGTAGTAGACACCACACTTGTTGGAAGTGTAACAGTCAGGAATGATGATGTAGCCACGGCTGATGAGATAGTACTGAACGAGGAGAATACCGGCGATAGTCGACAGGAAAATCTGGTATGATGACAAGAATCTAACAAAGATGGAAGCAGAGCCCTATGGACAGTTGGTATATGACGAATATACATTATATATAGATTGAAAATATGAAGATGAGAACTTACCAAAAGGTACCAGGGATTGATAGCGACAGTAAATATGGCGCATATGAAGAAACCACGACGCACAGTCACGTACTTGGGGAACAGCGCAGCAATATCGTTACCAGCAGGGAGCGAGTTCTCGAAAATGGCACTGAAGATGCAAGAGTAGGCAAAGCAAAGGGAGATGAAAAAAGAACCCACACGCGTCTTTGCAGTGTAGTCCATTATTAGGAGGTCGTCAAGCAGAGTGATAGGGTTCCAGACGATCTTGCCAAAGATGACCTGACCGCTGGCACAAACAATGTTGCCGAAAATAGCAACGATAAAGTTGGCAATCGGGAAACCAGCCAGGTTACCAAGAATGACATCGGTATTCTTTGTGGCATACCGCTGGAAATCAGCAGCGTTAGAAGCAAAGGTGGCACAGTTGGCAGCACCCAGCATGATGAAGCGGAAAATGAGCCAGTTGCGCTCGGAGCCGTGAACAGTGCTGCCCTGGTGGACAACCGGACCGAGACCGCCAGCCTTGGTAACGGTCCATGCAAGCATGGCGATAGCACAAATAAAGAAGACAAACACCTTAGCGTAGATCAGGCCGCGCATCTTGGGGACAGGTACAACGAGGAAAAAGCACATAACAACCCAGAAGATTACAAAGCCAATCATACCGCCTGTAGTCAGGGCCGAACCGGTACCCATTGTGTTCTTAATGTTGGCCATGCCGGGGAAAATAGCGTGAAGCATGACGTAGATGCACTGGCCGCCCTGCACTGAATTGACACCGTTCCAGACAATTGCCATGACCGCACGATTGAATGCCGGCCACCAGGCACCGTAGATACCAAAAGCCGTGCGACACAGGACAGGGAAGCCGATGTGGTATGTGGCACCGGCGCGACCGTTGAGAGTGATGATAATAGCGATAAGACACTGGCCACCGAAAGAGCAGGCGAGCGACTCCCACATGCTCAGGCCGAGAGCCTGGCCAGTTGATGCTGAATACCAGTTAGAGACAGTAGCGGTCGCCGAGAACCAAAATGTGAAGTATGTGAGCGAGTTCCATTTGCGGTCCTTGAGGGCCAGAGGCCGGATATCGTCGTTGACAAGAAAGCCATCTGCACTATCGCCGCCCTTGACGACTAGGTATGAATCGTGAAATTCTCTGAAACCCATTGTGCGCTATTAGTTCAAAGTCGTCAAAGTCAAGCCGGGTTGTCGAAGCAGGACTTGCGAGAGACATGTCGTCGTGATCGCGGCGATATGATGTCGCTGTCGAGGCACAAAGGCCTATTTTATTGATACTATTTACACAAGCAACTCCGGCGGTTGATCATAAGCACGTGTTTGTGCATACTGGTGACAAAGATAAGGACAATATGACCGGGGGAGCTTATTGGCTAGCGCAGATTAAGCCCCTTATATAAGAAGGACGGATCTCGACGGAGCCCGACGGCAATATTTACACTTGTCACTTTCCTAGCTCAGATATGGTTGCATTCGTGCAAGGATGTCGGAATTCGGTGGTCCTCGACGGTGGCTATTACTATCAATGCACAAGATGATGAAGGATGCGGAAGGCTGCCCACTACTATCGGGGCAAGGCAGGTCGGGAATCGGAGCAAAACAAAATGAAATAAATAAAACAGCTAGATAGATAGATAGATAATGGGTGAAGCGGGTGAGACTCGATATTGAAGGGAGATAGGAGATATATATGCAAGAGGATTAGCAAGATTCTGGAAGCGTAGAAACATGAAGCTGTTACACAAAACACAAAAATAAAATCAAGAGAAAGTGCTCCGATAAGAAAACAGAAGCGGCATCCAGATCAAGAAACTCAACTGCTAAACGGATAAAATACATTACAGTAATACCCCGGCTTTGAAGACGGCACCATGAGCTCCACCACCACGATCACCGTCCCCGCGCCCGAGACGTACCAGCTAGAGCTTCAGTCAGCTGAAGGCCCTGTGTTCCGCACGGTGCTTAAAACGGAGCCGCGCAACTGCGATCCGTCCGATGTCCCGGTGATCGATTTGGCAGGTATCAATGGAACGACAGAGGAGCGGTATGAACTAGCAGTCAAGCTACGCGCCGCCGCAACCAACATGGGCTTCTTTTACATAAAGAACCACGGAATCTCATCCATTGATGCAGCCTTTGAGCAGACAAAGATGTTTTTCGCGCAGCCACAGGAGAAGAAGGACCAGGTATCGGTGAAGAAATCTCGCTTTTACAATGGCTATGGAGGCGTCCACTCTATCCAGGTGTCGCCTAGCGAGTCCCGCGATTACAAGGAGGGCTTTACGTTCCGCTACCAGCCCCAGTATGATCCCCATCACCCAATGACGATCGATGAGGTACCTGAACCTGTCCGTCCGTTTATACGCGGCGAGGGATTTGTATGGGAGGGCACATCCCATCTGCCCGACTTCAAAAAGGACATCCTTCAATACTGGCAAGACTGTCTGCGGTTGGCCCGGAAGCTCATCCGCATCTTTGCATTGTCGTTGGATCTTTCCGAAGACCACTTTGACAATATTGTGACACACCCTGGAAGGTTCGTATTTATGCATAGTAATCGGAGATGATATGGTAGAGGCTAACATAGCGGCTCACATAAAAGCGACATGGTTCTGAACTACTACCCTAAGAACAAGAAGAAAGATCTGTCAACTGTTGACGCAGGTATTGGGTCGCATACAGACCTGCAGTGCTTCACACTGTTGTGGCAAGACACTGTCAGCGGTCTGCAGGTGCTTACCAAGGAGGGACAGTGGCTTAAGGTGCCGCCAATGCCAAACACGATTGTTGTCAACATTGGTGATTTCCTAATGAGACTGTCGAATGACCGCTTCAAGTCGACTGTGCACAGGGTCTACAACTTTGCTCCAGAAGACCGCTACTCGATGCCATTCTTCTTTGGCTTCAATTTTAACGAGGAATGCTCCGTGCTACCCACGTGCACGAGCGAAAATAACCCTGCCAAGTACAAGCCAATCAGTTGTGGAGAGGTAAGTGATACAATAATTTAAGAAAGAAAACTGATATCCAACTTTCTGAAAGTCAAAACTTTTTTTCATTCCTATAATCGCAGAAAAAAAGACGAAGGAAAAAAAGAGAAGGAAAAAAATTATGTCGGAGAAGGAGGACACAAGACCTTGTCATCCAGGTTCAATGGGCGCAACAAACAGAAACTATAACGTTTTCACTACTAACAAAACAGTGGTGCCAGAGAAGATTCAAAATGTCTACTGAGCAGGCCAAACGGAGTTGAGATGCGCTTCAAGTTGGAACCTCAAAGTTGGCACTAGGGACGACGCGACTGCCTGTGGGACCCACAAGTCGTTATCACATGTGGAGACACCAATCATTGATAGACAGATAGGCTCATGACCCCTTACAATACATTGGCCGATATCAAGACGCCCAGAGAGAGATGTAAATTCCCCGTACCATGCAGAGCGCAGACATGTCTACCTGCCATACCGAGTAGACAGCACCGTATGCGGCCCGTCCAAGACACCCAACAATGGATCCCGAACAGACGCCAAACGAGGCCTCTCAGAAGGCCTCCGACGAACCCCGCGATCGCGCCAAGCGTCACCGGCGCCGTGTCTTCTCGTGCGAGTCATGCCAGCGCCGCAAGTGCAAGTGTCTCTTTGACACTGCTCTGCGATCATGTCGCCAATGCCACTCCCTCAGGTTGGTTCTCACTGATCCCCGTACTGCTGCATAACCGTGATGCACTAATGCGCCTAGAGTCGCATGCTCATTGCGTGATAGCTCGCACTTGATTAGCCCTACCGCAGATGTCGATGTCGACACACCTGCCCAGCAGCAGCTCCGGGCAATGGAGCAGAGGTATACTCGCCACTGATCAACATTGTACATGCTTGGCTCGTCTAACTTGTGTTAAATCTGCAGGCTCCAGCGTCATGAAGAAGCCATCGCCAACCTCCAGGAGCAGCTTCGGCACGTATCTCCCCTCGGGTCTACCGTATCATTGCCATCCCGCACGCCACTCCCACCACGACCACGGCGCAGCCCTATCTGGGCGGCACTGGATAACTCTGGTCGACCGTTACATCATAACCCTGAAGAGTTGTCTGCCGCCGCTGATGAAGCAGCCGGCTCGGCACCAGTCGTCGTGTTGCGAGAGATTGATAAGCATCACACTGGCCGGCAACGCCGCAAAATGGGTGCACGATCCACAGATATTGTGTCTATGGGTATCATCGACGATGTTACAGCCGACAGCCTCATCCACCTGTGAGTAGCCAAAGCTTAGAATGATACGAGCAAATGCTAATAACAATAGCTTCCATGGTCGCCATGGCCCTACACAGTTTATTCACGATATTGACAAGACCACGCCGAGTCATCAGTTAAGAGTTCAGTACCCCTTCCTCCACGGAGTCTTCTGCCTTTTGGGCATCATGCACAAAGAAGATTTGGTTGGCTCATCCGCACATTTCAAAGTCAACGAGCATATGCGACAAACCCTCGGAGAAGCGCTTTTGGCCAGTCCACTGCCCATGGATGCTATCTACGCCATCTTGCTAGTCAGCGAAGAGGCTACCGACCCGTCACAGGTGAGATGATATAACAATACCAGCACAAGCAAGGAGACTAATACGGTTAGGATGCTACCGACTATATCGACAGTTGGCTACTGACTGGGTACTGCATACAGCAGGCGATGCTGTGCTTCAACTTTTCTACTATTTTGTCTCGAATCCAACAAGAGACGTCCACAAGTGCAGACCAAAGTTCTATTCGCCTCTGGGCTGCTATATGTCTGGGACATCTTCGTTGGTCTGTTACAACTGGAAGACAGCCTGTTGTTCCGAGTGCGTACCTTCATCACTGTAACATGCTCGTCAACTTCTATGACGCGTCAAGTGAAGATGGCATGCTGCTGGCCGAGGTCATGCTTTTCTGGGCTCTTTGGCAAATGCCAGTCGATGCTCGTCAGAGAAGTGACATTCTCCACGAGTGGAAGGACAAATGGGATCATCTATTGCGTAAGTCATTCAATCCTCAAATGCATATATGTACGTGATTTACTGACATATAAGAACTTCCCACCTCTGCTAAACTGTGGTTCAGCTACCATATTGCCTCTTTAATTTCAGCCATCCGCGTCCTCGAGCGACTCGGTGAAAACCTGCTGTCACAAACATTTTTGTCCTCGGCAAACCCAAAACCGTACAGTGGTAAACAGGACCCCGAAGGCGGTGATGACAATATGTCAGACACAGAGACTGCACATGGGCCAACGGATACAGTCACAAAAGTACGTCTCCGCCTGGAAGCCTACCAGGAGGCTGTTGCTATCGTCCAGCAATTTTTACGATCACGGTCCTCTTTTTTGCACAATCTCAGACTGAGTGACTGGCTCTGTTTAGCATATAGTGCCCTTATTGTCGGCCACTACGGAGAGAAGGAACTGAGCCGACAGGAATATGGCCAACAATCTCGCGACAACAATCGACACGACATCTATAGGTGCCTTGAATACATGACGCAGCTTGACGACATGTGCCGCAAGCCAGTAGGCTCTATGCGTGTACTTCCACACGCCGTCAGAATGGCCATGGGCAAACTGCAGACAGCTGCTGCTGGCCGCAAAGATAGTGGTGATCAGCAAATTTTTCGTCAGCTACCTATCGGTACCGAAGGTAGTCACAATGTCCTCGCACCTAGAGACATCGGAGCTACTCAACACAGTGTGACTCAGGGCGACGACACTCATTTTTTTGGACTCGAAGAAAGCAACGATGTTCTTTCGAGCATGAATTGCTTTTTTAGTGGTGGATTTCTGGATTTTTCGTATAGGGATTATATGGGACAGCCGTTGCCATGACGCTTGAAATGCAAATATTCATGTTGCATAGAAGTTTGTGTATTATTCTATACAATTGCTTAATCACTAGGTCTCATATTTCACCTGTCTATATGTAAGGTTCTTTTAGCATGGTGATAGTAAACCATCCTAGCGACCTCATTTCTTCCGTTCTCACATACGCAACGGGATGAAGATGCTGGTGCAAGCAAATATGGAGAGGATCCAACTGATATCTGTACCAGATGGAGAAAGGCCGATTGCCAGTGCGATTGGGCCAACCCACCATACCTGATTCATACAGAGAAGAGATAGAACAGTCCCGACAACAAATGCGAGTGATGCTGCAATGCCGTATGGGAGCTCAAACGGCTTCTCCCAAGCAGTCAAATCATAGTCCCAATTCCTCCTCCAGATGTAGTGCTCGAGCATCATGATATTACAGAACGGCACAAGCCAGTATGTGCAAATCGACAAGAAGTTGGTCATGATCTCAGCAAGAACATCCCTACCGGCGATAGAGCAAGACAATAGAGCAGCACTGCTCACGAATGTCCAAATGAAATGTGGGACGGCCAGCATCTTTCGAGAGATAGTCTGTGCATTCAGGCCAAGCGAGTAGACATTCACGGCAAGGACGGCCACGATAGAAAATGCTACTAGTACCTCAATGAACTTTCCAAATCCGTAAACAGACGTGGAGTAGCTATTAAAAATAGCACCGATGAGCCCACCCATGCCAGCTCTGCCATAGACAGCCGCGAATTCAGGATCGCTGCTCATGGTAAGCGAACCGATAGCGGCACCCAGAAGCTCTACTAGAATTTGGGGGACTAGGAGACCCATGAAAGTGTAATCAGCTGTAGCAATCGTAGAGGTGTCGCTGTACATATACACACCGTAATCTGCAACAACAGGCATCCAGGCCACGTCGTAACCGATGATCACGGCTGCAAAGGCAAACACATTGGCTCTCTCAGCGGATCCGACACCCATAGGTATATTAACAAAATGCCGACTACCAAATCCAGCAACAATAACGAACGAGATAGCGACAACAATCCAACTGTACCGATCAAAGATGTGTAGAGCACGGTAGCCTAGTAGACCAAACAACAGGCCAACAATGCAGACGACCAAAATCGCAACAGCCAAGGGTAGCTTTCCACCGCCGACGTCGTAGAGAATCTCGCCAGATGTGATGGCGCTGACAATACCCCAGCCAATTTGATTGGCAATGTTGATTATAGCAAGAACCTTGGCGGGCCACCAACCAAAGACGTAGCGAGGAATAATCATCGACCGCAGACCTAATTTGGGGCCAAAGCTGGCGAAGATGGCGGGTGCAATAACACCGATGACATTAAAGAAGATGATGCAGAGGAACGAGTCCCACCAGCCCAGCCCAGACCAAAAGTCGCTGTTCCGAGGAAACCAGTTGCAAGAGTAGTGACGTTGCAGTTGACGGCTGTGAAGAAGGTGAAGAGGTCATATGCTGGCCTCTCGGTCCGCTGCTCATCAGTGATGCGCTCGATGCCAACCTCTTCCGCCCCCATTGTGCGAATCCATTGTCGCGTCTTGTCCCAGAACCCCTCCGGGTCTTCAGTCTGCGCATATGATGGCTCGTGTGGGATGACTGTAGCTTCGATAGTGCCAAGTTTGGGTTCGACGTCATCAAGCTTATACGAGCCCGACGACCTCTTGATAGAATTCTCTGCGGAAGCCATGCTGATGTATATATCCAGTCGATGCTGACGGCTGAGAATATGAGTTCACGACGGAAAATCTATAAAATAGAAGAAGTGCCATTGTGATTGACTATATAAAAGCGTAGTCGGATCATCCGACAATGTCGCGGTGACCGACATAGATAGTAAAAGGTAGAGATAAAAGCGGTCGCCACAACGCAGTGAAATCATGTTATCTCCGAGCGCATATCTGATGAGGGTAAATATCAGAAAAGCGGGCATCCGATAGTGATTGTGGAGATTTTACACCCATCGCGACGCGGAAAGCTGACTGAAGAAAACACCCACATGGCTGGATATAAAGAAGCCAGTTTTGTGGCCTTCATTCATATTGACACGCGACGCACCTGGCCATTTCCTTACTATCTGTGTTGTGGAATGCGGCGTGATGATAGCATGTGGCTGATGATCTGCCGCATTGCCACTTTTCTATATGGGGAAGAAGCTCTATGGTGACCTAACACACCGTTATCAGTTCGTCTGAGCCAGCTCCCTTTACCTACGCAGCGGCCATATTGTTCTCTGAGGTCACGCGATATTGCAACGTCTTTACCGTGGTCAGATATAAACGTTATCTTTAATAAGTCCTATCTAGGTGACTACATACTGAGTACATCAAATATGTTAGGGACAACAACTGGGTCTCCTGCACAAATTCGGCGCTGGCCGATGACAAATGACTTACACAGGATGGACCAATCATTCGAACATCATTGATTTCATAATGACTTAACTCCGTGACCCACTAGCCTCCATTCCGCATTCAAAGCTCCTCGATCGTATGTCTTATATTCCGTTCGAAAGGGAGAATGCGTCGATGGCCAAGTTGAAAGAAGCATCGATTGGTGCCACCAAGTTTTGAGCAATGCCCTGGAGAGCCGCAGGTACTTTCGCCACGATAGCACTGCTCATATCATCCGAAGCGGTCTTTTGCGCCTTGAGGTCAAGCAGCACAACGGGTGCCAAGAGGAGATCCTCAAACTTGTTGTGAGCGGCTATAATTGTAGTCATTGTTGAATTAACAGCTGTTGCAAGTGTGTTCACAGCAGTGGCGATGCTCAGAGCCTCGTCAGTGGTAAGTTCATCACTATCCTCGGCCGCATCCTTGCCCTCGTAGATAGCGAGAAGAAGACTCGCGCTCTTAGCCACTATGGAAAAAGATCCCAAGATGTCGCCAGACCATGACTGGACGGTAGTGTCGAGTGTTTCAGTTTTGCTATCGACATTGTCAAGGGCGTTGACGATCGTAGTCCCGCTAGCAAGAGCATTCCCTGCGAGTAAAATGGACAGAGCCGGCTGAAGAAAAGTTGCAAACCGCATGGTATTTAAATGGGAGAACTGGAGCCGTAATAATGCTGGAGAGTAAATTTCTGTATTGGCCAAGCTTTGAAGGAGATAAAGTTATGCCAGGATATATCTACCTTTATACTTCTGCATATATGACCTGGACAGCAAGAAGACGAGATGCGGACATCGAGGATAAGGGTGAGTCCATGCTGATCTCCCCAGATGTCGCATCATTTACCAAATTTGGTTTATTTTGCCCGTTACTGAACTCACGTCTCGCGGGGATAGTTTGCGGGGAATGGCACCCTCGGTAGCGAGGAAACATGTGAAGGTATTCTAGATATATTGCGGAGAAACTGAATGCGAAATACATAAAGTAGGTTGTAGCTTGAAATGCTTGCTACTTAATCGAGACTAATAAGCCAAGTTGCATGTAGATCTGCCCAGAAACGAAGCATATTACTGACATTCTTGGTTTTTACAAGTCCCTTTAGTTTATAGTTTCTTCTACGAAGAGTGTGGGGTAACAGTCAAGATAATTAAATCAAATCTAGTGAATGAGATTGCTTGCTCAGTATAAATGGAAAGAAGCTGAGAACCCAATGTGAGCACGGGAATGCAAGGACAATTTACCTGATGTTTCGTCTCGATAGAAGTTAAATATACGTAAGATAGCTGCCTCGCATGTATAGGTCATGATATCGGACAACTTTGTAAATTTCACTGATACGGATTTGACGAATTCTTTGTACATTATAAAACTTTAAAGATCAATAACGAGGAGCTCTGTCTAGAATCAATCGTTAACTTCATGTGGGGGAAATACCAGGTGTATTGCAGAGCCACCTTCTGATGCAGCAAGACACAAGTATAAGATTAACGCCAGTCAAAGTACACATCAGTACTAAATAAAAGCGAATTTGATTTGCTGAGCAAGTTTTAGAGAAACCAAGTTTTGTGCAATCGCAGAATCAGTCTTTTCTTTGTTTATAGATATTGCTGACTTGCCAGAATTGACTATATTAGGATCTGTTCTAAGTTCCATCCAAAACAAATAGATTATATTATCACATACACCCATTTCCCGCGGTTTTCTTAGCTTTGTACACCACCCTGCTCTTGTCTTTCAACAGCGGAGATGTATCTGACGCTGGGAAATGTTGCGTGCATTGACTAGTGATTGTCCTATTTCTATGGGGAAGTAAGTAAACCCGCCAGCTTATATATTTATGTTCTCCTACATAGGCTATGACTCTTTTATGACGGGCTCCTCTGAAAGACCGTTGCCTGTGTAAGCAGTGCCTTAGTCGTATCAAGTTTGAGTCACGCAAACCAGTTTGTAGAAAAGACTGAATGTGGAATAAGATTCTATTTAGTATGGGAATGAACTAATATGTTACAATTAATAAGATCTATAGCTATGTACTCTGAGAGGTAACAAAGCATGAGGGGAGATGTTTTTCATCAAGAAAGTTACAATGACAACAGAAACATATATGGGGCTGGACTCTTCACTCCTTTTATATTCTTTTGGTTGTTGGCGCATCAATCCCGCTTCCTGAAGTTTGAACCAGTGCTCACCATGATTTTTAGATTACGTGGACAAAGTATAGTCTGACATCAGATGCTACTCCACAAGCGGCAGAAGACTACACGCCCATGTAGCAAGTGTCATTCCCGAGTTTCGTTTTTAGTTATTGCGGCCTCTTAGTGTTTATGCCCCGGCCCTAGATTTTGTCCCGCCAGCCTATCAGGTCGTGTTTAGCCTGGCCGACGAGTGCCATGCTCCGTGTTTCCCATCATTCTCCGCCCCGTCCCCCACATGGCATCTAATAAGCTTACACAACTTCATGCACAAATTCATATGCCTCGCTCGCATATCAGCAACTATAGAAGACAATAAACGTGTGTCAAGTCCGCTTGCATTAGCGATCGTGGCTAACAGCTACACCATAAGATAATACGAATTGATGCCTCACAACATTTCAGTAAACCGACCAGCAGGACCCAGCGATAGGCGGCGGGATTTTAAAATAAAGTGTGCCCCAACGAGAAGAACATGATGAACAAGATCTTTATGCTGCAAACGTATCCCGGCGCGGAAAGGTTTTGCTGTTACCTCGCAGCTCTTCCTCGCCTTCCTCGCCTACTGCCCATGAGCTCGCTTGACTAATCGGATAGATGGATCACACGCGAGATGAGTATGTAAGCCGTAATTTTCTCCTATACTTCCTCGAGAGGAAACTTTGGTCGTAGCAGCACGTCTTCATCACTCAGCTCTGTTTCGGTATTCTCTCCAGCTTCTCCTGCTATATTCTGAATATCGTCTTTGACCTTACTGCCTCCTGTCATTGCAATGCGCACAAACTCCTCGCATAGCGGCACACTGGCTGCAGCTGTTCTGATGTCCGCCGTCAAAGCCGTCCTGGCAATCGCATCTTTGAGTGACATCTGCTCGTCCTCGTATTCTGCTTCTGCTCTACCAATAGATACTATCCTGGGTGTCACCATTGATGCTATGTCGGTAACAACTCAGTTCGTCACCAACTTCACGGCAGAGTCCGTATTCTACCCAACGACCACGTTTGACTACTGGAACCTTACCTTTGCTTACTCACACAACGGAATTAACGAAGACCTTGTCCACGGCCAGTACTGGCTGCCAGGGCCGGGCCAGTTTTAGAACCGCTATGTGTCGACGGGTGGTGGCGGCTGGGCTATCAACTCCGTCACGACAAGTATTCCCATGAGCATCACTGCCGGAGGGTAAGCCAACCACGTTACTTTAGCGGTATATTCTTTTGAAATGTCGTCAACTATTCTTGCTGATGCTTCATGCTCTAGTGTTACGGGCTTGACGGAGGTGGGTTCGGAACGTTTATTTCCGAGTTGAGCTAGTTGCGCTGCTGGAGGATGGCACTATCAACTGGCAGGCAACATATATCTTCGTCTATCAAGCGTGCCCGGAGCTGGCAACAATCGGAAAGCAGTTAATGCGTAGTATTTACGACAGTTTTGAGAGCATCAGCTGTATTTCTACTACCAGGGCTGTTCTGAGGGCGGCCGCGAGGGTTGGAGTCAGGTTCAGTGCTACACCGAACAGTTTGACGGCATTTCTGTGGGAGCACCACTTTTCCGTTGGTCACAACAGCAGGTCAATCATCTGACAGGCAATGAGATGGAGCAGACACTGGGATACTTCCTAAGCCGCTGTGAACTTGTGAAAATTATGAGCTTGACGATAGAAAACTGCGATCCGTTGGACGGAAAGACGGACGGCGTCGTGTCACGCTCCGACTCATGCTTTGACAATCTCGATCCTCAGGGTATGGTCGGTACGGCCTACTCTTGTCCGGCTACTGTGGCAAGCTATTCTTTATCGACAATCTCTGCACAGACTGGAAATATCCTAGCTGAGGCCATCACACTGGTGCGGACACTCTGGGGTGGTCTTCACGACTAGGACGTCAACCTCGTGTACTTCAACTACCAGCCGTGTTCTACTTTCACTGATCTTCAAGCCGGCTACAGCACTTCTAGGATAGCTGGGATATGGACATTAGCGGGACCAGTGGCATCTGGACCGAAATATTCATCACAAACCAACTTACCGAACCTTGATACTGTCACTTACGTCACGCTCAATCAATGGATGATTGAGTTGATGATGGTCTGGCAATATCTTACAGACCACATACATGGATCTGACGGACTCCAAGACAGCCGGTGGTAAGGTCATCCACTTCCACAGTAGGTAAGACTTCTCTATCCCAACGGCTTCTTCAATGGGCTACTAGGATTCAGTGCGCGAGACCACTTTTGTAGGCCAGTCGCCAAACCAGAGCACGGCCTCTATCGATGAGTTCTACCATCTTTACCTTGTGCCTGGCGCCGGCCATTGTAAATTCAATGCTTACCAAGGTAATGGCCCGTGGCCACAGACAACGCTGCAGACAGTGATCGACTGGGTCGAGAACGGTGTGGTTCTCGATACACTTGCGGGTACAGGCGAGATTGACTCGTGGGTATAATGGCGATACTTTTACTTGCCTCAAGTAAGTCGTCCGTTTTGAGCTTCACATACGACTTAAACGCTTGTCGCCTGCCTGTTTATTAATAAGTAATACCCGGTAGTGGGAGCAGAAAGAGTGGTTTTGTGTAAGGGACAGCCGACTTGATATAAAGATAAGCCATTATTAAACTTTCCATTCATTTTTTAATGTATAATATAATTAATACTCAATAAACTAAAATCGTACAAGTTGTCGATGTGGTCCATAATCGTCTTACGTAATCGCCTTATGTAATTAGGAGCGGCTGACTAAGGCAGTCGTCTCCACATTACGATGAGGGACTTCTAACAATTTGGCCACATCTTACGATAGTTAGACTTAAAAGAGGAGAGATTATTACGGAACCGAATATTCATACTACCTACTACAAAAGGAGTCTAAATACGGATCACTAGTGTTCTCGAATAGCTTAAATATAGATCGTTTTTACCGACAGTTATAACTAAGGTATTAGAGGGTATACGTGCTTTTTAGTTTCTTCGATTTTATAAAACTAAAAACATCGCGATAATTAATAAAAATAATATACTAAATGTCGATGTAGTTTATAATCGTCTTACGTAATCGCTTTATGTAATCAAAGGCGGCTGACTAAGGCAGTCGTCTTTATATTACGATAAGGGACTTTTAACAATTTAGCTATATTTTACGATAGTTAGACTAAGAAGAGTAGATATTATTACTGTCATGGCACGATGACTGGCCCAGGGGAGTCCCCGGTGAATCTACGGGGTTTACCATGGCTGGACCAGCGTCGCGCTCCCCTGGCTAGGTTGAGTCAGCCCCGGGGAACCCCCGGGGCTTATCGAGGGCCAGGGTAGCGCTAGCCGTAAAGCTAGCGCCAGATCATATTTTACGTTACGTAAGTAGATAGATAGATGACTAGTTACGTAGATGCCTTTAGTATATTATAGGGATTTTATAGACTTAAATATATATATTTGTTTAGCCGGTTATTTAAAGGGTAGAGGGTATAAATTAGACTTTATATATATCGAGACTTACTTTTAAGAATTAATTAATGACTATCGATTATTACTTTAATATATAATTTTTAATTAATTTTTATAATTTTAATTTA
The DNA here is from genome assembly GCA_029299165.1 of Ophiostoma himal-ulmi. Classification (NCBI taxonomy): domain Eukaryota; kingdom Fungi; phylum Ascomycota; class Sordariomycetes; order Ophiostomatales; family Ophiostomataceae; genus Ophiostoma; species Ophiostoma himal-ulmi. The sequence continues at coordinate 37,142 of JANSME010000003.1, read as the reverse complement.
TTTATTATACTTTATTAAAATAATATAAGATAGTTACTACTTATTCGAATAATACGGTCTCGGCGATAAACGCCGGGTTATCGACTTAGACTTTAAGCCCCGTTTAAACGGGCCGTAACGAGTCTTTAAAAGTCGATATTCGATTAAGTATTTTTATTAAGGTTATTTTTTTTTATTATTAAGGTTATTTTATTTTATTATTATTTTATTATTATAACTAAGCTATTAGGGTTAAGACTTTACAAAAAATGGATTTTTATAATGTAACTAGGCTGTTAAGGTTAAGACTTTACAAAAAATAGATTTTCACAATTCGTTTTTTAGCAGTAAAATAAAAAGTTGTAATTATAAAAACGTAAAACTATTCAGACGTCCGAACAGAAAAGAAAGAACATACCCAAACATATTTAGACGTCCGAACCAAAATTATTTAGACGTCCGAATAAAAAAGAAAGAACATACTAAAATAAATTTAGACGTCCGAATAGAAAAGAAAGAACACACTAAAATTATTTAGACGTCCGAACTAAAAATGTTTAAACGTCCGAACTAAAATTGTTTAGACGTCCGAATAGAAAAGAAAGAACATATTAAACATATTTAAACGTCCGAATAAAAAAGAAAAAATATACTTAAACATATTTAGACGTCCGAACCAAAAATATTTAGACGTCCGAACTAAAATTATTTAAACGTCTAAACAAAAAAGAAAGAATATACTAAATATATTTAGACGTCTGAATAGAAAAGAAAGAATATACTTAAATATATTTAAACGTCTAAACTAAAAATGTTTAAACGTTCGAATAGAAAAGAAAAAATATACTAAAATTATTTAAACGTCCGAACTAAAAATATTTAAACGTCCGATTAAAATTATTTAAACGTTTAAATAAAAAAGAAAAAATATATTAAATATATTTAAACGTTTGAATAGAAAAGAAAGAATATACTTAAATATATTTAGACGTCCGAACTAAAAATATTTAGACGTCCGAACTAAAAATGTTTAGACGTCCGAACTAAAATTATTTAAACGTCCGAATAGAAAAGAAAGAATATACTTAAATATATTTAGACGTCCGAACTAAAATTATTTAGACGTTTAAATAGAAAAGAAAAAATATACTAAAACATATTTAAACGTCCGAACTAAAATTATTTAAACGTTTAAACTAAAATTATTTAGACGTTTAAATAAAAAAGAAAGAACATACCTAAACATATTTAAACGTCCGAACTAAAATTATTTAAACGTTTAAATAAAAAAGAAAGAACACACCTAAATATATTTAAACGTTTAAACTAAAAATGTTTAAACGTCCGAACTAAAATTATTCAAACGTCCGAATAAAAAAGAAAGAATATACCTAAACATATTTAGACGTCCGAACTAAAAATGTTTAGACGTTTGAATAGAAAAGAAAGAATATACTTAAATATATTTAAACGTCCGAACTAAAAATGTTTAAACGTCCGAATAAAAAAGAAAAAACATACTTAAATATATTTAGACGTCCGAACTAAAAATGTTTAAACGTCCGAATAGAAAAGAAAGAACACACCTAAATATATTTAGACGTTTGAACTAAAAATGTTTAGACGTCCGAATTAAAAATATTTAAACGTCCGAATAAAAAAAAAAGAATATACTAAAATAAATTTAGACGTTTGAATAAAAAAGAAAGAATATATTAAAACATATTTAGACGTTTAAACTAAAATTGTTTAGACGTTCGAATAAAAAAGAAAGAACACACTTAAATATATTTAGACGTCCGAACTAAAATTATTTAAACGTTTGAATAAAAAAAAAAGAATATACTAAAATAAATTTAGACGTCCGAATAGAAAAGAAAGAATATATTAAAACATATTTAGACGTCCGAACTAAAATTATTTAAACGTTTAAATAAAAAAGAAAAAATATACTAAATATATTTAAACGTTTGAATAGAAAAGAAAGAATATACTTAAATATATTTAAACGTCCGAACTAAAAATATTTAGACGTCTAAACTAAAAATGTTTAGACGTCCGAATTAAAATTATTTAAACGTCCGAATAGAAAAGAAAGAATATACCTAAATATATTTAGACGTCTAAACTAAAATTATTTAGACGTTTAAATAGAAAAGAAAAAACATACTAAAACATATTTAAACGTCCGAACTAAAATTATTTAAACGTTTAAACTAAAATTATTTAGACGTCTAAATAGAAAAGAAAGAACATACTTAAACATATTTAGACGTCCGAACTAAAATTATTTAGACGTTTAAATAAAAAAGAAAGAACACACCTAAATATATTTAAACGTTTAAACTAAAAATGTTTAAACGTCCGAACTAAAATTATTCAAACGTCCGAATAAAAAAGAAAGAATATACCTAAACATATTTAGACGTCCGAATTAAAAATGTTTAGACGTTTAAATAGAAAAGAAAGAATATACTTAAATATATTTAAACGTCCGAACTAAAAATGTTTAAACGTCCGAATAAAAAAGAAAAAACATACTTAAATATATTTAGACGTCCGAACTAAAAATGTTTAAACGTCCGAATAGAAAAGAAAGAACACACCTAAATATATTTAGACGTTTGAACTAAAAATGTTTAGACGTCCGAATTAAAAATATTTAAACGTCCGAATAAAAAAAAAAGAATATACTAAAATAAATTTAGACGTTTGAATAAAAAAGAAAGAATATATTAAAACATATTTAGACGTTTAAACTAAAATTGTTTAGACGTCCGAATAAAAAAGAAAGAACATACTTAAATATATTTAGACGTCCGAACTAAAATTATTTAAACGTTTGAATAAAAAAAAAAGAATATACTAAAATAAATTTAGACGTCCGAATAGAAAAGAAAGAATATATTAAAACATATTTAGACGTCCGAACTAAAATTATTTAAACGTTTAAATAAAAAAGAAAAAATATACTAAATATATTTAAACGTTTGAATAGAAAAGAAAGAATATACTTAAATATATTTAGACGTCCGAACTAAAAATATTTAGACGTCTAAACTAAAAATGTTTAGACGTCCGAACTAAAATTATTTAAACGTCCGAATAGAAAAGAAAGAATGTAACTGGGCTGTTAGGGTTAGGACTTTGCAAAAAATGGATTTTCACAATTCGTTTTTTAGCAGTAAAATAAAAAGTTGTAATTATAAAAACGTAAAACTATTCAGACGTCCGAACAGAAAAGAAAGAACACACCTAAACATATTCAGACGTCCGAACCAAAAATGTTCAGACGTCCGAACCAAAATTATTTAGACGTCCGAACAGAAAAGAAAGAACACACCAAAACAAATTCAGACGTCCGAACCAAAATTATTCAGACGTCCGAACAGAAAAGAAAGAACACACCAAAACATATTCAGACGTCCGAACTAAAAATGTTTAGACGTCCGAACCAAAATTATTCAGACGTCCGAATAGAAAAGAAAGAACACACCTAAATATATTCAGACGTCCGAACTAAAATTATTCAGACGTCCGAACAGAAAAGAAAGAATACACCAAAATTATTTAGACGTCCGAACAGAAAAGAAAGAACACATTTAAACATATTTAAACGTCCGAACTAAAAATGTTTAGACGTCCGAATGTAACTGGGCTGTTAGGGTTAGGACTTTGCAAAAAATGGATTTTCACAATTCGTTTTTTAGCAGTAAAATAAAAAGTTGTAATTATAAAAACGTAAAACTATTCAGACGTCCGAACAGAAAAGAAAGAACACACCTAAACATATTCAGACGTCCGAACCAAAAATGTTCAGACGTCCGAACCAAAATTATTCAGACGTCCGAACAGAAAAGAAAGAACACACCAAAACAAATTCAGACGTCCGAACCAAAATTATTCAGACGTCCGAACAGAAAAGAAAGAACACACCAAAACATATTCAGACGTCCGAACCAAAAATGTTCAGACGTCCGAACCAAAATTATTCAGACGTCCGAACAGAAAAGAAAGAACACACCCAAACATATTCAGACGTCCGAACCAAAATTATTCAGACGTCCGAACAGAAAAGAAAGAACACACCAAAACATATTCAGACGTCCGAACCAAAATTATTCAGACGTCCGAACAGAAAAGAAAGAACACACCCAAACATATTCAGACGTCCGAACCAAAATTATTCAGACGTCCGAACAGAAAAGAAAGAACACACCCAAACATATTCAGACGTCCGAACAGAAAAGAAAGAACACACCAAAACAAATTCAGACGTCCGAACAGAAAAGAAAGAACACACCAAAACAAATTCAGACGTCCGAACAGAAAAGAAAGAACACACCCAAACATATTCAAACGTCCGAACCAAAATTGTTCAGACGTCCGAACAGAAAAGAAAGAACACACCAAAACAAATTCAGACGTCCGAACAGAAAAGAAAGAACACACCAAAACAAATTCAGACGTCCGAACAGAAAAGAAAGAACACACCCAAACATATTCAGACGTCCGAACCAAAATTATTCAGACGTCCGAACAGAAAAGAAAGAACACACCCAAACATATTCAGACGTCCGAACCAAAAATGTTCAGACGTCCGAACCAAAATTATTCAGACGTCCGAATAGAAAAGAAAGAACACACCAAAACATATTCAGACGTCCGAACCAAAAATGTTCAGACGTCCGAACCAAAATTATTCAGACGTCCGAACAGAAAAGAAAGAACACACCCAAACATATTCAGACGTCCGAACCAAAAATGTTCAGACGTCCGAACAGAAAAGAAAGAACACACCCAAACATATTCAGACGTCCGAACCAAAACAAATTCAGACGTCCGAACCAAAATTGTTCAGACGTCCGAACCAAAATTATTCAGACGTCCGAACCAAAATTGTTCAGACGTCCGAACAGAAAAGAAAGAACACACTCAAACATATTCAGACGTCCGAACCAAAATTATTCAGACGTCCGAACCAAAATTGTTCAGACGTCCGAACCAAAATTATTCAGACGTCCGAACAGAAAAGAAAGAACACACCAAAACATATTCAGACGTCCGAACCAAAATTGTTCAGACGTCCGAACAGAAAAGAAAGAACACACCCAAACATATTCAGACGTCCGAACCAAAATTATTCAGACGTCCGAATAGAAAAGAAAGAACACACCAAAACAAATTCAGACGTCCGAACAGAAAAGAAAGAACACACCAAAATTATTCAGACGTCCGAATAGAAAAGAAAGAACACACCAAAACAAATTCAGACGTCCGAACAGAAAAGAAAGAACACACCAAAACAAATTCAGACGTCCGAACAGAAAAGAAAGAACACACCCAAACATATTCAGACGTCCGAACCAAAATTGTTCAGACGTCCGAACAGAAAAGAAAGAACACACCCAAACATATTCAGACGTCCGAACCAAAATTATTCAGACGTCCGAACAGAAAAGAAAGAACACACCCAAACATATTCAGACGTCCGAACAGAAAAGAAAGAACACACCAAAACATATTCAGACGTCCGAACCAAAATTGTTCAGACGTCCGAACAGAAAAGAAAGAACACACCCAAACATATTCAGACGTCCGAACCAAAATTATTCAGACGTCCGAACAGAAAAGAAAGAACACACCCAAACATATTCAGACGTCCGAACCAAAAATGTTCAGACGTCCGAACCAAAATTATTCAGACGTCCGAACAGAAAAGAAAGAACACACCCAAACATATTCAGACGTCCGAACCAAAATTATTCAGACGTCCGAACAGAAAAGAAAGAACACACCAAAACATATTCAGACGTCCGAACCAAAATTGTTCAGACGTCCGAACAGAAAAGAAAGAACACACCAAAAAATATTCAGACGTCCGAACCAAAACAAATTCAGACGTCCGAACCAAAATTGTTCAGACGTCCGAACCAAAATTATTCAGACGTCCGAACCAAAATTGTTCAGACGTCCGAACAGAAAAGAAAGAACACACCCAAACATATTCAGACGTCCGAACCAAAATTATTCAGACGTCCGAATAGAAAAGAAAGAACACACCAAAACAAATTCAGACGTCCGAACAGAAAAGAAAGAACACACCAAAACAAATTCAGACGTCCGAACAGAAAAGAAAGAACACACCAAAACAAATTCAGACGTCCGAACAGAAAAGAAAGAACACACCCAAACATATTCAAACGTCCGAACCAAAATTGTTCAGACGTCCGAACAGAAAAGAAAGAACACACCAAAACAAATTCAGACGTCCGAACAGAAAAGAAAGAACACACCAAAACAAATTCAGACGTCCGAACAGAAAAGAAAGAACACACCCAAACATATTCAGACGTCCGAACCAAAATTATTCAGACGTCCGAACAGAAAAGAAAGAACACACCCAAACATATTCAGACGTCCGAACAGAAAAGAAAGAACACACCAAAACATATTCAGACGTCCGAACCAAAATTGTTCAGACGTCCGAACAGAAAAGAAAGAACACACCAAAACAAATTCAGACGTCCGAACAGAAAAGAAAGAACACACCCAAACATATTCAGACGTCCGAACCAAAATTATTCAGACGTCCGAACAGAAAAGAAAGAACACACCAAAACATATTCAGACGTCCGAACCAAAATTGTTCAGACGTCCGAACAGAAAAGAAAGAACACACCCAAACATATTCAGACGTCCGAACCAAAATTATTCAGACGTCCGAATAGAAAAGAAAGAACACACCAAAACATATTCAGACGTCCGAACAGAAAAGAAAGAACACACCAAAACATATTCAGACGTCCGAACAGAAAAGAAAGAACACACCAAAACAAATTCAGACGTCCGAACAGAAAAGAAAGAACACACCCAAACATATTCAGACGTCCGAACCAAAATTATTCAGACGTCCGAACAGAAAAGAAAGAACACACCAAAACATATTCAGACGTCCGAACCAAAATTGTTCAGACGTCCGAACAGAAAAGAAAGAACACACCAAAACAAATTCAGACGTCCGAACAGAAAAGAAAGAACACACCCAAACATATTCAGACGTCCGAACCAAAATTATTCAGACGTCCGAACAGAAAAGAAAGAACACACCAAAACATATTCAGACGTCCGAACCAAAATTGTTCAGACGTCCGAACAGAAAAGAAAGAACACACCCAAACATATTCAGACGTCCGAACCAAAATTATTCAGACGTCCGAATAGAAAAGAAAGAACACACCAAAACAAATTCAGACGTCCGAACAGAAAAGAAAGAACACACCAAAACAAATTCAGACGTCCGAACAGAAAAGAAAGAACACACCAAAACAAATTCAGACGTCCGAACAGAAAAGAAAGAACACACCCAAACATATTCAAACGTCCGAACCAAAATTGTTCAGACGTCCGAACAGAAAAGAAAGAACACACCAAAACAAATTCAGACGTCCGAACAGAAAAGAAAGAACACACCAAAACAAATTCAGACGTCCGAACAGAAAAGAAAGAACACACCCAAACATATTCAGACGTCCGAACCAAAATTATTCAGACGTCCGAACAGAAAAGAAAGAACACACCCAAACATATTCAGACGTCCGAACCAAAAATGTTCAGACGTCCGAACCAAAATTATTCAGACGTCCGAATAGAAAAGAAAGAACACACCAAAACATATTCAGACGTCCGAACCAAAAATGTTCAGACGTCCGAACCAAAATTATTCAGACGTCCGAACAGAAAAGAAAGAACACACCCAAACATATTCAGACGTCCGAACCAAAAATGTTCAGACGTCCGAACAGAAAAGAAAGAACACACCCAAACATATTCAGACGTCCGAACCAAAACAAATTCAGACGTCCGAACCAAAATTGTTCAGACGTCCGAACCAAAATTATTCAGACGTCCGAACCAAAATTGTTCAGACGTCCGAACAGAAAAGAAAGAACACACTCAAACATATTCAGACGTCCGAACCAAAATTATTCAGACGTCCGAACCAAAATTGTTCAGACGTCCGAACCAAAATTATTCAGACGTCCGAACAGAAAAGAAAGAACACACCAAAACATATTCAGACGTCCGAACCAAAATTGTTCAGACGTCCGAACAGAAAAGAAAGAACACACCCAAACATATTCAGACGTCCGAACCAAAATTATTCAGACGTCCGAATAGAAAAGAAAGAACACACCAAAACAAATTCAGACGTCCGAACAGAAAAGAAAGAACACACCAAAATTATTCAGACGTCCGAATAGAAAAGAAAGAACACACCAAAACAAATTCAGACGTCCGAACAGAAAAGAAAGAACACACCAAAACAAATTCAGACGTCCGAACAGAAAAGAAAGAACACACCCAAACATATTCAGACGTCCGAACCAAAATTGTTCAGACGTCCGAACAGAAAAGAAAGAACACACCCAAACATATTCAGACGTCCGAACCAAAATTATTCAGACGTCCGAACAGAAAAGAAAGAACACACCCAAACATATTCAGACGTCCGAACAGAAAAGAAAGAACACACCAAAACATATTCAGACGTCCGAACCAAAATTGTTCAGACGTCCGAACAGAAAAGAAAGAACACACCCAAACATATTCAGACGTCCGAACCAAAATTATTCAGACGTCCGAACAGAAAAGAAAGAACACACCCAAACATATTCAGACGTCCGAACCAAAAATGTTCAGACGTCCGAACCAAAATTATTCAGACGTCCGAACAGAAAAGAAAGAACACACCCAAACATATTCAGACGTCCGAACCAAAATTATTCAGACGTCCGAACAGAAAAGAAAGAACACACCAAAACATATTCAGACGTCCGAACCAAAATTGTTCAGACGTCCGAACAGAAAAGAAAGAACACACCAAAAAATATTCAGACGTCCGAACCAAAACAAATTCAGACGTCCGAACCAAAATTGTTCAGACGTCCGAACCAAAATTATTCAGACGTCCGAACCAAAATTGTTCAGACGTCCGAACAGAAAAGAAAGAACACACCCAAACATATTCAGACGTCCGAACCAAAATTATTCAGACGTCCGAATAGAAAAGAAAGAACACACCAAAACAAATTCAGACGTCCGAACAGAAAAGAAAGAACACACCAAAACAAATTCAGACGTCCGAACAGAAAAGAAAGAACACACCAAAACAAATTCAGACGTCCGAACAGAAAAGAAAGAACACACCCAAACATATTCAAACGTCCGAACCAAAATTGTTCAGACGTCCGAACAGAAAAGAAAGAACACACCAAAACAAATTCAGACGTCCGAACAGAAAAGAAAGAACACACCAAAACAAATTCAGACGTCCGAACAGAAAAGAAAGAACACACCCAAACATATTCAGACGTCCGAACCAAAATTATTCAGACGTCCGAACAGAAAAGAAAGAACACACCCAAACATATTCAGACGTCCGAACAGAAAAGAAAGAACACACCAAAACATATTCAGACGTCCGAACCAAAATTGTTCAGACGTCCGAACAGAAAAGAAAGAACACACCAAAACAAATTCAGACGTCCGAACAGAAAAGAAAGAACACACCCAAACATATTCAGACGTCCGAACCAAAATTATTCAGACGTCCGAACAGAAAAGAAAGAACACACCAAAACATATTCAGACGTCCGAACCAAAATTGTTCAGACGTCCGAACAGAAAAGAAAGAACACACCCAAACATATTCAGACGTCCGAACCAAAATTATTCAGACGTCCGAATAGAAAAGAAAGAACACACCAAAACATATTCAGACGTCCGAACAGAAAAGAAAGAACACACCAAAACATATTCAGACGTCCGAACAGAAAAGAAAGAACACACCAAAACAAATTCAGACGTCCGAACAGAAAAGAAAGAACACACCCAAACATATTCAGACGTCCGAACCAAAATTATTCAGACGTCCGAACAGAAAAGAAAGAACACACCAAAACATATTCAGACGTCCGAACCAAAATTGTTCAGACGTCCGAACAGAAAAGAAAGAACACACCAAAACAAATTCAGACGTCCGAACAGAAAAGAAAGAACACACCCAAACATATTCAGACGTCCGAACCAAAATTATTCAGACGTCCGAACAGAAAAGAAAGAACACACCAAAACATATTCAGACGTCCGAACCAAAATTGTTCAGACGTCCGAACAGAAAAGAAAGAACACACCCAAACATATTCAGACGTCCGAACCAAAATTATTCAGACGTCCGAATAGAAAAGAAAGAACACACCAAAACATATTCAGACGTCCGAACAGAAAAGAAAGAACACACCAAAACATATTCAGACGTCCGAACAGAAAAGAAAGAACACACCAAAACAAATTCAGACGTCCGAACAGAAAAGAAAGAACACACCCAAACATATTCAGACGTCCGAACCAAAATTATTTAGACGTCCGAACAGAAAAGAAAGAACACACCAAAACATATTCAGACGTCCGAACCAAAATTGTTCAGACGTCCGAACAGAAAAGAAAGAACACACCAAAAAATATTCAGACGTCCGAATAAAAAAAAGAACACACTAAAAACAGAAATATTTAGATTTCTGAACAAAAAAGCCGGTCGTCATCGTCTTCCTCTTCCTCGTCATTTTCAACCTCGTCCCCCTCGTCGTCTTCAATCTCGTCCCCCTCGTTATCTTCAACCTCGTCCCCCTTGTCGTCTTCAATCTCTTCTACCGTTCCTTTGGTATGTTGTCCGCGAGGCATCAGCCCAAGCAGCTCCCAAATTGGAGCAGTATGCAAAGAACGCTCGTCGCCGTCTTGGGCCATCTTAATGCCAGGAATCGTATCCTCCTCATCCGCTGTCGGCGCCGCCCCGCCCCCGAGAATCTTACTTACAATGTGTTTCTCGCATGCCGCACAGACTGTATGCAAAATCGGTGTCTCGTCGGCAATTGCTTGAATCACGGCGCGAAACTTGGTCTCTTTTTTGCCCACCTTAGGACCCTCCATACGGTGCCGGTTGTACGCCGTTGTTATACTTTTAGGAAGTAGAGCAAACACACCGACGCCAAACGTATCTGCTAATATAGCAATCGGCCGCCAAGCATATATCTTCTTAGACAGCTGGCCGACCGGCAGTGACATCTTGTCGGCGAGATACGTATGAATCTGAGTCGTCAAAGCACCACGAGCAATACCTTCCCCGTCGAGAAACGCAGCGACCTCCGCGTCCGTGCAATCCGACTGCGACCAACGCGCCCACTGTTTGACGAGATCGGCTTTCATTTGTAGCATGCGGATGTCATCGGCCACGCCGCGCGTCGGTAGGTCATATAACATCGCTTGGCTCAGTTGCTTTGTAAAGGTCGAAAGTTTGATAGAACCGACGTGGCTTTGGCCCGTAGCATGTTTATTTCCCGCCACCGTAGTGCTTTCTGCCGAGGTTTGTAACAAGTGACTAAGAGACCGGTCCTCTACATTGGCATATTGTTCCAAAACGCCTCAGCCAACCGTTTTCGCCCCCGGTTCCCAAAGACGTCAGTATACAAGACCATCGCAAACTGTCGAACGTCGTTCGACGAGACCATGTCCGGAAACACATGTTTTTCTAACTGGGCAGCCGCAGGCAGCCTCCCTAAGAAGTCGCTCTGCGTCTCTTTTTTTTGTTTAGGCTCAGTTCGGATTTTTTTAAGAGCAAGTGGACGAGACTGCTTTCGTATGTTACCGTGTTGTCCTTTAATGTGTCATCCCCGACCGGAGTCTCTAGATCTTCTATTGTGTTCGTCTCGTCTAAGATACTAGTCTCGCCTAGGGCACTGGTCTCGTCGGGGGCACTAGTCTCGTCGGGGGCACTGGTCTCGTCGGGGGCACTGGTCTCGTCGGGGGCACTGGTCTCGTCGGGGGCACTGGTCTCGTCGGGGGTACTGGTCTCGTCGGGGGCACTGGTCTCGTCGGGGGTACTGGTCTCGTCGGGGGTACTGGTTTCGTCGGGTATACTGGTCTTGTGTCGAGGATTTGTGTTCTCCGGCCTATTATTAGAATTTATTATTAATCAAGAAAGAAAAAGAAAGAAAAAGACGTACATATTAAAAAATGACTGAGATGTTACTTCTTTTTGAGACGAAGCGAGCAAGTCTGGTTGTATACCGTTTACCGTCGTACCGATTTCGTGTAGTGGTTTTGTTGTAAGCTGCATTTCTTGCATCGTAGAGAACAAGAACTCGGGCAGAAGTTCTAGTGGTAAATTTGCTCTCGTAAACTTCGTACACAGGTTCTGGATGAAAGACAAGGTCATACTGCGGTATTTTAACCGAATGAACGTAGGAGTATCAATTTTGGGTCCGGCTTCTAAAACGGGAGAATATTGAGAGGAGGGGAGAGAAGACATAACCTCGGTCGCGATCGTAGACGGCGGTTCGGACAGTGGGCGCTGGGCTAAGGACTGCCGGCGCGGTGATTGATCGGTGACCGAGTTTGCTTGGGGCGAGGGGGGGGAGGGGAGCAACCACGGTACGCAACGGTGAACGGCGCGGATTTTGGTGGCGTGGCTGCACTCGCGACGAGCTCGGATCGATCCGGGCGTGTTTTGTAGGCCATATATCGGCAAGCGCCTCGTCTACTGCCTGACGGCGCTTCGTCGATGGTCTCATAACAGCTAAAAGGAAACAGACAAGTAGAAATATGTATAAAGAAATAGAGTAAGAAAAGGATATAAAAAGAGATAGACAAGTAAAAGGATGTGAAGTCAGGTAGACGGATGTGAAAAGAAAAAAAAAACAAGTAGAAAAGAAATACAAGTAAAAGAATGTAAAAAGAAACAGACAAGTAGAAAGATGTGGAAAAGCGTAATATAAGAGTATAGAATCCGCAAGTATGGGATGTTGAGCATAAACCGACAGATAGCTGGTTGTTTTTTCTTGTCTTTTCTTTTCCAATAAAGAAGAAAAAACGCCCTTTTCCGCGTCACAACCGCGACAGCGTGTCGTATCGCGGAACGAATATAAATAAATAGATAAATGAAAAAGAGATAAATATTTAAGATGTAAGATAAAGTCGTACTCGTATGTTTCTTAACCGGACGACTTTTAATTTTAATACCTTGTCATGTTACGAGCAGGTAAAGGAGGTAGACGAAGACGAGGTCTTAAGCTAAGTGTATTCGGGTATTTAAAACTGCGTAGATTAAGGTAAATAAGCAGGAGATTAGGAGATAAGAGTAAAGAGGTAAGACGGGGTAGACGGTAATAACGGTCCGTGCTTAATAATATCCATTGTTTTGCGGGTCTTTATATACTTAGTGATACAAGTTAAGACTAAGAAAGAACACGTATAATAATGTAGCTTTTCGTATCATACTAATCTTCGCAGAAGTCGAAACCAATTATATCAGTCTTAAAAAAAGGTAATATTTTAACGTTGAAAAGGATTAAAACAATAGAATAAGATAAAAATAAACCATTTTCTTTGTTTTTATTTCGTTTTTAATTATCTGATATGAAGTTATTATTGTTAAAAGTAGGATAAAATAGAGCAAAAATTGCTTATTATAATGGTATACTTTAATCATCTCTTTTATTTATTTTTAAAAATAAAATAAAACATTATACGAGATGTTAATTGTAGTAAGCTATATACTTGATGTATTACGTAAACAGTCGGTTGACATACTATAAACGGGTACTAATGAAGATCGTCGATAGACCCCGGATTTACCTTTCTCTTCATTTCCTAGCTCCCGTTATCTCTTAATATTCAAGGGGTTGTTTACTTGTTTTCTTTCTTATCAACGAAAATGTAACAGCTGCTTGTATATTCGGACGTTTAAATCGTTGTACTAGGAGTTGTATTCCTCTTCATTTCCTGTTATCTTTCAATATTCCAGGGGTTGTTTACTTTTCTTATCAACGAATATGTAACAGCCGCTTTTCTATTCGGACGTCTGAATTGGTGTACTAATCCTAGAGTTGTATTTCTCTTCATTTCCGGGCTCCCGTTATCTTCGTATTTCAAGGGATTGCTTACTTTTTCCCTTTTTTCTTATCAACGAATATGTAACAGTCGCTTTTCTATTCGGACGTCTGAATTGGTGTACTAGTCCTAGAGTTGTATTTCTCTTCATTTCCGGGCTCCCGTTATCTTCGTATTTCAAGGGATTGCTTACTTTTTTCCTTTTTTCTTATCAACGAATATGTAACAGTCGCTTTTCTATTCGGACGTCTGAATTGGTGTACTAGTCCTAGAGTTGTATTTCTCTTCATTTCCGGGCTCCCGTTATCTTCGTATTTCAAGGGATTGCTTACTTTTTTTCCTTTTTTCTTATCAACGAATATGTAATAGCCGCTTTTCCATTCTGACGTCGGAACCGTTGTGTTTCTCTTCATTTCCTAGCTCGCGTTATCTTTTAATATTTAAGGGGTTGTTTACTTTTTTTCTTTTTTCTTATATGTATTTGTATATTCTATAGTCGTTCTCTTTATTTCCTGGCTCCCGTTATTACTTAATATTCTAAGGGTTGTTTACTTTTCTTATTAACGAATATATAGCAGCCACTTTTCTATTCTAACGTCTAAATTGGTGTACTAATCCTAGAGTTGTATTTCTCTTCATTTCCGGGCTCCCGTTATCTTCGTATTTCAAGGGATTGCTTACTTTTTTTCCTTTTTTCTTATTAACGAATATGTAAAGTCGCTTGTATATTCGGACGTCTGAACCGTTGTACTAGAGTTGCATTTGTCTTGTGTTATCTCTTTATATTCAAAGAGTCGTTTATTCTTTTTCTTTTATTAACGAACATGTGACGGCCGCTGTAACAAATCTCGGATATCGTCAAAGTCAAGTTTCGTATAAAAGAGCAGAGAGCACGTAAAAGATAAAAGATTATTTTTATATACTTTTTCCCCCTTCTACTATTTTCTCCTTCTCCTACGATTATACAATGGGGCGACCACGGGCCCACGTTAACCGCCAGACGAAGACGAAAAAGTCTCGCCGCAATACTACCAAAACCCAAACGGCACGGTCGACGAATCAAAGTACCCAGTCACAGTCGCCTATTGAAGCTTATTTCCAAGCTCCTCCTGCCCAGTCACCTACGCTGCCGCAAGCCCGGCCGCCGCAATTTGCTCGTCAAACATCAATCCGAGCCCATTTCTCGCCGTCACCTGTATCTTCACAGGCGTCGGACTACGTTATACAAGATAGCAGCTCGTCGAGTCCGGCTCGTTTTATAAATACTTTTTTTAGAGGCGGCGTAAGGAAGAATGGTATGTTGTTTTCTCTTTTTTTCTCTTACTCTTTACTAGAATAAGATAAATTAGTTGTATTAACCAAAAAAAGGAACCCACCCAACGACGCCATCTACCGAGCGGCGACAGCCGAGTCCTTTATCACAACCGTTTACTCCGGGTCTTAGCGATGTGTCCCGACACTCGTCGTCGAGTCCGGGTCTTTTTACGACTTTGAATATAAGACGTGACGCCCGAGAAAATAGTAAGTTTCTTCTTCTTTTTGTGTATTTAATAAATACTACTACGTCTTTAACATGTGCACGTTGTTTTCTTTTTTAACCAAAACTAGGTTTTATAAGACGATTACAACACAACTCGCAGGCCACTGTGTCTCTCCCGACACCGCGTCCAACGCAAGGTACGTCGAGTCTTCTTTTGTCTTTTTTGTCTATTATTTTACTATACTAATAAAAAAGAACTCCAAGAACAACAATGGCCAGCGTCTACGTTGGCGCAGAGCACAACCCACGACAATGCCGGAGACGTGGCCCAAGACGACGTAGACATCAACGAAGCGGACATGGCCTACGACAACAACGAGCACATGGACCTAGACGATGACGACGGCGAGGAGATGAGCGATACGATGGACGACGAAAGTTGGCGCGGTGTGAGCGACGACGAGGCAGACGGCCCCGCTAACGCCGGCCAGCAGCTGCCCTACGAGGTGCCGTTAACGCGCGAGGAAGTATACGCATGGCTTGAAGACCAGACTATCACGCCTACAGAACGGCTCGCGCGGCGGATCACGTATGTTCTCCGCATCGGCCTCGTGGCGTGTCCGGCCGAGGAGCATGCGCGCTGGGAGACGGTCCACAACGCAAATTGCTCCCACCACTATGGGCTCCAAGAGACATACGGGGCGTCGCCGCCGGGGTTTACCAACGCGGCAGCAAGGCAGAGCAGCCCAGCCTTGTCAACCCTCGGGCTCAACTGCCCAGTGCGGCCGCTTGGCCCAGGCCATTTAAAACTAAGCCGGACGGACCTCCCTTCCGCGTCTCGGCTCGAGGCGCAGCATTGCGGCTGGCCGGACGAAGGCCGGCACAAGGGTGCTCAGATCTGCTTACACCGAGACGATCTACCTCTACAAATCATGGACCGGGCGGTGCACGACGTCGACAGCTTTCTACACGTCACGAGCGACCCAAGAGACTTTCAAGGGCCGCTCGACGTCGCCGTTACGCCGCAGACCAAGTCTCTTCTTACAAAAAACGTCCACCTGTACTTGCCGGTCCAAACAGAAACAAAAACAATCCGTGCCCCTATCCACCGCATCCCACACATCGTTTTTGCCCGGCGGGGTGCGGACGTCATTTATATGTTTTTCCCCAAGATGTATGCTGAAAGAACGAAAACGACGCCACCGCTGCCCGACGTCTTACACGCCATGTTCTTCAATATATTCATCTTGCCGAGCTTTGACCGCATCGGGTCGAGCTTTGCACACCACGTCCCGTCGTGTTATAAAGAGGCGCGCGCCATGTCCCGCATTGCCGTCGAAGGAACCGGCCAAAAGAACGGCCGGGAAGGCGCTATCCAAGTCACGTACAACGACACCAACCTCCAGTTCTTATGGCAGGTGATGCGCGACGGCCTAGACAGGGCGGAGTACGCCAGCCATCCCGGCAATGCGGATTTGACCGAGCACGACCGGAATGACTTGTTATTGTTCGGCAACCCGGTGTTTATGTACAATAATAAGAACACGAAGCTCGCGTTCCAAACCGCCTCGACCGAGATTGGGACAGACGCGTCGACAGTAACGGCCGCGATCGACGCTTTCCAGGCCGGCCTCATGCCGTCGGTCGCTCCGTACCTCGGCCCCTCGAGCCCGCCGCTAGACGACGGATCCTGGGGGCCGACCCGGCGGCAGCAGTACATGGACATTGCGGCCGAGTTCCTCCCCGAACAGACCGGCCACACCGTGCTCGCGCGGCGGTGCTGCCAATATAACACGTTGTTGTTCTTAAACGGCGATCCGCAGAAAGCTTTGTTTGGGACCGCCGGTACGGACGCTCGTGTGCCGAGCGGCGCGCCGGGCGGTGCCCGCGCGCCCAACGACGAGGGCGAGGACTTGGACGAAGCGTTTCGTGTGCCGGACGTCGAGCACGACAGCGCCGGACACCGCGGGGACGAAGATGGCGACGCCGCTGGCGCACCTTCGTACTGGCGGCCCCCTTCGATCAAAAAGTCAAACACGGCTGCGTATCCTATCCGTCTACTACGGGACGCGGTCTCGATTACGTGCGAGCCGCGGAAACTAAACCCGCTCAGGCAACAAGGCGTCGCGTACATCCAGTCGTATACCGTGGAAGAAGGGCGGTACAACGAGCTCGGCGTCTGGGCCTTTTCCCATCCCAAGCTCTACAACCTCGGCCACGGTAAAGACGTGTGGGCAAGCATCGCAAACGAGGGCAATGTGTCGGCCAACCTCGACGGCGCCCACGCGGCGCTGCTGTCGTCCTGCCAGCGTCTGTCGTACGGCTTAGCGGACCGAGCACGCCAGTTCGGCTGGCGCTTTGAGATCCGGGTCACGACCGCGCTCAGCCAGTCCGTCCGAGAGGCGGAGGTAGCGTGGGCGACCCTGGTACGGGGGGACGGGCTGCCGCGGCTCGGGTACCTAAACGGCCAGCCGGACCTTGCGATCGTACGCGCGGACATGAACATCCGCGCGGACCGCAACGCGTTTTATATCGTCGACGCGCGGCTGTACAATACCTTTGTCTGGGAGAGCCTAGACAAGTACGTCCGGCTTCTCGACTACATCGTCATCATGTACAAGAACGGTATACAGACACCACAGACGGCCGCTACGTTCTTTGCGCTCGTCGTGGTCGCGCTCCAGCAGTTCATCAACTACGGGAACGAGATAGTGCGGTACTCTCTCATGGCCGCTTTGCCTTCCGGCGCGCCTACTGTGACCGTGCCTGGTGCGCCGACGAAGACGCCGCGGGTTGGGCTAGGGGTTACGCGAACGATGGCCGCGCGGGGCTTTGGGTTTTTCCCTACGACCGGGATTGACTGGTTTGGGCTGCAGCTCGAGTACGATCTGGCCATCCACATCGACGTCCCCCAGCTCGCGGTGAAGACGCACTGGCGGCGCGTCGGGATGGCGACTACCTCGTACGGCGTCTTCGACCAAGCCGTCAACGTGGCGGTCGACCCCGCGATACCCAGTGCGGCGGGCGGCGACGCCGTCTTGTCGATCTTAGCGCAGCTCGTGCTGAACGAGTACCTGCTGAGCGTCTACACCGCGCTGTCGAGAAAAAAACCAACCGTGGACGACATCAACACCATTCAACCGACGTTCTCCGGCTTCTGCAAGATCGCTGTACTCGACAAGCGCACGTGCACCTTGCCGACGAAGCCCAACCACCGCATCCAGTCGCCGCAGCAATACTTTAAGTGGGCGTTCACGACGGTGCACGACTCCATTACACGCACCCGTATACAAAAGCATCAGTTCTACGTAATGACGCAAAAAGTCATCGACCGCCTTGACCACACACCACACTCCCCGTTTGTGTCGGCGAACCGCTTTCTCGCTATTTTGTATTATCGGTTTTGCCAGCAAGTCGGCTGTATACCCTGCCCTTGCCCTACCAACGGAGTCTTGTCTCTTACAACAAAACCGCAGAAGAACCGACTTGTCTTGTGTATACGCCTAGTCCAGGCGACGAGCGAGGTGCCAGCGACGGCTACCATCGAGGATCCTATTGCTATAGTATCGCGGACCGACACAGCGGCGAGCGTGCCACCACTGCGAGCTATGTATCCCGCCTCGAGCTTACTAGACATTGACTTTGTCCGGCAACGGCTAAGCTTATATAAGACGGTGGCGGCACGGGGCACGTAGCATAAAGCGGATTGCTTTGGTTGTATTCTTTAGTTTAATTGTATTCGTGTTTTTTATTCTACGATAACTTCGTCTTTTCTTTTTTTCTTTTCTTTTTTAGTCAATCTATATCTTTATTACTTAGACTACGTTGACTCGCTTTACTATGCCGTAGGACAGCATCTTACTTCCGTACCTATTTACTACGTAAAAGATTATGCTCGTAGAGACTTATAAATAAAGTAAGAGTAGAGAGCTCTCGAGAATATACTATATTTTGAAAGTATTAAAGGAGCAATACGCCCCTTAAATGAAATAAACAGGCAGCCCTAGTTACGAGATGTAGCCAAACACACATAAAATAAACAAGTTCTTATCGTAGTAGTATACTCCTTCTTTCTTCTTTTAACTTCCTTAGAGTCCTGATCGCGGCTCCCTATTGCGACCGTGTTGGGGCTCAAACAGGCCTGATACTAGACAGGAAGCTCTCTAGTCGTTAGCAAGCCGTCGTTGTTCCGGCCGTCAGCTGCATCCACGTGGGAACGGTAGTGCCGCTAGATGTCGCCCGTCCCCGGCCGGTAGTGAGTATGCTCGTGATTGGGGTTGAGTGTAGCGAACTGGGCCCAGCGCAGAGTCTCTTCAAACTTGGATGGATCGAGCAGGCTTGAAAACTCGTCCTTCTAAGAGTCAAAGAGGTGGTCCCGAGTAACGTGCCGATGGGCGCCGTCATAGTCGTAATTTTGCTAGAGCGACACCTTGTACTTCCAAGGCTTACTAGCAGGCGAGACCGAGAGGCGGATGTGTAGGGCAGCGCGTGCATGCGCCTTTACTGCGTGGCAGGTACAATCCAGAGAAACTGGATATGAGACTGGACTTGCCCGCCGACTAGTCACCTACGAGCACAAGCTCGGGCAGGTTAGTGACATGCTAGATGCCGAGCGACTGCAGCGCAGCCAACGTGTCATTAAGTTCTTTTACCTTGTCACCAATAACCGTAAAACCGTGCGAGACAAAGCTCACATTGTGGCGTGTTGACTGATCAGCGGCACCTAAAGTAGGGATGTTATTAAAGGGAACATCTACTTGTTGGCGCTGACCATTACGGACCTGCATTACTATTGTAGGATCATCGTTGTCGTTGGCACCGTCCCCCCGTTGTTGCTACTTGATCTTATTAAGGGTATTGCGTGTGCCTCGCTCCGGTGTGCTAAGAGAGTCTAGCTGAGGACCAAGTAGTGTGCTTATGGCCTCGAGGTCAGGAGAGACTCTGTCTTCTCCGTCAAGGTCTCTAGAGTATACTGCAAAGGATAGGCTTAAGCCTGCTTGCTCCAACACCCGGCTAGGGTCGCTAGTGAGTAGAGATAGTCGACCGTAAAGATCTTCCTCCCGAGTAATAAAGTGGTAATGCATAGTCGAGGAGAAGACGTCAAGAAGCAATCGTAGGTATTGGTTGGTAGAGCCACGATGCAAAGGCTTGTGATGTATAGTAGAGGAGACGACGTTAAGAAGCAATGGTGTGTATTTATAAAGCCACGATGCAAAGGCCTAGCGAGGTGTGGCGATGAGGATGTCGTAAAATTTTCTCTAGGTCAAAAGTTTAGTCGACTTCGGGGACAAGTCTTTAAAGCCTCCGAGACATTGAGGTCTAGAAAACGGGAGAAAATGATAAGATTTAATGCTTGAAGTAATGTAGCGAGGAAAATGAAGTTAGGGATGTTGAGTTTGATGAAATTTGCGCTTTAGAAAGAGCCGGGCTTATGACCTGAACAAGTGTTATGATGATTAGGTATATGAAAGGTGACTTAGTAGGAGAGAGTCATTTTCTTTAATTATTATGGTAACTACCTGCTAGCTAGTGGTAGGCGATCACGTGATAGAACACGAGGCACGTCGTTATCCTGATAAAGCGGTATACGCTTAGTCATACCTACTAATGTGGCAGATTATCGACAATAGATTTTAGTATTGTAAATGTCGGTATTCGTTGGTAAGATCCACCTAATTCACGGCCTTAAGCAGTAACACCTTATATCGATTGCCATGATTCACTTAGAAGTTGGCCTCAGCTTCACTGTTTAAAGAGATGGAGGCATAGGAGGATCATTTAGCTGGTATATAGTAAGGTTTTGGCCCTTCTATATTCTTTGATAATTAAATTGAACGAGACATTACCAATACTAAGAAACCATAGACTTTTACGAGGATCAGTGTTTTAGTGAGCGTGATCCTGTCTCTTAACAGTACATTCGATTTTATTATGTAGTAATTAATTATGAACGTGTTTTATAATTTCGGTTATTTATTATAGATTATTATATTATCAACTATAAAAAGTTGCTGACTACTATTTACGATTATAGGATTTAATAAAATTTACGTCCCGTTATCGTGAGTCGACTTTCTTTTTCTAGTTTTATTTGTATAAAGGCAAATCTACTTTTTTAGCTGACATAATAAATGCTTACTAACAATTTCGCCTTAAGAATACCCGCGCCTTGTAGCCCGATTTGATTAGTTCAATCCTTTATTTACGGTATCCACTTGAGAGCAGACCGAGTCTGCTCTGAAGTGGGTCCTCTTTCTGACATAATACATGCTTACTAACGTACATCGACGGTTTTGCTTGGAGAATGCACGCGCCGCGTAGCCCGATTTGATTAGCTCAATCTCTTATTTACGGTATCTACTCTAGAGCAGACCGGGGATACTAAACAAGAGAGTCGAGAGTCTGGCTATTTATCTTTCACGACGTTCTTCTTCCTCGTTACAAGATGCAATTGCTGGTCTGCGTTTCAATTCTTGAAGTCGATAATGCCATTGAACCTAAAAAAGGTACAGTCGCTGACTAGCACACGACGGTTAGATTTAGTAATAGACAGATCACGTTCAGTGACTCGTGACTACACTTTCTATTCTATAAGCTGTAATACCGTGCTTTATCAACCGATAGAGTAGTTCCAACAGATGTTCCAACAAAGGTTTAACCATATCCGGCTCTACTTCTACCCGTAAGTAGATGCAAATAGCTATTGTAATAAGACGCCGTATTGCGTTTGCATTATCTCTATTTTACTTCTAACGTACGTCTACGTTGTCTTTCTCGTAGACTTATAAAACGTATACTACGAACATCGATACGACGATTTCTTTTGTTTTCTCCTCTCTCTTTTACTTTCTCGCCGCTAGTGCTTTCCTTTTCGTACTCATCTTCCTATCTACTCTACTAGGTCGGCAGTCTCTTTCTCTCTTAACTAGTATTTCACCGCCGCGACTTCACGACTACCACTACGAGACTCCTATCATAGTCAGTATAAACAATGGCCGCGCGAGGTGAATCTCTTCAAACACACAAGCTAACCACGGCGCAGTAGGAACAATGGAGCAGGACTTTGTTCCAGCACGCAGCGCCTCGCCGTCACGCGACGAAGACGAATTAGCTATCACGTTGATCGACTCACTCCCAAGAGAAGAGGCGAAAACGCTGACAGAGCTACAGTCTCAGCTCGACGAGGACATCGACGACAATGAAAAATACCAACTATGTGAAAAGCACCGTGACCGGCTATTGGCTCAATCCCTGCAGATAGACAAAGTCATCTGTGCCTATGATGTTGCATTCCGGAAATGCAGCTGGTACAAGACTCGCCGCGCCGCGCTAGAACAAGAACAAGGCAGCTCGTCCCCGAAACAGACAGAGTGTGATGCTGAATGGCGGACGTTTGTGAGTAAGGCTGTATCGGGGCGTCGACACAGACATACACTCGACCTGATCCGAACATACTGGAACGACGACATTGTTCGCCATTATCAGCTTGAAGACAAGAGCTTGCACCTTCTCAAAGGCATCCTAACGCTGGCCTTGGTACACAATTTTGACGCTGCTATTCCTTGGCTGAACGCCGCCATGGCTTCGCGCCACGGAAACGTCAAAGAGAAACCTATCCGTGGCTTGTTTCCCGTCACGGTGGCCGATATGAAAGCAGCGCGGGATCTATATAAAGATTCGCCGGCCCCCGTACAGCCACCACGGCTCTTAAGACCGCCTCCCGGGTGCGGCTACGACCTGTACGGCTTGCTCGTGCCTCAAGAGTTTGCTGTACCGGCAACGCCAGATTCAAACAACGAGTTCAACTTACGGCTACCAAAGACGCGAGGCCACGAACACCGTGCTGACCCTAGTCGGGCTAGACGCGAGCACCAAACAGAGGCGGTTCCTATACAGCCCGCTACCCCCACACAGCCTGTACGGAGATCAGAGCGGGTAAAGCCCGCGGACCTGCCGCCTGTGCCAACTCCAGCAACGACGAAGAATACTACGACTCCTAGCCTAACCAAGACCGTCGTCGCTGCCCGCCCAGCCACAAAACATAGCACTGCACGGCCACCTCGACCAATAATAAACAACGGTCCTTGCAACTGCTACACGACCGTGGCCGCACCGCTCATAGCATGGCTCGACCAGGCCAACCGAGAACGCGGTGCACCTACGCCAGAAGCATACAGAAGCAGTCTACAGCTTCTACCGTCGCTATGCCTACGACACCGAGATCTGCTACTAACGGTGCACCAAGACGATGCGGCGCGTCAAAGGTCGTTCCAAAAAGACAACAGCCCGTCGTACGAGCTTCAAGCCGCCGAGACCGCGGCCAACAACCACTTCCGCGAGACGGTCCTAGCCCAACTAAAGCCGCTCGCCGACGCAGATCCAAGCAAGTACCACCCAACCCACGGGTTCGACGCCGGCCGGCTCGTGTCTGCAATTCTTACCCGGGCTACCCAGCCCCACACAGACGCCCAGACCGGCCGCGTCGAGGCGTATCTTATTGGCCCAGACGAGGCTCGCCAGCTCGTCAGCTCGGGCACATTGACGGCCCCGATTGTCGTACACATGCCACCGTTATACATCTACAACGAACGGCCTATTCAAGAACTCCTCAACGAGCTTGGCGATGACAATTCCATCGTTACCGTGCAGATTCCCTCGCGGTCTTCCTACAGTGCATCGCATACCGATCATAGTCTACGTATGCTACGAGATCGTTTCAAGGTCAATCGCCCGTCTCCAGACGGCAATCCATGGAATCTATTAGACCTACAAAACCCCTTCCCGCAAGTCCACCTGCCGACCTGGCTCGCTAACGCCAACTGCCGCTTCCTCAACGCCATGCACTCGGCACATGATAAAGCAGCAACAGGCGACAACCGCTTAGAGCGGACCGTGGCGGGGCCATTGAAAGACGTTATGAGCTGGGCGCTGCTGGCCGAGGGCGGTCACCAGACCGGCCCCCATACCGACAGCCATGGTTTTAGTACTTGGATTAGCGTCCAAGAAGGAAGCGTCGGCTTTGGCTGGCTTGCCCACCCGACACGTGACGAGCGAAAACACTGGATGAGGAACACCCATGACGCCCCGACGACCGGCAACTGGCGCTATGTCGTTCTCCGGCCTGGCGACTGCGTCTTTTTCCCGAGCGGCACGATTCACTTCGTCTTCCGGCCACTCGGCGACCAGACCATGTCGGTAGGAGGCCACATCCTCCAGACCTCAGCGCTCGGGCTTTGGGTCGACGTCCTCCTCGACCAGCTGGACAACCCGGATGCGACCAACGAAGACATGACCGTGGCGCTGCCGCTCTACCTGGACGCCGCAGAGACCGCCGCCGCCGCCCGTCTAAAAAAAGAAGAGTTTGCCGTCTTCGCCCAGCGCATCGCCGTCGTTCGTAGCCGCTCGAAGGCCATCGCTACGAGACTAAAGACGAAGAAACGGACGAGGGGGGACGACAGCGATGATGACGAGGGGGACGAGGACATTGAAACGGGGGACCAAGGGACGGAGAACGAGGACGAGGACGAGGACGACGATAGTGATAATAGCGAGTAGCCGCGTCTTTTTTCTTTTAGTTTGCTTTTTTCGACGTACTTTATTTAAATCACTATTATTATAAAGCTTATAGTATGTGTTTATAGCATTTCAGGTTTCTATTAACAGCAGAAATCGCCACGCGCCGGGTCGGTATCGGGCCCGTATAAGCGGTAAGCTTTTAATAAACAATAAACTCGAAGAGTAAATAGAATTATAAGTAGATAGGTGAGTTGATGTAAGTGGCATTAAAATATGGTATTTACACATGTAAAGCTAGTAGAGAAGAGCGATAGAGGATCTATCGGAGAGAATCTATTAATAAGAAAAGAGTCAAAAGAGAACGTAAAGAAAAAAAGAGAAACAATAACAGATATTAATAAAGACGAAGAGTAGGTAAATCTACTCTCGTAAAAGTAAAAGTCGTTGTTTGTTATTTTTAAATAGCACAAAGAGGTCAAAGACGACATAACACGAGGTCAAGTCTAGACAAAGAGAGCGCCTGACATAAATTAAAAATAGATAAAATATATCTGCTATAGCTATATGCCGATCCTTTGTAAGAGCGGGAAGGGATGCTTGCGGTAGCGCTTTTTGTCTTCCTTTCTAGTAGCTAAAACCGCGGCATCCAATACTCCTTTAAAAGCAAACGACTTTAAAGACCGATTTGCTTCGGGTAATCTGCCTTTCGTAAAATCCTTGCTAAACACGCCTGAGCGCACGTAACGGCGAGTTGCTTCAAGGTTGATATTAGGAAATATTTTCTTGAAACGCAGTTTGAAAGTGCTGTTTATAAACACTACTAGTGCAGCAGCAGTCAACTACCGCCGTGCCCATCCCATATAATCCGGAATACCGCATCGGCAATACCAACTCTAATAGTAGTAGAGCCGGAAGCTACATCGTACCGAACGTGCATTATTTCTAGTAAAAAGCTGCGGGTAACTGTTCGTAGAAAAGAGATGACTGTCGGACTGAACGGCGCGTTCGAGGTGTTGTTAGGTGACGAATTCTCGGTCGCAAACCACCTTTATATTGACGCGACTATGTTTTTCACACAGGTTAGTCGACGCCTAAGTACTCTAGCTTGGCTTGAACCATTTAGTGAGACGCCTCTTCGACACTGCTCTAGCAGAAGATGTGATCGAGCTGTAGTTGAACCCAGCTGCGCTCTCCGTGTAGGAATGTCTGCCGTAGAAAGAAACCGGCCGTCGTATTACGACCGCCGTACCACTCTACTAAATGCACATTTGATACTTCGTCTTCCTGAATACAGGCGTTGCCGTCTACATCGTAGGTATAGTAGTCGGATATAAGCAGCTCGTTTTGCTAAGGATATTTGCTTTCTCGGCAGGGTGTATATTGGGGGGCGAGCTAGTGATGGTTCAACATCTATAAAGTCGGTAGTAGAAAGCCGAGGGTGCCGCTCTCGTTTTGCCCCGTGCCTTATAGTATAGATATAGATAAGACGGCGATACTTATGAGATTAACGATCTTAAGCTTTAGAAGGTAAGCTTAATAGAACGTCAAGTCAGAAAGTAAGAAAGCGAAAGTAAACAGATTGCCGGCCTAGTATACTAGGTCATCGTCGCTATCGTCGATAAAATCCATTGCTCACTTAGCGCCGCTTCCCTTCTTATCGGGTGTTGTCGAAAGAATGTCGCCTGGCCGGATCCGTTGGATTCGGTTAGCTAAAGACTCACCCTTTATTACCTTGCCGGTAATAAACGAGCTTTGGCCGTGTAGAAGCAGGGCTGCATTGCCAACCATCTCGGGGGTGTACTTGCCGGGTGTCGAGACCATGTACTTTTAAATCGCTAGGCCACGGAACGTGTGGTAGATGTAGGGTGTCACGACCGTTGCAAAGGCTTGTTAGGTGGGTGTTTAGCTGGTATCTTCGGTACATGAGTCGGGAAGTACTCGCTCTTGACTTCGCGGAAGAAATTAAGAGAGCTAGCGATATCGACGCCTAGGACGTCCCATGCCTCCTTTCGCAGATAGTCTTTGTTCGCTGCAACGGCCGACCGGAAGTCGATCACATCCAAGCTTGAGGCTTTTGGCCGAAACTTTTGCTTCTATGCCTTTACGGCTGCAGAGCGAGCATGCGTCTTGTTTAGCCACTTGCCGAAGCTGATGCGGAAGTGTGATATCCGTACATCACCGCCGGACTTATCGGTAACCTTGTCAACGTAGTCGATGAAATGCTTGCCGAGATCAGCTACCCATAGATATTAATAATAGAACCGGGCGTATACCGGTGACGGCCGGCTGAGGCGGTAGTAGACACCACGCTGGCTATTAAAAAAGGATCGAATGCCGATGTGCCCACGCACGGTATCAGACCCAGGGCCGTACTTGTCTACCGGCGCATACTTGAACGGGACTCGTTCGATATAGAATCGTGTGTCGCCCACACTGAGAATGCCGTCAAAAAACATCAGTTCGTTTCCAGCGCCAGTGCCTAGGAAGTGCAGCGATCGCAGCCGGTTTGTGGCCCAGGTGTCGGAGTAGTATATCTTAAAGTCGTCCAGCTCAATGTAGACGAAGTCGGGTATACACTTTTCCCCTCTGCCTTTTGCTTGCGGCAATACGCCAGCTTTGGCCTGGGCCAGCGGAATTAAGTCATCGCATGCCTGGCTCTCGGTCGTGATAGGCAGGCTCGGTTCGTAGTTAATTGCGGCAGATCGTGGGTTTATAAGAGTTGAGATAGGAAGCTTAACGACGTCAAAGCTGGCATTATAGTCGTCGTCCCAGTCTAATAAAGGGTCGGCCGGGCTGACTGGTTCATCTTCAACCTGTACCACGTCTCCGGTCTCTACACCGTCCGTGTCTTCAACCCCGGTAATCTCCGCGTCTGCCACCTTGAAAGGCGCTTCATCGGCATCGACATCGTCGCATTATCGTCGAGCACTCGCTTGTGTGTTCGTAAAGTCTTGCGTGGTGTCTATGGCAGGGGGGTTGGTGGTGATGAGTCTGTTTTATCCACATGTATCGTGACTGTTGTTTCACTCGAAGGCATATCTCTCGTGCTAGGATATGGCGGATCTAACCATAAAAGCCATAGAAAGAAAGAGAGAAGGCGGTCGTTGTATAGATATACGAGAGGCGTTTCTCAAAGCTAGCAGCGGCGGCATAGCTTCTCTATCTCGTTTATAGTCTGTAATAGTACGGACTGATATCTGAATCTAGCGGGGCCGAGTGACATATCCGACGGGGAGCGTTTTCATAGCATCCTCTAGTTTTTCTAAGTCGTCGACTTCGACTGACTCGATACGTTTTCTTCGTT
This sequence comes from Ophiostoma himal-ulmi, assembly GCA_029299165.1. Lineage (NCBI taxonomy): Eukaryota > Fungi > Ascomycota > Sordariomycetes > Ophiostomatales > Ophiostomataceae > Ophiostoma > Ophiostoma himal-ulmi. The sequence continues at coordinate 8,916 of JANSME010000003.1, read as the reverse complement.
CTTAAAGTAGTTGTCTTGAGCGTTCTTAGATTGTCTCTTCTATAAGGGCTCTGCTCTGTTCTCCGTATCATTGCCGGTCGTCTTTCTCTTTGATGTTGGCCATAGTTTCTGCTTCTTCGATACTAAGAGATGGCATAGCATCGATAGATTTTAGTGCCTAAGGGCTTCAACGTTTCGTCACGTGTCTGCTTAGTAACGAGAGCGGACCATGTCAACGCACATCGATACTAGCCCGCTGACAAACCAACCGGAGAAAGTCGCTTGCTTAGTTAGTATTTTCTCATTCATATATTCAGATTAGAAACTTACGGCAATTTTTGCACGGCTTATGCCTGAGAGAAATACGTGCTCGGCGGCGATATAAAGATAGGCTAACGTCCCGCAGCTTGCCTTTGAGTGCGTCATCGAAACTAATACCGGCATGCCGGATTTGTATGTTGAGAAAGTAGAGGCTACGCTGTTTATTAGTTTACTATATTAATAACGGAGATAGAAATACAAACAAAGACACATACCTTCTTCTCGGCGTGACATGCCATATGGTATAAGATCTCTAGACTTCGGCGTGTCTCTGATGCTAGAAGATATCTTAAAGCGGACAGATTTAGAAAACTGCTGATCAAGACTAGTCCACATTTCGTTGTTGGAAGCTGGGTATAAGATCTCTAGACTTCGGCGTGTCTCTGATGCTAAAAGATATCTTAAAGCGGACAGATTTAGAAAACTGCTGATCAAGACTAGTCCACATTTCGTTGTTGGAAGCTGGGTATAAGATCTCTAGACTTCGGCGTGTCTCTGATGCTAAAAGATATCTTAAAGCGGACAGATTTAGAAAACTGCTGATCAAGACTAGTCCACATTTCGTTGTTGGAAGCTGTGTAACAGACCGGCTCTTCCAACCACTTGTTGCGATCTTCAGCCGCTTCATTTATCCGGCTGGAATGATGTAGGCGGGAATGGCCTTGACGATTAGAGTCGCCGGCAAGTATGTAGTGTTGCTTTAAGAATGTTGGCGATAAGCAGTTTTCGGCCCTAGTCAGCCCAGGCAAGCCAACATCCAGCCTCCTCAAACCCCGCGGTCTTCTTAGTGTCCGCCTCTAGTATGTCGATTTCGTGCAGGGTTGTCAAAGTTAAATTAACGGGTAGTAGAGGTAGTGGATAAGATGCATAACAGATAAGAAGACGTAAAGAGGCAAGGTTGTATATTTGCAGAGCCACGATGCCAATGCTCAGCTGAGGTAGTGACGCTCTAGTATGTGCAAAGCCACAATGTAGGGCTCAGCAAAAGTAGTGATGTTCGTGTGCATCTGTAGAGTCACGATGCAAAGGCTTGTAATGCATTGTAGAAGAGAAGACGTCTAGAGGCAATAGTGTGTATTTGTAGAGCCACGATGCAAAGGCTTAGTTGAAGTGGTGATGCATAGAGGAGAAGACGAAGAAGCAATAGTGTGCATTGGCAGAGCCACGATGTAAAGGCTTGTGATGTAAGGTAGAAGAGAAGATGCTAAGAGGCAATGAGGTGAATTTATAGGGCCACAATGTAAGGCTTAGCGAAAGTGGTTTTGCTTTGCCAATGCCGGTAAAAGAGTAATGCTCTAGTGATGCCGGTAAAGGTGATGCGCTGGTAATGGCGGTAAGAGGCTATAGTGTGTATTTGTAAAGCCACGAAGTAATGTAAAGAAGAAATAGTGTGTATCTATAGAGCCACGATTCAAAGGCCACGATGTAAAGGCTTGCGATGCATAGTAGAAGAGAAGACGTTAAGAGGCAATGGTGTGTATTTGTAGAGCCACGATGTAAAGTGCAAGGTAGAAGAGAAGATGTCAAGAGGCAATGAGGTGAATTTATAGGGCCACAATGTAAGGCTTAGCGAAAGTGGTTTTGCTTTGCCAATGCCGGTAAAAGAGTAATGCTCTAGTGATGCCGGTAAAGGTGATGCGCTGGTAATGGCGGTAAGAGGCTATAGTGTGTATTTGTAAAGCCACGAAGTAATGTAAAGAAGAAATAGTGTGTATCTATAGAGCCACGATTCAAAGGCCACGATGTAAAGGCTTGCGATGCATAGTAGAAGAGAAGACGTTAAGAGGCAATGGTGTGCATTTGTAGAGCCACGATGTAAAGTGCAAGGTAGAAGAGAAGATGTCAAGAGGCAATGAGGTGAATTTATAGGGCCACAATGTAAGGCTTAGCGAAAGTGGTTTTGCTTTGCAATGCCGGTGAAAGAGTGATGCTTTAATGATGCCGGTAAAAGTGATGCTTTAATGATGCCGGTAAAAGTGATGCTTTAATGATGCCGGTAAAAGTGATGCTTTAATGATGCCGGTAAAAGTGATGCTTTAATGATGCCGGTAAAAGTGATGCTTTAATGATGCCGGTAAAAGTGATGCGTTGGTAATGCCGGTAAGAGACAACAGTGTGTTTTTATAGAGCCACGATGTAAAGGCTTAGTCAAAGTAGCTTGCTTCTATACAGTGAATTTGTTTATCTTCCCGTTTGTCTAAAGCACAGGCCTAAAACAACGACAGCCTGCGTTGCTTCTGCACAGTGAATTTGTCCCTCGTCCCGTGTGTATAAAAACACTTGCTCAAACTATCGACAGCCACTTTTTGCGTCTGCCTTAACAACAACCACCTTCTTAACCTACACCAAGCCGCCGAGTACCAACGACGCCTTCCCAAGCCGTCTTACGTCGGCTCCGGCTATTTCATCACCTTACACCATGGTAAGATCCTCGAGCCTCCCGGTCAAGTCTAGACAACTAACCTCGTTTCCTCTCGGCCACAGCGTTATCAAGGGCCACGCATTCCCCTCCGCCCGTCCGACGCCGCCGACGAGGAACTTCGTGCTGCTGCCTCGAGTACAGATGTACACTCTGCGGAGTACGTCTTCCAAGAAGCAGGCCTCGCGACCTTGGCTCGGGATTGGTGGCAGCCTATCCTTAATCCCTTCTTTCGGTACGCTATGGCCGCCCAACGGACGAGCAGCAATATCACCCGGTCTACAGACGTTCCCGTCGCTAGAAGCGGGCCGTTCCACCGCGGGCCTATGACCGCACCATTTTGGTCCCGGGGGGAAACGTTGCGCCTCGAGTACTTCTTGGTCGACTTCCAGGCCGATACCTTGCGTACCGTTAACGCGGCAATGGCAGCCGCCCGCCAAGAGATTTTAGCTACGCATAGTGACGAGATTTACAGGTCGTTTACTATCCAAAACCGCGTCCCTTTCTTCTTACCTTGGTGTACGGACGGCCCTACGACAACGCCGACGTGCCGGTCGATTACTATGCTATGCCTGTTCGTCAAGTACGAGGAAATGCCATCTCTGTTCCGGGAGCTTCGCAGGGTCCAGTGCCCACGCACCCCCGATGGCGTCAACGAGTGGGAAGTTGAATGGCCGACGGCCGCCCGGCGCGCCTGGCCACACTGGGAGATTTGGGCAACCCGCTTATGTGAAATGTACGACATCGACGTGTCTCTGCGGATGGAGGGCATCTAGGCCAGCCGGCGTGCGCGCGCATAAACGAGCTAGTAGACTAGGTCAATTGTATTAGTTTTAGTGCTACTAAAAGTGATCATGTCGATGCTTTAAAACAGAGAGATTATTGCAAATAAAAACCACGCGTTAATGCTATTTATTAAAGTAACTAAGATAACTTTTTACCTAACGTCACGAGGACCAGATCAAAACCCCGCGCTTCTATAGTTTTATAGCGACTCTAGCTAAGTACTCACTTAGCTCCTATTATTAAGGTTGTCTTTATCAGCATAAAGTAGTAAAAAGTATAATAGCTTACCTGAGATTGGCCGAGGCACCTCACCGGCGATAGAAATTAAAGCAGGGAAGGCAATAACGATGCGGGAGGCAGCAGTTCCGACAACTTTACGGACTTGGAAGAATATGCTCGCACAAACCTCCAGATGATTCAAGAGCAGAGAGCTCTTGGGAATACAAGCTATCTTGTAGGTGTGGGAAGAGCGATGCGCCCCCTCAATAATCGTATTGACGATGTGAATAGGATTTCCCGGGAACGAACGATGCCGTAGACTTGGGACAAGAGAATCTATCCAGCGGCTATGTTTTATCAGCAACCGCTACCTAGACTACAAACCATTGAGATGCTTTAATTCAGCTGATATAGTATCGTTAGTTTTCTTTTAATTTGATCTCTTTTTATTTTTTTTATATATAACTTCGTAAGGTGTATATATTATTTGGTATTGTAGATTTAAATTTTATTATATGATTACAGTATTTCTTATGATATGCGTGTTCATAGAGTGTAATTATATTTATTTTTAACTATTCTAGATTATTTTGTATAGATTATTGTATTCTGATATATAAAAATTGAAAATGGATTAAAAACGGTATATATTATATAATAATTACCGGACTGATGTACGGCCGTGAACGACGACGGAATAGCGGGATGAGGGCCAAGGCCGTACTGACAATATTCCGTCGTCGACCGCGTCCGTACATCAATCCGGGACATTTTTTTACCTCTTTCTCTCTCTTTATATTACCTCTCCTCTCTCCTCTCTCCTCTTTCCCTTTCCCTTTCCCTTTCCCTTTCCCTTTCCCTTTCCCTTTCCCTTTCCCTTTCCCTTTCCCTTTCCCTTTCCCTTTCCCTTTCCCTTTCCCTTTCCCTTTCCCTTTCCCTTTCCCTTTCCCTTTCCCTTTCCCTTTCCCTTTCCCTTTCCCTTTCCCTTTCCCTTTCCCTTTCTCTTTCTCTTCCTCCCCCCCTCTCTCTCTTTTCTTCTTTACCTTCTTCATTTTCAGTACCTTCTCGCCCCTTCTCTCTATATCACAATGTCTTTCCACTTTCCACACAAGCTCTTCTCGCTCTATTTGACTGCTACGAATTCCTTCAAGATCCTTCTCCGCTCCAGTATGCGGTACGTCAATAACTTGATCGACGGCGTAGTCTCACTACCTTTACGATGCTGCATGGTGTTCCACGCCTTAGGCCGGAACACCACAAACCAGTGAGTGGTTTCCAATTTGGAATTGTGCATTGCTTTTGCAGCGAAAACAAAATGATGAAAGATACCGGTATTCTTACGCTTTTGGCGATTGATGAGAAATAAAAGAAGGATTTAAGTGCTTCTGATTGTTTGTTGTTGAAGTCTAGTATTATTGCATTATAAAATATAGAGAAGCTGCTGACTAACACAGGGGATTGTAGGATTTCGAGAAATCTAAGTCACGTTGTCGTGCCCGTGACTAGACTTTATATTACGCTATTATAGGACGTTCGTAGTTGCGGCCCGTTACGTGCTTACGAATATAGACTTAGGGAGTTTTAATTAAGAGTCTGCGCCGATACCGAGCATCTTGTTTGCTTTATATGTTCTTAGCTACATCTTTTAATAAAGGCTGCTTACTTCTTTCAATAGTAATACTATAGTATATAAATCACGGCGTCCTTAAAGATACCTTTATTCTTATAAGATTAAAGCTTATCCTTTTTATAAGACTAAAGCTTATTACTCTTATAAGATTAAAACCAGTCATTCTTATAAGACTAAAGTCTATCAATCTTATAAGATTAAAGCCAGTCATTCTTATGCTTTACGCATCATAGCCTTGTAGCTTTACATGGCTTTATGCATTGCACTTTTATAGCTTTATACGGCTATATAATTATACAACCTAACTCCGTATAGCATATTCAAAGTTCAACGTTTAATCTTATAAAAACTAAGAGCCTTCATACGGCGGCTCGATATAGTTTACCTTTCTAATTCGTCTAGTTATTAAATAGTTTAATTAGTAAACCGTTTAAGGCCCAAACGGCTAGACATAATAGCCAGGCAAAACACGGTAGTGGCAGTTCTAATAATCAAAGTCGAGCCAGTGTGCACGCAACGAGAGGTGTTGTTGTGATGGCTGTTGACTAAGCATACAACTCGAAGTCACGGCAAAAGTAGCCACAGGACTGGCGCTCCGCTGACGGTTTTGATTGGCTCGTTGCCTGATTTTGGTATCCACTCGAAAGCAGACCGAGTCTGCTCTCAAGTGGATACCTGGAGGCCGCATCGAGCGCTGCTGATTGGTGGAATTCATTTGCTAATGTTTTTGCTGCTGTTTTTGCTAATGCTATCGTGTTTCTGTTTTGTCTCTGCCGCTGCTTCTTTTAACGTTTCTACTAATGCTTTTATGCTTTTATGCTTTTGTTGTTATAAATATAGGTGAATTTGACTAGCTACTTTTTTTTATGTTGTTTCTGTCTGTGCTCTTGTATATACTTTTTGTAACGCTTGTACGAATGTTTATATAAATGTATTTATTAATACGTCTCGTAATATTCGTGATGCTTGTATTCTTGTTTCTGTTGCTGTTTTTGTTGCTGTTTTTCTTAACGTATTTATACGTACTTCTTTTAGTTACTGTTTCTTATAATGTAGTTTTTAATGTTTCTTTATTGTTATAAAAACTAGCATACTCATCACTATGAATATAACGATTCTTAAACATAGTAATCAGCCTCGAAGCACTATTCAATTATATAGACCGAATAAAATGCAGAACTACTATTACGCTTTTTCTTAAACCGGCTGCCTAGTAAAACGGTCTATAATATAACGTAGTTTATATTCAAAATAACAATACATGTATATATATATATATAAACAAATTAAAATGCATCCAAAAAAAAAATCAAAAGCATACATAGCAAAACACTATACGTTGATACCGTGTAAAGCTAGTTTGAATAGCTCGTAATTTTGGCTAGGACGTCCGGTAGTATACTTCACTGCAAAAACAACTTCATCCCACCATCCGCCGTCGGTTTTGGGCCGGCCTAAATTTTCTTGTAAAACGGCGAGCCAGCAATGCGCTACGTCGTAAGGAGGGTTTTGGAAGACGCCGCATCCGATCGCCCCGAGTACGAGGCGTGTATGGCCTTGCGACGCGGCCATCCGCAAGACTAGACGCATGTTTGCTTTTGTGATTTCGCGGTCCTCGTCCCGGGCAAAAACGGCATATGGTCGGTCAGGTTGGCGGCTGTTGAATCTCTGGCTGTTGTTCCCAGGGCGTATCTCCTTCGTAGCCGGGTTAAGCAACGCGCACGCGGTAACTACCGCAAAGTGAGGGACAGCGTCTCTTGAATTTGACACGGGCCGTAGCCGTACGTTTTACTGTCGTCGCTATCACGGAGGACGTATACGTGCGGCGAGTAGATTGCCTCGCCCCTGCTGATCGGGTAGAGCTCGTGCGCCAGCGAGTCGCTTAACGAGGTGCGGTAGAACAAGTCCTCCTCCTGGGCAACCCCACCGGAGGTCCAAGCACCACCGGGGGTCGTAGGGTTACCGTTGCTTAGCACAAGCACCGATGGGCCGCCGGGGGCCATACGCGTAAGCTCGAGTGCGGCGTCCGTCACGTCTATATTTACGACGCGGATCGGTACAAAAGGCTTTCTCCAGCCTAGTGGCACGTGTACCTGGTAAGACCACGTCGCTTCGCTATCGTCGATAGAGAATTTTACGGCGTCTTTCGCAGACTGTAACGCAGTCCGCGAGCTGGACGCCCTAGCCCCGAGGATGTGTTTTAAGTCGGTTCGTACTTGTTTGTGTATTGCAACCGCGTCAATGCTAGGCACCTGCTTCTGTCGTTTCGCAGAGGGTGGAGCCTCTCTATCTATAGAAGCTCGCTTTTTTACTACCGGGTCTGGGATCGGATAATAAGCGTCGTTCGGCTTGCCTATTGGAAATAGTAGTTGTACAACGGTGTCGAGATCTAAACCGGCCGTAATTGAGTTTTCCAAGGCCGTGTAAAGATCGAAAACAGTATCATCGTCGACGCCTACGGCTTGATAGTAATTGCGTGATAAGTTTACGATGTCTGCTGTAGCTATGACGTGCTTCCATACTCGACTACTTAAGCGGTTGGGGCAGCACGCGGTTAACGTACCACGGCCGTCCTGGGTTGTGTACGGCATGGTCGGTCTCGGTGGCACGCGTATAGCGTGGAAGTCGTCGTGGCCCAACTCGCGACGGAGGGCTAAGCACCAAAACAGCCGCATACCGCGGTGCTTGTCGGCGGTGCTCGGGACATTGGAGTAGGCGGCGGACGTAGTCCAGTCCATCGTACGACCTAGGGTCGATGGAGTCGTCTGGAAAAAACACGAGCATTTTCTAGGCAGTGAAGACCACAAGACCAGCTGTCGTTTTGCTCCGTGCACTGGACGCGTATTTCAGTAGGATGCGCTAGTGTTACGCCCGTGTCGACGAGCCATTGCGCTAGCTGGTGGAGTGTACCGCGTAGAGACCGACGTAAGCTATTATACCAGTAGAGGTTGTTGGTCGTCCGGTCGTAGATAGCGAGCTCGTAGTGGCGGAACTTATCCGTAGCCGTATGAACGAGTAAGCAGTAGTATCGTTTTCGGACGGCATTATTGTCCTTCAACGGATGTATACTAGGCGCGGTCGTCGTCGACCAGGCACAAACCGTCTCGACGTAGACATCCGCTTGCAGCGCATGCGTAATGTACCATAAACCACCGAGTAGAGCATCGGCCTCTAGCTCTTCCTCATTTAGAATAAAGGCCTCGATGTTCGCGAGTCGAGCGTGATATAGGTCAGGTTTCGGTGTACTTGGTAGGCCAGCTGGGGCGATGGTCTGTTCGTCTAAGCGCGCGAAGTGGTGCTGCGCCACGCGCGACTCAAAGAACGTCTGACACAGCGGGTAGTAGCCAGCCGTATACGGATGTCCAGTCGGGAAACGGAGTCGAGGGTGGTTGTGTATAGCGGGGCCAGAAGGTGTTGACCGTCCGTTGGAAGACCTGGATGACATGGTTTGGTAGACGGCTTTGGTTCTGAATGTGGTATAAATAGAGACCGACGTCGATAGGCTCTTCGGTCTGTATTTGTAAAGGCACGGCGGTACCCGGTGCCGCCGCGTCGCAATTTC